>CM035162.1:140324500-141526328 GCA_020205615.1 Panax quinquefolius | reverse complement strand
ATCGAATATAATATAACCACTTGCATACTTTGCAAAATTTATAAATATTACCCATTAACTATAACATTATATCAAATTATTCCATAATATTCAAAATAATATTTATTGAAAATTCATCTTTATTTATAAAATTTGAGGGTCTTATGTAAGACTCAAATTTTTTTAAATAAAAAGGAATTTCCTTTATTTATTATCTTGAAATAGTAAGGGTTGATTTGATTAATGTGGATAGTTAAAGGTTAAATACGCAAATATTTCAAAATAAGCAAGTGGTTATAAAATATTCATTTTGTCGGGAATATTCGTTGGTCGTGGAATATTCAGATGCTTTCGGGAATATCGCATGCGACGGCAGTGACCATGTGTGTGGGCCCATAACGGAAAGCGATTGGATGAGAAAACGACAAATATAAGTTGGTTATAAATAACTGGCGTAGTTGTTACCAATTAAGATCAGAGTTAGTACTCTTTAAGATCATTGAATACCCGGTGGTTAAAATACAAGAATACGCTGCGTGGTCAGCACAAGAAGACACCGGATTGCACAAGATTGTTGAATTATTGATCCTTACGTGAAAGGCACTACTCAATAATTATTACGTAGATTATCGCTCAATAGTTTATTTTATTGATTCAATAATTCTTTGCGTTGGTATTTTATATATATCATTGCTTCAATAATTGTCACATCGCACAAAGATTTCCCATTATCGATCAATAATTCATATTATTTGAATAATATTATTAGATAACATTATTGGCAATGTCTAGAAAGTTCTCGGTTCAAGGAGAGGTTTGGTCACCTAATTGCGCGCCAAGAAGGAGAGATCCTTATGGAAAGCCCCTCTTTCCGGGAATGTACTGGTCATTATAAATGTGATTCTCGTAATATTATTTGTGAATAATTAATTATTGATTCATATGATAAGGAAATATTTATTTTATATGAATATAAATGATGGATTTATTTATGTGGTTATTAATGAAGGAATTAATGTTGAGGTGTTTTATCAAGATTTTATCGATTGGAGGTATTAAAATCAAATCGGGGTTTGAGATATATTGCGGGGTTATAATTTTTAATCCGACCGTTGGATTGTGGTAATTTTTGGGTATGTTATACATACATAAGTTGAGTATATGTCCACAAATTTTGAACCGTTAAAAAATGCACGAATGATTTGTTGTGAATTTTAAGAGGTGTCGGATTCTAAATTAGGTTTATAATTGATTTTGGTGGAAAATTCTAGAATTGAGTGGGCCCCACTTGTGGTTGGTGAAAAATATGCTGAATTTTATTTCAAATGTGGTGGTGGTAATAAGTAGCGAGTAAAGCCATCGGTGTAGTAGCAGTCAAGTCTGCTTTTACGGCTAATATTTTCCTATAAATAGAGGCTAAGTTAGAATTGAAAATCACACTAGAAATAAGTTTTCTTTCTCTCTATATTATCGAGTGTATTTTGTGAGTATTTTGAGTATACTTTGAGTATTGTTAGATTCGGCAAGTTCCCTTCAACACTATATCAGGTGTTTCAACCAAGATTGTCTTTCGAGGTAAGGGATGTTATTTTCTTCTCAGATGATATTATTTCTTCAATATCATTATGCTGAAATATTGGTTGGAACTTTTTATCAAATTTGGAACTTTTTCATGTATACGGGGTTACTTATTCATGAGTTCTTATTCACGAGTTACTATTCATGAGTTACTATTCACGAAGTTCTTATTCACGAGTACTATTCATGAAGCAGAAAATGTTTTTTATGGAATTTCTATCTTTTGGTGTCTGAGTTACTATTCACGATACTCGAAGACTATTCACGATACTCAAGACTATTCAATAGAAAAATAAAATTTCTTCTTTTCGTCCAAAATATCTATTCGGATACTAGCTTTGATTGTATCCATGTTTTGATCATTCTTGAATTTTACTTCACTATGATTATTTTTGAGGTATTTTTGACGTGGATAAAACCAAGTACTTAATCCTTAATCCTTGTCATTTTGTTTCAATGGATTCGTTTCTTTAAAAATATTTTCATCATCCTCATTCTTAAATGATGATATTATTGAATATCTTTGGCCCGTAGTGCAAAGATGAATGATTTTCAAGAATATCTTTGGCTCAGTAGTGCAAAAGATGAAAGCGGTGTTTAAATGAACACGACCGATCGATGAATATCTTTGGCCTTTAGTGCAAAGATGAGCAGTGTTGAGATGAACACGATCGATTGATGAATATCTTCGGCTCAGAAAGTGCAAAGATGAATATTTGATTTGAGATGAATATTGATTGATGTTCTGAGGATAAAATATTGATGATGGACCGTTAAATTCATAGATTATAGTAGATTTCATTCTCTACGTAACTCTTCTATTAATTATTATTTCATCGCGAATATTGATTTGAAACTTGTCATTCTATTGTATTCTATCGATTTTTCCTGTTGAAGACTAACGATAATTTGTTGTATATTATCTTAGTCATAACATTCTTTATCGGGCTAGTTGAGCTCACCCTTTTCCTTTTTGTTCCATTTTTCTTCTCGGGAGGCGAGAATGTAGCGAAGTACTAGTCGGGGTATGGAATGAAGGTTCTAGAGAGAGTTGTTTAGTAGTCCTCACCATTATTGTAAAATAATGTATCAATAAATGTGATGAGGATTTATTTGAGTATAAATATTATGCAGAAGATAATATTTGTATTTAAACTCAGATTTTATTGTTGTGATAATAAAGTTGTAGTTGTTTCGCATCATGTATTTTGGCGCACTCGAGAATGGGTTGGATGGAATGGACCTATTTTGGGGTCGTCACAATTGTAGTATCGAGCTTAGGGATATGATCTCCCCGCGAGATCGGGAATAGAACCAGGAGGGAGAGACGAGTAAATCCTTCGCTAAGTGTGTCCTACCTAAGCTTATTGTTGGTTGGTCATAATATAAGGGTATTATGTGATTTGTTAATTTATTTAATTAACCCTTGTTTTATATAAAGAATTGAGAATGTCGAATCGAGAATATTAATAGTGGTGTAAATGAGACCGTGGAGATGCTGCTGTACTTAACAACGAGGAGAACGCGGCAACAGTGGCAATGTACCTCCGTGAATAACACCAACCGAAGCGAGATGATGAACGAGGGGATGTTTAGTAAGCTTTTGCAGGTTCATGCAAAATCGCACGAGGAGACTCGTGTTCAAAATACAGAGGAGATGATAGCAATTCACTCGGTGGTCACGCGTGGCAAGCGGTTCAAAGAGTTGGGACCACTGCACTGGGAAAGCAGATCCGATCGCGGCGGAAACACGGGTCAAGCAAATTACCAAGATATTCGATGTCTGGGATGCACGAAGGAATGTAAAGTTCCATTCGCTACTTTTATGTTCCGTGGCGAGGCAGATTCTTTGGGAAATTGTGTGCAGCGTATCCAAATCAAAGACTCAAAGATGTCATGTAGAGACGTTTCAGAAACTTGATTCAACGACAAGTACTTCCCCGAAAGTATTCGGCGTATATGAAGGAAGTGGAGTTTATTAGATTGGAGCAGAATAACATGACGGTGTCCCAAAGACGAGGCGAAGTTCATGAGTTATCCAGTTCAGACCTCATTTGGTGGAGAATGAGGAACGATGACGCGGATGTTTCGAGAGGTTTGAAACCCTAAGATACGCCAAGATCTCATTTTCATAAATTTTCTCTATATCGGGATGTTGTAAGCAGGCTCAATTGTTAGAAGCGAGATAACGAAAGTACGCTCAACCGAGGGACCATAACCGAGGATCATACCAAAGATAGTAGTCATCGTAATAACGATAACCGGTGGAGAAAGAAGAATACGGACGAAGGTGGTAACCACTACGGTGGTAATCGTGGCCATGAAAATAGAAGAAGCGAGTTGGGAGGAGGTTTTAAAAGAGGAGATTCAACAACGACCACGTGAAGACGCGGGCCCAAAGGGCAACCGGTTCCAAGGAGGAGAAAGACCACTCTCGGTGATAAGTTACAAATGCGGGAAAGAGGATATATCACCAAACCGCCCCACAACAGTTTAAGGTATGCTATAATTGTGGGAAAAGAAGGACATATCGCCGAGATCAGACGATATCGAAACCTAGTCAAGGCAATGGGGCGGTGACTCAAAAGGATGTCCCGTAAAAGTCAAAGTCAACGATTTCTCGGAAGAGTTTGCTTTGTCGTGACTCCATTCAAAAATACGAGAACCCGAACGGTTAAGACGGGTTAGTTAATTATAAATTTTGCTGAAGTTTATACCTTACTAGACAATTCTGTTCTACCCATTCTTTTATCTCTCTTGCTTAAGGCTTCAACGTTTGAACTCGACTACGGAGAAATTAGACTTTGACCTATTTATGGAGAATCCGTTAGAGAAACTTTCATTATATCCATTGTTTAGAAATCTTGTTTGATTCAGTCAGCACAATCACATTACCCGTTAACCTTATTTCTATAGAGATATTTGCTTTTGATGTGATTTTAAGGTTAACTACTCATCACGCCAAATTGATTGCTTTTGTAAGGTGTTAGTTTTCATATTCCTAAGCAAACTCGTTATTCAATTCAAGCAATCAAACCATCAGTAGTCAAACATTTTCATATCAAGCCACGAAGTCATTCGTTTATTACGGATGTCAAGTTTTCTTAGTCCATGTTATGGATTTGAATAAAGACACGATTTGAATAATATTCTTGTTGTTATTGATTTTTCCCGACGATTTCAAGAATTTATTGGGCTTACTCCCAAAGATCGATATTAAATTTTGTATCGACTTTGAACCCCAGACAAAACTCATTTCTAAAATCTCATATCGAATGGCTCCTATTGAACTTCGTGGAGTTAAAATTCAACTATAGAAATTTGGTACACGAGCCTTTATCTTGTGACTTCCTTTGTGAATTCACCAAGCCGCACTCTATAGGGGACGCCATATTCGATGCGACAAGAAATCGATAGGTGTCATTGTGACGTCTTATCCAAGATTGGGATACGAGTCACATTGAGAGCAACCTAAGTCAAGAATCTAAACACGTAGCTTTTAAGCTTAGTTGGTTATTATCGGAGATTCGTTGAAGGATATTCTCGAATCGCTATTCCATTAACGTAATTGACTCATAGAGATACAAAATTCAAATGGAGCAAGGAATGTGGGAAGAGCTTCAAGAACTCAAGAGGAGACTCATTTCAAAGATATGTTTCGACCACGCCATCCTCGGAAAAGTTTAACGGTAGCCGACGTGTTGAGTAGAAGATCGATACAAGCACGAAGTACAATATCATCAAAGATTCAATTCAGATAATATACAAATAATAGAGATGGAGATGAAAACTCTAGGTACCCACATTGATGATATCTGAGTACATTGATGATATACGAGTATAATCGACTTTAATCGATAAAGTTAAAGTCGCTCAAGCCTACACACCGGAATGATGAATTTGAAGAAGGAGGTGCAAGAAGTTGTTATTTCAAAAGCGAGAGAATCGGTGAGGTGAGGAAAGCTCAAACCTTCGATTTATTAATCCATTTGAAATTCTCGATCGAATAGAACCTGTGACCTATGACTCGCTTTTACCACAAAGTAAGTACGCGTGTTCATAACGTTTTTCACGATCGATGTTACGTAAATATGTGGACGACCCAAACACGTCATCGAAGTTAGAACCGGACCCGAAATAAAGCCAAGACTTAACGTATGGAGGAGGTACCGTCAAGATTTTGGATAGGAAGGAGATGCCCTACGCCTATGAAAGGTCATACCACAAGTTAAAGTTTTGTGGAAGAATCATGCGCTATAGAGGAAATGACCGGGAATTGGAAACGGAAATGAAAGCGAGGTATCTTTACCTTTTCAAACACCAGTATCGTCGACGCCAATTTCGAGGACTTAAATTTCATAAGGAGGGAGGTCAGAAGACCCAAATTTTTTTTTAAATAAAAAGGAATTTCCTTTATTTATTATCTTGAAATAGTAAGGGTTGATTTGATTAATGTGGATAGTTAAGGGTTAAATATTTAAATATTTCAAAATAAGCAAGTGGTTATAAAATATTCATTATTGTTTGAGAATATTCGTTTGGTCGTGGAATATTTGACTTTTGGAGGAATATTAAATATTTATGGCAGCAAACCATGTGTGTGGGCCCATAATCTGAAAGCGATTGGATGAAGAAAACGACAAATATAAGTTGGTTAAAAACAACGATTGTAGTTGTTACCATCATTAAGATCATTGGAATACCCGGTGGTTAAAATACGATGAATGTCTGGCGTGGACAAGAAGACACACCAGATTGCACAAGATTGTTGAATTATTGATCCTTACGTAAGAAGGCACTACTCAATAATTATTACGAAGTAGTTATCGTTCAATAGTTTATTTTATTGATTCAATAATTCTGCGTTGGTATTTTATATATTATCATTGCTTCAATAATTGTCACACGCACAAGATTTCCCATTATCGATCAATAATTCATATTATTTGAATAATATTATTAGATAACATTATTGGCAATGTCTAGAAAGTTCGTCTAAGGAGAGGTTTGGTCACCTAATCATGCGGCAAGAAGAGAGAGATCCTTATTCGAAAGCCCCACTTTCTGAGGGAACTACTTGGGTCATTATAATTGTGATTCTCGTAATATTATTTGTGAATAATTAATTATTGATTCATATGATAAAGAAATATTTATTTTATGTGGATATAAATGATGGATTTATTTATGTGGTTATAAATGAAGAAATTATGTTGAGGTGTTTTATCAGTATTTTATCGGATTGGAGGTATTAAAAATTAAATCAGGGGTTTTGAGATATATTGCGGGTGTTATAATTTTTAATCCGACCGTTGGATTGTGGTAATTTTTGGGTATGTTATACATACATAAGTTGAGTATATGTCCACAAATTTTGAACCGTTAAAAATGCACGAATGATTTGTTGTGAATTTTAAGAGGTGTTGATTCGAAAATTAGGTTTATAATTGATTTTGGTGGAAAATTCTAGAATTAGTGGGCCCCACTTGTGGTTGGTGAAAAATGTGCTGAATTTTATTTCAAATGTGGTGGGTGGCAATAGTAGCGAGTAAAGCCATCGTGTAGCAGTCAAGTCTGCCTTTTACGGCTAATATTTTCCTATAAATAGAGGCTTAAGTTAATTGAAAATCACACTAGTAAACAAGTTTTTCTCTTTCTCTCTATATTATCGAGTGTATTTTGTGAGTATTTTGAGTATACTTTGAGTATTGTTAGGCGGTGCAAGTTCCTTCAACACTATATCCAGGTGTTTCAACTGTAAGATCATTCTTTCGAGGTAAGTGGATGTTATTTTCTTCTCGGATGATATTATTTCTTCAATATCATTATGTTGAAATATTGGTTGGAACTTTTTATCAAATTTAGAACTTTTTCATGTCTGGGGTTACTATTCATGAGTTACTATTCACGAGTTACTATTCATGAGTTACTTATTCACGAGTTACTATTCACGAGTACTATTCACGAAGCGTAAAAATGTTTTTTTTATGGAATTTCTATCTTTTGGTGTTTGAGTTCTTTATTCACGATATACTAGACTATTCACGATATCAAGACTATTCATCAAAAATAAAATTTCTTCTTTTTCGTCAAAAATATCTATTCTCGGATACTAGCTTTGATTGTATCCATGTTTTGATCATTCTTGAATTTTACTTCACTATGATTATTTTTGAGGTATTTTTGGACGTGGATAAAACCAAGTACTTAATCCTTAATCCTTGTCATTTTGTTTCACCGGATTCGTTTTTAAAAATATTTTTCATCATCCTCATTCTTAAATGATGATATTATTGAATATCTTTTACGTAGAAAGAAAAAAGATGAATGATTTCGAAGAATATCTTTGGCCCAGTAGTGCAAAGATGAGCAGTGTTTAAATGAAAATACGACCGAGTGATGAATATCTTTGGCCTTTAGTGCAAAGATGAGCAGTGTTGAGATGAACATAATCGATTGATGAATATCTTTGGCCCGTAGTGCAAAAGATGAATATTTGATTTGAGATGAATATTGATTGATGTTACAGGATAAAATATTGATGATGGATCGTTAAATTCATAGATTATAGTAGATTTCATTCTCTACGTAACTCTTCTAATGAATTATTATTTCGTCATGCGAATATTGATTTGAAACTTGTTGTCTATCTGTAGATTCTATCGATTTTTCCTCGTTGAAGACTAACGATAATTTGTTGTATATTATCTTAGTCATAACATTCTTTATCGGGCTAGTTGAGCTCACCCTTTTCCTTTTTGTTCCATTTTTCTTCTCGGGGAGGCTAGAATGTAGCGAGTCTTACTAGTCTGGGGGTATGGAATGAAGGTTCTAGAGAGAGTTGTTTAGTAGTCCTCACCATTATTGTAAAATAATGTATCAATAAATGTGATGAGGATTTATTTGAGTATAAATATTGTCAGAAGATAATATTTGTATTTAAACTCACGCTTTTATTGTTGTGATAATAAAGTTGTAGTTGTTTCGTACCATGTATATTGGCGACTCAGAATGGGTTGGATGGAATGGACCTATTTTGGGGTCGTCACATCTTACATCTTCTATGTATGAATTTAAAAGTTCATCGCTCATCTTTTATCCCTGTAACATCAATCAATATACATCTCGAATCAAATATTCATCTTTGCACTACAGGCCAAAGATATTCATCATTGGTCATGTTCATCTAAACACTGCTCATCTTTGCACTACGGCCAAAGATATTCTTCAGAAATCATTCATCTTCAGACTACGGTGCCAAAGATATTCAATAATATCATCATTTAAGACCGAGGATGATGAAAATATTTTTCAAGAAACGAATCCAAATTGAAACAAAACGACAAGAATTAAGGATTAAGGATTCGTATTTTATTTTATCCACGCCCAAAATACCTCAAAAATAATCACAAAGTCTTGTCAAAAATTCAAGAATGATCAAAACATGGATACAATCAAAGCTAGTATCCGTAATAGATATTTTGGATTAAAAAAAATTTTTTCATTTTTGATGAATAAAGGTCAGATTCGTGAATAAGGTCGATATCGTGAATAAATACCAGTATACATGAATAAGAATCCGACACCAAAAGTTCAAAATTTGATAAAACTTCAGATCAATATTTCAACATAATGATATTGAAGAAATAATATCATTACTGAAAAAATAATATTCCTTACCTCGAAAGATTAAGACTTCTAAATGGAATAACAAGATATAGTCTTTGAAGGAACTTCAGCACCGCCTAACAATACTCAAAGTATACTCAAAATACTCACAAGAATACGCCGATAATATAGAGAGAGAAAACTTGCTTTTACGGTGTGATTTTCAATTCTAACCCAAGACCCTATTTATAGGAAAACGCTAGAAACACCAAAGTAGAAAATTTAATAAAATATTAATATATATTATAAATTTCCTTAGCCCATCTTTGAAGATCTGATTTCAAAGCAATTAATATCACATGTTAGCCCACTTAAATGCAAAAAAACGTTTTTCTTTAAAATAATAATTAAAACTTCCAAAAATCAATTATTTTGAGCTTTGAACTTCAATAATTCACAATAAATAGCTCTTTTATCGAGAAAATTGAATCTAGCGAGTTTTTATAGGAAATTCAATTCTCTACAACTTTGCGGAAGAAAGTTTTTCCGAATTCCAAAATGTAAATTGACCAAATCCACAAACGGGCAATTTTACAAAGCTATAATCAAATTTCAACCAATAAATGGGGTCCACCGACTTGTTTAACATGTTTTAAATATTTATTGCAACAAAAATACTCTTTCCTCCTCAGATACTCATATATCCCACATTCGTTGTAAAAATATCACCATTATTATATTATTAAAATATAATAATATATTTAAATGAATTATTTTATCGGAAAAAAAGATAAAATTTCAATTTTCAACAATTGTCATATTAAAATTTTCTCCATCTATATCCACATAAAATTAATATTTTCCTCATCATATGAATCAATAATTAATTATTCACAAATAATATTACGTAATCACAATATCGACAACCGTGCAGCTCCTGGAGCAGGGCTTTCCAATAAGAATTTCTCCTTACTTCTACAAGCAATTAAGTGACTCAAACCTCTCCTTAGATGTAACTTTTTAGACATGCCAATAATGTTATCTAATAATATTATTCGGATAATATGAATTATCGCTTCGATAATGAAAAATATTGTGTAATGACAATTATCAAACAACAAAGAATATAAAATATCAACGCAAAGAATTATTAACTCAATAAAATAATCGAACAAGAATTATCAGAACCATTATTGAAGTAAAGTGCCTTCTTACGTAAGAATCAATAATTGGTGTGCGATCTGGTGTATCTTCTTGTGTTTTTAACCACCGGGTATTTTAACAAGATTAATTCAGAATAACTACGCCAATTATTTTTAAACCACTTATATTTGCTGCTTTTCTTCATCCAATCGCTTTTCAGTTATGGGGCCCACACATCATTCTTGAATATCGCATTTAATATTTCCCCGAAGCATTTAATATATTCCACTACCAAACGAATATTCCCCGACAACAATGAATATTTTATAACCACTTGCTTATTTTGAAATATTTATGTATTTTACCCTAACTATCCACATTAATCACATCAACCTCGCTATTTCAAAATAATAAAAGAGAAAATTAAATTTCATTAATAATAAGTTGGGGTCTTACATAAATGATTTAGACAGACAGTTATCAAACACATCATTTTATTTTATATTCAGAGCTTGTACTTAATTTAGTTCATTCAAATTTTCTTATACATTCAACACTTTTCATTCAATTTTATCAAACAAAACATTAAATTTATTTATTTATAATTGATTGAAACAAGATAAATGAGTCAGGAGTTATATTTTTGCCAATTCAATTTCAGTTCTAAATCAAACATGATGTGAAAAAGTTACTTGTTAGTAAGTTTTTTGAATGGATAAAAGAAAAGAACAGTGAGATTTTTTTTTAATGAATTTCCACCCAATATTGAAAAGATTTGTAATAGAATTTATAGAAGATTATATAACAAACTAAAATATCAAAACTATCCTTATATTATTTTTTACTCATAAGGATAAATTAGTAATAAGTTTTTTAAGTTAAAATTTATTTCTAAAACCCATTAGCATAAAAAAAAATAAAATAAATTTATTTTCCTCACTCTATTTTCACTCATATTTTAAATATATTTCTTTTTATTTTCTCTCCGAATTTATAAACACAATGTTTAATATTTCAATCAATTAAGTGATTAAAATTCTTAATTTAGAAAAAAAGAAGAAAAGAAGGGAGAATCTAAACTCCAAAGTTCACATTATGCTTAAAAAATAATAATTAAATTGAATAATCAATTATGAGCAGCTGAAGTAACATGGGGTAGGTGACAAGTCATGTGCCCAAACGTGTAGGGTAGCAGGGCAAACACGTGGCCCATGGGTAAAAAAACAGCTGTCAATAAAATGGTTATTGATCGGAAACTTATATTTCCATATGTTTTTAAAAAAAAACTTTATGCACACATGAAAATTGAATATAATGTTTTATAATTTTATCTATTTATATTTTTATTTTTAAAAAAATTGAGGTAAAAATATAAATAAAAATTTATAAAACATTCATATTCAATTTTTATGTCCAATTATCATATTTATATAAAAAAAATTTATATTAAAATAATATTTTCACGTGAATTTCAACGAAACCAACTCACTATTCAGGCCGGAGATATAGTAATTTTTATGCCAAAATAGTAGTTTCCTTATTAATTTCATACTTGTGTTGGACAGTATTAACAGCCGCCCCTGTAATTCTCATGAAGTATCTTTTTAGTTTATCTTTTCTGGGTGCAAAGGGGAGGGCCGGCCCAATGTCCTTCAAATTTATTTCTGTTATTTGACTTATCATGTCTTCGTATAGAGAGGTTCATGTGGGGCCTGTCTCCATTCTTTAGGGTTTTTTTTTCTTCATTATCTATTAAGGTTTATGACCGCTCCTTTTCTTTCTACACTGGAAATTCTATTTCTTTTTCAAATACTCATTTATATTCGTAGTATTTAGATATAATTTCAGGGAAAAAAAATGTTTCTAAATTTTAATATAAAATCCTAAATTTGTTATAAAATATAAGAGCATTTTGTTAAAAAATATTTTTATATTGGAGGTCTCAAATAATGGGGATATTGTTAAATTAATTGGTACATTTCTTGTGTGATTTATTTTTTACAATACTATATTATTAAAAAAATAATTTAAGACTCGTAACATTATTATAAAATTATCTCAAGAACTTACGTCTAAGAAAAATAGAGACTAGAAATGTATAGATGATATTCAATATGTACAATAATAAAAAAGAAATTGATATTTTTTTATAAATATATTTTTTATTTTCACATGATAAAAAATAAAATTTACTTTACACTTATTGTATAAGTGAGAGAAACATGTGACAATATAAAAATAATTAAAATTTCATATATTGTCGGTGTATGTATATACGAGTAATTAATTGTTGTTGTATGTATATACGAGTAAGGTTAAGATTATTTATATTATTATTAACAAAATACTTATTTTTAATAAAATATATTAGTGGTATCCACCGCATGCATGCGATGCTTGTGTATAATTTAGGATTGAATTTTATTGTTATTGTAATTTGAAATTTAATAATATTTAGATAAAAAAAATTTGAATTTGGATAAAGAGTTTTGAAATTGATAGAAATAAATTAGACGAGATAAGTTAGGAGATGACACTGACCTGTGTATGAGATTTGAACTAATATAATAAAAGTAGTCTTTAAATTGCTTAACTTTGTATCAAAGACGAACACTAATAAGCGGACTCAAAAGGCATAAATTGATTATATTTTGGAGATGGGTTGAGGTCCGTATTATATCTTCAATATCTGCTACAATTTCCAACAGCAACAACAATAGTAAAAGGTTAATGTCCGAGAGTGTTGAGTGAGATAACTAAGTTGTCCGTTTTAGAGAGAGAAAGAGAAACACAGTTGTTAGCCTCAAAATGGGAAGATCCACCACATCTTGCTTCAAGATCATTACTTGTGCAAGCGACTCTGTCGACAGAGATGATCTCGAAGCTTCAGAGGTTTAATCTACTAGCCACTATTTTTCTTTTTCTCTTTTCCTCTTTTGAATTCATCTCCATTCGGGAATTTAATTATTTTATTTGTTTAACCCCATTTGGCTGCTGATAAGAATTACCCAATAATAAAATTAAGTTAAAGTTTTCAACTTTATAGAAATGTTTGGAATTTTGTTTGAATAATGACAAATCAAGTACATTCCAACAATTTCACGATATGATTTCTGAAATTTCTATTTTTGAATCGAAAATGTGAGAATTAGACATGTATAATCGATGCTTTTTATGCAAAGAATAATTTTTTGAACCATTTCTTTCAAATGCGAGGCTTAGATCGTTACTGGGTTTTGCTTAGCTCTTCCATAATGCCAATTTATAATGCATGATGCCTGATATTATGTAAAGTAGAGATCTTTTTGTGATCTACAATTTAATGAAGTATAAGCTGCCAATTAGTGTTTATTATCTGATTTTGTGATTGTGATTGTGATTATAAATAGCATCTCAAATTTGAGATTAAGAAACATAATTTTATGATACCATTAGTGGAATAAAAAGGTGAGATGTCCATTCACTAATGTATTATTGAGATCTTGTTTATGTTTATGCTTTTATAATATTTAGTATAATTGTGTTCTTATGAGGTGACTAGTTTTGGGCTATATATAGTATAACAAGCTCCTTCGATGTTTGGACCTCATTCTTGTCTTTATTTCTGGTCCTCCTTTATGACTTCATGTCTAAGATGACGCCGTTTGAGCAATTTGAATATGAAATGTTAGTAACGACTTGCAGTTTGGTTAGGAAAGGTTTGGCTAATAGCTATTGTTGCTATAGAATCTTCATTTTATAGGACGAGGGTTGTGTTACTTGATGAGGAATACATTCGTTTTCCCCCTAACCTTGGAAGTTTTATTTTGTTGGCTTCCTTGGGTACCAAAATGCTGAAGTATAAACGGATATAATAAATATTTATCATAAGAATCCTTGGCAATGTGACATAGGTTCAATGTAAAGCATAGAGAGCTTTATTTTTTTTTATCAGAAAATGGATATAAAGATGGTTTAATTTCTGGCTTTGAGTTAATATATTAATTATGGAACCGTCAATGTTTATATTAATATGTTAATTTTTTTAATATGCTGGTATTAGGGAATGATGCGTCTTACTGCTTTTACTGCTACATCAGAATCAAAAGTTGAGCTGGAGAACTGCTATCTTTATATTGTTACACCTCCATTTTCTTCATTATTTCAATATTTATATTTTTACCCAGACAACCTGCAGTTAGTTTGCTTATCCTCAATTGTTCCTTGAGCAAATTGACTTATCTGCTGTGACCATTCTCATTGGTGTGCAACAGAGAATTCAATCTGTGGATGGTTAAGAATTCCATTCATCTGTCTCAGAAGGAGATACAACTCCTGAACATGTGGTTGGTTCGGAGCCACTTCTGTTTAATATAGGTTGTCTTGATTACTCTTCAAATATTTGTTTCTCTAAGGGAAGTCATATGGACGTTTTATCATGTTTTGAAAATCATTCATTAATTAGTTTTTTTTTTCTCTTTTAAGTTTTGACAAGGAATCTGTGGCGGAGGTGCACTGAATTCCTTAGTCAGGCTGTCTTGAATGATATTGGAACATTTATACCGTATTGGGGTTCTGTTAGAGAATTTGACCATTTTTTTAAAGCTCCACTTAAGTTATCTATTTACTTGTGTATTTTTATTGTTTTACTTTTTTATTTCATAGAAAGGAATTTTAAATATTGGCAGAATTTTGCATGCATGTTACCTCAATGACTTGATACACCAACCAATGATGCAGCCAATGCAATGAGCGAAAATCTACTCATTTTTAATATATATATATATATATATATATATATATATATATATGTTTATGTGGCACAAACTATGTGTGTGCAGTTAAAAACAATTAAAATATTTGAATAAAATTAAAAAAATATGGATGAGAAAAGATAGGAGAGAAAATAGGAGATGGAGAAAATAAGGTAGTTATTGACATATTGTGACAGAGCCTCTAGAAATAACCACCACCTCTCCCTCTCTCCCTTTATAATATATATATATATATATATATATATATATATATATATATATATATGATGTTGGAATAAAGTTCTATATCTCCTATACTCGTGAATAAATTACAAGACAAGGTCATTCAACAAAAAAGGTCACTTAAAAATAAATATGAGAAGCGGTCAGTTATTACGAATAGAAAAAAAGCTAAGACAAGCATATTAGGGTGACTATCATACTAGGGTGTAGTTTGTGGCGGTTAGATCCTTCTCTACACCAATTGTTTAATGAATCTGTGAGTTTTCAAGTCCTAGGCCGAGAGAATTGCACACCATTCAATCATGCTAAACCATATATCTCCTGGGAGGATTGCAGTGTCTTGGGTGTTTACTCGATTGTTCCTTTGAGCCTTGGTGTGTTTATGCATTTCTTGCCAAATTCACACCTTCCTAGTTTACTTGCTTTCCAAGCAAATTACGCTGGGGCTGATGTGGTTGCCTGAATAATCTTATCGATTTGCATGCTTACAATAGAAACTGACTTGATAAATTAAAAGACTTCCTGAATTAGTATAATTGATCAGGGGATCTTTCACTTTTAGTTTAATCCAGTAACAAGTTTTCCTAGAGGGGTTTTCATCTTATATGACTTTAATTCTGGAATTAAATACACCATTTTTGTTATATATTGTACATTTAAAACTGCAACTTTCTTTTTTGTGGCCAAGTATGTTTTTTCTAGCATTAACGGCACAAGTTAAATTCTTATAATAAGAAAGTGGACATTCCTTAACTTTTTTAAAGAACCTCTCATTTATGCATGGTTGGTGTTACTCTGTCCAAGTTTAGGTTTTAGATTATAAATAGCTAGTACTTACCTATTCAAAACTAGACAATCATGTCATAGACTCATTTATAGTCGAGCTATCTCTCCTTCACTCAACTGGTTTTGTTTGAATTTCATTCCAGAGCAAGCCTTCAACCGACAAACGCGGATGGAGTTTTCGGAAGAGGTCTGCCAGACATCGAGTGCTTAGTAACACTGTGATCTCAGAAGTGCCGTCTTCTGTCAATAAGGACAGCCCTGAATCTGCTAATGTCAGCTTTGAAACACAAGCTAAATCTGCTAATGTCGAATTTGAAACACAAGCTAAATCTGCTAATGTCGACTTCGAAACACAACCTAAATCTGCTAATGTCAACTTTGAAACACAAGCTAAATCTGCTAATCTCGACTTTGAAACACAAGCTAAATCTGCTAATGTCGACTATGAAACACAAGCTAAATCTGCTAATGTCGGCTTTGAAACACAAGCTAAATCTGCTATTCCTGAGAAATCTTCTGGAATGGAATGGACAGATGAGGTGCCTCAGTTGTTGACTTCAAAAAACTCAAAATGTTCAGAGGTGGTAGCTGTTGCAGAGGTGGACACCAACCTAAACGTCAAACCAAACGAATCTGTTATTATTGTCATCCAGTCTGCTATTAGGAGATTCTTGGTACATCTCCTTTTCTAATTTTATGATATTTCTGTATTGGAAATCTAATATATATCTATAGCTTTCAGTTTCTCTGTGTCTATGTATTTTGGCAGGCTGAGAAACAACTAATGAAGCATCAGAACATAGTAAAGTTGCAAGCTGCTGTGCGAGGACATTTGGTTCGGAATCATGCTGTGGGATCTCTACGTTGTGTTCAAGCCATAATCAAAATGCAAGCTCTTGTTCGTGCACGTCACACTCGCCTCTCAGATGAAGGATCTACTGGGAAAGATAAGCATACACCAAAACTCCAAGTAAGGCTACCAAATTGAATTTAGACAAAACCCAGCTATCTTTATGAGTTATACAACCTTGTTATACCTTGTTTTGAGTCCATATTGTTTAGATTAGGTTGAGTGCTACTTATGAAAAAATTAAAAAACAAGTTGAGTACTAGCAGTCAACAGAGGTAACACTAGGCAACTCCCCTTCTAAAATTAATCCTTTAGTCACTCTGTTGTGAAAGTTCAATAATAATCTAGAAGGGGTTGAATAAATTATTACTAATTAAAAAATTATCTTAGGCTTTTTTGACTTTTCAATCAATTAATTTGCAATGTCAGAAATTAATATGCAAGATAATAAAAATTTAATCACATAATGACACAATACACAAAGATTTGTCTGGTTCACAACATATCTAGGGTATGTTGATACGTCCAGTATCAAGCTCCTCTCCAATACTTGAGATCCATACAAAATTATCTTGGACAACAAGCTTTCTGCTCCTTCCTCAAGCTTAGTTGCACCTTTCCTTTGTGTTCAGTTCTATGCTATGATCTGGTCTTGAAACGATAGCCTCTCCATCACCTCACAAGTACACTAGAGACCTAACTCCCCGTTGCCTTCTCTAAGACTCTGGTCTTGGTCAAAGGATTACTCGTCTTTCACAAATACATAAAATAAACTAACTCTTTCCTTTTTCTCTTTACAAAAGATTGACAGAATTATTCTTCTAAGATAAGCAGATAAAATCTAATTATTGATTTACTTAACAATATTAATATAAATAAACTATATCAATAAAAGCCACTTAAGACTTTGAGTCCTCGTTCGACTGATTGCCTCTTAAGAGGAATATTTCCACTATAGTCTCGGTGTTTAAGTATTGACTTTTTATATATAAATGTGTATAACAATTTATATTTGTATATCTATAAATATACACAAGTATGAGATACTTCAAATAAATCAATTCAATAACTTATCTCAAATACTTTGACAAATTTTCTCTCCGTCGAAGGATAGAGACTTTGAGTTGTCTTTAAAGAGAGAATGTAGGCAAGGAATATAAGCTTTTCTTTTCTTAGAAATTGGCAACTTGGAATGAAATGAAATGAAAAGCCTCTTATTTATACATTTTCCAAGCTTAGGGCAAAATGGTCATTTGGAATTTGTTTTGGAAATCAAGGGCTAGGAATTAATGAGTTTGAAATCAAGAGCTCGGATGAAATTAAAAGATGATCACTCGGATTGCCCAGTAAAATGACATGCTAACATTTTTGAATTTCAAACTTTAGCCCATAGAAAAAGGTTGCTTCTAAAAATCTGATTTTAGCACATGTTTGTTTTAAATTGTCAAAGCTTCAACACACTCATTTTCAGATGAGACAACAAAGGAATTGCCTCAGTTAATCAAGCACATGGAAATACACATGCATGAATTCAGACAATTGAGAGGCTTTTAGTCTCTTGCTTTTTACAACTTTCCCATGAAATTCGGATGAATGGAAGGCTAATGCTTTTTACTTTTTACAACTCCTTTTTTTCTTTTGTTAAAATACTTTTAATATATAATATAATTTTTTGAAAACTTTAGTGAGTAAAAATCATTTAGGAATAATAGGAGTTTCCTTGCCTTAGCACATGTTTGTTTTAAATTGTCAAAGCTTCAATACACTTATTTTCAGATGAGACAAAAAAGGAATTGACTCGAGTACATTAACTTCCAAGCACATGGACATACACATGCATGAATTCGGACAATTGAGAGACTTTTAGCCTCTTGCTTTTTACAGCTTTCCCATGAAATTTGGATAAATGGAAGGCTAAATCTTTTTACTTTTTACAACTTCTTTTTGTTCTTTTGTTAAAATAGTTTTAATATATATATATATATATATATATATATATAATATTTTGAAAACTTTAGTGAATAAAAATCATTTAGGAATAATAGGAGTTTCCTTGCCTTGGGAAATGTTATTTTATGAACTAACCTCTTTAACACTTGATATTAAATTATCAAGGTTAAGAAAATATTAATTTAATAAGATTTGAAAATATTGTTGGTTAAAATAAATAAGATAATTAAAAACAATTATAATATAAATTCTATGGGAGAATTCTAACTTTTTAGTTAACCTATTTGCTAATTATTTTGTATTACTTGTAATTATTATACTTTTTAATTATAGTCGTTAATAATTAGGATTTAGAAGTTTGTTTCCTTAATAAGTAAATTTTTAAGTTTCATTAGAATTAGGGTTTTCTATGTTCTATATAAAGTGTAATCCCTATTGTTAAAATACAGGGTTAAATACTAAAATATTAAATTGAGATTTTTGTGCCATTGTGGCCTTTGAGATAGTTATTCATACTCTTTTTCCAACTTTTACCCTCTTTTCCCTCTTTAGTGGTTTAATTACTTCTCACCTCTTTACCTTCATCAGAATGGTATTAGAATCTGTCTCTACATCAAAACCCTTATCCCAAATCCATCACATTCGCAATCCCACCACTGGTTGTCACTCCGCACCTTCTTAGGCAATTCGGGTCAAATTCCGAGTCCGGAACAAATCTTGGGTCAAATCCCAAGTCCGAATCGAATCAAATTCATCCAAATAAGGTCTTTAAACCACTGGCCCAATAGTATCTTCTTGATTCATTGTAGCCCACCACAGGCTCACCCAAAAGGTCACGACTTGAAGGTACTATTGGTAGTAACTTTTTCCTTATATGCAGACAAATTTTTCCCCCATCTTTTGATGTGGGACTGGAGTGTTACAAACTCCCCCACTTAAATTTCTGACGTTCCTGTCAGAACCGATCACACACACAGCCCAAAGATCTTTGTCTCTCTAGCCATTGTGGGATAATACCGGCTGACTTCGTGTCCCCACCTCCGGACCTCCATCTCTCCATTGTGGGATAATACTACCAGTCTTTGTGTCCCCACCTCCGGCAACCCGATCGGATAACCCGACCCAAGCTTTCGAGAGTCTGCTCTGATACCATATGAAACAACCTGGGTCAAATCCCGAGTCCGGAACAAATCTTGGGTCAAATCCCAAGTCCTAATCGAATCAAATCCATCCAAATAAGGTCCTTAAACCACTGGCTCAATAGTATCTTCTTGGGTCATCATAGCCCACCACAGGCTCACCCAAAAGGTCATGACTGGAAAGTACTATTGATAGTAACTTTTTCCTTATATGCAGACAAATTTTTTTCCCATCTTTTGATGTGGGACTGGGGTGTTACAACCTCCATCAAGTATAACCTACCCATACTATCCATCGTGCAGATATGATTCAAGTTACTTAAAAAAAGAAGCTAGGCATTTCTCGAATCATTGTTCTTTGCCGAAGTTACTTTTCATTGTCAAAAGTTTCTTTTCAAAAAATAAATAAATAGAGGTAGTCTGATCTATTCTCTTTTTAGTCCAAATTATACCGAAGGCCTCTATACTTAATTATAGTTCAGCCCTTGGTCACAAAGTTCTATATGTGTTCTAATTGACCCATACTTTTATATCATTGAAACAGTCCCTCAATTTGGTAAACTTTACAACCCATCCTTGATCTTTGATTATTTCTAGATCTGGCCTTGTTTAATTATTTCTGTAGGAAGACCCTCGATTTATTTATTTTTTCAATTCAAAAAAGGAAAAGGATAGCCTTTTTTCCTTCAGGTCATTATGGTGAGTTCAACAAAAGTAAATGGCAAGCCTGGGCATATAATTAAAATCATGAGGAAATATACAAGGAGCTTGAAAGGCTTAAAGCAGGTATTCGGATCTTTAGTTTTCACCTAGATGGTAAGAAAGAACAACCACCTTCACATAATGATTGTGAAGAAAGGTTGTTTAGCAGCTAGAAGAGGTCATCAAGGGGGGTGATAGGAGAATACAGTCAAAGAAATCAACAAGAAAGTTTAGAGCCCAAAACAATCCAAAGTGAACCATGGAGCGGTAATATTTCGAAAAATCAATTTTTTCATCAATGATAGCTCCAGTAGTATGCCGGATAGTAAAGTATTCTCCGTATGGTTTTAAAGTTATTAATGTGCCTACAAGGAGATTCAAGATTTCTTGTGTTGGGAAGTAATGATCGAAGCCTATGCATTCTTCCACACTTTTAAACTTGATGACTAGTTTTTTTTCTAAATGGAGGGAAGAATGATGACGAATGAGACTAGGGGAAAGTGCAAGGGGTTATTTTGTGTAACCATTTGCAAATTAATTGTAATTATCATAAATCTTTTAATTGTGGTACGCAGTAATTAAGAGTTTGTTTCCTTATTAAATTATGTTTCCTAAATTAAATTAGAATTAGGGTTTTCTACGTTCTATAGAAAGTGATGTAATCCCCATCCTTGGAATAGAGAGTTGAATGTTGATTTTGAGATTAAGGCTTTGTACTGTTGTGGTCGTAGGTAATAGTTCTTTCTTTCCCCTTCTCTGTCTTCTGTAAACCTTTTAGACCTTGTCCTGCATCACATGTCTTGTTCATCACATTAATTAGTGAGAAGTGATTTTTCATGTTCAGTACAATGTTAATTAGATAAAGATATCTAGAGCCAGAAATTGTGGAAGGACTGTTCTGATTCCTTTCAAATTTTTTTGGGTAGATATCAAATCTGGATCTTATCCGCCCCTTCAGAAAGGGAAAGGACACCAACTAATGTGTAAACCCATACTGACATTTATATGTTTACATCTTCATAGGCATATGCGTTGATGTTTAAGACTTTTGTTTTAGTTTTCAAAATTGTAGGGACTTAGGGATAGTCCTATGTCTTTTGCCTGCTAGATGTTTTCAAAAATTAAAATATTAAATACTCCCTCCATCCTGTCCCATAAAAGATGACTAAAGTACAAAAAGATTGTCTCACAAAAGATGTCTCAAGTATATAATTCAAATCCATAATGATATCTAAAGTCTATTTTACCTACAAAAGTACTCTACTAGGGACCATTATTTTTGGGTACATGGAAGAATCTTTATTGTACTTACGTGGGGTCCATAAGGAAAAATGGAAGCTTATTTATCCTCTCTCCTCAATTTTTGTTTTTCTTAAATTGTGTGAAAAGTGTACTTAAAGACATCTTTTATGGGACAGAGGGAGTAAATAACTAGAAAAGGGTTTCCAAGAGCTTAATATACTTAACAGAATATTGTATTGGAGGGAGTGAGTGAGGCGCGTTAGGTTCTTGGAAATGCCTTCAGATGTTGATCTATGTCGCATACCCAGTTCTGTTTTTTTTGTCTCCCTTTTTAAAAAATTATATCTTATGAAGGCTAGCGATCATATTTTTATCCTTAAATGAATAACTGTAATGTTTTTATGGAGAAATTTCTGTATTTCATCTGTTGATATTCTTATGATCATTCCATCTTGTTCCAGGGAAAGCAAAAATCAGGAGCCAAACCAGATCTAGCATATACATCCATCGAGAAGCTACTCAGTAATAGGTTTGCTCGGCAGGTAAAGGACAAAATTTATTTATTTTCCCCCCTCCCCCCCTTCTTCTTTTGACTATTCTGTTTGTTCGATATACTGTGTTGTTTTGTTGTTGTGAAACTGAAGCCTGCATTAATTTTTCCATTTACTTAAGCTACTAGAATCGTCACCAAGGACCAAATCCATAAACATCAAGTGTGATCCTTCAAGATCTGATTCGGCCTGGAAATGGTTGGAGAGGTGGGTGTCGACTTCACCAACAGATATTGAACAATCACATAAACCAGAACCTATTACAAACCTACAGGAGCAGGAGAAAGTGAAGCATAATGAAAATCAAACTGCTACTCTAATTTCAGCTGAAGATGATTCTGAGTGGACAGATTTGAGGTCCAATACTAGAGTAGCAGCAGTACCATATTTAAAGTCTGATGCTGAGGAAGCAGTAGTGCCATCTGAAAGCGAAGAAAACTTGGTAAGTCATAAGGTGGAGCAGCCTCAGGCTGAGAACTTGGAGTTGTCAAGGTCGACAGAGAATTCAGATATACTTCCCAACCAAAATAGCCGATCGGACTCTGTTCCTCAAATGGAGCTTGATTCCTTTTCTGGTAAGCCTGAATTGGAAATAGAACAACCCAAACGTTCAATGAAAAGGGTTGCAACTGAACAACCGGATACCGAGGGAAGGAAGTTTGTGTTTGGATCAAGAAAGGCCAGTAATCCTGCATTTATTGCAGCTCAATCAAAATTTGAAGAGCTGACTTCCACAAACAATTCAGCAAAATCAATTAGCCCGTCTAATCAAGAAAATGAGATTGAATCCCATGCGGATACAGTTTCATCTGCTATTGATAATGAAATCAGAACAAAGGAGATTAACCAGGCAGAAAATTTAGTTACTGATACCTCAAGGGTTGTATTTGCTGGGTCTGAATGTGGAACTGAACTTTCTATAACTTCTACTCTCGATTCACCAGATCGATCTGAGGTTGGAGCTGTGGAATTTGAGCATGAAGTCAATATTTCAGTGGAAGGGACTGATAATTCTAAAAACGTTACATGCCTAGATGTTGAAACCAAGGCTGAGCCCGCCATCCCAGGGACTGACTTATCCTACCCCATCACAGTTCAATCAGAGAAACCTGATGACTTTAATGGTGTTGTTGATGAATTATTTGAAGATGCAATAGGTGTAGATTCCTCTAAGGTAGAGCAGAAGTTAGAGGATAATTCATCTGATATTCAGACAGAATTGGAACATGAGACACTTCATCAAGCGTACAAATCATCACCAGAAGCTTCTCCGAAAAGCCATATAACTCAAGGAACGCCTTCTAGCCAAGTATCTACAAAAGCTAGGAAGACCAAAAATGATAAAAACGGATCCAGCCAAAAGCGCAAATCTTTGTCTGCTGGTAAAAGATCCCCTATAAATCCTAGCAATGATTCTGGTGTAAGAAGTAGTTTGGAACAAATACCTAAAGATCTTAAAACTGGGAAACGGCGGAATTCTTTTGGATCGGCAAAATCCAATATCGTTGATCTGGAGGAACCAAGAGATAGCAGCAGTGGTCATTCTATCCCAAGTTACATGCAAGCAACGGAATCCGCAAGAGCTAAAGCTTACGCTAATAGCTCCCCGAGGTCAAGTCCAGATGTGCAAGACAAGGAAATTTACATAAAAAAGAGACATTCTTTACCTGTTGCTAATGGCAGGCAAGGATCACCCCGTATTCAGCGGTCTGTGTCTCAGGCGCAGCAGAGCACAAAGGGAAATGGTACCAATCCTCCGCAAGGTATTTCCTGAACCTTGTCTTTTCTGATTGGTAGTCCTGCAAACCATAGTGTGTTATTCACATAACAAGTAGTCCTTACATGAGGCTTGTTTAGCGCTTCTTATCAGTCTTAATATATTTAAGATGTGATTAGTAAGATTTCTTACTGGTTATACGACTGAGAACTTAATATGTTTTCAGTAATATTCAAACTGACTATGTGCCTTTACTACTAATACTGAACTAGCACATGGTAATATTTTAGCAATTGATACTTTGGCACCATTTACTTGGTACAATTGCGTCTAAAAAATGAGTATTCTTACCAAACTTTGAGGCTGTACTTCATCATGAAACTTGTTTTTCCCCTTCCCAATTTGATAAAATGTGTGGAATGTGGATTGACTACCATCATAGTGTAAATGTGTAATGTGAGTTTGATTTGATGGATCTTTGTGATGAGAGAGATGTTTGTCAGATTGATATTTAAGATGAAGAGCAGCAGTATGGATCGAGTCCTTAAACGTTTATTTCTAATCATCTTGCATTCATTCTTGTGTTGTCATATTTGGTTGTACAACCCTTGGTGAATTTTACTTGAACCTTAACCTCTTTATACATGTTCTATGTGATTTGGATTATGTTGATCAATCTTTGTCACTTATGGCTTGAATAATGATTTTTGACAGAGAGAAAGTGGCAGCGATGAACGCATAAACAAGGAGACACAAAGTTAGCAATGGATACCGCACATAAACTAGCAGATGCATGGATTTGGGCCTAGCATGGGAGATTTGATGTAAATTGTTTGTGTGATTATAAATTTATCTCGTATTTTTGGGTTATCATCCAGAGCTTGAAACACCTTTTACAAGTCATTTTTCGGTTTGTTATGCATAGTGTGAAGCACCTTTCTATAACATTTTTTGGGTTGTTATTAAGAGTTTGAAACACCTTGTTGTGAAATATTGTGGGTTATTTTATTCCGAGTTTGTGTGGAAAATGTTTGGCAGGTTCTCACTCCTATTATCATTATATATATTATTTGCTGCTTAAGCTATATCCTATTATCATTATAAGATGCGAGTGTTATTATGGTTATCTGTAGATTATACATTTTTGAGGTGACAATCTTATAGATAATCATATATATATATATATTTTTTAATTCTTTTATGCAAATAATTCTATAATTTATAACTCTTATATCCGAAGTAAAATTTTAAGAGCTCAGCTCCATTGTTTTTAAATAAGAATATTTTACATAATTAGATCTCATTATTATTGAAAGACTCTTATTCTTGCATAATATTTCCATCTAAATTATTGGATTTAATAAAACAATATGCAAAACACTTTATTATAGGTGAGAGAATCTAAGTTTGGGTGTTAAAATAAACATACATATCGACTTCCTCCATAGTAAAATTAGACCAAAAAATTCATTTACTTATTTTATTTTTATTTTACCAAAATCTCCTTATTTATTTATGTAGCTTTTCTTTCTTTTATGCAACTTTAAAAGGGGAGTGACACTTTTACATGTTAAATTAACTTATTTTATATATGTGACATGCCACAACTTTTCTTTTTCCAAACATTAACAGTGAAAATATAAATTCAATTTTTAAAATTCAAAATAGAGTGTAATGATGCAATCGATAAGGCTGTCAATGAACCAAACAGTTTAGGCTCGATTCGGAATCGATTCGAAAAAAATACGAGCAAGATTATGATTCGTTAATAATATAATTTAAATAAAAATAATTCGAATAAAAATACAAGTAGTAATATTTACCTTAACGTTAATAATAATTACCTTTACATCAAGAGCTCTAACCAGTCTTTTCACTTCACATTATCAATTGTCCTTTCACATCGACAACGCGTCAAACCAACAGTGTTCGGCCTTAGTCACTACAGAAGGTGTATAGCTAAATCTTATAAATAGGCCTGAAGCTTCATTATTTTTCAATTTAATCTACATATTTGATAACTAAATATCTTTGGCGTAGTGAGCAGGTGATTCGATGATGTGGAATATTTATTAAAAGGCGAGTCAATATATAATGATGATAAAAACCTTTTAAAACCCTAAAGATAGTAGAATTTTATTTTTCTTTAAATATAATATTAAATTAAACTATTAATTATATTTTATCGGTTTAACATTGTCAGAATATATATTTACGCATTAAAACGAGAATATAGATTTGAATCCCAAATTATAATTTCAAGTCGGTCGAGATTAAATAATTGACTCCTCTATTAATTTATATTTAATATTTCCAAATATTAAATAATAAATATTGCTATTTAATTTATTAAAATTGTATTGTATATACTTAATTAGCCAGCTCAAAGAATACCTATTCTCTAATAAGCATTCTTAATCTTTATTTAAATAAATAAATACTAATGTATTATGACTCTTACTTTCCAGGATAATAAACCAACATTAATCAAAAGAATCAGTAATGAGATCAATCATCCTCATCTTAATAAATAATTGAAACATGATGCAGACAACTCCAAATAAATGCAAATTAAACCTTTCTAACTTCATTCTATTGTGTTGACTCACCTGTAATGTCATTAATCGAATCATAGTGTAATTTAAATAAAATAAAAACGTAATACGTTGATGTAATGTTGGCATAATCAATTCGAATAATAATATCAATGAATCGTGGATGCGTAGAAATTTGTGGTTGTGAATCAGATATAAAAGTGATAAACATTTTAAATCATAAAAGATGATAGATTTTATTCTTATGATACTCTTTTAATGGATTGCGTGTTAAATATGATTAAAGTTAAATTAATGCACTTGTATTTTATGACTTTAACATAAATATAATGATAAAGAATATTGCATTATCTTAGTATTAATATTTCTTCAGGGGATATTTATCTCACCACTTTAATAATACTAGCGAAATAATTCAATTAACCGAAAGATAATTGTCTTAAAAATATTCTCACTATTAGAATAGACGACGTCTAAGAAATAATCATGTAATGAGAACAAATTATTCAAATTAATAACTTTCATAGAGTAAAATAAGAAATATTTGATTATATACTCTTATAATAATAAAACAAAGTTAAATCAATTTAGGATGATTAACTATTATTATTTTATTTTATTCTTAATTTTAATTGAGATTTTATATTTAATAAAGTGTAATTAGGAGTAAAATTATTTTATTTTCTTAATTTTAATTCTTATTTATAAGTAAAACAATAATAAGTAAAACAATAAATTCAATTTATAATTATATTTATTATAAAGTTAGTTATTATGTGAAAACTTGAATTCGAAACTCGTGAATAATTTAAATATAATTACAAATTCGATAAAATTCAAATAATAAATATTTAAATTTAATTAAAAAAAATCAAATACAATATGAATCCGAATTAAATTGGAGTTGAATTTGAGCAGCTGGCTACTTGTTTATACCATAGCAGTCGAATCTTAAACCAAAAGAGAGGCCCAAGCCCAAGCACAGAACGCACAGAACGCCAAACTTGACAGTCCTAACCCCCTATATTAAAACGCGTGTCAGCTGCCAATCCATAACACTTCACTACCTCAGGGCAAAGATCACCAATGAGATAAAAAATAGTTTTTTTTTAAAAAAACGGCGAGAGGATAAAAACCCAGACGATCTAGGGTTTGTTGTATCTATCATCCCTGAATCGATACATACGCGGGTATTAATGATCGTGTTAAAATTGGATTAAATTAAGTTTTGGTTTCTAAATTAGAACTTGTAACTCGAGCTTGATAGATGTGCTTGATAATAAATCGGTATATCGATCAGAGGGGATAGAGATAGATTTTTCACAATCGAATTTGTACTTGTTAATATGCGAGGATTGCAGAAATCAAAAAGGGTTTCATGGGCTTCAGATGTTAATCTTTGTCAGGTAAATTTATAAAAACCATTCAACATATACCTTACTTTTGTGATGAAATGCATTTTAGTTTTATTCTCAAACTGTTTATGGAGGATGAAGGTTGAAAATTTTGTAATTTACATGGATTTTGGTTGATAATGTATTGTTTTCCATTGCATTTCAAGGTAAAGTTTGTATTTTTACTTGTCGAGAGTAAACAAAAGAAAAAGGGCTTTCCGGAAGAAAGAAAAAAAGAAAAAAGAAAGACAAGAAGCCTACATCATTTTTATCTGGAAAGTGCTGATGGATGGAGAGATTTAATTTTGATTGTGACGGAAGTACTAGTTGAAGGCTTGAATCTATTTTAACAACATTCAGATATTATGTGGAATGAAATTTTATATGATTTTATTTCCTTCTTCATTTTGAGGAATAAGTTTGCACAATGCAAATTTCCTCAATTTTGTGAGAATTGAAGTAAGTAGAAGGAAAAAGCAATTTAACTATATCAAAAATGAATAAATGGACTCACTGTTGCATGCGATGCGATTTTTGTTATACAGTTGGCTCTTAGATATTCATAATTAACGGAATTGTAGGAACAAAAGGTCAATGAAAGAAATGCACTATCAATTTTTTTGACTTCATGCACAACTAAATTGCATGTCAAATAAATAGAAGAAATGCTAAAGGAAAGTATAATAAACAGAAGTCAAGGAAACATCAGTAACAAATGTGTATGTTCAACTAATAACTTGCATGAATATATAGGATGATTGGTTCAAAGAACAAGTTTGTTCATAGGTTGTTGATTGTCGTTTTAAGATGGATGTACAAATGGAGAACAAATCTATAGGGAGAAGCTAAAATTTTATAGTATACCAAAATACATGTTGTATGGTGATAGTCATCTATAAAGAAGGTAAGTTTGTTGCGTTAATTGCGTACCATTCTTGATTATATAAATACGTGCAAAAAAATACCAGTTTACATGGAAATGAGGAGGTTTGGTCTTTGTTGTAGTTCTTAGACTTTTACATACATCAAAATCAGAATTTGAACTTGAAATGTTGAAGTGGATGTGCGACAATACGATAGACTTGTTTAAGTGGAGAAAAAGGCTAGAGTAAGATGCTGTATGTGTATACAGGTGGTGCATATGTTTGCCTTTTGGAAAAGCAACATATGCTAAAGTTTCGAGGTTAAGATAGGAATAGGTATTTGTACCAAAATTAGTTCACTGTGAATCTGCAATAGAGTTGGAGGGTAAGAGGAAAGAGTGCTAATGCCTTTAACTTTGTTGCGGTTGGATTGTTACAATAGCTTCTACCTAGTAACCATGGAAGTTTTATGATTTAATCTGATCTTTACATGAGAGCACATACTATAATTTTTGTAGATACTTCTAGTGATGTTTATAAATCTGCATTGTATTCCTGAAGTGCTTCATTGTATGATGGCTTTTTTTTTTGAGAACCCTCTGAGCTTTGATAATTACGATCTTGAAATATCCATCTAGAACTGTGCATGAACATTATCATGCATTCGTGTGTATACTTTCTAATAATGGTTTTGAGGAAGTATCAAACATGTTAATATTTGGATCATTTTACCCTTTTTTTGTACCGTCTGAAGTAATAATGTTATACCACTAAAAGGAAAGAGGCTTCTGAATTTAAAGAACAGTGTTCTTCTATAATCTGGACCTCACTGTGTCCAAAAGACTCGAGAGTTATCTGTAAATGATGGTAAAAAGATAGAGAATATGACTTGCAGAGAAAATACAGGGAGACAAGAGAAGATAATTTTAAGCATTTGAGCTACTGTTTGTCTACCAATAGACAAAAGTGCAAGTGATTGTGTTCTTTTTTCCCTTATTCAAATTGGTGAGAAGTAGAAGGGGGAGGAGGTCCAATCCATATGGTATGGGGTTGATCAAGTTGCACAAATTTCTTGCTGCAAGACTCAAAAAATTGCACCATGAAATTAGCATGAGTATCTGCGGTTGATGGTGTGGTTAAGGGGGGGGTATTTGGGCTTTACACGGACCTTCTATGTTCTGTGCAGTCTCGTTGCCCAATTTCATTATCCCTTTAGGTTTGTGTCCTTAATATCTTTAAGTCCTCTTTGATCAAAGATTTGAAGAGGCCGAGTTCGCTTGTGATGCCTGGAGAGTTTGGCATTGAATCTGAACAAAATGCTTTCAATTCAAACAGTGGGAATATTTGGTGTTGAGGAATCTTGATATTTTCAACTTAGTATTGTTGCTTAATCTTATTATTAGGTTTGAGATGATTGCATAGATTAAATGTGAAGAAACAAAGCTAAAAGCTTTCATGCGCAATCTGATGTTGTTTAAAACTATGTAGGTTTTATGAGGTTGGTTACAGTCAAGTCATATGTGGCAAAAAGTGAGAATTATGGACAATATGTGCTCCCTCTCTCTCTCTCTCTCTCACACACACACACACACATACGTAAAACCAATTAAGATTGTATGACCAACAGTAACAATGTTATCTTTTCTTTAATTTCATCTACTAGAGATAAGAAAAGCTGTAAAAAAATAGCACTACAATCCATAAGGAACGGTATCTTGGGCTAATAATGCATTATACAAATTATAGAGAGTCTACTAGATAGAAAGTTTATCCAATTTCTTTTCAAAAGTAAAGACTTAATTAGCTACATATCGACTTTTCAGTATTCAGGATTCCTAATTGTACTAGGAAGGCGAGTTACATGATAGATGTTACTCATGGAAAGTTTGACTTATTTATGTAGCATGGGTACGGAAATGAGATATACACTTGATTATGATAATCGTTTCCTCATATATCTTACTTTTGTTGAAGTGGACATTTTCATTTCTGCCAATTTACTCTTTTACAGTTTTAGTATTCTTCGCAAGTACGATTTTAAATTTAATCTATGGATGCATAGAAGAAAGTGTATGACATGTGTCAAAGAATGCAAGTTTCCGTATTCTGTGCCTAGTGTCTGTTATTCTGCTACAGACATGGTGACCTTGTAGAGTTTCCTGCAACTTCTTATACTACAGTTAGATCTTACTTGAAAAATGAGGAGTGACCGGCCGTTGACACACAGGTAGGGCCATGGACCACCATAATTACCCTTGTTGAGAGAATCTTGAATCACCAAAAAAATAAAAAATAAAAAATAAAAAATAAAAAGAATACAACCATATGGTTAATGAATTGAAAACACAAAAATAATCTGATTTCCCCCCTCAATTCATTGCAATTAACAAGAAAGAATGAAAGATATTCACTTCTCTTGCATCTGTACTTTACTGATATTTCCTAAGTGAGTGTGGTAGCTTTTAAAAGCCTAAGGGTTGGGAGAAATGGTAGAGGTTTTGAGAAATAACCTCAAGATTCCTCAAGGTTGCTGGTTCAAATTCTCAAACTTGGGGCCAAAATTACCAATCGAGAAAAAATGGTGTTGCTATTAATCATGGATGGTGTGGAATGCACCTTCATACATGATCTTTTGTTGAAAAATATATATGATACTTAGTTGAAAAAAGTTTTTCAGACAAGAAGTTATTTTTGCAATTTTCTTATATAAGGGCATGTCAAAACCTGATTAATGAAAACAATGCCTTCACCTGTTGAATCTGTTCATTGTGTGTGGTTTTTCCCTTCTTGTTTTTTTTGGAAGGCAAGGGGGATGGAGGGGATGGGTTCTTGGAGGATTAATTGTATAAATTTCTGGTGAATTTGGTCGAATGATTGTAATCTGGCTTCATCCGTATTTCTTCTGTGCATACAAACTCCCCAATTAATGTGGAGGCAAGGTCTGGACTGTGGAATGTATGGCCACCGAAGGTCCAATTTGGTGAAGCAGCTGAGTGGTTAACTTTCGTTTGTTGGCTGTGAGACATCTAGTATTTATTTGACTATTGTGTGTTTTGTATGATTCTATAAGCAATCAGGCCTGGAGTTCTTGAAGCTACCTCCAAAACTCGGGAGGCGAAACGAATTTGGCTCAGTCAGAAGTCCATTTTTAAAAACTTCCTTTACTCCAGAATATAATATCAAAGTGATTTTTAGTTTTTTTTTTTTAATTCTATAATAAAGAATCAAAATGACTTTTGGAAGTATATATGTTCAAGTGCAGACTTTCTTTAGTGTTTATGCAATCTCCTTGATTACATTATGACTAAGCTGATTTTATATTTTGAAATGGAGGAGTATGCCTTTCTTTCTATTCTTTTTGGCTTTTATGTTTGATATTTTTATTCTGTTATATGTTAAAGAAAATATGCATTCTTTTCTACTTGTATAACCCAGCTCTGGTTTGATAGTTGCTCGAGGTAGGTTTGTTGCATTTTATGATACCATAACAGAATATGGTTTATATTTTTAATAGGTTAATACCTTTCATTTAATAGGTGAAGCTGTTTTTATCAGAAGAATCCCCTTCATTGATTGGATTGGGTGCTCAGGATCATCTCCAGGCGAAGGCATCATGGCCAATGTATTCTACAGGAGCTGGGTCTGATGACAATTTGCCTCCTGGTTTTGAAGGAACTCATCCTTCAAATGTTTTACAGAATAAATTGTCTCAAATTCCTGTTATCCAATGGCAATGTCCTCCCAGAGTAAGTGTTCATGTTGACTGTTTCATTTTTCATCTGTCCTCTCTTATGCACAGTTTTTTTGTGGTCTAAATTTGGCAAATAGTTGCAGATGATTTAAAATTTGTATAAAACGAAAGTTTGCTGGTAATGTTCTTGAATGTCTGAAATTGACAAAAGAAAAATGATCCAATAGTTTTTGTTAAGATTTTTTTGAAGACCTTAGGAGTCGAATACCTAATGAAAGAGTACTAAATTAAGTACACAATGGCAAATTATGGGTCATCAATACTGGTAGACAGGAAAGATCATTTTTCCTTCACGGGTTTATTATCATTTTTTTTGGGGGGTTGAGGGCACTGGTAGCTAGCATAGAGATTTGCAGGGTTACATATCTTGTATTTTCCGGCAAAACCCTATGATTTTGCTCTTCCTGAGTTGACTTAAATATTTCATCATTCTCCCCTTGTTGGAGAAATCTCGACCTCGAGTTTTTAAAGTACTCTAAATCCATTTCCAAATTAGAGATATATTTTTAAAATGACAGCTTTTAGGGATAAATTTTTTTCTTTCAAATGTCCCCGTAATATTGGTTAATAAGATAGTAGTGATGTTGTGATGCTTAACTTGATTGTAGAAACGTAATGGTTAATCAAGAATATCGCGTAACATGCCACTTTATAGTCCTAAAAATAGAAATGTATATCTAATTGTGGAACTGATTAAAAAGGGAAAAGCAAAAGACTGATTTTCTTTGTGCTGCTACTGAATTTCAGGTATCACAAAGTCAATGGGGGAACTAGAGTAGAAAACACAGCCTTGTTTTGATTTTTTATCTGAAGTTGTCAATTTGGACTGATCTTTTAGAATCTAATAACTTTTTATAATAAAAGCCAACATCAGATGTTTGGATTGGCTTATTTTGGTCAAAATAAGCAGATTTTAGCAAAATCTAAAAAAGAAAGGTGAGCTGCTTTTTCATATTCTTACAATCCAGATAATTTGATTAGCTTTTTTATGGCTAAACTATCCAAAATAAGCGAATCTAAATAGCTTTTCTTCTTATTTGTCTTCTTTGATCAATTTTAGATGAGCCAATTGCAAACATGTATTCAAATTATTTCTACAATCACAATAGGCAGGTTATTTTAATACTTTGAGCAAAGCCAAATAAGCCAAAACAGATGTTTACCCAGACAGGCCCTTTGTAATATATTCAGTTTGACCTCCTTAGGCTTTGCAAGGATTTCTTTGATTTTCTAGGACATAACAGGGGATTCTGAGAATCCACCTCTTAAACTTTAGTTTCTGCTAAGCACTCTTAGAAGCCTTAGGATGGTTGGGCAATTGAGATTTGAAAGTCTACCAGCTCTATTTTCTTGGTGAAATGGATGCCTGACCTATTCATTATTAGGCAACTCAATTGCTGTCTTATTACCTCATGATTAACATCTCTATCTTTCTCAAACTTGATTTTTACAATCTTCATTCGGTCGAGTGTCCAAGCTAACTGGAATCTGATTTGTTGAGGCCTGATTGAACAAACACAATGTTTTGCAAATAGTGTCTTGAGCCTTGATATTGTATATTCCGTATGCAATAATTTTTATTTCTTTTTGATAAGTAAAACACGATATACACCCTTAAATGTTGGAAAAAATCCATGAAATCTGATATTTGCTCGTGTTTAACCTCTGTCTCATACAACATCATAAACTGGACGTTATCCATTGCATTGAATATTTAATATTAGATATTATTCTTCCAAACGATTCTTATTTTTCTCTGGGTTTCAGTTTGAATTAGATCCCACTTGGGAAGTGGTTACTGGTAAAGAAAGCAGTGAAGTAGAATTTCAAAATGAACGGGAGATGAGAGTGCTTGAAGCAGTTTATCCTCGCCCATCTGCTATTCCCCCAAAGTGGGATACTTCCTTGACTTGCTAGTTCTAATTTTCTTTTAGTTTTCTTGTTTGTTATTGGTTAAAACTTTCTTCTCTCCATCTTTGCAGCCCTTCTTTGCTGACGGGCACAGAAGATTCTTATGACTCCGATGAGCATACTCCCGCAATTCCCATCACTCCCGTTGAAGATGACGATGCAGCAGCAGATACATTATTTGATACGATTCCTCCAAACACTGATCCCATGAGCTCACAGGCCCAGCTATCTGCTCCTGGAATTCCTGCTTTTCAGTCCAGTGTCACAAGTAATTTAAATCCTCCAGCCAATTTCATTCCACCAGCTGTAACGGCCCTTGGTGTCGAACCTGATATAGTTACAGCGGCATATACTGCCTTGAGTGCAGTGATGGCAAACAGTGATCAAGGAAATCTAATTGACCCTGATCTGCTTGTTAAAATACTTAGGGACCCAAAGTTGATGGAGAAGTTGGGCTCAGGCCATGGGGCAAGCACCAACCCACAGATCATCCCGAATCTTAGATTACAAGGCATAACTTCACCTGATCCACCACCAGTTCACATTAACAGAACAGAAGCGGTTGCATCTTCATTAGCAGCATCCGGAAGCAGACCGTTCTACCCTCCCCCTCCCCCTCCCCCTCCCCATGGTAGGGCGGGACCCAGTCCTAATATCCGACCGACTCCACCAGAGGTTGTTTTAGCTCCTCCACCACCACCTCTGGGAGCTCCCGTCGCAAAAGATATCAACTATTATAAGAGCCTGATTCAACAACATGGGGGAGAAAGACAGGATCCAATGTCTCAATATGATAACCGCCACCTCCAATTAAGACCAAGCCAGGAAGCAGCAAGTAATCCCAAGTCAAGGGATTTGAAACCAAAGATAATGAAGCCCTGCATTTATTTTAACAGTTCAAGGGGATGCAGGCATGGAGCAAACTGTGCATTTCAGCATGATGTATCCTCCCAGCAGAGGGTGAATAGCATGCAGGAGGTGCAAAGTACAAAGAGATTGAAAATGGACCGGGAGATTACTGGTACATAATCATGAATTTTGTATCACTCTGTAAATTTTTCAGGAGGGATTGACAACCGCAATCCGTCAATTTACTTGTTCACCCTCTTGTCTTGGTTTTGCCGCAATAGAGTCAATTTTATTTTATTTTATTTTCTTATATGGAACTAAAGTTTAACACTCACAAGTGTGGAAGAGGGCTGCCACCAACCAACCTCCCTCCCAAATTTTCATTTTTATCATACATTTAATGCTTCTCATTCTTCTAAAGTTTCTTTGGGTGGGTTAAATATGGGGTTGAGGTAAACAAATTTCAAGGATATGCAGTTGTATGTTAACCTTTTATTGGGTGCTTAGTTTAGTAACTATAAAGTGACAATGAAATTGTGATTTTTTTCAAGACATTGTGTCATTTATATTTTTATAAAAAGTATACTCTTTTTATGGCACAAAATTCCTAAAATGTGACTTCTTTTTTTTCAGATGGAGGTCGAAAACATATATTTTGAGTCAAACCCCCAAATAGGTATGAATGTTTATGATTTATTCTCTAATTGCGGTGTGTGTCAGTTTTAAAACCGGTTTGGAACGGTAAAAATTGGATCCAATTCGCATTTGGTCGGATCGATAAAAATTGGAACTATTTTGGTTAAAATTTTGTTGACCATCGGTCTAACCAGTAGATTCGGTTTTTAATTATTATTTTTATCAAAAAAAATTAATATTAAAACTAATCATTTTTAATTAATATTGTAACTCATCTTTATTATGTTTTAGTTCATAAAAAATGAGATTTTTAAAATTCTTATTAATTACTAATAATTTTTTTATATTAATAACGACGCCACCTGGATCAAATCATTTGAACAATTATTATTTGGATTAATTCAAAGATAATTTTCTATTGTGACCCATCCATCCCATCGCAGTTTTTTTGACCTGGATGAACGGTTAGGTTCATTCGATAACTTTGGTGTGTGTAATTAACTCGACGAGAATAAAATAAAATATTTATCAAATTTAGGGGACAAAATAAGGAAATACAGAAAAGTTAAATTAAGTGACAAAATAGTAATATAACAACAGCTGTTTGGATGATATCTCAACAAATATCACCCTATCACATCAACTGTTGTGACTCGGAGCCCAAAACTTAGTCCTACAGGTTACAAGTAGAAAATCATATAATGGGCTGCACTTAATTTTGCGGGCCAGCCCAACTTATTTCAGCCTGGAACTCTTCATTAATCCTTATAATTTCGTTCTTTTCTAAAATCGATCAAAAGGAAAGGTGAGAGAAAACCTCACCGTTTCAATCCCAGTCGAGTCGAGAAAATCAAAATGTTGAAGTTCCTGTCGAAAGTGAGAATAGAGTTCAACGCGCTTGACCCTCGCACGGCGGCGTGCATGGAGTTCTTGGCGCAGTGCAATGCTCGCAAGGCCAAGGAATCGAACGCTGCTTGTCAATTATTGGTCAAGCGCCGAACCGACGATCACCCACCTCAGATCACCGTCACATTCGTCAATGGAGTGGAAGAGGTGTTCGACGCCACCTCCACTCCAGCACAGACCATCAGGACTATGATTCTTGAAAAAGGTCAGATGCTTGAAACCGAGCAAATGTTCCGCGATGCTGGGGAGCGGTGGCCTGTCATTATCCCTGAGGAAGAGCTTCGTCAAGCCGCCCCGAGTACTAAGGTAATTGATTCTTCTCTTCTGTTTTCTATGATTCTTTGTGTTTTAGTTTAGGCAATTTGTCAAACATGTTGCCTGCTTTCTTTGGGTCTCGTTGAATTGGGCCTGTTTTTCTCACTAAATGTATTTTGAACTTATGAGACAATTTGTAGAACATTTTTTGGGCATTTTTGGTATATGTGACATGATTGTTTGTAGTGGTTCTTTTCCTAATCTAAGGGATGTGATTATATTATCTAATATGTCTATTTTAGTTGCAAGTTATTAATAATCGTGTAATTCACTATAAGTGCACCTAAAATTGGTTTGTTGGTATTTGGTCCACAAATGGATGCAATTCATTATGGAGTTTGAAAAATCATGAATGTGGCTAGGAGCTGCATTCAACACTACTATCTCTTAAAGTTAATGTTCCATTGTTATTGATTAATTCTTTTTTGTTTGTCCACTATGGCGTTTGGCTTTTTATTGCATTGCCTTGGACAAATGCTTTATGCAACTATTCTAATGTGGAAATATGGTCATGGACTCATAGCCATAGGTATGCATAAAAGGAATGCTGAGCATGTTATGTCCTTATTGGTATTCTAGGCTGCTTGAATTTGGTGTTTGAATACTATGCTTTTATTAAAATGCTATCTTTAAGGAAATGATATTCGGACTTCAGTTTTGTTATTGGCAGTCTTCTCAATTAAGTGTTGAAAAATGCACGTTGTTCAGCCAGTGGTGGAAAATATCAATGAAGATTAGGATCTTTATATATTTTATAATTTATGGAGTTAGTTTATTTGATGTATTTTTTTCCTTATTTAGGATATTAAGTAGTTTTAGATTTAGTATTATTTTTAGAGTTAAATGCACTTTGTATCCCCAAATATGCCACATTTTACACATTGCATCATATACTTTAAAACTTGACATTTTGCATCCTACACTTTTAACAAACCGGCACATAACATTCTCTAACCCAAAATCCGTCGCTAAAAGTGACGGGAAAGTATCGGATTTTGCATTTTAGCGACGGATTTTGGGTCAGAGGGTGTTATGTGCTGATTTACTAAAAGTGCGGAATGCAAAGTGTCACATTTTGAAGTATATGATGCAATGTGCAAAATGGAAAAACTTGGGGATACAAAGTGCATTTAACTCTTATTTTTAATTTATTAGTTTCCTTTTTTCAAATAAATCTAGTTAGGAAAGTTTTAGATTTAGTACTATTTTTAATTTAGTAGTTTTTTTTTATAAAATAAATCTAGTTAGGAAAGTTTCTATAAAAGTACATCAAATAAACTAAAACTCCATAAATTATAAAATATATGAAAATCCTAATCTTTATTGATATTTCCCCCCGCATTGCAGGCTAAATAATGATAACAGTTGATTTGGTGTCTCTTGAATGTTGAAATGTCCCACTGTGGTGAAAAACATGTTGTGGGGTTGTAGAGGCTCTATTAGTACTTGTGCAATTGTGTAGGTTCTCTTCCTATTCTAAAAAGGAACTTGGTTAGATTTCAAAATGGAAAGCAACTAGGTGGATGCCATTTTATTTTACCCCAGTAGACACTTGAGTGTCTCACCTGTTCTAATTACTAGATGATGTAAGGCTGTAATTTGGACGAACTGATATCAACCAACTGCAGCCATCAATGTGATTTTAGGCTGAGTTAACATCCATTTACATATAGGTAATAAGGCAAAACTTAGTTTTTGGGTCATTGGTCTCCCTAATTTTATTTTTTATTTATTTTAAATAGGCTTAATTTAACTATAATTAAAACACTACTTAATTTTTTGTTCCTTGGTCTATTAAAACACTTTATAAAGTCTCCCAAATTTTATTTTGTACTTATTTTAAATAGACTTAATTTAACTACAATTAAAACAATTCTTAGTTTTTTGGTCCTTGGTTTTTGGTCTTTGGTATGAGACTAGAATTTAACTACAATTAAAACAATTTATAAAGTCTCCCTAATTTTATTTATTATTTATTTTAAATAGGCTTAATTTAACTACAATTAAAACATTTTTTCCCCACACGATTATTTAGTAGCAAATGACGATGTAGTAAATTACTTTTTAACTACTAATCCATTCAATATTTTTGGCACATAGAATAATTTATATCTAAGTAATTATATACCAAAAATATATTAAAAAATTATGAGAAAATAATAATAAATATTAAAAAAATGTAATATCTATTGTAAAATATATTAATTATTAAACTTTAGTTACCAATTTTATTTCAGATAGGAGATTTTTAGTTAATTAATGTTTAAAAAAAACATACTCAAATATCAGTTATTAAAATTTAGTTACATTTTAAAACTAAAAAGTATAATGGTAACTTATTATTCTACAATATTTTTATTTCATTTAAAATTTCTTAAAAACCAAGTTTAGGGTTCTATGAAATCTAAAAAAACTATATATATATATATATATATATATATATATTTGAAAGATTGAATATAAAAACTAAATATTAAATTTAAAAAATTAAATATTAAATTAAAAATAAGAAAAATAAATTACTAACACTCAACTGTGAGTCTTTAATAATTATTTGTCTGAGCAACATTTGTAGTCATTTTAATAATAATAGAAAGTTATTTTGAAATTCAATTTTTTTTTATAATCATCATATATATAGAACAAATAAAAAATTTAATTTAATTTTACGAGCATTTGGCTAGTCAAAGTTAAAACATCCAAATGGAAAAAGTAGCAAGTTATATGCATAAGATGGGTCAGTTTTTGGGATCAAGCATCTAAGAGTCACGGTCTGCGTAGGTGCATACCTTGAGATAGAAAATACACAGTTATGCTTCACTTTGGATGGCTTCACTATATGGAAAACACGTGTAGTTTCTTTAGGTTGACGAAATACATTTAAGTTCTTATCTTGGAACCATAAAGAAAGTGTGTATTATTGTAAATCCGTTTTTGCTTATCCCAGAGTAATAAATGTAAAAAGTATTGTTGCTAAAGAGAGTGCAGAAAAAAATTATTTTCTTCCTGGATTGCTATTCTCTGTATCTTACAACTCTTTAGCTATAGTGTACAGTATAGCATAATAATTTAGGGGATGTTTGATAAAAACTGAATGAGACTGTGAATGAAAAAAATTATTTGATAATTGACATATCTGAAACATCTGAATAACATTTTTTTACTATTTTACCCCTCTAAACTATGCTGAACAAGTATATAATTTTGTCGGGACGAACTAAAAAAAATTAAATACAATATTTATTGTACAATAAATAAAAACAAACAATTCAAATAAATTAAATAATTCAAACAATTTTAAAACTTTTACCCTTTTTTTATGAATAAGTGGCTTGGCTCATTATGAAGAAGGGAGGCTACTATAAAATAAATATAAAAAAAAAGAAAAAATGAAATCTAATCAAAGCATTCTCTGTACTATTCTCCTCATCCTAATCCATTTTTTCTCAAATCGCCCGAACAAGCAGCATATATCTTTATGATAGTTTGACCTCCAATTTTAAACTCACCCACAAAGCCCTTTATCTCTCCACTATCCCCGCCGCCTCTTCTAAACCACCCATCTCCGTCGTCGTCATCGCTTCCACCAAGAAAGTCATTCATCTCTTCGCCATCCCTTCCCCTCTCTCTCTCTTTCTCCTTCCACCAAACACTTCTTCATGCTCTTTTCCCCCTTTTTCACTCTAATCCATTTGGCTAAAAAATTATTGGATTGGGGGATAAAATCTATGTATTTGATTTGATTTTGATCGATCTACTATTGGATCGATAAACCCATTTGTAATTTTGTGCAACAATGGACGGTGGTGCAGTGTCGTCGGAAAAATTAAGTACAGTTTTGAGGGGGTTGCCGATTGGACTCAATCACGATCTTGTTGGTTTTTTGAGTTATGGGTGCTGGGGCAACAAATCAAAAACTCATTCGAACATGACAAGCTTGTCTATTCAGTAGAAAATATTGGCTTATTCAATTGGTCAAAATTGAACCATTCGGATGTTAAAAATAATAATCAAACAGTGAATGGTTGAATCGCTTTCAGATTTAGAGCCATTTAGCCTTATTCGCACCCAAAACAAACAGGGGTCTTAATCTCTCATCTGAATCTTTGTAGGGAGTACTTTTAATGATTTCAGTGCTTTGTTTACTTTGTGTCTTAAAACTATGTTCTTTTATTAAACTTTGGAATTGAATTTACCTGTGACTATCAAATATAGCAATCGGCTTTAAGATTAAATGTGGTTGTAATTAGTTGCTTTTGCAGAGGAGGCCATTGTTTTTAACTTTACGAGTGCATTTTGCTCGTAAGTAGTAATTGTCGGTGCAAGGCACAATACCAGATCCTTTTTTCATGGCTGCATTTGAGATTGAGTTTGTGGATTAAATAAGTCTACTATCACATACAACCGCTCACATGCATATTGAAATGGCCCACCTGACTTGCTCTGCAGGTGGGCCATGCCAATATGTATGTGAGCGGTTGTATGTGATAATAGACTTATTGTTGTGGATTGTGTTTTGAGTTTATGGTGATGATTGCCGTCGAGAGCTTGTGGGTTTTGTTTCTAACATGATGATATGGCTTTATATAAAATTTCTTATTGTTGTGGCGAAATTCTCTGTTTCCAATTTCTTATACTAATCCTCCATTCTCCTAATGTTTCAGCCAAGGAAAGCAGAAGAGAAGAAGTAGCGAGTGTGCTAATAAGTTCCGAGGAGCTTGATAGTGTCTGATCATCCACATCGAAATATAGCTGTAGAAGAAGTTATATTATGTATTAGGTGAATAATTCACTTATGTGATAATGGAGTCGGAAAATTATATTATATTCCAGAAAATCAAAATTGGATAATATATTCTCAATTGCATTTTCTTAGAATAAATATTTATAATTTAATGTTTTACGTGTCATTGATATTTTTCACTCGTTGTAGTTATTTACACCATGTTTGTGATTGCTACTATTATTATTGTGAACAAACAAAATTATTTTGTTATAAATTGACACAAGCTTAAAACTAAGAATGATTTCGCAATCTGATTCTTTATGTTATTATAGAATAACACCTACATAGAATCCAATAAAACCACCTAGTTAAAATTTTAAAATAAATATCCAAACGCACTTGAAATGTTAAAAAATCACTCAAGTCATTTCTTCATTTGATTCTTTCAATCCAAACACAGTTCTAGCGGGATTAGCTTACTTCACTAATAAGGATTATTATAGTTTTGTGATACTAATACAACTCCACGCTCAACTCAATAGCAGCACTTGGGATTTCTAGCACAGTTAATTTCATCACATTCTCTAATCAATTTTTCATAAAATCTCGTGCTCAAAGGGTTTACTTTCAGCTTAAGAGTCACATTCATGATACATTACACCTCATTTCTACACAGCACAAGCCAAATAGATAGCTGTAATATATATATATATATATATATATATATATATATATATATATATATATATATTGGCATCAAGCGGAGGTGCAAGTAAGAACAACCCATCTCAGCTATGAAAGCACGCGGCAAAGCAAGTGCCATCTCAACCACGACCACTTCATGATACCGAACCATTAATACCAGCAGCTGCAGCGCTGTTGAGAAGCTGCATTCCCTCTTCACCCATCTGCTTAACTTCAGAAGGTGACAGAATTCTGATACGGCGGACACAGCCTACAAACTCCCTGCAAATTCATTTTGAATCAACATAACAAACTATCCATAAGAGCTAGACTTGTAGAAGGTTATGTATATATGCAATGAGATTTTTAAGAATAATCTTCTTTTTTTTAATCAAGTTTTTGTCAAAATTTGACAATCATAATCCATTGAAACTTACTCCCAAGGATCATCCCCAACAAGAAGAACATCATTCTCAAAATCTACATACACTAGTTTCCAACCAGAACCTCTAGAGTCATTGAGCAGCCCCTCAAGTCCAAACATGCGTTCGATCGCAGAACAAAGTTCATCATAATTCCTAAAACTTGAGACATCAATTGACCTTCCAACTGATCCTGCCTTTTGAATCTGCCAGTCTCAGATGAGGTAAGATGCAAAAAATCAGATTTGAGAAACGGAACCTTAGAACAATGATATGCAAAATTAGCCTATATAGCCAATTGATTGTTGTCTCAAATCAGCCACAATGACTGAACTGAACTGAACTTACTGTACCTAAAATTTCTTACCTTTCTATAGGTTCGCACCCTTGGAGCTACTTGTTTCCATGAGCTGTTCTGCAAAAGATTGCTGTCATCAAATTCCGTGTTGATTGAAGATGCACCACCTGAACGGTCAGGGATTTCTTGCAACGAGAAAGCCTGAGATTCTGCTAGGCTGGTTGATGTAATTTGTGACTGAATATCTTGGCTTGAACTGAAGTTACTGACAAGGTACTCTGAAGGATTTTGAAAATCACCATCCTTCAATGAGCAAAACTCATCAATCACTGTGCTTGAGACAGAATGATCAACCACGGCACTGCCACCATTACTACTCTCAAAATTTAGACAGCTATATAAATCACTTTGCTTATCGCTCTCGTTTGAAATCTCTCTCAAACCATAAGAGTTAGATATACCATGAGGTCTACATGGGTCTTGCTGGTGTAACAGATCAAATTGGCATGCTTGGGACAAAGCCTCTGAATTATTCATCTGATGATCCCATATTTCGTGGCCTACTGAAGGTAGAGCAGGATCAACTGTTTCCATGGACAAACCAGCAGATCCGGGAGACCTAAGGAATCCAGCAACAGATTGGCAAGTAGAAGAATTTGAATTCCATTCATTAGTGTCAGGGTAAGGAAGTAAAGTATTGAGAGTCGCAGCTTCTTGTTGGGAAGAATGAAAAAGATTTGGATCCAATTGCTGTTGGATGAGCCATGGACTTAACTGAAATTGTGATGAATCATGGTTTTGGTTAACGAGCATCAGCTCATTTACAAAATTATGAGGTTTCGTGGTAGCTTTTGACAGTTTCTCTTCATTGCACTGCCCACCAGAAGAAGTGAACCGTCTTAACTGATCTGCTGCAAGAGCAGGTTCTGATTTTGCCAAATCTCTGTCACTTCTGTGTTGTGCTTGGTTTCCAAGTATGTTTCGAGGCTGCAATTTTCCTCGCAGATTTGATTCTGACAAGTTTGGGTCTGTGGCATTGGGCTGGATGCAGTGAAACTGAGAAAGGTTATCTGTTTGTTCTGACATGAATTCTGAAGGGATAAGCGGAGTTTTGTGATTGACCATTGCCTGTGTCAAAGTCTTAGCCCCTTGCAGAGGAGCTCCGTTAACAGTCGAGCCTTGAACAGCTGGTGCAATGGATCCAGAATAATTAGCACTTTGAGGTTTCATCAGCATCTTGATCAGTTGTTCTGACCATAGGCTTGACATTGACGGATCTTGAAAGTCCCCATTCATATTTTCAGGGACACGGATGAATGTTCTGTTCACCATATTTTCCCACTCATTATGGGCACCTGTTACATCAACAAGTATATTCCATGAATATCTTCTAAACTTTTGCATATTTCAATACCAAAACAAAGACAATCTTACCCAAAAAAGCAGATTGTAAGGGTCGTTTGAGACCTGATGTCAGAGAAGGAAAAATGAACAAACTTTCAGGAGTCTCGATTTCCCATGGACTAACTCTGTTCTGCTTATCACCAGACACAGGCTCATCCCACTCAACCTGATTCCAAATGTAAACGTGAATTCATAGTATTCAAGAAAAACTATGATTGTGGAATCTAATGATTTTATGGGAATAAATACTCAATATTCAGAATAAACAATGATCAATTCCAAACTACCCTTTTTCACCTGAAGATTACGCCACTTGGAACCAGGCCATCTCAGCGGATCCAAATCACTTATACCAACAATTGTGCCCATATATCTGCACTAGGTAACAGAAAAAGTCAATATGTGACTTCATTTTAAATAAATACATGCTCTTAGTACTTGTAAATGAGAACAGTCGGATCATTGACATCTATGAACAAACATTAAACATGAAGCACTTGAAAAAATTTCAAAACTGCAAATTCCTTGCAAAGGTTTATCTACCTTTCACCCTGGTATTTTTAATAGTAATGGCACTATCCTTCTACAAGGAAAGAAATAAAGGGGAAAAGGAAACGGAAGAATGACAAGCTGGCGTCTCAATATAACTATAAAGAACAAAGCATGCAGTAGAATGAAAAAAGTGAAGGCTGCACCACTCAGAATACAAGTACAGTTGATGTTGGTTAACAAAGAAAAATGGGGGGAAAAGGGAGAGGATGAAATTCAGCCATTATTACCTGCGTTTACTGGACTCTTCAGTTTCAAACATCATTCCAAACCTCATACCAACTGAGAGTCGGGTGCTGTAGACTGATTTTCGGTACTTTGTCAATGGAATGATAAATTCTGAAGGGCATGCCCTACATAATGCATTCAGGAAATGGATTAAATTGCAAAATTATTTAACTTTGCCATATATATATATATATATATATATATATATATATACATCATCTTTTGTGTATCAATATACCTGGGATTATAGAAGATTGTAAATGTACTTCGATTTTCAGTAGCATGAGCGGCAGCAGCTAAAACTCCAATGTGCATGCTATCGGCAGACAGAACAGATGATGGCAGAGCTGTTTGCTGACGGTTTGCACGCCTCACTCCCAACAGTAGTTGTGATTTTTCATCCCTATCACAAAATTTAAAAGTTCAAATATTAAATAACATGGGATTAGATACCATATAAATGCTGGAATAGAAGAAGTTGAACAAGGCTGAATGTTCAGAACGTTAAACATATTGTAATTATATCTACCTCCATCCCAATTCAAGTGACCCTCTTTCAATGTCTAAACTTATAGGGCACAAATTCACGTATCAATGTATTAATTGTTAAATTTGAGTATTTGACTATTTTTGATCATTTCTAAGGTCATTTAATACCACAAAGGGGGATTATATAATACCACCTTTCCGGTTGGGATTATAATCCCCATCAAATGGCTATAGAAATGATTAAATATAGTCCATGGATTGAGTAGCAGACTAATCAGGGGGTAAATAGTCCGGATTAGTAATAAATTAGTACAAATAGTCCTATCCCACCTATCATTTTTGCAAACAAACATAGCTTAGGGGTACAACAGGCAGCAAAACTGAAATCTTACTCAAGTACTCTCTGTCTCCTGTACAAAGAGGATCACTTAATATCAGACAAAGCAAGGATTATCAAGAAATCAATGTTGTAGAAAGGTAACTATTCTTGTTTGTACACTACACCAGGCACCAAGATATGATTTTGCATGTTACAAGACAAAAAATATGAATGTAACCTGATAAATAGAACAGCATCCCCTGCTCTAAGCCTTTTTGCCCCAACAAACATGCTCCATCCAGTTGTCAGAAGATGACGCTTGGCTGCCCTACATAAAGAGTAAAGATAAAAAGAATAATTGTTAGCAAAAAAAATCAAATGGCACACACAAGGGACAGGAGGAGAAAATAGCAAACTTCAGCTCACAGCACTTGTCATGATAAAAATGACACATACATTTCGGCCACTTAGCCATAACCATATTATATTTTAGATTGGAAATAAATAAGGAGCAAGATTAAAGAAGCAGGAAACAAATTGGGAGGTTTACAGCATCCTCACCACGATATATATGGCGAAATGTCCAGGTGTTCTCGTGCAAGTCACGGACAACAAGCTCTTGTGTTGGAGGCTGCATCGAAAAGTCCTGAAACAAATACAAAGGAACATAAATGTCGGTTTGCGGGAAATGTCAACTGAACTCCTCCAATCAACTGCTGTGAGTAAAGGCATCTCCCTCAACAAAGATAGGGCCTCACCAGTTGGGGAAATAGCTTTTCTGCTGCCCTACGAGGCACTGAAAAGCCACCATGGGTGCTTGTATCGCTTGCAGTCAGAGTTTTGCAGAAGAATTCACTTGAATGTTTACTAGTCCTTAGACCAAAATCTGGAATAGGGAAGACATCTTTTTCCTGATTTGGAAAAGAATGCAGATTTGTAGTCAGCAAAGAGGCCCCATGAGACATGATAATTTTGAAAATATAAATTTTACCCAACAGATGTAAATAAATTGATACATCAGACATTTATGGAATCTAACTTACAGATGTAAATAAATTGATACATCAGACATTTATGGAATCTAACTTACAGAGTTCACAGTTTGAAGGCTCATTTGGGCATAGATCTCATCTGTATCCTTATCAGCCTATCAGACGATCAAAAGAGAGGTAAGGACACAGCAGTTATTACTTATTATTAATACGCACATTACATGTGTTCTATATGTGTCCGTATTCAATTATGAGTAGACCATAAAAATATAACTTAGAATAACATACATGTAGTGTAACGTTATGAACTTGGCACAATAACTGTGATGGTAGATTTGGATAGTTCGGAATTTGTGAAGTTGCTGTTCTATTTGTGGAAACAGCCACCTGTTATGAGAAATTTAAGAGTCAATTAGCTTTTAGGAAGAACGTACAAATATCTTATAACTAGTGATGCTGAGGTAATAAAAATAAATAAGTTGATGAGAAATTTCAAGACCTGCTAGTTAAAAATAGAACTAAAGAAAAAAACCCACCACAGATTGCATTGTGCCTAAAATAAGGTCAAAGTTGCTATTGCAACCAAGCAATCCAATTACGAGTCAAATGTGAATACTGCTACTGCAATCAAGCAGAAATAAAATCACTTCAGAACTGAGTCTAATTTTCTCCATGCCAAACGAGAAGGTGCAATGAGGACTAGTTACGCAAAAAGTATTATTTATACAACGTAGAAAGATGACATTGTTGCTACTTACGTTGAAAGAGTGCGACTTTAACTTAGTCTCCTATGCTCAGAATATCCCATCTAACCGCACACCAGACTTTCATTCCTCTAGAAATTGATGGGAGAAAAGTAAAAGTTGTGGTCTTAGCTGATAATATTGTGCTTTCCTGACATGAACAGAGTTTCATTCCTCTACAGGGGTCGGGTTTTTTCATTTTTCTTGGAGGGGAGCTGAAGAGAGACATTCTGCCTAATGAATGTCTTCAGTAAAGAAATAAAACATGCAAAAGTATATTCCCAGTTAAAAGGTATAAAATTTGTTATAAAAAGAAACTACTACATCCTATTGAGAATAAATAGTGGATTCCAACAGTACTGCTTTATAACAGCAAACTTAGTTTTCACCTTGAAAACTTCTTCCAAAGTAAACTTGTAGAACAGGGACACATAATTCAATTTTTTTCAAAACATTGTTCCCAAGTATCAATTTTGTATTGATCTTATTCCACTTTTAGCATCATATAGCATCATACATTACAAATTTCAATCTACCAATACTCTGGTCTGCGTGTACCTAGGGTTTGTGCTAACTATTTCCCATCATATCGAGAACAAAATTATGTCTGGCAGCAGTGCAGTGGAGACAACAAAACATTGTCTAGTAAAAACAAGCATTAATTAACTTTATTCTCAAGGAAGTAGAAATTAACATATGGTCCTATGTCAAAACAAAATTCTCTCAATTTAGTACATGTTACTAAAATGTTTATCATATTGAGAACAAAGTTACACCAGGCCGCCTAGTAAAAAAGCTAACCTCTTTTTTATCAAGACTGTAAAATTTAACATATATGTTGACACAAAAAATGAAACCTGTTCACTGTGCCCTTGTGCAAAATAATACACAAGGCTTCCGACCTGAGGCAAGTTCACCAGCGGGCCGGCACATGCGTGCCATAGCATGGAATTTATTGGCTTCTTAACGCCTAAAATAAACCAATGAGATTGTTCAAAGTGAACATAATGTACCAGATTTTGCAATGAAAAATTAGTCAGGTAAATAAAGGAACCAAATTAATAACAGAATACAACATTGATAAACAGACAGACCAGAAATATCCTGCATTTCTTTCAATATTTTCATCTCCTCAAGCAGAGTATTTGTCCCATTGATCGACCCAGCTGGCTTAAGCTTCTCTTCAACATGACCCATATTCCCTCTCTATTTCTCTCTACTTCAATCTCAAGAACACAACAAGAGAACCCATCTTTGAATCAACCAAAGAATCACACCCAAATATTCCAAATGCAAAATTGATGAATCTTTACATCCAAATACACAAAATTGACCAAACCCGTTTCAAGAAAACACATAGTTCTCCAAAGAAATGGGAAATAACAAACAACCCACTTCACAAAATTCCGTTTTTCTTCATAATAAAACAAAAAAAATAAGAATATGGAATGGAATGGAATCTAGTAGTATGCAAGAAAAGAGTCCACTTGGACAGAAAGCATGCCTCAAAGATCCAATACCAAGGAACAAAAACCTTCAAAAAGTACTGAAATCTAAGTGTGGGGCTTCTCCATCAACAGCCCATCAGAGAAAAAGAAAAGGGCCAGGCCAGCATATGCATCAAAGCACGCGGACCAAAGCATGAGCAGTCGGATTATTGAGTGTTTTGCTTTCTTATTTTTTTCTTTGCCATTTTTGTTTGACTTATACAGCTTAACAAAGAGTGATAAAAGAAATCAACCTTTCGATGAAAGTGGTCATAATAATAGTGATCGATTCCCCTCCTCCTCCTCCTCTTCCTCTTCCTCTAAGCTTTGAGTTTTTTCTCTCTCTCTCTCTCTCTCTCTACACCACTGTTCTGTTGGTATTGTACTTTTTTTTATTTCTCTCTCTAGCTTTTTTTTATGCAGGGCAGCAGGGGTTGCTTGAAATTGGTGTGTGCATGCTCTTCTTCTTATCCTGCGCACACACTTTCTGTATCTGGCTGATTACTTTGCGGCTTTAAACTCTGAAAAGTGTAAGTATTTTAGAAATACTCCTGCATACTCATAAATTTTGAATAATTTATCTTCATACACTATTCGTGTACATTTATTAATACACATAAAAATCTCTATACATACGGGTATGTTCGTATTTACAATTATACTATTATTTAGTGTGTTTGACGACCTCATTCAAAAAAATTTAAAATTTAAACGTCAAATTCATAAATTAAATAAATTAAAAAAATATATCATTTGTAGATAAACATAATTTCAAATGCATTTAAAATTTAAATACTCTAAAAGATTCATAAATTAATTAGACAAACAACTCTCTCTCTCTCTCTATATATATATATATAATTAAAGCATGCAATATCCATATAAAAAGACTAAGAACAATACTATTATTACATAAAAAAAATTAAATAATATTATATATATATATATTTTTATATGATATTAGTAACGTTATATTTTAACAGTAATATATATATTTGTATGTTATTATTATATAATTTTTTTTATGTGATAATGTATTAAAAATCAGAAGATAAAGACTTTTAAATAGAAAATTTCAATCATTAATTAATTAAATACTCCAATTATACAGCTCATAGGTTTAATAAAATAATCAGTAGTCAAAGTCATCCATTGATTGTGTACTGCTACTTCTCTTTTTAATAATATACTCCCTTCATGTCAATGTCAAAAAAGAATAAGATAAGGATAAATATATTATTTTTTATTATGTTATTTTTATATTAAATTTGTTTATTTACTTTTTAAAATATTTATTTTATTTAATATAAATTTAAACACGCGATGGGAAGTAGAGAAATGACAAATATGGCGCACTTTAGCGTAAGCATTCCCAAGAAATACGATGGGAGTAGAAGGAGTTTTTGGGTTTTGGGGGCTTTTTCACTTTTATACTCTTTATTTGATTTTTCTCAACTTTTTCCTATCTTGTCTAATCCGATATTTCACCTTTTGTCACGCGGGCGGTTCACGACAACTTAATGGGAGGCGCATGTTAAGAAAAAAGTTAACACGTGTCTATCCCCTGGTGTATGATCCTTGGGGTCGTTCACTGTTTATGTTTATGCCTCGACGAGGACTGTCTTGTCTGCTTTTATTAGACTTCACTTCTACTCTTATCAATCACCAGTTTAAATTCCATTTTATTAACACTCTGAATTTATAAAATATATTTTAGGCCAAAAATAATAATACTATTAATAATTAAAAAAAAAAATTGACCATTAAATTTTTATTTATTAAGCTGTCTAAAATTTTGTTTGAATTTTTTTATAAAAGTATATAACAAGAAAAGTCACCATCTTTTTTTATAAAAATAGAGAAATTCAAACAACATTTTAGACAACATAATAAATAAAAATTTAATAGTCAAATTTTATTTTATTTTATTTTATTAATATTAATATTTATAAACTCAATATATGACACAATGGTAATAAAATAGAATCTAAACTAAAAAGGTGACAGTTATATATATATATATATATATATATATATATATATATATGTGTATGTTAGAATTAAGATCTAATACTGAATTCAATTACACAGAAATCAAATAAAAATAATGAAAAACAAACATAATGTGATTATAATTATTTAGTTTTAAAATTAATAATTTTAATTCATCAAAATATAGTGCCTTACAAACAAATATATATGGCGTCCCACGCGAAGAAATGAGCACTGAAAATCACGCATGCATACGTATGGATGCGTAAATAGATCCAACGGTTAAAAATGAACGCTGAAATCGAGTGGCACGCGTGGTTTGTTTGCCTTTTGTTTTTGGTAATAATTTAATAATACCAACTCAAATCAATACTATGTTCTAGGAATAACTCCTTTTCGATAACTCTCAGATTTTAATAATAATAACAACAATCAATTATTAATAATACATTATTCCTTTTTGTAATCTCTTCCCCACTCACGTATTGTCCTTACAAATAAATACAAAAATATTTTTTTAAAATGAAACCAACGGAGTATTTCTAACATCTTTTGGTAGCAACTCACGTAATAAATCGAGTCGAGTCAAATATTGACATAATATTATAATTTCTATGACATAATTTTTTTTGTACGGAATAAAAGTTACAAAATTCTCCCTTCAATAGTACAATTTTTTTATACAAAATAAAAAAATTACAAAAACTCTCCCTCACACAAATACAAATAGTTTTCTTTTCAAAAAGAAACTCTAAAGCTATTTATCATTTTCATAAAGATACTTAGAAATCCGATTTTTTATACTATAACATAAAAAGTCGATTTTTATTTCATTCCTTATGGTTTGCTAAATTGCGCCTTCCATGATCGGAGGCTCAGGACGGTCGACTCTCACGCCCGTGCAGCCGTGCTCAAGAACGACCCAACCAACACGTCATTGGCGTGCTATTACAAGTTTTTTTATATTTTTGTTGACTTAACTCAACTTATAGATTTGCACATATTCGTTTATCATGTGTAAAAAAGAGAAAAAAATAGCAAATGTAAATAAATATTTTGTACATTTTTTGTTAATCTATGAACGTGATTCATATATTTTGTTTGATAAAAATCAAAGAACAAAAGAGAGAATCAAAATTGATCGATATATGTCTTGAAACAAATAAAAAAATAAAAAAAATATAGTGGATCAGTTAAGCCTTTTTAGAAACCTTTTTAAGAATAAGAAATAGAAAACGACGAGACACTTAAATGTTGTTCATTTGATTAGGCGATAAGATCTTAATGTTGAATGAAGAATAATGAAAAAATTGAATGTTTTAACATAAATAAATGATAACTTTTGAAATCCTATAAATGTCAATTGTAAATGAAAGATCGTTCAAATACACCTATTAATTAAACATTGGTTAAGAGGTATTAAATCTTATTAAAATTGAAATTATGATGTGAACTTAGTTAAAATTTTAAAATAACAATTTTATAGTTGATAATTATCTTAAAATAATATATAATATTAAGTAATAAATAAATTTATATTAATTTAAATTTAAATTTTCACAAATTAATTTTTAAAAAATTAAACAATTTTTTTGTGAGAGCGTTAAGAGGAGGTTACTGATTATTGTATGTATAGTATCTGAAGAGAACAACGTGTAGATGAGTAATTATATTGGATTAAGTCAAAACTTGTATTGGATTATGATTATTTTTTAGTAATTTTTTATTATTTTGGTGTTTGGAGGATAAAATGAAGGCAAGGTCGTGGGTAATTGGGTTTTAAGACCCCAACTTTATAAATTGTCCTTTTCATTTATTTATAAATATGGAATAAATTTGAGGTTAATGATTTGAGTAGTATTTATAAAAAGCACGCAAGTTTTATAAATAAAGATGAAATTTTTTATAAATATTATTACAAACCAATATTATGGATAAATTTGATAATAATATTATAGAAAACGGTAAAAATATTTTATAAAAAATTACGAGGTGTTACCGTAAAATGCTGAAGTTGTTATAAAATATTAGTTTGGTGACAAGTAACTACGCTTCAATTATTTGGAAGTTATAAACGATTAAAAATTGTTGAAAGATTATACAAATTGAAAAAAAAAATGACGTAATGTATTTTACGTGGTTGCAGTGTCATCATCTAAGAGCTCTTCGGTATTGATTACTTTTAATAAGTCACCCTTTCAGAATAGTATTTACCTTCGATTATTCTCTGATTACCTTCTTTAAGTAGAATTACCCTCTTATATTATTGATTCGATTATTAATTTATTGTATAGAGAGAGATAGTATTTACCTTGAATAGTAGAAAGAAGAAGTTAGTAATTACTATTCGTTTATCATTCATTGAGTAATTTTTTTATTATTTATTTGGTGTTTGAGGATAATTTTATTTATTGCGATATTGATCTCTGCAAAAGTAAGTGTTATTAACTTTCTTATTTAATTGGAATTAACCGTTAGATTATTTATTATTTATTATCATGGCCATATTAGTGCATAGATGGACTTCGTATGATGATTATGACTGAGACTATGACCGGTATGTCGTAACCCGTAATATTACAAATGATGTGATAAAAATCCTCATGGCCCGTAGTCATTGGTGGGCAGTTGTTGGCATGATCATGATTATTAATGAATACACAATTATTCTCTTGCCGCGTAGGTGCATGAATAATTGTGGTCGCGATCTTAAAGAATATCGTATGGCGTAGTGCGGGGTGATTCGATGATGGAATATTTATTAAAAGTGAGTCTCGGTTATAAACATGATGAAAAACCTTTTAAAACCTAAAAGATAGTAGACTTTATTTTCTACTTGACTCTTTTTAATGGATTACGTATTCTGCGATAGCTTAAACCGGTTATCTATTGTATTTTATCGGTTTAACATTTGTTGAAGACTTATTGATAATTTATTCTGCATTATCTTAGTCATAATATTTTACTTGGGCTTAAGTTTAGCTCACCCTTTCTTTCACGATTCTTCTTGAAATGAGAATATAAATTTAGCAACGAGTCGGGAAAGCAGTGATGGTCCGAAGAGACTCAACCAAAACATATATTTTGGAAGATTGGACTTAGAGTTTTCAAGAAATTGAAAGTTTTAACATAAATAAATGATGACCTGTAACATTTGAAATCATATAAATGTCAATTGTAAATGAAAGATCGTTCAAATACACTTATTAATTAATAATAATTAAAATTATAACACTGGTTAAGAGATATTAAATCAAAAATTGAAATTATGTAACTAATAAATAAATTTATATTAATTTAAAATTTTAATTTTTAAAAATTTTTAAAATAAGTAGGTTTGATAAAAATATTTTTACCTTTATTTTTGTTTGGAAATAATAGTCTTTACATCTTATTTTAATTTATAAATTATTTTTGTCAAACACCTTTATATATTTTTTATTTTAACTTATAAATTAAAATAATATAAAACACTTTTATTTATAAATTAATATTTAAATAACTTATAAATCACCACATAAAATAACTAATTAATAATTTTAAATTTTAACTTACTTTTTAAAACAAGTGCTCCCGAACAGGCCCATAGATAAACATCCCTTAGATCCGACTCCGCGACTACATGTCAGGGTTCAGCCACTTTTAGGGTTTTGGTAGGTTTCAGCCATAACCCCAATATTTATCCCACTCATAAAAGCAACAGCTGATTTGAAGAATTCAAGACTCGGCAATGGAGGGATTGAAGGTGGCCGATGCGAATTTGGTGGTATATGTTCACCCATCGAAGTCCAGAAAGGCGTCAGATGCCATTCTTAGTGAGCTCAGTTCTCTACTTTTCAAGTAATTGTTTTTCTTACTCTTATCCCTTCTAAATTATTCATCTACTTTTTCTTTCATCTGATTTTGATGCACACAAATCACACATTTTATATGTTTTCTCATTAAGGTTATAGACAAAGAACATGAACGGCGAATTTTGCAGACACATCCCATTAGACCTTGATTCAGCCAAGCATCATTGTTGATTAGATGTCTCTCAGCTTCTCTTTCAGATGCTCATTCTGATGGGATGTACCTGCAGTTTTCGTGGTAGACGTTCTTGTCCATTGAATCCATGTGGTTTCAGTTAATGGCTCCGCTCAATTAACTGTCAATATGTTATGCTATGTTTAGATTGATGGAATGAAATTAAGGTGCGAACGGAATGAGAAATGAAATGGAATGAGTCATTATTCAACCTCTTAAGGAATGAAATTCATCAATTTGGTAGGGAAGGGAATGATTAGTTCCATTCCAATAAAACAACCAAACACATTTTTTTTTCTTTTCCATTTAGAAACGAGCCATTCCATTCCTCGTCCCTTTATTTCTGCAATCCAAATGCGGTCTTAAACTTCTCTGGATAATTACCCTTATTGGAGAGCTATAGTTCTTTCATTGCTTGCTGGAGACACCTTTTGGGGTTCATTGATGACTCTACTCCACCCTCACCCGCCACAATCCGTAACGAAGTTAATGAGAAGAAAAGGCTTAATCATACCATGTAAAACAGTAATAAATTGTATTCTGGCATGTATTGTTTGAATTGCACTTTTCAGTTTGATGATGTTGTATTTATAACATGTTTAAGTCTTATCCTAAAATAACACTCGCACCATCATATAAACATAGATCTACTCCCTCCATTTCAAAATTAGAGATACATTTTGACTTTTTAGAGTTAATTCGCAAAATCCTAAAACTCAAAATTGATATAATTTTGTTCAAGTTTTGAAAAGAACAAATAAGATAATTAGTAGTACTTTAAAGTTAGTTTACAACTATTATATTTGTTGTATTAAAACTAAATAACTTCATATCAATTTTGAATTTTAGGATTTGTGAATTGACTTTAAAAAGTCAAAATGTATCTCTAACGGAGGTAGTATTTGCAAAATTGAGCAAATTTAAGAATATATTTTGTTCTATTTACCTCTAAATTTATGAGTGTCTAGTTTAGTATTAACGACATGATAATGAAATTTGATTTTTGGATATTGTTTCATTTTAAACCACCATCAATAAAAATAGGATTGTTAAAATATTTGGCAAATGAGAAGACTCTTTTTCGTAGAATGGAGGGAGTAGTTTATAGATAAACTGCATTTATAACTTTAAAAAGTCTTATCGCTAGAAGATATTATTTCAACCACTCAAGAGACTCAGTCTACCTAGCATACTAGGACTGAGTCTCACTAAAGTAGACTTGTATGTGCTCAACATTCTTAAGGGTGATTGAAATATTGTGTATAAATAAATTGTTTTAACAGGTTCATGCCTTTCTGGAATTGAATTAGGCAGTGAGATATTAGATATGTCGGCCCTTGTGAAATCTTCATGAAGCTCAATACACTTGTTCAATTAAATTTAATCTGTTTAAATTGACTCTTTGAGCTTATTTACATTTATACATTCGGGTTGCTCATTTTAAATGCAAGTTCATCATAGTTACATACTCCCTCCTATCCTAAATAAATGACGTTTTAGGGAGTTTAATTTTATTCTATATAAGTGTCATTTTGGAATTTCTATGCAATATTGCACTATTTTTTCTTAATTTACCCCTCTATTTAATATGCTTAGTAAATGCAATTCCATGAATCATTTTACCACATATACAACCAAAGTTCCAATAACCCATTCATTGCCATAAAAATTTCAGTTTTGGCTCCATTGCAAAATTAAAATTTTTAGTTTTGGCTCCAATGAATTACAATTTTGGCTCTTCAGGTTGGCTCCAATTGCAACACTTATTTTTGCTGAAGTTAAAACTCAAAAATTTGATTTACATTGGAAGACGAGGAAGGAACGTTGAAGGGAATGTAATAATGGGGAGAATAATGGAGATAAAAAGGAATAACTATGCAGAGAATGAGAAGAGAAAATTGTGGAGAGAGAAATAATTAATTAGAGATTCAAAAGACATTGTGTTATTTCTTAATAAGCGTGCTTAACTTTAAAACGTCATTTATTCTGGATAGGAGGGAGTATATAACTTGTTGGTATGCAAATAGCATTCATTTGAAATCAATTGAGCTATGCGATTTACCCATGTATGCTACTAAACGATTTTAGAGTGGATGAGCCAATATTGATGTGAGCTATCCGTTTCACTATTTATAATCGTCTCCCTTATAGGTTCAATGAAACTTTTGACGGTGTCGTATTGGCTTATGACGTGAACATTATTGGTGATTTGGCTAAGATTCTTCCTGGGATTCATCCTTATTTTGGTGTGAGACTGACCGGAAAACTGCTTCTTTTTTATCCAAAGCCGGATATGATTTTAGGTAAATTTGTGCAAACTTAGTATTTAGCATTACATATATACAGAAGTATGAATTCCACTAAATTATATATGCAGTTCAGGTTGTTGTCAACTTCTTTAGCTTATGAAGTCTGAATGGCCCTGTTATAAAGTTATTTCACTATCACATGTCTTAATTACTTCTCCATGATGCGTCTCTTATTCTGGAAAAACTATTGAGGCACTCATGGGAATGAAAAGGAGAATAATGGAATGGGTGGTTGGGTCGTAATCAAGAACCCTGTCTACACTTTTGTCAAAATATCTGGTTAAACTTTTGTTAAATTGCTGCTTTTCTTTTCTGATGATATTTATTGATATTTTATGCATTCAGAAGGAAAGGTAGTTAAACTTAGCCAGCAGTCAATTCATGTCATTGTTCTTGGCTTTTCATCTGCTATCATAGTAGAGGAAGATATTCGTGAAGAGTTTAAATATAAGATTGTAAGTTCCTTGAACTGTTATGATTTACAAAGCTATATATATATATATATTGGATTGAGAATCAGTAGCAACTAACACTTTAACTTTAATGTATATTTTATTGCAGAAACATGGCAAGGAAGTGTACGTTAGTAGACTTCACAAGCAACATAAGATTAAAGTCGGAACTATTATACGCTTCATAGTCAAGATGTGATATTCAAAACATAGTTTACTCAAATAACTGCATTCATCTTAAAGATAACTCCTCTCTTGGTACACACATAAAATGTCTGAATATGCTAGTTCAAGGCTTAATCATTGCAGCTTATCACAATTTTGTTTTATTATACTATAAAGTAGGAGATTAGAGTATATTCAAGTTACTTATTTGATTGATGACATCATTTAAATTGAAAAAATGCACTCCTATCCAAAAGGTTGTTACTCAGTTTAGGCAGTACGGTTGCATATAATATTTAGGATGAAGTATTTACCAATTTCATATGTCATCACATGCTATATTGGGTATATTAAATGTCCAGTGAAATACTGATGATGTACATCGAAGTTAGCTATTGTTAACTTTAAGGATCCTGCACTGGAAGACAGGTTTGCATAAACACGGTTACTTGCCTAAATTTGAGAATAAAAAGAGCAATAGTAGGAAATTTTGAGTAAGAAAAACAGTGGTTTCAAAAAACTAAATATGATGTTGAAACTTTAAGAACTTGACTTGGTCATTTATCATCTGTACAAGTTATTTACTGGGTATAAGAAGAAATTATAAGATTGGTTTTCAAACTTGCTCTATATTAGGAATGGAGAATATTGTTAAATTTTCGCATGAAACATTGCCTGTTCTTATTGAGTTTATTATGTTGTAGCCTGTTACTTTGGTCATCGATTTTTAGTTCAAATACTGTAAATCGACTATGACTTGTTTAGTTTCGCTTATGTTTATAAGAAGCAATATGAGATCCATTTTGTTCATAGCTTTTGTGTGATAAACTAACTACAATGTTAGTAATAACATAGCCTTATAAGCATTAATATCTTTGTAGTTTTGATGAAGAGATACTTCATATTTGTGGTTCTTTGCTACCATCTAATACGGGAAGTGCCCGCTGGCTGCATGCAAATTCAGAAGAAGGGTCGCAGGCTGACAGGTGCCTTCTAAACTTTGTTGTGTCAATGGAGTTTAATTTCTTTTTGTACATATAAGCTAAAAAAAAAAAGCTATTGAACATACTGCAACCATCTGAGTTTGTGGAACAATTCTACAGTAATACCAAGAAGTGTAGAGAAAGTGAGGGAACAGGGGAAATGACGGAGCTTAATAAAGTAGTGGTTGATGGGAAAACATTTTCCTTGAACACTGATCGGCAAAATACAAAGTCTAAGAGAAGGAAAACTAGTGAATCTTGATGATTTTGTATGAAGGGGAGATGCTCAAGGTATTATTCTTTTAAGTAATCATCTTTCCATCTCACTCCCTTGGCTTTCCATCTCAATTATATATCAATTGATAAACTAGTTTAGTAATTTCTGACCGGAACTGGTGTTAGATAATCCTAGTTTAAAGTTTTATATTTTATGTAGCGGAATCACTACCAATCTGTCTTTTTGTTTTTCATTTTCTTTTCTTTGGAGGGAGTCTATACAGTCTAGTAATTGTTTCTGATGCATTATTATTTTTCCTTTCAGTTTTTAATTTTTTTAAAAAGGAAGTGGAGAATGTTGTTGTTGTTGTTCGGGTGTATGCCAACGAGATATGATTTACTCAAACCCTTCACCTCCCTTAAGGGAGAGCTTAAGTACAACCCATGAACTACTGGGGCACCTACTTAACTGTTGCTCATGAACTGTAGATGCCTTATTGGAAACTCTCTTTCTTAGCAATTTATTGTTTTAAAAAACAACAGATGAAGTTATATTCAGGTTGGGTTTATTTTCTTATGCTGAAGAAATCTCTTAGTTTGTCCAAAAGGTGTTGTGAAAAAACAGTAGTTATGTTTCGTAAGGATATAATAGAATCCTGGAAATTCTTTCTGCTTATTACCATGAATCTCTCAAATCCCTCAGCTTTTGTAACAAAGAGTATCAGGAAAAGTGAGAAAAAATTCTTTAACAGTAGACAAGAAGATGGAATAGACGAAGATAATTGCTCTTGAAGGGTAGTTTTATACGGGAGGTCCTAGATTTCATTCACATAGAAATTTATGGGAATTAGTCTGTTAATTTTGTAAAGAGGTGAGAGGAGCTACTGGGGAAGTTCACACTTGGTGAGAGCTATTGTGAGAATGGTTACGTTGGAAGCACGAGTTTGAGTTGCATATTCGGGATCATAGTATTTCGAGCTCCGATTCTCTGTTTTGCATACTTAGTGTTGGTGTCTGACTGTATTAATTAGTGCTGGGGATATATGCACTCCCTTTCCGCAAGTGGATGGTATTTACTTTGTGTAAAAAAATTCCAAGGCAGTAATAATACAAGAATAAAATAGAAACCAAAAGAATAGAGAAGAAGAATATGACGAAGTAAGGGCAATTTTAACGTAGTTCAGAGATATTTCTTGCCTTCATCTATAATAGAGTCGACTTCACTTAATTGAAGAACTATTGGAACAATTGTCTAACTTTTAACTTTTTCATCACTCAATTCAAAATCCCGTTGCACATTATTCTTTAGACTTTTACCCTTAAATTCCTAAGATACTAATTTCTATCTTCTTGTCTCAAAAGACCTTAAATACCAGAAAAGAATCATGACAGGGAAATGATTTCCCTTCAAAAAGTGTCTTCAAACCCTCTGTTTGAAGGTCACCAAAATATAAGAGCAAACCATTTCTTAAACACTTGTATACTTGAAAGGCCGCAGAACATTTCCGTTGGTCTATTTAAAAAGGTACTTCGGCTTTAGGTGTGGGAAATATCTCCTCTTTCTCTATGTTATTAGCTGGTGAGTGGCATTATATTCCTTGTGCATGTTATTTGGATTTCCCTATTAGATGACATATTTTCCAAAAGAAATTTAGAGGGCTTTTTAAAAACTTTGTTATGCTTGTTTTACAGAGTTTACAAACTTATTTTGGCAGTGCGAAGTTGAAGTCATTAGGGCCCTCTTGGGGAGGGGGATGTATTATGAAGGCAAAACTAGTGGAGAACAAACTATCAAACATTGTTCTGTGGAACGGGAACCAAATTTCTTGAGGGCTTATCTGCTTGTTTATGGCACATAATTGTTTTTTGGTTGTTGTGGAAGGCACCATACCTGTACTTGAAAGCCATCCGAGCAGCTCTTATGGCTCTTTCAAACATCCTGCCTTAGTGGGGTTAAAAATTGGCCTATTTTTTTGTGTGCGAATGAGTATATGGAAGTTTTGCTTTTCTTTTTCTTTCTTTTAGTTCTAAGTATCATTCACTGGAGGATTTGTAGGAGGATACACAATGTATCTTTTGGAAATGAAATGTTTATCATTATGGTGTATGTTTATGTTACCTCAGCTTTTGTGGCTATATTCAAAGTTAAACTAGGAGCTTGGAATTAAATGAGAAATTCTTATTCTTTTTCTTACTGTTGTGGGCGTGGATTCAAGTTTTAGACCAAATCAAAAGAAGGGATATTTCTACTTAAATTGGTGTAGGCATTGTGACTAAGATTGTTGAAGTAGTTTGATCATCAAATGTGATTCTACTTGTCACAGGCTTTCTTATTTGTTGAAGATGTGATCCTACTGGTAAATGGCCACACCACTCATGTTGTGCTGGTTAATGTGGCATCTCAAGTAGGACCGACCCATTATAGCTTGGTGATCTATTATGATGTGAATCAATTTTAGTTGTTAAATAAATATGAATATTTATTTGTTTATTTTTTGGGTTTGGGTTTTGGAATATTCAATGATTTTTATTGGATTCGGGGTTGTGCATTGTTCAACTGCATTCCATTTGTGCCATGAACTTATGATTGGAAGGAAGGAAGGAATATAAACAAATGAATACAAGTGAGAGAGGTGGAACATTATTTAAGTGGTGGGTATGGGGTTTCTTTCATGAACACCCCCATTTCCCAAATCCAATAGAAAGTTGGTGCTAGTCTACTAGTATTTTGTAATGAAGACTTCTTTTTTTAATTTTAGAACTTGATAATCTTAATTTCTCATTTTTTTAAAAATATAAATTAAAAAATTCACGCAATTAAAGTAACAATTCTTAGTTAATATTAAGGATGATATATTTAAAAAGATAAAATTGAATGATTTTAGATAGAATGGGAGGAGTCTACTATGTTGAGAGAGAAGTTGGTGTGAGTTGCATCTTCCTCCCATCCCATGTGCAACTGCAAGTTTGGTTGGTTGGGTTATAGTAATAATACTGAGAGTGAAGAGAAAAAGGCAGGCGTGTAATCCGGCCGGCCATGTAACATGCACCAACCCCATATGGCCATATCATTCTTCTCTCTACTAATTAAATTTAAAAGTATGAAGAATCTTTGTTTGTTTGGTTGGTTTACCCTTCCCTTCTACTTACCCACTTTCTCAGAGAGTGAAGCCATTTTTAGGCTTCAAATATGGGTAGAGTGAAATCGAATATTACTTGTGGGCCTGGAACGCAAGATTAGTTTGATGGAGTTAATTAATAACTGTTGGGCCATAATCCTTTTCCTTATTGGGCCGAATTTATTGAAATTTCACTCCTGGATGGATCACGTTATGTTAAGTCGTGGTTGGATCCTATCCACTTGGGTCATTTCTATTATTTGGGCTTAGTCATTATATTGGCCCATTATACAAATTGTCACTTAACCTTAACTTTGACCAAGAATCATTATGCCAAATGATGATTGACTATCAGGTTCCGCCACTTCTTTGCATGGCATTAATGAGGATGTATTTCGGGCCATGGCGGTGGCAAGCGATGAATGGTGGAAGAAGGTAGGTATTACTTTTTACCGGTGAAGTAATAGGAAGTGAGGGAAAAAGGTGTCGAGGAAGGTGGTGGGTGTACACGATGGCAAGGAGTGGAGTATCGTGGGGCTAAGATCACATAAGAGGGTAAATAACACACACATTTCATTAGAATTCTTATTCTATCTCTCTCTCGACACTAGATAATATTTTTCTCTCCATTGTTGACCTTGTGATCGCTTTATCTTGACTCTCACGTCGAATTTATCCCTCGACGGTCGGTAGTCAAGCTTTTGGTGTTGACTTGTTGAGCTATGCGGGCTATTGGGACGCGTCTTGGTGATTGGGACGTGGAGAAAGATCTTGGCGTTAACATTGGCGCTGTAAGGAGAAATTTGAGTTCTAGTGTCCCGAATATTTTCAATCACAAACTGTGTTTGTTCTACGTCGATATTCATGGTGAAGAGTAGAACACCTACACTCGAAGGGCGGTAGAGAGGGTCGGTGAATCGACACCACGAAGTGTCTGTCGAGGATCGTTTAGGACCCGTGATAAGTGTTCATGCTAGCTTAAGCGTCCAAACGATCCCCGAAGATTTTCGATTCGAAGATGATGGGCAAAGGCTAAGCGTAGGTTAGTCTACCCCTCGATAAAGCGTTTGGGCTACGGTCCGGAAGCAGAGAGTAGAAGGCACTTCGCTAGAACTCGATCTGAGAGGACAAGATAAGATGAAAAAGCTTCACGATGGCTAAGATGGTGATGAGGCGGATAGAGCTATGGAAGTACTTGTGAAGCAACGACAGGGATATAGGTGAAAGAGATGGCGGATGATGAGTTGAGAGATGAAGAACTCGGTTATAATCGATCCAAGAAGCAAGGACACCAAGTGGAAAAGAACACATTCATTCGGGACGAGAGTCTCGGTAGAAATCGAGATAGAAGAAGATCCGAAGCCCTACTCCTCAAAGATCGAGGAGGGACATTACCTGTCGATTCTAAGGAGCGCGGTCGGAGAGAAACGAAGAGGTCGATCCGAGGATCGTCTCACGAAACCACAAAGAAAGCCCTTGTTGTTGACATTCTCGCCTCTCGGTGCACGGAGCACAAAGACGAAGCATATCTAGAGATTGTACTCCAGAGAGTCTGCGAGGGTACACAATCATCTGTAGACACTCGTCATCAAGAAGCCCTTCAGAGTTGAAGGTTTATTGTAAGAAAACCGGTCTACTCGGAGGAGAAAGGAGTCACCGGAAAAGGAAGCATCATCTCAACCGGAAGGTGTAGAGTATTTGGTTAAAGAGTTAGAAGAACTTGAGGCGACTTCTTAGAAGTACAAAAGACGAAGGACACGCCGGGAAAGAAGGCATCCCTTTTTCCGAGGAGATTCTTAAAGAAAAAGTCGACCCCACCAAGAAGTTGCCCGTATTGAGAGTTATGATGGATCGGGGATCCTATGACCACGATCAAAGCGTTCAACCGATGGTGATGGATTATTATGACTTTAGCGATCTTTGCTAAGTGTCATACTTTTGTCACAACACTCTTTCGAGAAAGGATGCTCGGCGGTGGATGGGGACGTTGCCCTCGATTCAATTTCATCTTGCGCGATATGTGTAGTAAATTTCATGCTCGCCGGGAGCAACAAAGAAGGAAAACCAATGGTTCGTTGGCTCTGAGTTCGACAGGTTTTCGAATGAGTCTTTGGGCGATATGTGAAGAGATTCCGTGAAAGCGATCGGCCAGTGATGACTTGAATGATCTCTGCCGTTGGATTTGCTTTGAGAATGGGTTAGATCTGGTCAAATCGAGAGAAGTTAGTGAAGAAGTTGATGTTTCATCACCAGAAGAGTCTTCTTGAGGCCTTTGACAAAGTCAAGGTTATATCGTGGTGGAGGAAGCCGTGGGATGACCTCAAACGTCCCGCTTGCAGGCCAAAGCAGGAGAGAGATCGGGGATAGAACCGATAAAGACCAGAGAAAGAATGAGGGTAATAAAGACCACTACGAAGGCGGTCGAAAAAGTTTAACAATTGGAGCAAAGGTGGAGGACGTTAAATCGCTCCCACCAGAGTGAATAATAGAACGCATACAAAGACTTAACATGCATAGGTATTATCTTGGATCAAATTAAGAATCAACCTATTTTGAACCACCTCGAGATAACATTAAACCGGAAAAGGAAATTTCGTAAATATTGTGATTACCATCAAGCTTGGTCGCGATACAAACGATCGTGTGCTAGTTTGAAGGACTTTATTGAAAGGAAGGTACTGGCGGTGCTTTAATTGATATGTGGGCGCCGTAACTAATCAACAAAGAGACAGAGGGCCTGTTCGTAGCTCAACCCGATTCGCCAAGTGTTACCGGCTCCGGAGCGGCCCGTGAGAGGCACGTGATAGATGTCATCACCGGGGTACTTACAGCAAATTCATTGGAAAAAAGCGCTGGTTACTGGATTCTTGATAAGCGTCGTGATGGCGGTACCTTCCCGAAGACTGACAGACCTTATCCGAGTTCGGTAATCTCTTTTACTGATGAAGATTACCCTTCGGAAGTCATCGAACCACACGAGGGATCATTGGTGTTGACTGCACAAGTGGGTTTGGTAGATATGAAATGGATGATGGTGGATAATGGGTCTTCTGTAGATATTCTGTATGCCCACGCTTATCAGAGGATGCACTAGATGGGCGAAAAGATGGAGTTGGGACAGAGGCTCCTTTATATGGTTTTAGTAATGACCGGTTAAAGGTGGTCAAACTATTGAGCGCTGCCGGTCATCTTGAACGCTACCCCAACGGTAGAAATTACTTGCAAATTTTATGTTGTACATATAGATTCTCGCTTATAATGCTTTATTTGGGAAGGCTGCTTTAATTGCTTTTGCAATTTGTGACCTCTATTCCTCATTTCAAAATCAAATTTCCTACTACTCATAGAATTCGGCGAGGTGAAGGGGACTTGGATCGGCGGAAGATGTTATAGAAATCTTGTAATCACTTCCGGAGTGGGAATATCGAAGCGAAACAGACCATGGAGTTAGAGATCGAACCCTTCATGGAGAGTAGTTCGAACCATTGGTCGTGCCACGGTGAAGAAAGCGGAGGAGATAGAGCTCATCCCGCAAAGAAGAACAAGCGGTGAAAATAGGTTTGGTCTGCCGGAACCTCTCGAGACGAACCTCGTGGAGCTCTTTGCAAAGCTATGTTGATATTTTACCGGGAGCCTCGTGGATATGCTTAGAAGTAAAGCGGGGATATCATTGAAGCATCTTTGGGAGTGAACCCGTCGAAGAAGCGGGTCAAGCGGAAGAGGAGGATTTTCGCTTTGAACGTCAACGAATAATTGATGAAGAGATTGCAAAGCTGTTGGCGAGACTTCATCTTCGAGATTGACTACCCACAATGGATGGCGAATGTGGTCTTTGGTATGAAGCAAAATGGTAAATGGCGAGTCTGTGACAGACTACACACCGATCTAAATAAGGCTTGTCAGGAAGGATTTCTACCCTCACCCCACATTGACCAACTAATCGATGCCACTTGGGGTATGCTTTGTTAAGTTTCATGGACGCATTCTCTAGATATCATCAAATTTCCATGTCTGAGGAGGATATAGCGAAGGCGGCGTTCATTACGCATCGTTAAATATATACTATAAGAAAATGACCTTGACCTCATCAATGCCGGAGCCACATATCGAGAGGATGATGAACCATGTTTTCGGATATCATTTGGCGGGAATGTGGAGGTGTGCACGTAGAGCGACATGATTGTCAAAAGTATGTTGGTACATAAACATCCGGATGATTTAGAAGAATGCTTTCAGACAATTCATCGGCCTGATTTGAGATTGAATCCCACTAAGTGCACCTTTGGCCTAGAAGGTCGGCAAATTTACGGGTTATCTTATGCATCGAGAGAGGAATCGAAGCCAACCACGAGAAGATTCGAGCAATCGAACATGAAGACTCCTCGGTCATTTAAAGATGTTCAACGTCGATTGGAAGGATTGCGACTTTGAGGAGGTTCGTCCAAGTCGGTGAAAGATGTCTACCGTTCTTTGATACATTGAAAGTAGAAGAATGCAAAAAGCGTTTCAATGGACTTTGAGTGTGAGGACGCCTTCGAGAGTATCAAGTCCTACTTATCTTGGCGCCTTTGTTGGTGAAGCCCGCTCTGCTTGAACCCCTATATTTGTACTTTTAGCGACTAGTTAGTTGGCGGTGGGGAGCGGTTTTGGTGCGTGAAGTTGGGGTCAAAAGCGACCCGGTTTATTATGTAAGCCGTGTCCTTCGAGATCTTTCAAACAAGGTACCGAACATTGAAAAGTTTGCTTTTGCTTTAATAAGCGCTAATCGAAAGCTTAGCAATGATACTTCCAGGGTAGATTGGTAATAGTGTATCTGATCGACCTTTAAAGAAGATTATGGGCAAACACGAGGTGTCGGGGAGATTAAAGGCTGCATGGACGATGGAGTTGTCACAATTTTTATTGAATATCATCCCGAACCGCCATCAAAGGGCAAGCCTTGGCTGATTTTGTTGTTGAATGCTTTCGTTTTAAGTGATGAAGTTGTGGCGGTGAAGGATCGGATAAAGCGATTCGCTTCTTCTTATTGAGCGAGTTCTTGGACCCAGATGCGAGATGGGTCTTCTACCACAGACGTCGATGGAAGCGGGTATTATTACAGCCGAGTGGGAGGATTCAAGGTACAATGAGCCATCGATTTCAGGTTCAAAGCGACAAACAACGGTTGAGTATGAAGCGGTACTTGCGAGGTTATGATTGGCGAAAAGAGTCTTGAAGTCGCAACGAATAATCATCTTTAGTGATTCTTAGTTAATCGTTAAGCAACTTTTCGGGGAATCTGAAGCTCGAGGCCCAAAAATGATCAAATATCTAATGTAATTGAAGGAACAACTTGGTATTTCCAATCCTACGAGTTTGAGGATCGGCGTAATAACAATTCAATTCTTGATGCACTCTCCAAATTAGCCACTACGGATGTTAACGTCTTTGATGGGTCGGTTTATTTAGAAACTTTGCAACATCCCTAGTGTCCATTATGAATCGGTAATGTGCATCGACCAACCAGCTCTTGGTTGACTCCATATATAGAGTATCTGGCAGATGGCGTCTTACCTTCGGATCGGATGCTCGCCAAGAAAATCAAGTATAAAAGTGCTAATTTTGTTCTGATTGATGGAGATCTGTTCCGAAGAGCTTTCTCATCTCCACTATTGAAATGCTTGACTCCATCTGAAGCTGAATATGCTCTTCGGGAAATACATGAAGGTATCTGTGGCGACCATATGGCGGCTAAGTCATTAGCCTATAAAGTACTTCGACAAGATCTTCTTGGCCTACCATCTTCAAAAAGCGAATCGAATCGTCAAAAGTGCGAGAAGTGTCAGCTCCACAATCCGATCCCACATCAGCCACCAGAAGAGCTATGCTCGATCTTATCTACTATACCCTTTGCTGTTTGGGGGGTTGATATACTGGGTCCACTATCGAAGGCAAAAGGTCAAGTCAGCTTTGTTATAGTTGCCATCGACTATATGACCCAGTGGGTAGAAGCAAAACCACTTAGGTTAATAACGAACAGAATGCTTGAAATTTTAAAAGAATCAGTAGTATTTCGTCGGATTCCTAAGGTGGTAATATCAGACAATGGACGTCAGTTTGTGGGATCGAAATTTGAGGCATTCTTGAAAGAACTGGGGATTCAAAGATGAAAGACTTGTGGCTCATCCACAATCAAATGGACAAGTTGAAGTCACCAATGAACGCTTTTTTGAATGGGATCTGCAGATTGAATGAAGCCAAGGCGAGATGGCGGAGGAGCTACTTAGCGTGTTGTGGGCTTATCGAACTACTCCAGAGGACTACTGACAGAGGATTCACCTTTTAGACTAGCCTATATAATGCGATGCCTTAGTCCGAGTTGAAATTGGATCTCCCGGTCTTGGGTCACCCAATTCGGAGAAATCTCTGATGAGGAAGGGCTTAAGGCCAACCTTGATTTACTTGAAGAAGAAAGAAAAAAAATTTTAATCAGGGTTGGCGACTATCATCAAAAGTGGCTAAGCATTATAATAAGGGGTAAAATGTCGAAGGTTGAAGTGGGAGATTTTGTCCTCGAGAAGCCAAGCATCTACACCTCGAATATGGGAAAGGCGATGACAACCTGGGAAGGACCGTATGAAATAAATTGAAGCGCAAAAGCGGAACTTATCGATTGAAAGCATTAGATGGGTCAACAATTAAGAATACTTGCACGCATTTGGAAGCTTAGAAAGTACTTTAAGTAGAAATGATGTCAGTACACTGGAAGTCTGTAAATATTTATGTCATCATCAATAAAAGTTGCCTTTTTTCTCGAACAAATTTTGTCTTCATTGCTGATCAGATCATCGAAGTTAGGAGGTTGGGGTGGACTCATTTGGCCATTCGATGGCGACCTTTTCGGTAGTGGTCCTTATGAGTTTGTCGGGCCCTTCGTGGTGGTAAAACGTCATTGGTGTTAAGAAGTTCGGGTGGACTCATTGGCCATTCGATGGCGACCTTTTGGCGGTGGTCCTTATGAGTTTGTCGGACCCCGTGGTAAGTAAAAACGTCATTGGTGTTAGGAGGTTGGTGGACTCATTTGGCCATTCGATGGCGACCTTTTGGCGAGTGGTCCTTATGAGTTTGTCGGGCCCTTCGTGGTAGGCAAACGTCATTGGTGTTAGGAGGTTCGGGTGGACTCATTGGCCATTCGATGGCGACCTTTTTTTGGCAGTGGTCCTTATGAGTTTGTCGGGCGCATTCGTGGTAGGCAAACGTCATTGGTGTTAGGAGGTTAGGGTTGTGGCGCCCCAAAATAGGTCCATTCCATCCAACCCATTCTCGAAAGTCGCCAAATACATGATACGAAATAACTATAACTTTATTATTACAACATATAAAGCGTGAGTTTAAATACGAGATATTGCCATCTAGACAATATCCACACGCAAATAAATTCCATCATAATTATTGATACATTATTTTACAAAAATGGTGAGTCTTACTAAACAACTCTCTCTAGAACCTTCATTCCATACCCGACTAGTACTCGCTACATTCTCGCCTCCCGAGAAGAAAAATGGAACAACAAGGAAAAGGGTGAGCTCAACTAGCCCGATAGAAGAATATTATGACTAAGATAATATACAACAAATTATCGTTAGTCTCCAACAGAAAAAATCTAATAGAATACAATAGACAACAAATTTTAAATCAATATTCGCATGTGAAATAATAATTCATTAGAAGAGTTAAGTAGAGAATGTAAACTACTATCTTCTATATATGAATTTAAAAGTTCATCGTCGATATTTTATACCTGTAACATCAATCAATATATATCTGGAATCAAATATTCATCTTTGCACTACAGGCCAAAGATATTCATCAGTCGGTCATGTTCATCTCAACACCTGTTCATCTTTGCACTACGGGCCAAAGATATTCATCAGTCGGTCATGTTCATCTCAACACCTGTTCATCTTTGCACTACGGCCAAATATATTCTTCAGAAATCATTCATCTTTGCACCTACGGGCCAAAGATATTCCATAATATCATCATTTAAGATGAAGATGATGAAAAATATTTTAAAAAAGCGAATCCAATTGAAACAAAATGACAAGGATTAAGGATTAAGGATTCGTACTTTGTTTTATCCACATCCAAAATACCTCAAAAATAATCACGGTGGTGTAAAATTCAAGAATGATCAAAACATAGATACAATCAAAGCTAGTATCCAGAATAGATATTTTGGACGAAAAGAAAATTTTTATTTTTGATGAATAGGTAGTGATTCGTATGAATAATCTTCAGTATATCGTGAATAGTCAGAGTATCGTAAATAGTAACTCAGACACCAAAAGTTCCAAATTTGATAAAAACTTCAGATCAATATTTCAACATAATGATATTGAAGAAATAATATCATTCTGAAAAAAAATAATATCCACTTACCTCGAAATGCAGTCTTTTTAGTGAAACACAGGATATAAAGCTATGACTTGAACTTGCAGTATAGCAATACTCAAAGTATACTCAAAATACTCACAAGAATACGCCGATAATATAGAGAGAAAACTTGATTCTGGTGTGATTTTCAATTCTAACCCAAGACCCTATTTATAGAAATTGCTTAGAATACCAAAGCGTAAAATTTAATATAATATATTATAATTTTCCACAACTTCATCACGCACACTAACAATCTGAATTCAGCCTCCTAATCACATGTTAAATGAGTTTCAAAAATGAAAAAACGTTTTTGTAATTAAAATATTTTAAACTTCCAAAAATTAATTATTTGAACTTGAACTTCAATAATTCATAATTAATAGCCCTTTTATCAGAAAATTGAATCTCACGAATTTTTATAGGAAATTCAATTCTCTACAACTTTGCGGAAGAAAGTTTTTCCAAATTCCAAAGCAGAAATTGACCGAAATCCATAAGCGGACGATTTTACTGTGTTTATAATCAAATTTGATTAATAATAATTGTGTCCACCAACACACAAAATATGTGTTAAACATTTAATGCCACAAAAAATACTCTTCATCCTCATATACTCATATATCCCACATTCATTATAAAATATCACCAAGTTAATATATTATTAAAATAATATATTTAAATGAATTATTTTATCGGAAAAAGATAAAATATTAATTTTCAACAATTGTCACATTAAAAATTTTCTCCATCTATATCCACATAAAATCAATATTTTCCTCATCATATAAATCAATAATTAATTATTCACAAATAATATTACAGAATCACAAGATCTTGCAACCGAAACGCTTCACCAAGAAAGAGGGCTTTCAATAAGGATCTCTCCTTCTTCTTGGCGCAATTAGGTGACCAAACCTCTCCTTGAGCGAACTTTCTAGACATTGCCAATAATGTTTTCTAATAATATTATTCAAATAATATGAATTATTGCTAGATAATGAAAAATCGTGTAATGACAATTATTGAAACAACAACAATATAAAATATCAACGCAAAGAATTATTGAATCAATAAAATAAAATCTTTGATAAAGTAATTATCGTAACCATTATTGAGTAGTGCCTTCTTACGTAAGAATCAATAATTGGTGCAATACCGTATCTTCTTATTATTCAACGCGCGTATTAGTGTGTTTTAACCCGGGTATTCAACATGATTAATCTGTAACAACTACGTAGTTATTTATAAACAACTTATATTTGTCGTTTTCTTCATCCAATCGCTTTTAAGCTATGGGGCCCATTAAAGGATAGCAATTGCTTGCAGACATACGAATATTCTCCTACAAAGATCTTAATATTCCACGACCAAACGAATATTCCCGAATAATAATGAATATTTTATCACCACTTGCTTATTTAAAATATTTAGCATTTTACCCATAACTATCCACATTAATCAAATCAACCTTACTATTTCAAAATAATAAATAGAGGAAATTCCATTTTATTAAAAAAAATTTGAGGGTCTTTACGGGTGGACTCATTTGGCCATTCGATGGTAGCCCTTCTTAAGAAGTTGTCACTTAGACCTTGTCAGTCGCCCTTCGTGGTAGGCAAGTGTCATATTTAAGACGTTGTCAGCCCCACGTGGTGGCAAGCAATTGTCGACACTTAGACCTTGTCGTGCCCTCTTGGTGGTAGGCAAGTGTCATCTTTAAGACGTTGTCGAGCCCCTACGTGGTAAGGCAATTGTCGACACTTAGACCTTGTCAGGCCCTTCGGGGTAGGCAAGTGTCATCCTTCAGACTTTGTCAGGCCCTTCGTGGTAGGCAAATGTCATCTTTTGGTTTTGTTAGGCCTTTAGGGGTAAAAAAAATTGATTAAGCAAATCTATCTCACACTTGGTAACTAATAAGTATCCCTTTACTTTATTACCTAAATTTTTCTAAGTGTTGAGTTCAGAAGCTTCATTCTTACACTTCATCTTATCTCGTTATATGGCATATTTAGTTGTTACCTAAATTCGGAGTTCAAATTCTAATGAAGGAGTTTGTGCATCTTTTCACTTAAATAAATATTGGAGTATTGGCAGATAATAAATATACCGAAGTCATAAGGAATGAAGCCATTTTCATTAATATTTAATTTAATTACACTATTGATAATTCTTACAAATGCTGTAAATTAAAGACAGAAAAGACATAAACAGGAACATCAGCTTCAGGCGCCATCTTCGTCTGAAGAATCGAGTAAGGATGGGTCCAGGTTGGCTGCAGACAGCTTCTCCTTGCCACGACTTTTAAAAGCTCGAACTCTCTCGGAGTATATCTTCATTATTTTCCGTTGATTTCGTCCGAAGTTAAGCACTTTTCAGATATTTGTTTTCGAAAGGTCGTCGGTTAAAGGGGCCCAAGGTCCCAAAGAACCTTGAGTTCTCGGATTTCCTCTTGAGTTTGAGCGCTACTACTCATGTGATTTAGTCTCTCTTGCCTCCAAATTTTATGGATAGTCTTGGTCAAGATCTTCGTGATCGACCTTTAATTCTCGATCTTCTCCATCCTTATCTCGCCTCCTCAACCAAGTCAACATTCATTTTGACGATCTCCAAATGCGAAGCTTTGGTTGACTTCAGTTCTTCCTTGAGGCCTTCACATCTCCTTTGGCTCGGGGCTAACTCTTTTGAAGACCTTCATTTGTATGAAGAAGGCATTCACGTTGAGTTTTCTCCTTCGCTTACAGGTAGATTTCAAGATGGCATTCTCCTTCCTCAAGATCTCTTCTTCTGCTTGGCCCGAGAGACCTTCGACGAAGACGTCCGAACAATCGAGATTGGCTATGTGTTTCCAATACCATTTGATCGGTTTTCAAATATATAAGTATGCGCAGATAAATTTAGAAATAAAGAAGATACTCGTTTTACCTTAGCCAAGTAGCTCATACCTTGTTGAGTAGATCCCATTCGAACTGTTCCGAACCGGATGATCGTCGGTCTCACGAACAAAGGTGTTGAACAGTTGGAAGGAAAATGAGCATTAGTCGGGGCCACATTGTTGGAGAGGCCATGGCGTCCGATCAATCTCGGTAGTTGGTTCTATGGAGGAGAAGGTGGAGGTTCTTCGCGACTTGGTGAGGGTCTGCGTGTATGGTTTGGGAGAAGGAGATCGAAGCGGTATGCGTTCAGGAGTTAGCGAAAAGAGCGGGAGATGAACCAGGTGGATGTCGATGGGTTTTCTTTTTCGGGGAAGGAGTGAGGGTCGACCGGTTGGTTCATTATCGAGCACGTGGGTTTCGTGGATGTGGTCGAGGAGTGACGGTAGAAGATGTAGGGACTCAAGCTCTTGGCGATCAAAGGAGTTATCTTGGTTCTTATTTTCTTTACACGAAGGACCTTAGCCCGATCATAAAAGGAATATCGAGTAGGCTCCTCCTCAAGGGGTAGGTTCAGAGGTTGGAGGATTGGGATTCGTTGAGAAGGTTGTTGGGGGGGTTGCCTTGAAGTGTTTGAGGTCACTTTCAGGGTTTGTTTCTGATTGGGTGGTTTTGGATCGTTTGGCGGATCTCTTTCTTCGGCGAGGTCTGAGGTTTTCTTCGGGTATGTTGGGTTCGTCAGTTTGAGGTTCGTCAGTTTGAAGAGAAGAAGTTGGTGGGTGGCGGTAGGGGATTAACACAGGAAGATTCTTGAACGGATGATCTTCACTTGCATCCGCATTCATCCTCGCTAAAAATCTTCCAGGTCTCTCACCTCTAGGGGAGTCGGTTTGATCAGAGACACTGCAAAAAACTACATATCAGAACCTGTATCACTTATATAGCTCAGAAATTATGTTACAAAGTTATTCAAAACTTACATTTGTGGTTGTATAACCAGGCTTGTTTGGTCAGAAGTGTGAAACTCCATTCTTTTGGAGGAATCTTCCTCAAGAAGTCTGCCATCTCCCTCACCCGTTCTTCGGATATGTCTCCAAAGTCAGCAGAGACCTTGTGACGCCCCCAAAATAGGTATACACAACACCCATTCTGAGTCGCCAAATACATGGTACAGAAACAACTACAACTTTATTATTACAACAAGAAAAGCTGTGAGTTTGAATACAAATATTATCTTCAGATAATATCTATACTCAAATAAATCCTCATCACATTTATTGATACATCATTTTGCAAAATGGTGAGGACTACTAAACAATCCTTTCTAAAACCTTCATTCCATACCCCTAACTGCATTTTCGCTTATATTCTCGCCTCCACGAGAAGAAAAATGGAACAACAAGGAAAAAGGGTGAGCTCAACTAGCCCAAGTAAAGAATATTATGACTAAGATAATATACAACAAATTATCGTTAGTCTTCAACAGGAAAAAATCGATAGAATACAATAGACAACAAGTTTCGGATCAATATTCGCAGACGTGAAATAATAATTCATAGAAGAGTTACGTAGAGAATGAAATCTACTATAATCTATGAATTTAATAAATCCATCATCAATATTTTATCCCTCGTAACATCAATCAATATACATCGGAATCAAATATTCATCTTTGCACTCTGAGCCAAAGATATTCATCGATTAGTCGTATTCATTTAAACACTGCTCATCTTTGCACTCAAAGCCAAAAGATATTAATCAATCGGTCATGTTCATCTCAACACTGTTCATCTTTGCACTACTGGGCCAAAGATATTCTTGAAATCATTCATCTTTGCACTACTGGTGCCAAAGATATTCAATAATATCATCATTTAAGATCGAGGATGATGAAAATATTTTTTTTAAGAAGCGAATCCAAAGTGAAACAAAATGACAAGGATTAAGGATTAAGGATTCAGTACTTGGTTTTATCCACGCCCAAAAAATACCTCAAAAATAATCATAGTGGTGTAAAATTCAAGAATGATCAAAACATGGATACAATCGAAGCTAGTATCCGAATAGATATTTTGGACAAAAGAAGAAATTTTATTTTTCTATTGAATAAAGGTAGTATACATGAATAGGTCAGATATCGTGAATAAAGGTCGATATCGTGAATAGTAACTCCGACACCAAAAGATAGAAATTCCACAAAAACATCTTCACGCTTTCATGAATAGTACTCGTGAATAGTAACTTCGTGAATAAGAACTCGCTGAATAAGAACTCATTAATAAGTAACTCATGAATAGTAACCCATGAATAGTAACCCAGACATAAAAAGTTCCAAATTTGATAAAACTTCAGATCAACATTTCAAAGATAATGATATTGAAGAAATAATATCATCACAAAAAAATAATATCCCTTACCTCGAAAGATCGGTCTTTCTATTTAGAATAGGGTATAGTCTTTGAAGGAACTTGCAATCATCTAGCAATACTCAAAGTATACTCAAAATACTCACAAGAATACGCTTAAAATATCGAGAGAAATAGAGAGAAAACTTCAGTCATTGTGATTTTCAATTCTAACCTAAGCACCCTATTTATAGGAAAACGCTTAGAAACCAAAGCGAGTAAAATTTAATATAATATTAATATAATTATACAAATTTTCCTTAGCCCACCTTTTGGTCAAAACACCAGCCACACATGTTAATGATGTCCAAAAAAAATACAAAAACGTTTTTCTTAACAAAAATAATTTAAACTACAAAAATCAATTATTTTGAACTTGAACTTCAATAATTCATAATAAATAGCCCTTTCCTCAGAAAATTGAATCTCGCGTGTTTTATAGGAAATTCAATTCTCTACAACTTTCCGTAAGAAAGTTTTTCCAAATTCAAACAAAATCAACCAAATCCACAAACGCAAGCGATTTTACTGTGTTATAATCAAATTTCTATTCAATAATTGTGTCCACCAACACACAAAACATGTGTTAAACATTTAATGCCACAAAATACTCTTCCTCCTCATATACTCATATATCCCACATTCATTGTAAAAATATCACCGTTAATATATTATTAAAATAATATATTTAAATGAATTATTTTATCGAAAAAGATAAAATATTAATTTTCAACAATTGTCATTTTAAAATTTTCTCCATCTATATCCACATAAAATCAATATTTTCCTCATCATATAAATCAATAATTAATTATTCACAAATAATATTACGTAATCACAATATTGACAACCGGGCGGTTCAGGAAAGAGGGCTTTCCAATAAGAATTTCTTCTACTTAATTGCATGATTAGATGACCAAACCTCTCCTTAGAGGCAGAACTTTCTAGACATTGCCAATAATGTTATCTAATAATATTATTCAGATAATATGAATTATTGCTTCGATAATGAAAGATAATTGTGTAATGACAATTATTGAAACAACAAAGAATATAAAATATCAACACAACAATTATTAACTCAATAAAAATTTGAGCGGTAATTATCGTAACCATTATTGAGTAAGTGCCTTCTACGTAAGAATCAATAATTGGTGCAATACTGGTATGCCATTGCTCAACAACGCCAGACAGTGTGTGTTTTAACCACCGGGTATTCCAACAAAGATAATTGGCAACAACTACGCAAGTTATTTAAAAACAACTTATATTTGTCGTTTTTTTCATCCAATCGCTTTCAGTTATGGGGCCCACACATGGTACGCGGCAGTAAATGCATTTAATATTCCCCGACAAAGATTTAATATTCCACGACCAAACGAATATTCCCACAACAATGAATATTTTATAACCACTTGCTTATTTTGAAATATTTGCGTATTTAACCCTTAACTATCCACATTAATCAAATCAACCCTTACTATTTCAAAATAAAGGAAATTCCTTTTTATTTAAAAATTTAGGGTCTTACAACCTCCCTCCTTATGAAATTTCGTCCTCGAAATTGGACGACGACGACTGGTGTTTTGAAAAGGTGAGGATACCTCGCTTTCATTTTCGTTTTCAATTCCGTGTCATTTTCTCTATAGCATGATTCCTCCACAAAACTTTAACTTGTGGTATGACCTTTCTTGGCGTGGGACATGCTCCTTCCTATCCAAAATCTTTGACAGTACCTCTCCTCATACGTTAAGTCTTGGCTATCTCGTCCGGTTCTAACTCAATAACGTGGTTCGGGTCTTTCACATATTTACTGAAATATGAGATATGTGAAACACATTATGAACACGAGACATACTTAGGAGAGGTAACGCAGCAGGCTATAGGCTACATTTCTACTCTCGGTCAAGAATTTGAAATGGACCGATAAATCGTGGATTGAGCTTTCCTCTCTTCCCAAATCTTGTAACTCCTTCCATGGAGCAACTCAACAATACATGATCCCCTACACTAAATTCCACGTCCTTTCGATGAAGATTCGCATAACTCTTTTGTCGATCTTGTCCGTTTTGTATACGTTGTCGAATCATTAGTCATACGCGACTAACTTTCGGGTCCCAACAATGTTGCTTCCCCCACCTCATCCCAACATATTGGAGAACGACATTTTTGTCCATATAATGCTTCAAATGAAACCATGCCTATATTTGTTTAATAACTATTGTTGTATGAGAATTCCACCAATGGCAAGTACTTATCCCAACTTCCTTTGAAATCTAGGACATGAGTTTTAATATATCTTCAAGAGTTTGAGTAGTCCTTTCGATTGCCCATCCGTTTGAGGATGGTATGCCAAATCAATCGTAAATTCGTGCCCATAGCTTTCTACAAACTAACCCAAAACTATGGATTTGGCATGCCATGCAATCTCACAATCTCATTTACGTACATACGAGAAAGACGTTCAAGGAATAAGTCTCTCGTATCGGTAAGAAATGAGCGGAACTTGGTTAATCTATCAACAATAACCCAAATAGCATTGATGTCTTGAGAAACCGCAGGAAGACCCGTAATGAAATCCATAGTAATGTGTTCCCACTTCCATTCCAGGAATCTCAAGTCGTTACAACGGACCCCTTAGGTACTAGATGCTCCGCCTTTACCGTTGGCAAGTTAAACACATCGAGATAAACTTTGCAATCTCTCTCTTCATATTGTTCCACCAAAATGTATGTCGAAGATCACGATACATTTTAGTACTTCCGAGATGGATTGCAAATGGCGTATTGTGTGCCTCCATCATAATAATCTTGTACTTCAAATCGAGTCGTTAGAACACAAAGTCTAGAGTGGACTCAAGTATTCCTTCTTCATCAATTCTCGCTTCCGGAATAGCTCCTTCTTGATTTCTTCTTCATACGCATCACCCCCGAAGCCGGTGGCTTGAGCAATCTTAACTTTTCTATTAAAGTTGGCTCTATGCGATACTTGACATCATCGCACTTCGTTCCAAGATATAATCTTCTACTCATCGCGTCACTACCACGTTCGCTTTTCCAGGATGGCATGATCGTAACATGTCTTTGAAATGAGTCTCTCTTGAGTTCTTCAAGCTCTTCCCACATTCCTCGCTCCATTCAATTTTGTATCTCTACGAGTAAAAGCTGCGTTAATGGAATAGCGATTCGAGAATATCCTTCAACGAATCTCCGATAATAACCAACTAAGCTTGTAAAGCTACGCTTTTCGATAATCGACTTAGGTTACTCTCTCAATCGTGACTCATGTCCCAATCTTGGATAAGACGTCCCTACAGAGAGTGCGGCAGGTGAATTCCACAAAGGAAGTCACAAGATAAAGGCTCAGTACCAAATTCTATAGTTGAATTTTTAACTCACGAAGTTCAATAGGAGCCATTCGATATGAGATTTTAGAAATGAGTTTTGTCTAGGGTTCAAAGTCGATACAAAATTTAATATTAGGCTTTGGGAGTAAGCCAAGAAATTCTTCAGAAATACGCCAGGAAAATCAATAACAACAGAATATTATTCAAATCGACGTGTCTTTATTCAAATCCATAACATGGACTAAGAAAACTTGACATCCGTAATAAACGAATGACTTCATGGCTTGATATGAAAATGTTTGACTACAATGGTTTGATTGCTTGAATTGAATAACAAAGTTGTTTAGGAATATGAAAACTAACAACCTTACTAAAGCAATCAATTTGGCATGATGAGTAGTTAACCTTAAAATCTCATCAAAAGCAAATATCTCTATAGAAATAAGGTTAATGAGGTAATGTGATAGTGCCAACTTGAATCAAGCAAGATTTTTAAACAACGGATGTAATGAAAGTTTCTCCTAATGGAGTCTCCACAGATAGGTCAAAGTTTAATTTCTCCGTAGTCAAGTTCAAACGTTGAGCGCAGTAAGTAAGAGAGATAAAAGAATGGGTAGAACCAATATCTAGTAAGGTATATACTTCGTAAGAATTTATAATTAACTAACCTGTCTTAACTTCGTTCGGGTTCTCGCATTTTGACCGACCACAACAAACGCTTCTTCCGGAATCGTTGACTTTGACTTTTCCGGGACGATCTTTTGAGTCACCGTCCTCATTGAACTAGGTTTTGCTATCGTACAATCTCGAGCGATATGTCCTTCCTTTCCACAATTATAGCATACCTTGAATCTGTCAGGGCGGTTTGGACCGATATGTCCTCTTTTCGCATTTAGTAGATATGACCGGTGGTCGTTCTCCTCCCTTAGAAACTTGATTCATCTTGGCGCCGACGTCTTCACATGGTCGTTGTTGAATCTCCTCTTTTTAAAATCTCCTCCCCGACTCGCTTCTTCTATTTTCATGGCTACGATTACCACCAGAGTGGTTACCGCTTTGTCCGTATTATTCTTCTTCTCCGTTGGTTATCGTTATTCGATGATCGCTATCTTCGGTGATGATCCTCTGGTTATGGTCCCTTGGTTGAACGCGTACTCGTTATCTCGCTTCTAACAACCGAGCCTGCTGACAACATCCGAATAGAGAGAAAATTTATGAGAAATGAGAGATCTTGGCGTATGTGGGGTTTCAAACCTCTCGTAAACATCCGCGTCATACACGCTCTCATTCTCCACCAAATGAGGTGCAAACACGGATAACTCGCGAACTTCGCCTCGTCTTTGGGACAAAATCATGTTATTTCGCTTCTAGTCTAATAAACTCCACTTCCTTCATATTATGACGAATACTTTCGTGGAAGTACTTGTCATTGAACTGCTTTCAAACGCTCTCCCATGACACGCCGAAAGTGCAAATTGGATGGGTAGGCTTCATGATTCCCACCGATGAATCGCCTCGCCGGAACATAAAGGTGGCGAATGGAACTTTCGTTCTCCGTGCATCCCAAGACATCGAATATCTTGGTAATTTGTTTGACCCACGTCTCGCCTTAATCGGATCCGCTTTCCTGCAATGCTGGTGGTCCCAACTCTTTGAAGCGCTTGTCGTGACCACCCGTGAATTGCTATCATTTCTCCAAGATTTTGAACACGAGTCTCCTCGCCCCGATTTTGCATGAACTCGCAAAAAGCTTCTAAACATCCCTCGTTCATCATCTCGCTTTCGGTAAGGTGTTGTTCACGGGGAGAACATTGCCACTGTCAGACGCTCTCCTCGTTGGTAAAAAGACAGCATCTCCACGGTCTCATTTACTCCATGTTAATATTCTCATTCGACATTCTCAAATCATCGCCATAAACAAGGGTTAATTAAGGAAATCAATATATCACATAATATCCCTATATCTTCGACCAACTAACAAATAAGCTTAGGTAGGACACACTCAGCGAAGGATTTACTCGTCTCTCCCTCCTAGTTCTATTCCCGATCTCCGCCGGAGATCATATATCCTAAGCTCGATATTACAATTGTGACGCCCCCAAAATAGGTATACACAACACCCATTCGAGTCGCCAAATACGTGGCATGTAAACAACTACAACTTTATTATTACAACAAGAAAGCTGTGAGTTTGAATACAAATATTATCTTCTAGATAATATCTATACTCAAATAAATCCTCATCACATTTATTGATACATCATTTTGCAAAAATGGTGAGGACTACTAAACAATCCTTTCTAAAACCTTCATTCCATACCCCAGACTGCACTTCGCATATATTCTCGCCTCCGAGAAGAAAAATGGAACAACAAGGAAAAGGGTGAGCTCAACTAGCCCGATAAAGAATATTATGACTAAGATAATATACAACAAATTATCGTTAGTCTTCAACAGGAAAAATCGATAGAATACAATGTACAACAAGTTTCAGATCAATATTCGTAATGAAATAATAATTCATATAAGAGTTACGTAGAGAATGAAATCTACTATAATCTATGAATTTAACGATCCATCATCAATATTTTATCCCCGTAACATCAATCAATATACATCTGGAATCAAATATTCATCTTTGCACTACACAGCCAAAGATATTCATCATTGGTCGTGTTCATTTAAACACTGTTCATCTTTGCACTACAGCCAAAGATATTAATCAATCGATCGGTCATGTTCATCTCAACACTGCTCATCTTTGCACTACTGTGCCAAAGATATTCTTCAGAAATCATTCATCTTTGCACTACACAGCCAAAGATATTCAATAATATCATCATTTAAGACCGAGGATGATGAAAATATTTTTTTAAGAAACGAATCCAATTGAAACAAAATGACAAGGATTAAGGATTAAGGATTCAGTACTTGGTTTTATCCACGCCCAAAAATACCTCAAAAAATAATCATAGTGGTGTAAAATTCAAGAATGATCAAAACATGGATACAATCGAGCTAGTATCCGAATAGATATTTTGGACAAAAAGAAGAAATTTTATTTTTCTATTGAATAAGGCAAAGATACATGAATAGTCTTCAGATATCGTGAATAAGTGTCGATATCGTGAATAGTAACTCTCGACACCAAAAGATAGAAATTCCACAAAAACATCTTCACGCTTTCATGAATAGTACTAAGTGAATAGTAACTCGTGAATAAGAACTCATGAATAAGAACTCATGAATAGTAACTCATGAATAAGTAACCCATGAATAAGTAACCCATACATGAAAAAGTTCCAAATTTGATAAAACTTCAGATCAACATTTCAAAGATAATGATATTGAAGAAATAATATCATCACAAAAAATAATATCCCTTACCTCGAAAGATCAAGATTTCTAAGTAGAATACTGGTATAAGTCAAGGGAACTTGCAATCGTCTAGCAATACTCAAAGTATACTCAAAATACTCACAAGAATACGCTTAAAATATCGAGAGAGAAATAGAGAAAACTTGGGTTCAACGTGATTTTCAATTCTAACCCCAAGACCCTATTTATAGGAAACGCTTAGAACACCAAAGAGAAAATTTAATATAATATTAATATAATTATACAAATTTTCCTTAGCCCACCTTTTGGTCAAAACACCAGCCACACATGTTAATGATGTCCAAAAAAAAATACAAAAACGTTTTTCTTAACAAAAATAATTTAAACTACCAAAAATCAATTATTTGAGACTTGAACTTCAATAATTCATAATAAATAGCCCTTTCCTCAGAAAATTCGAATCTCGCGTGTTTTTATAGGAAATTAATTCTCTACAACTTTCCAGAAGAAAGTTTTTCCAAATTCAAACAAAATCAACCGAAATCCATAAACAGGCGATTTTACTGTTTATAATCAAATTTTGATCGATAATTGTGTCCACCAACACACAAAACATGTGTTAAACATTTAATGCCACACAAAAATACTCTTCCTCCTCATATACTCATATATCCCACATTCATTGTAAAAATATCACAATTAATATATTATTAAAATAATATATTTAAATGAATTATTTTATCGAAAAAGATAAAATATTAATTTTCAACAATTGTCATTTTAAAAATTTTCTCCATCTATATCCACATAAAATCAATATTTTCCTCATCATATAAATCAATAATTAATTATTCACAAATAATATTCTGAGAATCACAATATTGACAACTGCATACGGTTCAAGAAAGAGGGGCTTTCAATAAGAATTTCTTCTTCATGCTACAGCAATTAGATGACCAAACCTCTCCTAGATGTAACTTTCTAGACATTGCCAATAATGTTATCTAATAATATTATTCAGATAATATGAATTATTGCTTCGATAATGAAAGATAATTGTGTAATGACAATTATTGAAACAAAAGAATATAAAATATCAACACAACAATTATTAACTCAATAAATATCGAATAAAGAATTATCGTAACCATTATTGAGTAGTGCCTTCTTCACGTAAGAATCAATAATTGGTGCAATACCGCTGGTATCATCGTTCAACAACGCGTATTAGTGTGTTTTAACCACCGGGTATTCAACAAGATTAACTATGGCTGAACAACTACGCCGTTATTTAAAAACAACTTATATTTGTCGCTTTTTTTCATCCAATCGCTTTTCAAGTTATGGGGCCCACACATGGTCATGGCTAGTCGCATTTAATATTCCCCGACAGACGAATATTCCACGACCAAACGAATATTCCCCACAACAATGAATATTTTATAACCACTTGCTTATTTTGAAATATTTGCGTATTTAACCCTTAACTATCCACATTAATCAAATCAACCCTTACTATTTCAAAATAAAGGAAATTCCTTTTATTTAAAATTTTGGGGTCTTACTGAGACTGGTCGAGGTAGTCCATCTGGAAGAGAAGAGATCTCAGTCCCGTGATGAAAAACCACTTTCATGCCAACCCTTATTCTTTGGAAGGAGTATTCATCGTGGGTCTCCTCTCGAACACAGTGTTGGGTCGAGGAGATTGCTTGCTTCAACACTTTGAAGCCTCGTTCTCGAGACCTACCAAAGAGAAAAGAGGGTAAAGAAGATATCGGCAGAGGAGTAATCCCTAGTTCATGGCAAAAAGCAATAAATGCCAAGATGTGGATGTAGGAGTTCGGAGACTAATCGGGCGAAGCCCACTCCTATAAACCCCAGGAGGGTAATAATGAAGACATGGAGAGGTAGGCGAACCCCTTTCCGTAAGAGTGGATGTGTACATGGCGACCCAACCGTCACAGTCATTTGTCATACGCCTTCGGGGAGCAGGAGCCCTTATCGCGTACATGTCAGGAATCTGATAACGAGTCCTGAGCATGCATATTTCAGATTCCGTTACCGAGGAACGGATGTTGGCATTAGGAAATTGTTCCCCATCCTTGAAGAAATCAGAGGTAGAGGAGGTCAGAGAAGGGTTTCCCCCCATGGTGGTTGATTGGGGGTTAGAACTCGAACCCTCTTGGTTAGGGTTTGGGTTGAGAAAAACGATGCTGATAGGAGTTGCACGAAAAGGAGAGTTCTGGCCAGAGGTTTCGGTCACCATTGTTAAGATTTTGTGAAGCAGAGAAAGAAATTTGCAGAGAAGAAGAAAGCTCTAAGGTTCAAATTTTGAATTAGCAGGTAAAACCGTCAGAATTGGTAAAGTTTACCTTTTATACTAACAGTTGCACGGTAATTAAGGGCGGCACATTTAATTCACTGCAATGATGATGAATGGGAAGAGGTTTCGTCCGTTTTAGACCTAAATATCTTCACTTATGTGGGCTTGCGTCTATTGGGCTTTTCACTTCTGTACCTGATAACAATTTGGGTCGATTTTGATGGGCTTTGGCAAGTTTCACTTTGGATCTCTTATGACTTATCATAGTTGGTTACAGCTTATACTGTTTATAGTCTTTCATTAAACACCTCGCTTAATACAAGACTGGGGGTAATGTTGGGCCATAATCCTTTTCCTTATTGGGTAAGAACTTATTGGGCTCCTCCTTGGATCATGTTATGTTAAGTCATGGTTGGATCCGGCCACTGGGTCATTTCTATTATTTGGGCTTAGTCATTATATTGGCCCATTATACAAATTGTCACTTAACCCAACTTTGACAAGAATCATTATGCCAAATGACGGTTGACTATTGTGTTCCGCCACTTTCTTCGCATGGCATTAATGAGGATGGGACTCGGATGATTCCGTGGTGGCAAGCAAAAGAATGGTGGTGTGAAGGTAGACTATTTACTTTCTAATTTCAAGTGATGGGAAGTGAGGGAAAAGGTGTCGGAGAAGGTGGTGGGTGGCACCATGGCCGGAGTGGAGTATGCATGGGGCTAAGATCACATAAGAGGGTAAGTAATACATACATTTCATTAGAATTCTTATTTTATCTCTCTCTGGACACTAGATAATATTTTTCTCTCCATTGTTGACCTTGTGATCGCTTTGTCTTGACTCTCTCACGGAGCTATCCTCGGCCGGTCAGCCGTCAAGCTTTTGGTGTTGACTTGTTGAACTGTGCAGGATATTGGACGCGTCTTGGTGATTGGGACGTGGAGAAAGATCTTGGCGTTAACAATAACTAACATGTTTTCTTTAAATTAAATAAATGTCAATTTTTAAATAAATAATGTAATCAATCATTTCCAAACACAACATATCAGTTTAATACGTGAAAATATCAATTATATATATATATATATATATATATATTTTAGCTAGTATTATTAAAAGAGAAGGGTGTAGAAAATGGGCTTGACGTTGAGGGAGGGGTATGCATGGGCTGTGTCTACCTAGTACGGAATTTTAAAATTGTTGAGCCGCTAGTCCACCTGGCCGCCACTTCTCTCTCTAAAATCAATCAAAATACATACACATGAAGTTTACATACAGAGGATGTTGTTTTCCTTTTAACAGTGCACCTAGGGGCGGAGCTATGTAGGGGCTCGGGTGGGCTGTAGTCCGGGTCAGTTTTTTTTTTTACTTATATGTCTTAGCCTAAGTCAATATTTTAGCCCAAAAATAAAATCCTTATCATTTATCAAACTCTCCCGATGGCAGAGTAAACCCTCCTCGTTGTGACGTTGTGGCTGTGTAGGAGCTATGTAGGGTTCAAGGGTGAACATGGCGGGCTTTTTTTTTTTTTTTTACTTATATGTCTTAGCCCAAGTCAATATTTTAGCTCAAAAATAAAATTCCTATCATTTATCAAACTCTCCCGATGACAGAGTAAACCCTCCTCGTTGTGACGTTGTGGCCAATGAAAAGGGGGAACCGCCGAACTGGAGAAGGGGAACTCGTCTCTACTTATTGTCTCACGATCATGAATGGTGTGGATCGCCATCGTCTGCTGTTAAACCGAGTTGCCACCGCCATTGCCATCTTTTTCATCATCTTCAGGTAATGTATCAAGTGTAAACTTTTCTTTTCTTTCTTCTTCTTTGGAGTATGTTATATACTTACATAATTAATTTTGTGTATGTTTATGTGTATAAAGTGCTACAGATTGTAGCTCCAGCCTCCAAGAAGATAAGATTTTAATATATGAGTTGTTTTGACTTTTGTGGCTTTTGGACTTTTTTTAAACTGTATTACTGAAATGGGGTTTGGGTTTTTTAATTTTTTAACTGTATTATCTCTTGTTAATCATCAACAATCCCTTTAAATTTTAATTGGATTATTTTGTGGTTTTTGATTTCAACCCCCCCTAGACAGCAGTTTAAATTTTAATTGGATTGTTTAATAGGGAAGCTGATTGGGTTTGAGCCTTTAATTTTTTTTCTAATTTGGACTTCTTAACTTCTTGCATTCAGAGAACTAAAGGTATTCAATCTTAATATCTGCATCTTCTTAAATAATTCAGATCCGTCAGATAGTAGTATGCTTTATTTAGCTTTAATGTGCATTTGATTTTTAATGAACTAGGGGTAGTATACATTGTCATACCAAACGTAGGGGAATGTGGAAAATTTTTCTGAAATTTGTTTTTCTTGAAATAAATAGAGCCTAAGATTTTGTATTTGATATTATGATTCAAAATGTTAGAGAGATTGGACCACTTACACAAGTGCAATTCGGACCAATATCTTATAAGCCACAATGGAAAGTCGAGGAAGCAAGAGAAAAATTTTGTTTTCTTTCTTTAAACCAAGAGAAAGTGCTTCAACGACAACTAGTGAAGGGCATTCTCCATCTAATGTTGATATCTCGGATCACCAACCACCCCTTTCCAAATCTCAAGAGTTGAAATTGATCTTAGTACTCTTGAGCGGGATCCGGGATTCGGATCCCTATGGGCAACATCCCGTTAATCAACGAGATGAAATTAGGAGAGCTTATATCAAAATGGGTCCGTATCAACCTAAGTTGGCAGAGTACCCAAGGACTAAATCAGGCTCACAAAATCGAAAATTTCAATATCCGTGGTTTGAATCCTTTCCTTGGTTAGAGTACTCTCCATCAAAAGATGCAGCATTTTGTTTTCCATGCTTTGTTTTTCAAAATAAGGTGCCTCTTCATCTTGCATTCATTACTGAAGGGTTTAATAGTTGGAAGAGGGTTAACGATGGAGTTAGATGTGCACTTTTGATGCATGTGGGAGGTCCTACTTCACCACATAGGAATGCAGTGAAATGTGTTGAAGACTTGATGAAAGCAACTGGACATATTGACAAAGTCTTGAATGCACAAACTTTAGAAGAAGTTCAGAAGAATCGATTGCGACTTACAGCAACAATTGAGAGTATAAAGTGGCTTAGCTTGCAAGCTTGTGCATTTAGAGGTCATGATGAATCTCCAACTTCTAGCAATCGTGGTAATTTTATAGAGATGATAAGACTTATGGGCCAATTGAACGTTAATATTGGTGATGTAGTCTTAGAGAAAGCTCCGAAAAATGCTCAATATACTTCACCCACTATTCAGAAAGAAATTTTGCATATTATTGCAAACAAAGTTAGAAGAAAAATTCGTGAAGAAGTTGGAGATGCAAAGTTCTGTATTTTGGTTGATGAAGCCAAAGATGCATCAAATAAAAAGCAGATGGCTATTGTTTTGAGATATGTTGACAACCATGGTTTCTAACGAGGCGTTATTTTGAGATTGTGCATGTTTTGACACACTTCTTCAACATTGAAGAAAGAAATATCTAATGTCCTTGTTCGAGCTAATTTGCATATCCTTAATAATACGCGAGGTCAAGTGTATGATGGTCTTTAGTAATATGCGCGGTGCTTGGAACGGACTTCAAGCTCTATTTCTTAAAGTTTGTCCATACGCATATTATGTACATTGCTTTGCTCATGACTCACAATTAGCATTAGTTAAACTTCTCAAAAGAGATTTCTGTTTGACAATTTTTTTCGAAACTAACAACCATTATCGATCTCATTGGTGCTTCTCCCAAACGGCATACTAAGTTACATTCTGCTCAAGCTATTGAAATTGCACGTATGGTAGCTTCTGGTGAACGTGATACTGGTAGAGGCCTTAATCAGATTGGTAATCTACATCGGAGTGGAACTATTCAGTGGAGCTCTCATTTTGATTCTATTTGCAGCTTAATTGATATGTATGGTGCAACTATTTCAGTGCTTGAAAGTATTGTTGAAGAAGGATCCTCTAACTCTATGCGTGGAGAATGTGGTGGTTGTTTGATTATAATGAGGTCTTTTGATTTTATTTTCATTCTATATATGATGCATAAAATTATGGGGATTACTGATTTGATTTGTAGAGCTTTGCAACACAAATCTCTTGACATTGTAAATACCATGGATCTAGTCTCAACTACTAAAGCACTACTTCACACTTTGAGAGAAGAGGGATTTGATCATCTCCTTGAGCATGTGTAATCAGTTTGCACACAAAATGACATTGACATACCAGATATGAATGCTTCATTCAAAAAGGCTACCGGTCGTTCATGCCAACAAAAAGAATCGATGACAGTTTGCCAACACTATCATTTTGATGTGTTTAATTCAAAGAATAGATTTCAAAGCGGGGAAGAGTTGAATTCCAAATTTAGTGATGAAGCAGTGGAACTCCTTATACTTAGCTCGAATTTTAGAACCGAATGACAACTTTAAATCATTCAAAGTTGATGATATTTGCAAGCTTCTTTCGAGAAATTTTATCCGGAAGATTTCAAATGAGCAAGAAATGCATTATTTGAGATGTCAACTAAATCATTATAAAATTGATGTGCTTTCCATCGTGAGCTTTCAAAATATGTCTACCATCACCGAATTGTGTCGCTGGATTAGTTGAAACAAATAAGTTGCGGACTTATAATTTGATTGATAGATTGATTCGTCTTGTTTTGACTCACCCTGTTTCCACGTACCACGACAAAACGAGCATTTTCATTTATGAAACATGTTAAAAGCGCTCTTGTGCAATAAAATGGAAGAGGAGTTTTTAGCGATTCTATGATGATTTACATTGAACGAGAGCTTCTTGAAGATATCGATTGATTCCATAATAATTTAATTCTATTCTACAAAGTATAGAAGGATTCAAACTTAAATAGTGTGTTTTGTTTTCCTTTTCTCGTAATGTTATGTAATCTTTGAACCGCTACTACTACATGTATGATTTTGAATTCGTGATTGATCTTGATGGGATAATTTTTTGTGGATATAATTAAGACTTGGCCCAAGAAATTTAATTCGACTCGACCACTGAAGAGTGCACCACTAAATTATGCGGAGTGGATGTTGTTGTTGTTGTAAGGGTAGAATCTAGTACGTACATAAATTTCAGCTTCCAAATGAAAAAAAAGTATATTTATTAGTTATATATACATGAGCGGAACCAGGGTCCAGAGGGCATATGACCCACTAAAATTTTTGCACAGATTATATATATATACACACACAATGTATAATAATAGTAATTTATAATAGCAATTCAAAATTTTCTACATGAACTTTATAAATTAAAAAATAGAATAAATTTTATTTTACAATGAAATTTAAATGAAAAAACTTAAAACACAATCAAATCTAGGTTGTTACTTGAGGTTGAAGAATGATCACAAAAACCAAGTTCTTTATTTACCAAATTATTTTCTACAAATATTTTATATTTTTAAACATCATGAATTAATTCAGAGACTCCCTTTTGTTGATTTCTTTCTAGATTAATTTTCTTTGTTTTATATAGAAAATTGATATTTTCACATAAAAAAATAACATTTCTACATGAATCCCTCTCACGTATTTCTACATGTAATAAAAAATAATATTTCTACATAAATTGTGATATTGACCAAAATTTTGAGACGTTTTCAAATTATACAGTCGCAAGATAAAATTGCCTCATCTCAATCGTACAGTCGAAAAAAATATTTTAAGCGTCAATAAATAATTTTTTTTACTGATATGTTTTGATTACTAGCTTTAAAACGTTTTGGTTCATGAATATATATATATATATATATATATATATATATATATATAGGATCTGAAAAGCTGGAACAAGGACAGCTTTCGGCTGGGATGAGAGGATCGAGTGGGCGCTTGTTGGTTCACCCCTCCTTGACTTGACAATTAGTGACTCGACTCCTATATATATATATATATATATATATATATATATATAAAAGATCATAAAATTAAGCCATGCATGCATAATAAAAGTACTAGCTAGTTGTAGTACTACTATTCTGTATTCGTAGATTCTTAAAAAAAGCTAAATATAGTACTAATAGTAGTAGTACTAGTTATGTAATAGAATAGGGTTATGTTCTGTTCCAGTACGTATCAGTGCACTTCTATCTGTACTGTCTTCCCCTTTTCAGTTGTATGCCTAGCTAGCTGCCACAATTAGCACCCACTTTAACTTTAATTCATCGTGTTTTCAGGACTAATATACATATACAGTACGCTTTCCCAGCCGTTTTTTTTTCGTTATAATATAAAAAATTATTTTTTTATGTTATAGCGACAGAAAAAATCGTTATTATAATCGGTTCGCTCCTTCCGATTTACCGGAGAATACTGAGTTATACATATATATATATATAGAGAGAGAGAGAGAGAAGAGAAAGAAAGAAAGTGAAAGCAAAAGAATTCTATATAAATTTTTGACGGCTAACCATATGAACAAAAATTGATGTTGTCAAGACGATGAATACAAGGGTTAAGCGTCGTAAAAATATTATATTATTTTTTTCTAATTAATTTTCATTTAGAAAATAAACAGCAAAATTAAGAAAAATTCTAATATAATTGACACGTTTTACTTATTACACCATTAAACTTTTAAAAATTCAAATTATCCCATTCAATTAATTAAGATTTTGAAATTACACTTTTCCCTTAATAAGATTGGATGTCAGTCAAATTGGCTCATATTCTTATGGGCAAAACTAAGAAAATTATACTATAATTGACGCATTTTATTTATTACACCATTAAAAATTAAAATTACCCAATTGAACTAATTAATAATTTAAAATTACACTATTCTATTAATAAGATTATTAGACGTCCGTCAAATTAACTTAGATTTTTTCAGACATGACTAATGAAAACAGAGAAGAAAATGACATGTTATTCCTATGTGGATTAGGCAATAAAACAACTCATCTCCCAAGCACGTCTCCAAAGCCTAAATAAAATACGCAGAGATTGAAAATCTAACAAGAATAGAAGAAGACGATGCCGACTAGGGTTGTAGAAGTTTTGATTGTAAAAGGTTGGCGGGGGAGGATCAAGAAGAGAAAATTAGTAAAATAGAGAAGAAAACATACCTATTATAGTAGTTAAGGTTCTAATTAAACCACTCCTCTGATTTGTCTATAAAAATGGTGATGTATATTAGTTCAAATTTTATAAAATATATCAAATTCATGATGTAATTGGAACAAATTGAATATCAAGAAAAAGAATCAAATTTGAGTATATTTAATTTTGCCAAATAACATTATTAATTTTATCAATTTGATAATTTGAAGCAGAAATCTATGGAGTAATTCCGGTTGGTTTGTAAATTTGAAGCACAAATTCTAGCCACATTTGAAAAAATCCAAGTCAATTTGACGCCCATCCAATCTTATTAACGGAATGTTATAATTTCAAAAAATTTAATTAGTTTAATGGCGTAATTTCAAATTTTAAAAGTTTAGTGGAGTAATAATAATGAGGTTTTGCTTAATTTTGTCCGAAAGAATTTGAACCAATTTGACGGACGTCAAATCTTATTAACAGAATATTGAAATTTCAAAATTTAAATTAATTCAATAAAATAATTTAAAAGTTTAAAAGTTTAATAATATACTCCCTCTATCCCTAAATAATTGACGTTATAGAGAGTTCAAAATTTCCCAATTTATTTGATGTTACCAAGTTTCTAAGAAGCATTAATTATAATTTTTCCTCTATTGCCCTCAACTATATGGAGTATTTCATTTATCTGGACAACTATATGGAGTACATCTTTTCTTAATTAATGCAAGGGTAATTGTGGTAATACATATCAATCTTAATGATAAAATTGAAGTAATAAATGACTTTCTTAATAAGTGTGAAAATCTTCAAAACGTCAATTATTTAGGATGGAGATAGTAATAAATAAAATGTGGTTATAAAATTTTTCCTTAATTTTGCCCAAAATAAACCATCAAGATTTATGTATGAATATCAAATTGTAATTCATGAGTACTGTCACAGACCAGGCCATGTACGTCATAAAGGGTTATTTCGACTTCCAACGTATACAAAAACATTTATTTTTGGAAAATTAAATGTAATTTAATGCAGGTTAGTGATATCTACGCACCCTGTATTTGTAGTTGCACACCCTAAATTACCGAATAGACAAGGTTACCCTTTAATTAATGGGTCCCCAGGAAACAATATTTTGAGTAAATCAATTAATATTAGGAATCCCTTACCAGTTATTGTTAGTATTGACTAAATTAAATCATCAATTTTGATTTTTGTATATTCTTAATTATGTCTAAACGTATGTATATCTACCATGCCTCTTTTATTCTACTACATCCTTCAAAAACCATAAGAGTTTAATACTCCAGTAAGTATTATACATATACAGTAATACTACGTGTGTGTATATTAAGTAGCTTAATTAATTAATTACTCTTGGCATTAATTAAGCATCAATTTATCATCAGAGATCATTTATGAAGAAACTTAATCCATCAAATGGTTGATTAATTAATCTCTAATGTATGGAGTTTATATGGACAATATGTAAATGCATGATTAAAAACCAATTTATTTAGTTTTTGAATAACCTTGCAATTGGATTAATACTAACAATTTGAAAGATAGTCAAAGTGCGTGAACTCATCTATACAAGAATTGCTTTTTTAAGAGCTCACCAGCCTGATTGATTAATTTAAAGCATTTTATTTTATCTGGTAAGTAAACTTAATTTAAGCACTGTTATGACTTAGGAGACTTAACTTATATGCTTGATATATTCTAAAACTAGCTAGCTACGCTTAATAATTTGGTAATTGAGTAAATTACCTATCAGTCATTAATCTAATAATTGTGCTTTATATATATATAGATGGCTCATGTAGTCATGTTATGACTGTGAAAACAGAAGTATTAAAATTAAACAGCAATAAAAACAAGAATAATAGAGAGAAGTAAAAAAAAAAATCATTTGCCTTTTCTTATATATCCATCAATTCTGATCACCACATAAACCAAGACAAAACATGCATGCATCTTTGCTCAGTACGTATTTCAATCAATATAACAAAAGTAGAATTAAAAATATATCACACATTAATTTTGTGATAGCAATAAAAATAAAATAAATAATAATAATAATAATAATAATAACAACAACAACAATAATAATAGTAATGTGTGGTTTAATAAGGTCAGATCATGCCAGTATATATGTTGTCCAAAAAAAAAAGAGTTAATGGCATGTCACCATTTTTCCTTACATTGCATGTTAATTACCAACAATACTGGAGTACATGCCAAGCTCCCCTCCATCTCTCTCTCTCTCTCTCTCTCTCTCCACAGATCAGGTGATTTCATCAATAAGTAAATATTTTCCTAAAAGACAAACTATATCACTCACTCAGAACTTTTTTTACACTTCCCCAAATATATCGTTCGCTTGGGATAATAATCAGTGCTATCTTTTCTCAGTCTGTCCCTGTTAATTTCGTCATTTTATATTCCCAAAAAATTCATACTCTCATGCATTAAGATATGTTACTATATGAAATTGCTGTCTTTAGGAAGATGTTACTATATACTTAGTAATTAGCTGAATATAAATATTAATTAATTGACAAGTCGTACCATAAATTAAGGCTGTGGTTAAAAACACTGATAATAAACATTTTAATTTTTATGCTTTTAATTTGTACTAGTTAGTTTTGTTTAAATCATGTAAGAACTCGTTGCATTATGTCTAAGAACAAACAACAAAATATTTACCCTCACGTTAATTTCCCTGGCTGTCTCAATGCATATTGCAGCCTCTTGATGCTAGCTGTTTATCAAGTTAGAAAACAAACTTTAATTAATTTCATAATTACATATACCTAAATGCAAATTAAGGTTGGTCTATGCCGGGCGGTAATCATAAATTTAGGGCGCCAATTAAACCTATTATTATTTGTACCATCTCTGATAACTTAAAATGTGCCGATATATAGTGATTGTTCGTCTACCAACTTATGAAGCATATATTCAAAGTTCTAAACGCACTTAAATTTTTTATTTGTTTACAATCACCTCGATCGTTTTAATAACCTCATAGCAAACTTGTGAAGTTTTAAATGAATTTTCTAATTCTCAATAAAGTTTATTAAAACTTGTGATTCCCCTAAATGGTTTGATTTTATTATCGGCGGATTTACCAAACTTTAGTTTGTGCATGCATGAGTACAACCAACATGCACACGGCAGCACGGCAGGAGCGGACGCACACTTAGGCAAGGGGGCAAGTGCCCACATTTGGTTTTTGAAAATCTTATAAGAGTAGGGGAGTAGGGGTTGAATAATAAATGGTGCCCCTTGAAAAAAGGGTCTTAACTTATAGCAGTATATAGCAGGAAGGAAAAAAGAGAGAACGACCAACGGCCTTTGGCTCAGGTAAACTAGCTAGAACTCTGGGTTAGCAAATAGCAAACGGTCCTAGATTCAATTTTTTAGTATGTGTATAGAATATTATTTGGTATTGAACTTAAATTAATAGAGGCATTAATAATGAAATATGAATACGTAATGTTGATTTGAGACTATACTAGTGGGTGTAATCGAATGGGGAATGACGGACTGGTTACTTACATTGAGAAGTGGTTAGTATGAAGTTTATTTTTAGGTAAGTTGGTCAATTGACCAATAGAATACTCACACGCAGGCGATGTTGTATGTGTGTCAGTATTCTATTGGCCAATTGACCAACTTATCAAAAAAATAACTTCATGCTAACCGGATCTCTTGTAAAGAATTTATTTGATATCGTTAAAAATGAGGGGAATATGAAACAATTTCAAAAAATAAAGCCATAATTTTTGTTTAATTAAAAGTGTACGTACCCACCTTTGCCAAAAATCTTGTACGTGTCCGCGCACTGCAGCAGGGCATTTATTTATCTTTAATTCCCACCCCCACGAGTGAGATATTGTATTTTTTGGACATGATAAAACAAACATAAGGAGTAATATATATGAAGCTCTAAACAAGTGATTGTTTAATTTCATCTCCTTATCAAGCAATCACTGCAACTCATGCATATAAAATTAAATAGATAAATTATATAAATGATGAACCATGCATGCATGCATATACTTGCTGTCAATTTGAGATTTGGTTACTTGTATGTAAACATATATGATCTCTGTAAGTCAAATACAATTTAATTACAAATTAAAATTAATCCAGCAAATTAACAGATACCATTCACTGAACTTGTAGGTTAACTGCCATCACATTAGCTAGCTAGCTAGCCAGCCAGCCAGCCATAAAATAAACTAAATTACATTTCTTTTTATATAGTACGTACTACCATTTAAAAGCTTATATATTAATTAATCAAGAATATTTAATTTGTCTAAACAAAAGAACAACAAAATATATGTCTCACATTCGTGCTATTAATTAATTGTCCCTATTATCACTTCCTTAACCTTATTCGCGCCGAAGAATATTTGATAATTACACATTAATTAAACATTAGGATATGTAACCCTTTCTACGTGGCAGCCTCTCGACGATACTTTGCATACGCCAAGAAAATCACAACTCAGAGAGAATTTTGGAAATTTATTATCTCATTAATGATCAAAATCTCTAATTAATCTTTCTCCTGCGTTTAAGTTAATTATATGTTGTTGGTTTGTACTTTTGCCTGCTACATGGTTATGGCTGGCTAAAGTATGTGTGCTTAATTAAGATTGTCGCGCCTTAATCCAACGTCATTAACGTAAAGTTCCAGTGGATGAGACGGATAAAAAGATTCCCAAAAGGTAGATTAGTTAGCATTATAAGCTAATAATGTCTATTGATTAAACTAAATGAACAAACGTCACCTCTTAAATATAATCAAATATGTCAGATTCTTGCGAGTTGATACGATGACATCCCCGTATATTAATACAAATTTATTGATAATTAAATAATATATATGCTCGTTACAAAAATCCACATGGTTTGATCGCAATATAAACTTTTTTTCGAAGAAAATGTATGCATGCATTTACAAGCTTATTTATTTTAGGCTTTGTATTTTTTTTTTCAACCTTTCTAGTACATATAACATACATATGATAACATAGGCTGCATGACGGAAGAGGTTAGCATGAAATGAACTTCATGGTAAGTTGATTAAGCGATCAATCTGATCTTGTCTGGCACGGTGGATATATAAACCTCTCGTATATGTGTATACAAGATCAGTATTGAGTATTGTTAACGCCAAAATCTTTCCACGCGTCTCAATCACGTAAAAGCACGTCCAATCCTGTACAGTAAACACGTCAATACCAAAAGCTTGACGGCTTGGACCGTCGAAGGAAAACTTCGACGTAAAAGTCAGTACATGCAGATGCAAGGAATAACAATAGAGAGTATTTAGTTCTAGTGTTATGATAATAAAAATATATGTTACCTCTTTTTGTGTCATCCTCTGCTATTATGTACTACTCTTTTTGTCCTGCATGCTGCCGACCTGCCTGACACCATCCCACTGGTGGTAGCTCACCTGTTAATCTCATCACCCTTTTTTCACCGCCGGCCGATTCTGTCTAATCCTCATTAATGAAATGCAGGAATAACAGTCAAGGTTTATCTTTGTCACCATCACCGGTCAAAGCCCAAAGTAAAACTATATTCATCCAATAGTCTGGTCCAATGACCCGGCCTACTCCACTACCCTAGTCCAAAGGCCAAGCCCAGTGGCTCGGTCTAATATGACTTAAATATTATGACCCAACAAATATAAAATAAATTTATCATAAAGTTCACTTCATGCTGATCCAATATGTACATGACCAATGATTCAATGATAAATTGTGCTGTGGGATGTGTGAATACAACTAGTGATGATGATATGATATGGGTAGGTCCCAAAGGTGCATCTTTTATGAGGATGAGGGCCAAAAGTATGTAGTAGTGTTGTCGTGATAGATTTTTATTTGAATTTTATCTTCACTCGATTCAACAGAGTTTGATTAATATTTGCCTTTCCACGTGGATATTAATAAAAAAATGATAATTAATAATATTATTAAAATTAATATAAAAATATCACTAAATATATATTTATTCTGACAATATTAACAAATATAATTATGTCATAATATCAATTAATTGTCTAAAAAAATGCAGGAATAATTATTTCCAGCCTTACTGCCAATAGTGAGGAGTAAACAACTTGAAATGATCATTCACTCACTCACAAAAGTCCCGTTTTTAAGAGTCGAAAAAAATAAATTATCTTGTGGGAGTGAAGTATTGAAGAAACAAATTTAGGTGAGAAAATGAATTTAAAATGTCCAACTGGGCCGGGCCGTACGAGAAGGAGACGCCGGGGTGGGGCCCGTGAGGTCCGTGACATGCTCCAGTACATACAACTAAACTAAGCACCTCCTCCGAACCTAGACGCTCAGAGACCTCTTTTCTTTTCATAAAGTAAAAATTACTATTATTATTATTATTATAAAACCCTTCCCTCCCCTCGCCAACTGTCTTTCCTCCCTCCGTGGGCTATTTATTTTTTTATTTTCGCAAACTATTTTGATTGGCTAATTAGGAGGTTTCTGTTTATGGGACCCACTGCCAGCAGACCAAGTGGCACTACCCCTGTCATGTTCCGAATAAAAAGTTTGCCATGTCAGCTTTTGACTATGTCCTCATTCACCCGCTTCTAATATAAGGCTAGGCGGTAGGCGGTAGAGGAAGGGTAGGGGTAGGGGTAGGGGTAGGGGTAGGGGTAGGGGGGGCGGGGGGGTGGAGGGGTTTTGTTATGAATTTATGTTGTTGTCATGGTGTCAGCTACGTGGATAGACCTGACAATATAGTTGATTAATTGTTGAGTCAATTTATATTAATTGGAACCAAATGGGTTGGTTAATTATATTTATTTATTTGAGTTCGTTAAAGTTTGGAACCATATTTTAAAAAAGAAATATAGTTTCGACTCGGTTAACCATTTTTCGACCAATATTTTATTTCAAATTCAAATCAAAAGTTTTTTTCACCCATATTTACATATTGAAAAAGCTCACCCAACCCACCCCACCCCACCCCACCCCACCCCACCCCCTCACCACCACAAAAAAAATATTATGTGATTATATATACATCTTGGCACCCCCACCTCACCCCCCCACTCCTACTCCACCCCATTCACAAAAAAAATATTATGTGATTATGTATACACCTTACCCCTACCCCCCACCCCCACCACTGTAAGGCGCGACAAAATATGGTTATAGGTTGGTTTTGGTTTTTCAAAATATGGTTAACCAACCATTTTAAACTAAACCATATTAACCATTTTTAATATGGATAATGTGGGTTGGAGCCGTATGGTTATGGTTAAAATCATATTAATCATATTATTAACCATTTTAATATGGTTATAGTTCCATGAAAGCTTTGATTTGATATATTTTTTTTGGGGGGGATGAGGTATACATAATTAATACTATTATTATTTTTTTTTGGGGTGGGGTGGGGTGGGGTGAAGTGAAGGTGGGTAAGGTAAGAGTGTATACATAATCACATAATATTTTTTTGGTGTGGGAGTGGGGGTAAGGGGTGAGGTGAGGTGGGAGGTGGGAGGTGGGAGGTGGGAGGTGGGTGGGAGGGTGGTGGTGGCGGGTGGTGGTGTGGGTGTATACATTATCACATAAGATTATTTTTTGGTGAGGTAAGGTGTATACATAATCACATAATATTTTTTTTTTTTTGGGTAGGGATGGGTGGTGCGTGGGGGTGGGGGTTGGGGATTGATGTTGGGGTAAGGTGTATACATAATCACATAATATTATTTTTTTGGGTGGGGTTGGGGGTGGGGGTAGGGTGGGGTGGTGGGGTGGTGTTTGTATTATTTTATTCAAGTAAAACACATCTTTCTTTTTCTTTTTTTAAAGGTAAAAAGTTAATAATCATTAATTATTCACCACAAATGAATATAAAGACGCATCAAATTTTTTTGATAATACTATATCTTATGAAAAATAAAAATTCATACGGGGATTACTTTATTTGATTTAAAAATAAATGAGAGTAATTATTGATATGCACAAATCAATATTGCTGTGTCTCGTTGCACTATATCTAGATTTATTCCCGTCCTAACCTATTTATTTGTTTGTTTTTTTATTAAGCTTAATTAGCTCATTAGAACTCAAAAGAGCTTTTTTTTTAGTTCTAACGTCTTATAGGCTAAAGTCTGATAGGTTAAAATATACTCCAATTATTCTAAAAAAAGAGTTTCATTTGGGGGGTGAATGTGCATAAATATTAATGATACGATTTTTAAAACATAATTAATGTGGGTTATTTTTTTAATTTTATATATTAATGTATTTCATAATTATAATAGAGTTAAGTTTTATATATTGTCAGTGTATATTCAAATGGTGTTAAAATTATGACACCTTAAACATCATGATTCTAACACTGTCAATGACAGTATATCAAATTTAACACAAAATTTTTGCAATACATGACTAAACTCCTAATCAGAAAAACCAATTTATAATTAAAAATTATTTGATATCATACAGATTATTACTATTTATTCCTACATTTTAAAAAAAAAGTGTTGAAACTTTCATATGGAAATTAACTACTCCTTTGTTAAGCATATATTTCCCCCCTCATTAGATCAAACTACTGGGGGGGTTCTTACAATCGATCAAAAACCAATTTTACCAACTTAATTAGTGTCCTGATCTAACTGTACAACAGCATCATATTCCCAAAATCTTCCAATATTTTGTGTAACAACAATATAATGAATGACATAAGAGAGATTAATTAATTATATAATTTGACACAAAACAAATAACAACTACACTACTAATCCTTTTCCAGTAATATTTGTAGATAAAATTGGATAATATTATTGATAATTAACACTGCCTGTGTGTTTTTTTTTTTTGGTTAGGGGGAGGGAGGGGGGTTATATTTGCTTGCTAAAAACATCGAATTATTATATAATGTTTTATAAATAAATGTTGCATGAGTCATTAAATCTTAACAAGTAGGGTTCTTGGAGTACTGCAATTGGAACGAATGGGGGGATGTATGTATACACTCTTGTCAACATGCACGAGGGCCCTAATTCAATCTTATTGCCCTTTCTTGACCATAGTTTCGAATTTTGACCTTCAAATCTCTCTACTATTATTAATCAAGATTATTATTCTTCTTGCTTCACTTGAGTGCAGCATGTCAGCAATTTTATGCTCATACTACACTAGCCTCTCTCTCTCTCTCTCTCTCTCTCTATATATATATATATATATATATATATATATATATCACCATTTTTTCAGGGAACTGATAATTAATGCACTTCACATCACCTACTAAACTCTATTATTTGTCAATGGGATTATAGTTTGACGATTAAAATTGAGAATGTATGATCTAATTAGATCGGATCTTCAAAAACAAATTACTCTACTTTAGACTCTAGTATCATTAAAATTGATGATGTCACAACAAAAATGATAATGATATATTTTTAACTAACACTTGTATAATTATTTTAGCAAAATTCAATACTTTAGACGAGCTTTGACAATATTACTTTTAATATGAAAATATCGACCATCATATGAGAAAACAATAAGACAACAAATAATTCGAATTCGACTCATTTATGTACATGTGGTTCTAAAGTAAGTGCATGCCAAATAGGCCAAGTGTGTTCACACTTTTAAGCTTATGGAGATCACAAGTTGGCTCGATCTCAAGTACTCATTAATTGATAATTAATCTTGAACAATACAAAATACCAAATATCAAGTTAAAATTACAATTAATTCGATATAATTAAAACTTTATCTCTACTTCTTTATATATATATATATATAAATATATATATATATGTAGATCAATTGTGGGTTCTAATTTATATATAATAAACTAAAAACATTATAAAAGAAAAAAACACGTGTCATAAAAAATATCTTCCAAATAAATTAATTCTTTCGGTTTTAGCTTTTTTAAAGTCAAATTGACCATTTTTAAAACTAATCTTTTTACTATTTTTGCTAAAATATAGGTGAAGAGATTATAACCAAAAGAAAGTATATACAATTTATTACTAATCCCAATTTTTATAATTTTAAAAATATATTTATATATGCTTAATTATTAATTTTAAAAATAGTCAATTTAATTTAAAAAAATTAAAACTGAACAATTAATTTAGGACGGATGGAGTATTTTGTATCCTCTAATTCGTCTAGAAATTGAGCGGCCAGAAAATTTTGTCGTATATAATGTTTTAATTTAAAAGGAGAACATTTTGGCTTCTTATAATGGAATTTCATTTTTAAAAAGATAGAAGGAAAATATAGGGTATACTTGCACATGGGCAAAGGTCAGAGAATGAATACAAAATGGTTAAATTTAAAGAACTAAAATTTATTATTATTATTATTATTATTATTATTATTATTATGTATTTATTTATAATATAATTAATGCATCTTTGTATTACCCCCCCCACCCCCAACAATCTAGTTCTACAACTGAATGGAAGAGAAACCGGTCAGCATGTGGTGGGTTCGGATTCGGGTTGGTTTTGGACCTTTGAATTTCTGATTTCGTGCGCTGAAAAGAATCCAACAGGCCACAACCCAACCCAACCCAACCCCACCACTAATATGACTGCCCTGCCCTGCCCTCTATTATTCCGACCCGCTGCATGCATTTACCTTTTTTGTTGATTTCGATTTTTTAGTTTTCTTGGGGGTGTTCGTTTAGAGCTGAATGAAATTGAATTTGAATGGTTGAATCGGTAAGATAGAGGAGCTGAATGGCTAAGTTAGATTTTTTGAGCTGAATGAGCAGCTGAATGAAGTAAAAAAAAATTAAAATTAAAAAAAAATATTAACTTTTATATTAAGTAATACTCCCTCCGTCCCAGGATAAAAATTCTGATGGACTTTTCACGCATATTAAGAAGAGGAATAAAATGACAAAATTGCCCATAACAATGTTATTAAATATGGAGAGATAATTAAAATCAGAAAAGTATGAGATATTTAATGCTACGGGCATAATAGGAAAAAATGTGTAGAAGTTAGGTTATTAAAAGAAAGTGGACATTTAACATTAAAAGAAAGAACTTTTATTATGGGACGGAGTGAGTATTAAATAAATTTACAACAATTTTAAATTTTTTTAGAGGGGTTAAAATAATAAATTTTTGTCATTCAGGTGTTTCAAACATGGCAATTATCAAATAGTTTTTTTCATTCAGATTTAGATTCAACTCATTCAGATTCAGATTCAGCTCATTCAGATTCAAATTTATTCAATTTTTATCAAATATCCCCTTAAATTTTATATAATCAAACATACAAACAAGCATGTATGTATTAGTGTCTTGTGCACGGCTGTCACATAATAATGTATATATGAAAAATCATCCTTTTCAAAAGACATGAGATGAGATGAGATGAACATTTGAATTCTTGATAGATTTAAATGAGAGTTGATTCAGTTATTAAAAATTGGTGATCCACGTTATTAAAAAAAGATTGTTCAATTCTTGATATATAAAATGGTGATTGAAATGAATTACTTTTGGCAAAATTATGTTTTTAACCACTATACTTGACAAGTTTTACTTATTACACCACTGAACTTTTAATTTTTTGTATTACTCCATTAAATTAATTAAAATATTAAAATTGGGTCACTCCGTCCAAAATAGTTGACAGACGTTAAAGTGGTGCTGATGTGGCAAAAAAATAATAAAAAAAATTGCTTATGTGGCAAAAAAAATCAAAAACAGATTTTTTAAAAAATTAACATTTTAAAGTTTTAAAAATAAAAAACATAATAAAATAAAACAAAAATAAAAAAAAGATTTTTAAAAAGCAAATATTTTTTAAAAATAGAATTCTATATAAAATATATTTTTTAAAAACAGATTTTTCTAAAAATAGAATTCTATAAAATGAAATTTTTTTAAAACAGATTTTTTAAAATAACAGCTTTTTTAAAAACAGATTTTTTTAAAAACAGCTTTTAAAAAAAAATAGAATTCTAAAAAAAAATATACTTTTTTTAAAACAGATTTTTTAAAACAGATTTTTTAAAAAACAGTTTCTTTTAAAAAGAGAAATTTTAAAAACAGAATTTTTTATAATGGAACTTTAAAAAATAGCTTTTTCAAAAAAGCAGAACTTTTTAAAAAAAAAATTTAAAAAACAGATTTTTAAAATAATCGCCTTTTTTTTAAAAAACAGTTTTTTAAAAAGTATATTTTTTCAAAAATTCTATTTTTTTAAAAAATCTGTTTTTAAAAAAGTATATTTTAAAAAATTCTATTTTTTTAAAGAAACCTGTTTTAAAAAATTCTATTTTAAAAAAAATCTGTTTGAAAAAAATTCTATTTTTTAAAAAGCTGTTTTAAAAAAAGTTATTTTTTAAAAATCTGTTTTAAAAAAATCTATTTTTTTAAAAAGCTGTTTTTTAAAAGTCCCGTTTTTTACAAATTCTATTTTTTTAAAAAAAAAACTGTTTTAAAAAATCAATTTTTTTAAAAAAAAACTGTTTTTGAAAAAATTATATTTTAAAAAACTGTTTTTAAAAATCTGTTTTTTAAAAGTCCCTTTTTACAAATTCTATTTTTAAAATCTGTTTTTTAAAAAATATATATTTTTTATAGAATTCTGTTTTTTTTTAAAATCTGTTTTTTTCAAAAATATTTATTTTATTTTATTTTATTATGTTTTTGTTATTTTTAAAACTTTAAAATGTTAATTTTTTTTAAAAAAAATCTGTTTTTGATTTTTTTTTTGCCACATAAGCAATATGTTTTTTATTTTTTTGCCACGTCAGCGCCACTTTAACGTCTGTCAACTATTTTGGACGAAATGACCCAATTTTAATATTTTAATTTGTTTAATGGGATAATACAAAAAATTAAAAGTTCAGTGGTGTAATAAGTAAAACTTGCCAAGTATAATGGTTAAAAACATAATTTTGCCAATTACTTTTCTCAATTCATAAATTAAATAATTATGAAAAATTACATGACGAATACACATATACATAAAATAAAAGATCAGCTAGGTACGTACGTCATTTAAAATAAAATCTACAATCATTCACACACTTTATATGATTGAAGAACGAATGAAAATTTCAAAGTCTCACTCTTATATAATTATATATTAGACATGGAGGTAAGATTCATCTACAATCAATTACCCATGAGTCTCTCGAATCACCTACAATTTACAATTTATGTGAGAGAAATAATATAAAAAACATTAATTTTTTATATAAAAATATCAGCTCCCAATAATTATTACCCACACTTATGTAGAAGTAGGAAATTAGTAACCATATAATTCCAAAAATAAAATAAATAGTAACCTCATGCCAGTCAGAATCTTGTAATTATCTCAAAAAATCAAGGGCATTCTATTATCCCCGTCCTTATATAAGAATCACCCCTTCCCCATATTCAAACTCCTTCTCTTTCAACTCATTTCTCGGCACAGACACGAACACTCCAAAAACAAACTCAAGAATTTTCCTCTCCAATTTTCCCTCGCCAAAAACAAAGGAAGAAAATAAAATGTCTGCTTGCAGCAAAATTCGCCACATTGTCAAACTCCATCAACTTCTCCGGCGGTGGCGCAAGAAGGCGGCGATGTCCTCCCGCCGCACACCCTCCGACGTTCCCGCAGGACACGTAGCTGTATGTGTGGGCATCAATTGTAGGAGATTCGTGGTCCGTGCGACGTACCTGAACCACCCCCTATTTAAGAAGCTCTTGGTCCAGGCCGAAGAAGAATATGGGTTCACCAACCCCGGCCCATTAGCCATTCCCTGCGATGAGCTCGTCTTTGAAGAGATTATCCGGTGCTTGGCCCGGTCCGACTCCAAAAACTCCGCCCGGTTAACCAATCTCGAGGAGTTTCAGATATACTGCCACGCCGGCCTGCGCAATAACCTTGATTTCTGGCCCGAGTCTCGGCCTCTGCTTAATGGGCTCAGTGAGAAATCAATATGGTAATCTTTTTTTTTCGAAAAGGAAATAACAAAAGGATGCTACTTTGGTTTTGACCCGGGTTGACTCGTTCGAGATGGTTCGCTTGCACAGTGAAGAGAACGAGTTTGGAGAGTCTCTGAGTGAACCGAGCTGGGTTTACTGATTCATTTTACAACAATTATTTACGTGCCAATTGGTAAAGCTGAGTAGGTGGGTTTTTTCTTCTTTTTCTTTTAATATTTTCATTATACATTTGTTGGGTAATTAATTAGTCAATATTGGGATGGGGGTTGGTGAGTACTGAGTACTGAGTGGTGAGTTACCGAGTCAGTTTTACTATGGAAAAAAAGTGATGGAGATGGCAAGTAGGTGGGAGAGTTTCCACCGAGTCGTCCCGGGTTTGAATCCGAGTAGAGAAAGGCAGGCAGGCTACACTCAATTCAGCTTGGAGATGAAGAAAAAAGTGATGATAATTAATTTGGTTCACTTGTAAATTATGTGATTTATTTATCGATGGGAAATTAATTAATGTAGTGAAAATTTCAAGCATGATTGTCCATTACTACTCAATAAATATCTATAAACAAATTAATCTATTAATAATATTATTATTACTATTATTTAGATTATTGTAATAGGGTGAGTAACGTGATAGCCGTTATGGGAGTTAACAACCCACGTGAAAGCAGCTCCTGATGATTAATTCATATATCTTCTGTAATTCTGTTTTTTACTTTGCTTTCACTTTCTCAATTTTACCATGGAAGAAGCCAAGGCATTATTATGGGCTTGTCTTGGATGTTGTTGTTACGATACAATCTTATATTTATACGACAGAAATCACATCCCTAGATGTTATCGATGCGATGAATTTTAACAAATTATATCACATCTCGAGTTTGAATTAAATTATATCAAAAAAAATTTCAAATTATATCATATTTCGAGTCTGAATCAAATTATACTAAAAAAATTAAATCATCATCTTACTTCTTGATTATATGTTCATATAAAAAATCACGAATTTTCTTATATGTTTCAATGCGAGACTGAAATATAACATAATGAACTTGAGGATTAGACGGCGGATTCCAAGCTAGAGCAGTACGTACATGCATGCAATGGTCTCGGTTAGTTTTTACGTGGAGCAGTACTACTACTTTTTGTATTAATTTATCCCTCAATTTCTTTCATACTCTAAATCTCTAATGGATATTTTAATTTGTCCCAGTGGAACCGGTTAAACCCCACCCCCACTCCCTACCCCCCATCCCCACCCCCCACCCCACCCCCACCCCAACATGTTCACTATATATGAAATTGGTGTTGGGTGTTCAGAATATTGCAGAGTATGGTGCGTGCACATGTAATGTATAGTTGATGATATTAATTGTGGTGCAGTATAATACAAAATTTCTTACAACTCAACTATCTATAAAAGGCTTATTATATGTTTTTTTATTTTTACTTTTTTTTCTTAAATCGTTGAAAATAATTTCAGATTTATAATTACGTTGTCAGATCAAATATATATTTAGCAACACTTTTATGCTTGTTTTAACATTATTTTAAATTTTCAGCGACACTTATTATTAGGACAACAACATTAATAAATAGCTTTTGGTCATTTTTTGAATGTTTTATAGGAGTATTTGTAGTATCAGATTTATCAAAAATTAATATCTTGTTACCGTTTAGATTTTTTCATTTACGTGCCTTAACCAATTGATCGAACAAGGTTCAAGTCCAGCAATTTGGTTAAGGTATCAGCTTTGATTTGTATGTCTACTCGCAACAAAAATTTTAATATTTTTTTTCCTCTAAGATATATATATATATATATATATATATATATATATATATATATATATTTTAATACTAAATCATTTAATTTATTGCGAATTTCAATTTCACATACGTAAACTTTCGAAGAAATTCATATTCCAAATAGGAAAGACGGATAAAAAAGGAACAATTACATATTATAGTACATTTTTAAAAGTAATTATAAAAATCATACATTCATAAAATAATTTCAAAAATATGACACTTTATCATATATATTTACAATATTAATACAATTAAGAGTCCTTAAATTAAGGGATTAATATTAATGGGCTGACATAGTAAATTAGTTTCCATCTTCTTTCGATTTCTCTCTCTACGCCCTTACTATTTCTCTTTCTCCCTTACTACTTCTCTCTCTCCTCTCGAAGCCACTCGTCGTCGTCTCTTCTTCATGTTATGCCAACCTTAACACCATAGTTTCTCAACTCTGACAGAAAATTGAATACGTGACTTTCAGGCTATGTTTTCAGGCTAATACGTGATTTTCTCTCTCCAACTCTCTCACAACTGAATGGATTCTTGTTTCTCTCTAAGGTCTACTTCTAATTTCTGTTAATTCTCATTCTTCTAATTTCTATTTATTCTCATTCTACTAATTATTGCAGTATGTAACCTCCACATCTTTCCTACTGGTAACCTATGCTAAGTACTTAACCACTTCACACAAGGTGGTCAATTGTGGGGGAGCCATTGTCACCCCCAAGAGGCTACGTAACCTTACCAAACAACATGTACATATATACATATTTTTGTATCCGGATCTGAGTAACTGTTTGGTTACTTCTGCATTATGTTTTGGTTACTGTTAGCTTGTGATTCGGATACCATTTTTGTTACCTTGATTTGGTATTTTAGTTACTTTTTTATGTTGTTATGGTTACCATGTATTTGCTTAGTATACATGGTTGACTAAACTGGTTTTTGATGTACATGTTGTTTATGTATTGGTTACCATTAAAATATATTTTGGTTACTATCATATAAATATTTGGTTACTTCTTTAGTATGTTTTTGGTTACTGTTAGTTTCTGATTTGGATTCTATTTTTGTTTCCTTGTTTTGATTTTGGTTAATGTTTTTTGTTGTTATGGTTACCATGTATTTGCTTAGTATATATGGGTGGACTAAACTGTTTTTGGTCTATATGTTGTTTATGTATTGGTTACCATTAATATATGTTTTGGTTACTAACATATAATTGTTTGGTTACTTCATTAATATATTTTTTGTTACTGTTGACTTATGATTTGGATACCATTTATACATATTTTTGTTTTGGTAACCTTTAATTTAAATTATATTTTGGTTAATATTATATATAACTGTTTGTTTACTACATAAAATGGTATGTACTACATGTTGTTTATATTTTGGTTACCATTAGATTATATAATATAACTTTTTGGTTACTGCTTTATTATGGTATGGTTAATGTTATATTATGATATGATAACTATTATTGCGCAGTTAATGTGGGATGTTTGTTATTTGTTATAGTATGTTTTGGCTACTGTGTAATTGTTATATTATGTTTTGGTTAGTATGCTCTTATTTGTTGGTCACTACGTAACTGTTTATGTTATAAATATTGTTTATATATGGTTACTAATGAGTGTGTAAATCTGATTTTGTTTATTTGCAGTTATGAGATATTTACTATGAGGAATGCAACAGAAAATTCACTGAAAAAGTTATATATTGGTGTGACATGGAACTAGAGATTTCTCTCCAGACGAGATGCGCCTCCACAGTTGACTTTTTAACAACTTCAGAGAATTTTCACGAAAATTTGTACCAGATTTTGATTAGTTCGATTGTCGTTGTACTGTCATTCTGAATTGTGTTTCATACTTTGGTTTTTGTTGGATATTCATAGCCATTTGTTATGTTTAGTGAGTATGTAATGTTTATTGGAACTTATGTAAATGAGATTACATATTTGATTATATTATCAGTGATTTGACATTGTTTGTTGGTTCGTATTTGTTACTTCTAAGTTGTGTCAGATACATTGTTTGAAAGGTGCAGTTGGTAACCAAACATGCATATAAGGGTAACCATTTTATTTTTTGGTAGTAACGAGAGATAGTTCTGCTTGTATCGGGACATATATCAAGTGTTAAATGTATATGTGAGAGTATACATGGGTTACTTTAAAGCTGGGTTGGATATCTGAGTTATTTTTGTTTTGGTTACCATTAAAACATGTTCAGGTTACTTTCATATAACTAATTGGTTACTTCGTTATTATGTTTTGGTTACTGTTACCTTATGGTTTGGCTACTATTATTGTGCCCTCAATGTGAAATTTTGGTTACTTTTATTTTTTATTATGATTAATATGTAATTATTTAGTATACATGGATTCATTTAAATTGGGTTTCATTACATGAGGTTTCATTTTTGGTTACCATTAAAACACTGCTCAAGTTACTATCATATAATTATGTGGTTATTGTTTTATTATGTTACATTACTTGCCATCGTTATTAGTAACGAGATAGTTACAAGCTTGTATCAGACAAACATCAATTGTTAAATATATACATTGTGTGAGTGTCTATTTATCTACAAGCTTTGTTAGTAACTAGACAATTATAAACTTGTATCAAGACTATTATAAAGTGTTAAATGTATATGTTTTATTTATACCATCATCATGATGAATAAGAAACTCCAATTAAGATTTTTCATTTATATATATGATGGTCACTTATAGATCTCATATTAAAATAAAAATAGTTTGAGAGGTGCAGTTGGTAACCAAACTTGCATATAAGGGTAACCATTTTAGTTTTTGTTAGTAACCAAATAATTAAAAATTTATATCAGAACAATTATTAAGTGCTTAATGTACATGTGAGGGTTCCCATTTATCTAGCTGATGGATACTTTTAAATTATGTAGTTATAAAAGTTATTTGGAAATGGTCCATGCCAGTTGGTAACTAAATATGAATATAAAGGTAACTATTTTATTTTAGATGGGTAACCAAATTTACATAAAATGTTTTGTAGCGCTTACTAATTGTTCAATGTATATGTTTACTTTATATTGATAACTCATGATGAAATAAAAATTAAAATATTAATCAACATCATTTTTATTTATCAGACACCATCAAAAATGTTACCAACCATGTGGTTAATGGTTACTAACAGAAACAATTATATATTTTGTAAACAATTAAATTTGTTGTATTGTTTACTGTCAGTCTCCATTGTATAACAACTGAATAAACATTGTAAAGTAACCAAATCAATATTAGACAGTAACCAAATTACATAATCTTAGTAACCAGAATATAAACCACATTTTTACATGCAATTTTGAAAGCCTAAATGATGGAATTTGACCAAAAAGCCCTGCAGTTCACCAGCAAAGTTGGTGATTTTGGATCGTTGACCCGTTTTCAATGAAATTAGGCTCCGAAAAAGGCCAAAATCTGACACTTCAAACTTGACAAAAACTGCCAAATTGTCACTGCAACCAAATAAACATTATTTTGTAACCAATTAAATAGTATACAACAACCAATATATATAATCAGATTATCAATTGTATGAAAGTAACCAATGTAGTCAATAAGTAACCACCAATATAAAAGAAACAATTATAAAACTCAATAATATTATAGAGTAACCAAATAAACACCTTACAGTATCTAAATACATATTATATAGTAACAATATATATGTAATTAGTAGCCAAGATTATAAAAATATTTTTACATTCATTTTACAACCAAAACAATCAGTAATGATTTTGTTACAAATTAAAGACTTACAGGTGTATGAAGGTAACCAATGTAGTTAATCAGTAACCATCAATATAAAAAATCAGTATAAAACACAATAATATTATGTAGTAACCATGATAATATTACACAGTAAACAAGTCAGCATTATATACTAACCAAATCCAAATTAGACAGTAACCAACATATATTTACTTAGTATCCATAACATAAAACATATTTTTTTCATGCACTTTACAACAAAAATACACAATATAAAAAACATCAATATGTACTTAAAGATCCAACTGTTGCAGGAAGGTAACCAATGTATTTAATAAGTAACCATCAATATAAAAATATCAGAAAAATATACATTTAAAGTTTACAGCAACCAAATAAATATTATGCAATAACCAAATCAATATTAAACAGTAACCAATTTCTATGTTCTTAGTAACCAGAATATAAAATATATTTTACATTCATTTTGCAATCAAAGCAACAAGATACTAACTAGCGTGTGACCAATCAAAGAAACGAAAAAACTTAAGAAATGTAACCAATATATGAAGTATATAGTAACCCGCAGGGTAACCAAATAAACATTAATTTAAAGTATCAAAGAACCAAATAAACATTATATAGTAACCAAATCAATAATAAGCAAAGAACCAATTTCTATGTTCTTAGTAAACTGAATATAAAACATATTTTTTACATTCATTTTGCAATCAAAAGCAATCCAAGATACTCCAACTTTATGTGACCAATCAAAGAAGCGAAAAACTTAAGAAAGGTAACCAATATACGAGTATATAGTAACCACGGGGTAACCAAATAAACATTTAAAGTATACAACAACCAAATAAATATTATACAGTAACCAAATCAATAATAAACAATAACCAATTTATATGTACTTAGTAACCAGAATATAAAACATATTTTTACATGCATTTTGAAATCAAAACAGTCAGTATACTGAAGAGAATTTGTAGAAAAAGAAGTTTGGGCGTCTTTCTGAAGAGAATTTGTAGAAAAAGAAGTTGGGTATCGAGTCATCTTCTGTAATCATTCACGTTCTATATATATATATATATATATATATATATATATATATATATATATATAATCCAAGAAGTTGATCTTGAAGTTGTTGTTGATCTTGGAGTTGTTGTTGATCTTGAAGTTGTTATTGATCTTCTCCTCTATTATCATATCTCAGAGTTGCATCTCGTCTTCTCCGATTTCGTTGCTCTGTTTTTTCTGATATCAAAGTTGCCTTTTTTTTTCTTCATCGGCGTGATTTTAGATTCGGTGGGTTGGAAATTTGAAAGTTCAGAATCGACGTGTAGGGAGTTAATAACGCGTAATTTTAGCAAGATAATATTGTATTGCGTTATTTTTGTAATTATTTTATGGATGTTTTATTTTTGTAATTACTTTCTAATTATTGTATATTAGTGTTAAGGACCCTAAAAAAAATTTACTATTTAAGAATTAGGCGTGAGTGATATGCCCGACCCACTTGGATTCAGCCCACAGGATATCCAGCCCGTTAATTTTTTTCTTTAACCAATTGGTCAATAATATATTTAATGAATATTGTTGTAGTCTTTTGTTTTGATTTTATGGACTAATAGAATGTTATTAAAAAAATTAGTGTTTATTTCTAAAATTATATTATTAATAGTATATTTTATCAAAGATTTTTCATAAGTTTATATTAATTTTTTTTTAAATAGCATTATTTATTTATAATTACATAATAAATTTATTCATAATAATTTAAAATTTTAAAATAGGAAAATACACGTACGTATGAAGATGTTTTAGACAGACAGTTATGATATTCAGAAACATAAAACCACTAGCTAGTCAATCTCCATTTTTATATGTTAAATACATGAAAGAAACCCAGTGTGTATTGGATATAAACTCACGAGAGATCCGGATATTAATACACCAAAACTGAAGTAATTAAAAACAGGAAGCCATTTTTTGTACACAGTATAACAAACAGCTTAGAAAGCATTGTTGGACTTTGTCTTATACTACAAGGTATAATGCATGGGCTCATGGCAAAATAAACTAGACAGACCACTTAGATGTTGGGCCTGCCTTGGGCTAACCAAATTTTAATCATTTGACATTTTTATATAGGCTTTTATTATAGGATCAAGGTGCTGCCCTGCCCTGCCCTGCCCTGCCCTGCCCTCTTATTTATCTCAATTTTCAAGAAGCGACAAAATGCTAAATTGCCCGAATAGATTTAACTCAAAAGTTCCTCTTCTTCTTCTACTTCTCCAGATGTTGAGCACAATAAGGACTCTACTCTACACACCCAAACATAGTTTATTTGGATTAAATAATATCAATGTTTAATAAACTCTTTTATTGGAAAGAATAATATCAAAATATATATCTTAAGCTAACCATAAACTGTAAAAAAAAAAAAAATTCAAGGTGAAATAAAATTCTCAGTTCTTATCTTGAAGGTTAATGTATGTGCTTTCTTTATTTTATTTTTCTTCTCTCTCTCTCTCTCTCTCTCTATATATATATATATATATATATATATATATATATATGGAACTCAAAGAACAAAAATAAGTTATAGTAAAGGATGGGTTAAGGCTCAGTACGTAAAAATTTTTCTTTAACCAGGAGTGTGAAAAAAGAATAAATCAAGAATTAACCCTAAAAAGAAAGAAAGTTAGGAGGATATATATGGTGTGTTTGGTAGTACAATAAATAGTTTGTGCATGTGAATTGTGATAGTGAAACACACACACTTTATAGTGAAGGAAGCACTTAGCTAGCTAGGTTACTGTCGATCTCTGGAAGATTGCAGCAAGGCCAGGCATGCATGTATATGCAGCAGCATGCCCACTATCTGTACCTCCCCATATGCACTACTAGCTAGTAATATATATATATATATATATATATATATATATATATATATATATATATATATATATATATATATATATATACTGCTAACAACTACAATACAAATGAAAAGTAAGTCCCAAAAATCATCAATTCTTTGGTTATTGGGAATTTGTGATTAATTAATTTTACACCATCCAATCGAAACTCAATTCAAGAGAAAATCAATAAATTTCGATGACATGTTAATTTCTACAAATTAAGTTGTCGTATTTCTATTGAATAGTGTAAAAATAGTCAGTAAGTTTATATAGAATTGATTGATTCTCAAAAGAAATCAAATAAAATCTGATTCTAGAATTGTAAGTTAAGAAAACAAAAACAACTAACTTTCTCTTTTCTTCTTTTGCTTTATTAATTTGTTTTTTGTTTTTGAGAAAAAACATGCACTAGTTATATATCTATTATTCTATAGGGGATCAATGATATATTTTCAACTCTACTCCATCATTCATGCCATGAAGGGTGCTTAAAGTCAATTTCCAATTACATCTTCAAAATATGATTCTCAAGAAATAGATTTGGGAAGTTTTCTCTCACTCCACTTTATGTGATTTTATTCCTACAATGTAAAATTGTTTTGAATTTGATATTGGAGTAGAATTAATTAATAGTGTTTTTTTAAGTAAGTTTGAGAATTTTCAAACACAAATTATTTATCTCGCAAACGTCGCCTGACGAAATTACCAAAACAAAACTAACAGTTGATGGAGTAGTTGATTGTATTGTTGTGAAATCAAACTCATAAAATATACACAGATAAACATACACACATCACCTTTGCTTATTGATGTATTTATAGTTGTGATGTGCGTTAACAGAAAGAGTCATTTTTAGAATCAACTTATAGCTGCAATTAATGACTGATCGATTCATTCTCAAATTAGATCTCTTTATCCCACCAAATAAGAAAACACAATCTTATTTTACTAAGGACTCTCCCACTATTTGAGCAATCTATCAAAATAAATGTAAGATCCGGATTTTAATGTGTCATTAGTGATTTCTAATGAAGGGGTTAAAGTAATTTGAGTAAGTGAACTTTTGCGAATATGTTAGTCGATTATCTAATTCTAAATATGGGGTTCACTTTATTACGTGACTAATAATTCTGAAATAAGAGTTTTATATAGTTTTACATTTTCAACTTTGCCAATAGCATTATTATGGATTGTTTTTGACTTGAAGCAAACAAATAAAAGATGTTTGGCTTTGTCTATAATGGAAAACGTGACACAAGTTTAAAGTAAAGAAAACATTAAATTGTTCTGACTTCCATTTTTTTAATGTCATACTTATAATTCTTGTAGCTATAACTCCTATATATATTATCAAACATTTTTATCCAATTATGATTGATTGTGATATATATCAATATATGATATTAAATAAAATTATAATTTTGATTATCTGTATCAAATACATCATAAAAATATTAACAATTAAATTTATTTACGTAACTTATAATAAATAAATAAAAAGTCAGCATGTAAATAGATGGGCATAAATTAATATCTATGTTTTTGATAGTTTGAAATTAACAAGAAAAATACAAAAATAGGAAGGCAGGCAAGTTTGTAAGATTGCTAAAACAATTTGATCTAAAAAAATAGTTTGTCCTTTAATAAAGATAAAAATATTTAAACTAGTAAAAATTAAAAAGTGTTTGGTATTAAATTTTTTATTAATTTTCAAAGTTCAAAGTTTATTAATTTCAAAGTTTATTAATTTTGGTTTACTACTTATTTCACGTGTAAATTATTAAAATTGTCGGTTTTGAGATATGTAAATAGGTTAAATTACTAATATAAATCAATAATATACTTCGTCAAACTAGATTATTAGATTTGAAAATATACAATTTTGATAGATCAATATTTTTTAAATTTTATTGATTGGAATAGAATTGTTAAACTTTATTTATATTGATAAAATAAACATTCCTTTAATTCCATTGGAATTCTCATTCCATCCCCATTTAAGTAACCAAACATAGGAACGAGCATTCCCTCGACATTTAATTTTGGAATGCTGATTCAATTCCTCCCAAACCAAACATGTCATTAATCTTTTCTCTTCTCATTTCACCTTTCCTTCTAAAATCTAATAAGGAAAAAATTAAAAATGCAGGTTTCTCCAATAATCATTGTTGATATTGATAAATTTTGATACTAAAACCCAAAATAAAAGTTTGTCGATTTGTCATAATTAACCCAACCGGGCCCAGTAAGCATCAGAATTGGATTTTGGTCAATTCGGACACGTAGATTAGCCAGTACGATTGGGAGCGTTGAAACCATATAATTGCTTTTCAGTATTGGGCCCGAGTCTTTATCCATTATGCCTTAGGGTCCATGACAAAATAGAGATACAATTTAAAGTGAGGAACTCATATTTTCACATGAAAATCGTCGCTATATATCTTATAGTAGCGATAGCTTTTACCGTCGCTATACATCTATAGCGACACTTTTTATGTGAAAAATATTAAAAGGTCCTGTGAAAAATAGAAAAAAAAACAAATGTAAAAACTTGTATACAATTATAAATTTCTAATAATTTTATGTACGGGGTATATTCTTAACAATTTATGAATAATTTTTCACCCTATTTTAATAGTGACCGCATATTTATTTAAAATAACATAATTGTCTTGTCTATGTCAATATTGGCTCTCTTAATTATCTCGTATCCAAACGGGGATGGAGTAGTGGGAATGTTGATTGGTTAACAACTAATTACTTTTAAACAATAGAAAAGATAAACGTCAAGATTCGTCCACGTGCCTTAATCACCAAAAGTACGCTTAATTATACACAAACAAAGTTACATGAAAAACTTGACGGCTAAGGTCGCCGAGAGATAGCTCTGGTGTGAGAATAAGTATATGCTAAATAAAATTTAACAATGAAGGCTTACTACTCTGGTGCTGTATAATAATATGAATGTGTGTACTTTATAATTAGGGTATAAAGCCTTAATATAAATGTGTGTACATGATGATTAGCGATTTAGGGTATATAGCCTTGTACTGTTGTACAAACACGTATTTATGAATTAAGGCAAGATAGTGCCAATTAATAAGATGATAATAATCAGCATGGTAGGGCAAAAGAAAGAAAAGGTTGTGTGATACGAAAGTGCAGGGTGAGCTTGAGGGGAAGTACCCAAGGCATACATAGGATCCAATGGAAAAACTACATCCATTTTAAACCAAAAGAGAAATGGAGGAGGTGGACTAAAGCTGTCTTGTGTTCGTGAAGGGTCCCTAGCTATTGGTATCATCATTTGCAATTCCATATTCTCTCTCCGAAATATATATATATATATGGTATATGTATATCTGTATTTATGCGAAGACATGATCATATATAATGACGGTTTTTTGAGTTATAGCGGCGAATGAAGCTGTCGCTCATGGGCATGAGATAGTTATAATGATAGGTGAATCATTGTTATAGCCTAAAAAAACCGTCGTCATATATTGACGATTATGTACTACAAAATTATGTATATACATTTTTCCATATATATATTCTCTACGCCCATAATATGCTTTCGTACTAGCAAAGCAAAGGTTGAAAATTTTGCACATCTAGAGCTAGATACAAATTCATTATAATTGTTTAAAGATAGGCTCCCATCTTAGCAATCATTCTTATTTATCGCACCATCTTCTCTATATGCACTAGGATATTAATATATATATATATATATATATATATATATATATATATATATATCCATCTTACATGCACGAAATTATATATATATTAAAAAAAAAAAGTAGTCGTAATGCCAAGATGCATAATTATTTATTACGTACCTACATTTTAAAGATAATAATTGTGCATTTCATAGTTAATAAAAACATCTATTAGAAACATGATAATGTTGTCCATTTCTATGACAGCGTGACCACTTCAATTTGAAGTGTGGACAGTCGGTACATCATTTGTATAAAACACATGATTTAACCGGCATGGTTCAACGTAATTAGAGAACAAATTACGTACACATAAAAACATTTAATGATATATAATTGCAGCAGCCGAGTTGACAAAAGGGCAAAAATGTAATTGGAGGCAATGCTTCAGTTATTAAAACAAGTATTTTTCTTTTTTAAACTTTTTTTGAAAATGACAATATTATAGCTGGCGAAAGTGTATTTTTCTTCACTTTAGTTGACAATTGGTACGTATTAAATTGCTCCTCTCTGTTTCCCTTTATAATTTTTTTTAAAAAAAATATTAAATCTACATAATTACAACCTAGTACGTACATATAATCGGAGGTATTATGATATTTGTATGGATTTAATATTTGTAATTTAGTAGATATATATTGTGTCTAGGTGATTGATGTAGTTGGCTTAGCGGCGATAATACAGTATAGTTGAAGTATTACTTATGAACTAACCCTATATATATAAAATAATAGTAATTAAAAAGGCTTGGCTTATAAAATAGATTTCTCCCTAATCCATCCATCCCTTAATTTGACTGGAAACTAAGATTAATTAAGAATTATCCATTCATAGATTAATTAATAGGCATTATGTAGTAGTAGTTGTGAGTTCATATATGTGAGAGGAAAATGACTTGGGGCCAAATGAGAGTACGTAGTGTTTTATTTAAATGCAAGACTAGTTTAGGTTGGTAAAATGAAAGTAATGTTTGAAGATATTATAAGTTGATTAGGTTAGGTTATTTATGTGATCCAGTTGTCATTTTAGATCAATGTAAGTACGTTGTTTTATAAGCAACTCTACTATATATATATATATATATATATATATAGTTTGGTTACTGGATTCTTGCACGGTATTAAAATATGGATCTTTTTTGTTTTTTTTTTTTAAAACAACTAAAAAATTTCGGATTTTAACAAAATTCAGGAGTCCAAACTTCATCCGTGGCGTGTATATATATATATATATATTAAAAACGAGTCATATATGGGATCCGACACCTAGCGAGCGGGATAGATAGTGGATTTAATTTAATTTTTTGAAATTCAAAGGTGTTTTATGAAATCCCGTCCTACCTAATGTCATCCCTAAATTTAATTGAGTGGAATCATCCATATTTATTTATAAAAATTATACTTAAAATAACATTAATAATTTTAATTGTATTCAACCAGGTACTAGAGAGATTATAATAACATGGATTATAAATAAATATATCATTGGGCTACATGATTTTTATCAAATGTATTTCATTCGTAGTAAAACTTTTAAGTTATATTTATTTGTAAATATTATAATTCCAAAATTATATTTTATAAAATATAATTTTAATTAAGACTATTAATCTTATAATTAAATAATCATAATAACCTTACTTTAAAGTCCATGGTGGCAGATGATAATGCTTTAGAAATAGTGGTAGTACATGGATGTAATTAGCTTGGAAAAATATAGGCTTCTCCATACAATTAAAAAGACATGCATGCATGCATGTTATATATTTCTTGACTTTCATAAAGAATTGCACATGGTACGTACTAATATAGTAGTACTACTGTTGCCCCCCTTTCTTGTGAAAAACAATTTCTATTCTTTTTGTTGTTGGGAAATACTAAATTATTCAAACACGCCACAAGGATGTAGGAGGAGAGCAAATCTTCTGTCTCCATTTTTTCTGTTTTCTCATTTAAATTTTGACACATATTCTTTTACTTAACACCAAATAATTCTAAAATTAAATAAGAGACTAGATATCAAAATTTAAATGAAGGGACACAAATAAGACAGAAAAAATGAGAACGGAAGATCCGGTCTCATGTAGGAGTAGTATAAAATAATTAATGACGGAGTACCTTATTTTCGTTCAAAGTACAGAATTAATTTCAAAGTTTATTAATTTTGTAAGTCAGCTCAGCTCCTCCAATTTTCGAAATATCCCAGTTTTGTTTTCATCCACACCTGATAATGTCAGAACAAAAATAACGTTAACGGCGTCGCTTAAAGTGTTAACTCTTTTTAAAACAATTACAAAATTATTATTAAATGTATATTTATTTTTAGTCTAACAGTATTATTTTAATTTTTAGACGTTAAACACGTGTGGTGGTCCCATTACAAGAAAAAGGTATTTATTTATTTTTATTTTCGACCCCTCGTAAACAATTCCTCCTAGCTGCAGTTTTAATTCATTATAATTTGTAGCAAAGTAGTAGTGCTAATTGAGTTTGAATGACAACTAGCTGCTGACTTTAATATTAACGTAGTCAGAACTAATTTATTAAAGTAGTGTTTGATAAAAATTGAATGAATTTGAATTTGTATTTGAATTTGATAAATTTGAATAAAAAAAAGTTATTTAATAATTAACTTGTCCGAAACATCTGAATAACAGATTTTTATTATTTTACTCCTCTAAAAAATTTCTTCAAAAAATTTATTTAATATGACTTAATATAATAATTAGTATTGTAAATTTCTTCTTACCTCTAGTTTTTCCTTATTATTCACATGTTTTGCTGGACAATTGAAATCACATTTAAAACTAAAGTAACAAGTTTGAATTAAAATATTATTAACATGCCTAATGCACTAGAAGGTCCAGAATCAAATATGGTTTTAGTTTTCCCGCCCCGCCCACAAATATTAGAAAAGCTAGTTAACCATAATTTTGAAAATAAGTGTTTCATTTAGTTTTGATCCTAGTTAATATATAAAATTTTAAAATAAATTTATTATATTGAGATTTTTTTTTAAGTTATATAATATTAATTGTTCTATTAGTAATTAGTTAGTTGGTAAATTCTTAAAGGTGAAATTAAAATAGAACCAGTGTTATGTAAAGGAAGACATAAATTTGTGTGCCAATTTATGGTTAGCCGACGATTTTTGAAGGTCGCTTTAGTCAGACACGTGGCATGGAGATTTAGTGTACAGTAGGAATGGTGTGGTCCCCATTATACGAGTGATAAAGGAGGCATCCCCACCCTAAACAAAGAACCGTGTGGCGCTGCTGGCCTAGGACCACGTGTCCTTTTCGCATCCTCCTTCTTTGTGCAGGGATGGTAATTTGTCCTACTATTTTTATTTATTTTTTTAATAAATCGTATTAAATCAAGTGATCATTGCAAAAATTCTATGGTGCAATTTTGGTATTTAATTGCATCAAAAGAAGAATTATTTACTTAAATCGTTTTAAATTTAATTAAAATATATATATTTTTTCCAATTACAGATAAAGTATCACAAATTCTCAACACGATATATCGTATTTACAATAACTACGCATAAAGTAACACCCACAACAAATATATCCAATTGAAACTCCGCGATTCTGTGGAATCTAGTTAGTATGAAGTTTATTTTTTGATAAGTTAGTCAATTGACAAGTAAAATTCTGACACACATAAAGTCTCGCATGCGTGTCAGTACTATATTGACCAATTGACCAACTTATCCAATAATAAACTTGATGCTAACCACTTCGGATTATGTGCAAGTAGGGTATAGAACGTTGAATTATCATGAATCAAATCGAATCCAAATTTTGAGCGAAATAAATAATTAATCCACTAATTACCCTTGCTTGTAGTTTGCTAAGTAGAGTCTATATTTGTTGGTGCAAGAGAGTTGAATGAAAAGAGTTGGTAAATTAATTATGTTATGTCTCGACCGACTGCGTATGCTAGCTAATACTACAAGGGAAGAAGGGGTGCATCAATTCAATGCTGAGGAGAGGGGGGCCACGGGGCTCAACCTATAGGTCTCGTGGTCTAGCACCAACCCTACCATATTGTCTCAGCTAGTTAACCTATTTTTGATTCCACATATCCCACCATTACATCCAATTATTGTAACTCTTCATCTCCACTTCACAACAAAATTAATTTCACTTGTGTTTTACATTTTGTCTATAGAAAAAACTAATGTTTTTTGGGGATATTTTTTTTTATGCCACTATCTTTATTGTTAAGTGTAAAAACCTACCACCAACATTTTTGGGATTTACTTGGCATATATTTTAAATTTGTCAAGACATTATGCATTGTCTTTTTTCATCAATACTCCATTTGTTACTCTCTCCCTCCTTTAATATTAAGTAGTTTTAGAGTTATGTATACAAGTATTGCTCATTCTCCGATTCTTTAATATAGGTCGCTTTTAGGCGTATGTATGTTAATTAAGAAAATGATTGAAAAGCATTAATTATAGTATCAATTGTCTATAATACCCTTCACTTCACTTATCTTGTAAGACCTCAACTTTTTATAAATAAAGATGAATTTTCTATAAATATTATTTTTGAATATTATGGAATAAATTTGATATAATGTTATAGTTGTGGGTAATATTTATAAATTTTGCAGAAAGTATGCAAGTTGTTATAAAATATTCGTTTGGTAGGGAATATTCTTTTGTTAGGGAATATTAAATACAACTACCTCAATCATTGGTGGATACCTGAAATGTAATTCATCGGATCGAGAAAATGACAAAATATTTTATAAAAATAACTGGTGAGGAGTGTTACCGTTAAAACCATTGAACCACCCCGGTGGTAAAAGAAAAGAATGTCTGGCGTAGACAAGAAAGACACTGCGGTATTGATTATTGATGCTTACGTGAGAAGTCACTCATTTATGCTTCAATTATTGCTACAGATAATTCTTGCGATCATATCTCTTATATTATTGATTCAATTATTGTCACAAAGATCATCTCAGATAATATGTTATAGTATTAAATCAATAATTGAGACGACAAGTTATAAATGATTAATAATTGTTGAAAGATTAATTATGTGTTGATGAAAAAAATGATTTGTGGTAAGTTTGATTATTTTATGGGGCTACTATATGTCATCATCTAAGAGTCTCTTCGTCGATAAGATTTACCTTCGTCGATAGTAATTACCTTCATGATAGTAATTACCCTTGTGAATAGTATTTACCTTCGTCGATAGTAATTACCTTCGTCAATAAGTAATTACCCTTGTGAATAGTATTTACCTTAAATCGATAGTAATTACCTTCGTCGATAGTAATTACCCTTGTGAATAGTATTTACCTTCGTCGATAGTATTTACCTTCGTTAATAGTAATTACCTTTACCAGACGTCGAACCACTTGTCGTTTCACATTGTTGGTCGAACCACTATGTCGTTTCACATTACTGAGCGTCAAACAGGTCGTCAATGCCACTGCGCTTTTCACATCTAAGAGTCTTAAGTTTAGAAATCTTCTATAAATAGAGGCGCAGGGCTTCATTATTTTCACTTAATTCATTCAAGTTTATAGAGAGAAAGTATATAGAGAATAAAGAGAAAGAAGAAGAGTATTTTGTTTCTACACCGCTGCGGTATTCAATCTCCTACCAAATGTAAGGGGTGTTATTCTTTCTTATTCACGTAGAGAAGGCTGTTGTTATTCCATCGCTTATTATTCTCATTGGAATAACTTCGTATAAGTGGTTTACCCTATACTTGGTGACATTCTTTATTATTCGTTGGAACATCCCGCATGCATGTGTGTTTACACCGGACTGGTTCCGCTCTTTATTATTATTACGTTGGAACATCACATGCTCGTGTGTTTTACGGACCGGGTTCCATCTTTATTATTCTGTTGGAACATCCATGTCGTGTGTTTTACACGGATTGGTTAAAATCTTTATTATTACGCTGAATATCCTATCGTGTGTTTTACACCGGATCCGGGTTCCATCTTTATTATTCGTTGGAACACATCCGCTTGCGGTGTGAATTTCACCGATTCGGTTCCGTTATTTATTATTCATTGGAATAACACGTCGTGCGATCTCATCGCATGCATGGTGATTTCTTTTGTTATTCCATTCTTTATTATACCTGGGTTGGTTAAAACTTTGACTTATACTCCATGAAATTAGTAGAATATCCTCGATATTTGCGTTTCATCCAAAGATCTTTTCATGGAAATATTCTTCCGATCATTCTTGAATTTTACTCTACAAAACAAAGATCGTGTTGACAATTTGGACGTTAATAATTCTCGGATAAAATAATTCTTGAACTTGTTTTATCAATTCTTATATCATTGTCATCATCCTCATGTTTATATTTTTTTGAAAGTCATACGCATGGCTGTAGTGCGTAGATGGACTTGGTATGATTATGACGAGAGAGATTATTGATTGTAATCATGATAGTAATGTTACAAATGATGTGATAAAAAATTCTCGGTGGTAGTAGTGCATTGATGGACGATTGTTGGCATGATCATGACCATTAATGAATACACAAATATTCTTCGCCCGTAGTGAGCATTGAATAATTGTGGTCGTGATCTTAAAGAATATCCATGGCCAGTAGTGCGGGGGTGATTCGATGATGTGAAATATTTATTAAAGTCGAGTCTCAAATTATAAAAAGTGATGAAAAACCTTTAAAACCTAAAAGATAGTAGACTTTATTTTCTACTGACTCTTTTAATGGATCACAGTATTCATTGCAGATTAAACCTGGTTTATATCATTGTATTTTATCGGTTTAACATTATCAAGACTATTGATAATTTATTCAAAGATTATCTTAGTCATAATATTTCTTCTTGGGCTAGTTGAGCTCACCCTTTCTTTTCTTTGTTCTCTTGAGAAATGATAATATAAATTTGGGACGAGTCGGGGAAGCAGTGATGGTCCCGAAGATAGCATTAGTAGTCCTCACTATTCGTAAAATAGTGTGATAATAACTGTAATGAGGACTTTTTATTTGAGTTTATATAATATCTAGTAGAGACGATATTTGTATTTAAACTCACAGTTTATGTCGTATTGTACACGACAGTTATGTTAATAAGTTGTATTTAAATTCTGTACCATGTAAGTGTCAACCCAAGATGGGTGATGTATACCTAATTTTGGGGGCGTCACAGTTGGTATCAGAGCTTAGGGATATGATCCCTGGCTAAGATGTGAGAATAGTACTAGGAGGGGAGAGACGGGGAATACCTTATTTAGTATGACCTACCTAAGTTTATGTGATATTTTATTGGTTGGTGGGAAGATAGGATAATTTGTTACACGTCAATTAACCTTTTTTGTTTTGTGGCGATGTCTGAAAATGACATCCGAGAATGTTGAGAATAAGAATGGAGCATGAGCGATTGTTGATTCACCCATATCAATAATCGGATAATGTGCATCGAAGGCGACAATCCTCATGCAAAAACAACAACACCGACCAAATGACGAATGATCAAATGTTCAGAGGCTTTATACGATTTATCTGACAAGAAAGATAGAGCGACTCGCCCAAAATGTAGGTGGAAACACGGAAACTCTCAAGTGGTCACCGCTAAACAATTTAAGGATTTGGGACCACCGGAGTTTAAAGGGAGAGCCAAACCACACTTGGCGGAAGCATGGATAAAGCAGATTACCAAGATATTTGATGTCTTGGGATGCTCCGAGGAGCAAAGGTTCCTTTCACGCCTTTATGTTCTTGCGGAGAGGCGGATTCTTGGTGGGAATTCCAAAGCGTACTTTCAACCAATTTATCATGAAGATATCTTGGGAGAAGTTCCAGAGTCGTTTCAACGACAAATACTTTCACGAAAGTATTCGCCACATGAAGGAGGTGGAGTTTATCAAGTTGGAACAAAACAATATGACCGTGTCGCAATACGAGGCAAAATTTGCGGAGTTATCACGGTTCACGTCCCACTGGTGGATAATGAGAGAGAGAATGGCGCGAATGTTTTTAAGAGGTTTGAAGCGGGAGATACGTCAACATCTTATTTCTCATAAAGCGTGTTTGTATTCAGATGTTGTAAATAGGGCTCGATTAGTGGGAGTAGCGATAATGAGTCAACGCTTAACTAAAAGAGAGCAGTAAACGACAAAATTATAATACGGTGAGAATAGTCATCGAAAGGTGACAACAAGCGTGGAGGGAATCAAGCGGGCCGGATATGGTAACCACTTTTGCGGGTAATCGAGGCCAAAACAATAAGAATGGACATTTCAAGAAAAGGAGATTCAACAATGATGGAAAGACGTCAAGACCAAAGACCCATTGTTAAGGAAGGAGAAAGACCACCTATCATATGCTTCAAATGCGGAGGAGAGGACACATCACCAAAGCTGCGCCATGTCAGTCAAAGCGTGTTATAATTGTGGAAGAGAAGGTCACTTAGCTCGATTTTTATTGATTTCTGAAGACAAATTCAACTAGGATGGAGGCACCAAAGGCCATCCTGAAAATTCAAACCCAGAAGTGCAAGGGAGAGCATTTGTTGTGACCTCCAAAGAGCAAGGAACCGAATGAGGTCATCACGGGTAAGCTTATCATAAACTCTAATGAAGTCTATACTTTATTTGATAACTGGGTTCTACCCATTCTTTTATTTCTCCTACTGCGCTCATCGATTAAATTTGACTCAGGAGAAATTAGACTTTGACTTATCTGTGGAAACTCCGTTGGGAGAAACCTTCATTACATCCAATTGCTTATAAGTCTTGTTTGGTTCAAATCGGTACCCTCACATTACACCGTCGATCTTATTTCATTAAAAATACTCAGATTTGGACGTGATTCTGTGGATTGATTGGTTAACTACTTATCATGCAAAAATTGATTATTTTCGTAAGGTTGTTAGCTTTCATATTCCTAATCAATCTATTATGCTTAATTCAAACGACCAAACCATTAAAATCAATCACGGTCATCTCAAGCCATAAAGCTATTCGTTTATTGAAAAACGGATGTCAAGCTTTCTTAGCTCATGTCACGATTTAAATAAAAATACGCCGGTTTTAAACGATATTCCTATTGTTAATAAATTTCCGACGTATTCCTCGAAGAACTTCTGGCCTACCCCCAGGCGTGAAATTGAATTTTGTATCGACCTTGAACCTGCAGACAAAACCTATTTCCAAAGCCCCATATCGAATGGCTCTATTGAACTTCGGGAGTTAAAGACCCAATGCGCAGGAATTGTTAGACATTGGCTTTATTCGTCCCTAGTACTTCTCCTTGGGGTGCTCTGCATTCTATTCGTGAAGAAGAAAGATGGGAGTATGCGACTTTGTATTGATTATCGGGGAGTTGAATCACGTCACCATCAAAAATAGGTATCCATTGCCACGTATTGATGACTGTTTGACGGTTGCAAGGAGCCAAATTCTTTTCAAAGATTGATCTTCGTTAGGATATCACCAATTGAAGATTAGAACCACCGACATTCCAAAGGCGGCGGCCAGAACCTCGATGCGGGCATTATGAATTCCTAGTCATGTCCTTTGGATTGACTAATGCTCTCGCCGCCTTCATGGATATGATGAACCGAGTATTCAAGGAATATTTAGATCACTTTGTGGTCGTCTTTATTGATGACATCCTTATTTATTCCAAAAGCCAAGTGAAGATCATGAAAGCAACACTGAGGTGACACTCCAAAAGCTTCGTGAATATAAGCTTTATGCCAAGTTGAAGAAATGCGAGTTCGGCTTGAAGAAGTAGCATTCCTTGGGCGCGTGGTATCAAGTCATGGAATATCTGTTGACCAAAGAAAGATGAAGCTATTCAAAGTGGGAACAACCTAAATCAAATGATCAAAGACGTAGCTTTCTCGGTTTATTGGTTATTATCGGAGATTCGTGGAAGGATTTTCTCGAATCGCTATTCCATCGACTCAAATTTCGGTGATTTCGGAAGATACAAAGTTCGGTTGGAGCGAAGAATGTGAGAAGAGTTTTCAAGAACTCAAGAGAGAGACTTATTTCAAAGACTACGACAATACCATCGGCTCGGAGGATTTGTCATTCACTGATGATGCTTGAGGCAAAGGGTTGGGATGTGTTCTCATGCAACATGGAAAAGTAATAGCTTTATGCTCGCGACAACTCAAAGAATATGAGAGGAATTATCCTACTCATGATCTAGAGTTAGTGTAATTTGTTATCTTCAGACTTAAAATTTGGAGGCATTACTTGTATGGGGAGAAAGTGGAGATCTTTACGGATCATAAAAGCCTCAAATATTTCTTCACTCAAAAGGAACTCAACACGCGACAACGACGTTGGCTTGAAGCTCATTGAAAGATTATGATCATACCATCCAATACCATCCTGGAAAAGTGAGCGTGGTAGGCGACGCGTTGAGTAGAAAATCATATGCAAGCACGAAGTGCGATATTGTCGTAAAGGCCCATTTTGTGTGACTTGCAAAGGATGGAGATAGAATTAAAGACTCGAGGGACGCATGTGATGATAGCGAGTATCTGAGTAGAGAACCGACTTTAATTGATAAAGTTAAAGTCGCTCGCTACGGACTGGAGGTGATGCGTATGAGGAAGAAAGTGCAAGAAGGTGCTGCTCATGCAAGCAAGAATCGATGAAGAAGGAATACTTGAGTCAACTCCGGACTTTGTGTTCCTAACGACCACGATTTAAAGTATAATATCATGATGGAGGCACAACACACCATTTGCAATCCATCACGGGAGTACCAAAATGTATCATGATATTCGTCATACATTTTGGTGGAGCAATATGAGAGAGAGATAATATTTGTTTATCTCAAGGTGTCTAACTTGTCAACGAGTTAAAGCGGAGCATCAAGTACCAAAAGGTCCATTGCAACCACTTGAAATTCCGAATGGAAGTGGGAGCACATTACCATGGATTTCGTTCACGGTCTTCCTAAGGTTTCTCAAGGCATTGATGCGATTTGGGTCATTGTTGATAGGTTGACCAAGTCCGCTCATTTCTTACCGATACGAGAAACTTATACACTTGAACGTCTTGCTTCGTATGTACATAAACGAGATTGTAAGATCGCATGGTATCCAGTATCCATAGTTTCGATCGAGACCCAAGATTCACTTCACGATTTTGGGTTAGTTTGCAAAAAGCTATGGGCACAGACTTACGATTTAGCTCTCGGCATATCATCCTTGGGACGGACGGACAATCGGAGAGGACTATTCAAACTTTTGAAAATCTATTAAGACTCTGTGTCCTTGATTTCAAGGGAGTTGGGACAAGTTCTTACCATTGGTGGAGTTTTCCTACAACAACAGTTATCAAGCAAGTATTGGCATGGCTCCATTCAAGCGTTGTATGGAAGAAAGTGTCGTTTTCTCGAGATCTTTGGGATGAGGTGGGTGAAGCAACGTTGTTGGGACCGGAGTTGGTACGATGATGACTACGGAAAAGATTCAAACGATCCGACAACGTATAAAAACCTCACAAAATCGATAAAAGAGTTATCTTGATCTTCATCGAAAGGGCGTGGAATTCGATATAGGAGATCATGTGTTGTTAAGAGTTGCTCCATGGAAAGGAGTTACAAGATTTGGAAAGAGAGGAAAACTTAACCCTCGATTCATCGGTCCATTTTTAATCCTCGATCGAGTAGGAGGCGTGGCCTATAGACTCGACTTTTCGCCAAATATGTCTCGTGTTCATAACGCTTTTCACATATCTATGTTACGTAAATATGTGAAAGACCCGAACCATATTATTGAGTTAGAACCGGACAAAATAGCGGAAGATTTGGCGTATGAAGAGGTTCTGTTCAAATTTTGGATAAGAAGGAACATATTCTACGCTCCAAGGTTATACCTCAAGTCAAAGTTTTGTGGAGGAACCACGATGTTGAGGAAATGACTTGGGAGTTAGAATCTGAAATGAAATCAAGGTATCCTTACCTCTTCGACATACCAGTACGCACAACCTAATTTCGAGGGCGAAATTTCATAAGAAGGGAGGTTGTAAAACCCCAAACTTTTATAAATAAAGATGAATTTTTCTATAAATATTATTTTTGAATATTATGGAATAAATTTGATATAATGTTATAGTTGTGGGTAATATTTATAAATTTTGCAAAGTATGCAAGTTGTTATAAAATATTCGTTTGATCGGGGAATATTCTTTTTGTTAGGGAATATTCGTACAACGGCTCAATCATTGGTGGACCCCACAACAGAATTATTGTCGGATTGAGAAAATGACAAAAATATTTTATAAAAATAACGGCGGAGGTGTTACTAAATTTAAAGCTGTTGAACTACCCGGTGGTAAAAAATGAAAGAATACGCGTAGTTGCGTACAAGAGTACACTACGGTATTGATTATTGATGCTTACGTGAGAAGTCACTCAAATATGCTCAATTATTACTACTGAGAATTCTGCGATCATATCTCTTATATTATTGATTCAATTATTGTCACAAGATTATCATCGTATAATATGTTATAGTATTAAATCAATAATTGAGACGACAAGATATAAATGATTAATAATTGTTGAAAGATTAATTATGTGTTGATGAAAAAAAAAATGATTTGTGGTAAGTTTGATTATTTTATGGGGGGCTCGTATGTCATCATCTAAGAGTCTCTTCATCAATAGTATTTACCTTCGTCAATAGTAATTACCTTCATCAATAGTAATTACCCTTGTGAATAGTATTTACCTTCGTCAATATAGTAATTACCTTCATCGATAAGTAATTACCCTTGTGAATAGTATTTACCTTCGTCGATAAGTAATTACCTTCGTCGATAGTAATTACCCTTGTGAATAGTATTTACCTTCATCAATAGTATTTACCTTCGTTAATAGTAATTACCTTTACCAGACGTCGAACCACTTGTCGTTTCACATTCATGTCGTCGAACCACTTGTCGTTTCACATTACTGAGCGTCAAACCAATTCGTCAAGCAAGCCACTTGCCTTTTCACACGCGGCGGTGCTAAGCTAGAAATCTTCTATAAATAGAGGCTAGGGCTTCATTATTTTTCACTTAATTCATTCAAGTTTATGAGAGAGAGAAAGTATAGAGAATAAGAGAGAAAGAAGAAGAGTATTTTGTTACTACACTTTGCTGCAGATTCAATCTCCTACCAAATGTAAGGGTGTTATTCTTTCTTATTCATGAAGAGAAGCTGTTGTTATTCCATCGCTTATTATTCATTGGAATAACTTTGTATAAGTGGTTTACCCTATACTTGGTGACATTCTTCTATTATTCATTGGAACATCACATCGTGTGTTTTACAGGACACGGTTCCGCTCTTTATTATTATTACATTGGAACATCACATGCGTGTGTTTTACATGGGACCTGGTTCCATCTTTATTATTCTGTTGGAACATCACATACATGTGTTTTACACGGGACTGGTTAAAATCTTTATTATTACATTGGAATATCCTATCGTGTGTTTTACAGGATCTGGTTCCATCTTTATTATTACGTTGGAACATCCCGCTTGGTGTGAATTTCACGACTCGGTTCCGTTATTTATTATTACATTGGAATAACTCGTGCATGCTTGATCTATCGCATGCATGGTGATTTCTTTTGTTATTCCATTCTTTATTATACCCGGTTGGTTAAAACTTTGACTTTATACTCCATGAAATTAGTAGAATATCCTCGATATTTGCGTTTCATCCGAAGATCTTTCATGGAAATATTCTTCCGATCATTCTTGAATTTTACTCTACAAAACAAAGATCGTGTTGACAATTTGGACGTTAATAATTCTCGGATAAAATAATTCTTGAACTTGTTTTATGAATTCTTATATCATTGTCATCATCCTCATGTTTATATTTTTTTGAAAGTCATACATGGCTTCAGTAGTGCATAGATGGACTTGGTATGATTATGACCGAGAGATTATTCATTGTGTAATCATGACCGTAATGTTACAAATGATGTGATAAAAATTCTCGATTGGTAGTAGTGCATTGATGGGCGATTGTTGGCATGATCATGACCATTAATGAATACACAAATATTCTTGGCGTAGTAATGCATTGAATAATTGTGGTCGTGATACTAAAGAATATCCTTGGTAGTAGAGTGCGGGGTGATTCGATGATGTGAAATATTTATTAAAGTGAGTCTCATTTATAAGCAAATGATGAAAAACCTTTTAAAACCTAAAAGATAGTAGACTTTATTTTCTACTTGACTCTTTTTAATGGATCACGTATTCATTGCAGATTAAACCTGGTTGTCTATTGTATTTTATCGGTTTAACATTATTGAAGACTATTGATAATTTATTGACATTATCTTAGTCATAATATTTCTTATCGGGGCTAGTTGAGCTCACCCTTTCTTTCTTCGTTTCTTCTTGAGGAAATGATAATATAAATTTGGGGACGAGTCGGGAAAAGCAGTGATGGTCACGAAGATAGATTAGTAGTCCTCACTATTCGTAAAATAGTGTGATAATAATCAGTAATGAGGACTTTTTATTTGAGTTTGTATAATATCTAGTAGAGCGATATTTGTATTTAAACTCACGATTTATGTCGTATTGTATACTGACAGTTATGTTAATAAGTTGTTTTTAAATTTGCACTAAATGTAAGTGTCGACCCAAGATGGGTGATGTATATACCTAATTTTAAAGGCGTCACATATCTCATAAATATGGATCAAAAGATTAGGTGGAGTAATAAGGCGATTTGGGAAAAATAGTAATCAATTCTCCTAGATAACCACAAACGACAAATAATTAGAAATAAAAAAAAGAGTCTAAAACGACCTACATATAAGAATGGAGGGAGTATATCATTAAATATAATATCAATTGTTGTTTTATGTCTTGTGTCTAATCAATGTTTTTCTTTTAATATTGTTTTATGCTGAGTTATTACTCTCTTACAATAGTATCTTATTATAATTGGAATGGAATATACAAATATATTAAGAATATTAAGTTTTCAAAAATTCTTTATTTTACACTTCATAAAAAACACTAAAAAAGTTATAATTATTACCGATTTGAAGGAACAAATGGCGAATATAATGTCATAATAAATAGGTTGAGGCTTTAAAAAAATATCGGATGTGTTTTTTTTTAATTTGATTTAGCTAATGATGTGTTAATAATACGATAATGTCTTTAGTTAAGTAGCTCAATTATAAGGGTAAGAGTAATGTTACTGACACATAAAATCGTCAATATATATATTGCATACAGTTCATATGACTTTATTTCAGACGTGGAATTCATTCTAATAACAGACTTATTTTGTAAATAACTAGTAGTATATATGAACAGTATGTGAATGGTTTTTATGTGATAATAAATTTATTGTAAGGGCAAAGTCGGACAAGAATTCAATTTATGGAAAGGAGAATAAAGGGTCAAATCATTAAACAGTTATTGAATTTTGCAAGCTACAAAATTTTGGATTTTGATGGCCGCCCTAGCCACTATTTTACTTTTTTCACCGTACTGGCTAGTGTCATAAAAATAATGCTCTAACGGTTTTAAAATTAGATATAATTTAATTTTTGAGACTGTATATTAAATTTAAAATATTTATAAAAATTTAAAATAAATTAAATTTTGTTATCTATTATAGAATTATAATAATTATATTAATTAAAATTTAATATGTCGTTATTTGATTTTAAAATTAAATTATATTTTTAATTTTAAAATGAAGGAGTAATAATAGTACTACATGTTTGGATTTCTAACTCTTGTATAGACTTGAACAATTACTACTATTATTATAGTTTTAGAAAAAAAATGTTATTTGAAATTCAATTATATAAAGGATTTCAAACTCTCAAGCCTCAACTCATCCCCGTCCGACATCCAAATTGCCTAATTATGAGTCTATTTTAATTTTAGATAAAAAACAATGTGGTATTTTGACTAAGAAAAAAAATACTTTAATTACAAAATTTCAATTAAAGCAAATTAAATGCATATGCACCATTCAATATCAATAAGATTTGAACATAAAATCTTTGCACACTGTGAGATTGTAACAATTCATATCAAATTTTGAGTAAAATCTCGAGTTTAAATCGAATCAAATTAAATGAAGTCTTAAACCATCATCAACCTAATATATTGACCAATACAGTGTTAATATACAGAGAGATAAGTCACCTTTTGACATGTGTGTCGACCACTCCCATACTTTCGCAAGTATGTGTATTATTGTTATTTTTTTGAGTTGGGTTGGGTTGAGTTGGGGTGGAGTGGGGTGGGGAATTAATAGAAATATATACTGTATTTATCAATACATGAATTGTTTTTTCTTATTTTTTCTGAAAGCATGCAAGTATAAACAAAAAGAAACTTTATTAATCGTATTGGAAAAGTAAATTTATGGTAAAAAGCAAACAGTAGGATAGAAATTTATAGTTTCAGAGCAGGATGTCTGGGTATTCATAGAATCCTAGTTTCATTCAGTAGACAGTAGTAGGAGTATTATACGAAAATTTGACCCGAAAACGACAAAGTCATTGGATACTCTCAAATCTAGTATGCATGCCCAAAATTAGCACCACTTCAAAATCTTCATTCTTTACATTATTGGTTTTTTTTTTTCCTTTTTCAAAAACATTTGACCAACTTAATTATTTTTAACACTATAGTCCATTTGATTCTTTTTATTTGTAAATCATTTAATTCTTAATTTATTTTATATGGCAGTTATAAAATATATTTTTTTTGAATTTTAAATTGACTTGCTGCTATTATTACAAATTTTGATTAAAAATAAATGATTACATATCACATACAAATTATCTAAAATTAACTCATTTTATTATCTACGTCTCTCTTTTCTTTCTCACCAGAAACCCTATCCTCCCTCAAATTTGCCATACATGTAATTTGTATTTTTCTGATCGAATAAATTAATCTCTCCTGATATTTTTTTACGGATCCGGTTAACATGAAGTGAACTTTATGGTAAGTTCACTTCATGACCAATACAGTGTTGACACACAGGCGAAGAAATTATCCTCCCGTTTGTGTGTCAGCACTACATTAGACATGAAGTAAACTTACCATGAAATTCACTTCATGCTAACCACTCCCTTTTTTACACGGTGTTTGTAAAAAAATAAATAATGTGAGACCTCAGATTTTATCAATAAAGATTTAAATTTTGTCGAAATAATTTTTTAATATTATGGTGTGAATTTGAGATAATATTATAGTTGTGGGTAGTATTTATAAATTTTGTAAAAGTATGCAAGTGGTTATATTATATTCGATTGGTCGGGAATATTCGGTTTAGTTGGGGAATATTAAATACAACTACCAATCATCGTTGGACCCCACAATGTAATTATTGTCGGATTGAGAAAGCGACAAAAATATTTTATTGAAATAACGGCGGAAGTTTTACTGGTAGTTCTTGTTGAACTACTTCGGTAGTAAAAAAATACGATGAATACGTGTAGTTGCGTACAAGAAGATTGCGGTATTGATTATCGACGCCATGTGAGTGTTTCACCGGTTTGATTAATTATTATCACGATTAATAATATGAATTATTATAGCGATAATGACGTTTTGTTTTATTCAGTATTATTAACGTAATAAAACGAAACATCTTTTATATAAAATAGAATCTTTATTAAAGTTATTACGTAAGGTACCACCCATTTTATAAATAAAGATGAATTTTTCTATAAATATTATTTTTGAATATTATGGAATAAATTTGATATAATGTTATAGTTGTGGGTAATATTTATAAATTTTGTGAAAGTATGCAAGTTGTTATAAAATATTCGTTTGGTGGGGAATATTCTTTTTGTTAGGAAATATTTAAATACAATGGCTCAATCATTGGTGGACCTACAATGTAATTATTATCGGATTGAGAAAACGACAAAAATATTTTATAAAAATAACTACGGAGGTGTTACCGTTAAAAGCTGTTGAACTACCCTTGGTAAAAGTAAAAACGAATACGATGTCTGGCGTAGTTGCAAGAAGACACTGCAGTATTGATTATTGATGCTTACGTGAGAAGTCACTCACCTACTTTCAATTATTGCTACTGATAATCACGTCATCATATCTCTTATATTATTGATTCAATTATTATCACAAAGATCATACGTATAATATGTTATAGTATTAAATCGATAATTGAGGCGATGAGTTATAAATGATTAATAATTGTTGAAAGATTAAATGTGTGTTGATGAAAAAAAAAATGATTTGTGGTAAGTTTGATTATTTTATGGGGCCGTATATGTCATCATCTAAGAGTCTCTTCGTCGATAGTATTTACCTTCGTCGATAGTAATTACCTTCGTCGATAAGTAATTACCCTTGTGAATAGTATTTACCTTCGTCAATCGATAGTAATTACCTTCGTCGATAGTAATTACCCTTGTGAATAGTATTTATCTTCGTCAATAGTATTTACCTTCGTTAATAGTAATTACCTTTACCGGACGTCGAACCACTTGTCGTTTCACATTACGGCGTCGAACCACTTGTATTTTCACATTACGAGCGTCCAAACCACCGTCGCCACACTTGCCTTTTCACACGGAAGGTCTTAAGCTAGAAATCTTCTATAAATAGAGGCCTAGGGCTTCATTATTTTTTCACGAATTCATTTAAGTTTATAGAGAGAAAGTATAGAGAGAATAAGAGAAAGAAGAAGAGTATTTTGTTACTTACACCTTCTGCAGATTCAATCTCCTACCAAATGTAAGGGGGTGTTATTCTTTCTTATTCATGAAGAGAAGCTGTTGTTATTCCATCGCTTATTATTACATTGGAATAAACTCGTATAAGTGGTTTACCCTATACTTGGTGACATTCTTCTATTATTACGTTGGAACATCACATGCGTGTGTTTTTACAGGACTGGTTAAAATCTTTATTATTATTCATTGGAACATCTCGCATCGTGTGTTTTACTGGGACACGGTTAATCTTTTATTATTCTGTTGGACACATCGCATGCGTGTGTTTTACATGGGACTGGTTCCGTCTTTATTATTACGTTGGAATATCCTATCCGTGTGTTTTACACCGGATCCGGTTCCATCTTTATTATTCTGTTGGAACATCACGTCGGTGTGAATTTCACGACTGGTTCCGTTATTTATTATTACATTGGAATAACTCGCATGCATGCGATTCTATCGCATGCATGGTGATTTCTTTTGTTATTCCATTCTTTATTATACCCGGTTGGTTAAAACTTTGACTTATATACTCCATGAAATTAGTAGAATATCCTCGATATTTGCGTTTCATCCAAAGATCTTTTCATGGAAATATTCTTACGATCATTCTTGAATTTTACTCTACAAAAAAAAAGATCGTGTTGACAATTTGGACGTTAATAATTTCTGGATAAAATAATTCTTGAACTTGTTTTATTGAATTCTTATATCATCATCATCATCCTCATGTTTATATTTTTGAAAGTCAAATACGTGGCTTTGTAGTGCGTAGATGGACTTGGTATGATTATGATTGAGAGACTATTGATTGTAATCATGGCCGTAATGTTACAAATGATGTGATAAAAATCTTGATTGGTAGTAGTGCATTGATGGGACGATTGTTGGCATGATCGCTGACCATTAATGAATACACAAATATTCTTCGCCCGTAGTGCATGAATAATTGTGGTCGTGATACTAAAGAATATCCTGGCCGTAGAAAGTGGGGTGATTCGATGATGTGAAATATTTATTAAAGTTCGAGTCTCAAATTTATAAACGATGATGAAAAACCTTTTAAAACCTAAAAGATAGTAGACTTTATTTTCTCTTGACTCTTTTAAATGGATTAGATATTCATTGCAGATTAAAGCTGGTTGTCTATTGTATTTTATCGGTTTAACATTATTGAAGACTATTGATAATTTATTCTCGCATTATCTTAGTCATAATATTTCTTCTTGGGCTAGTTGAGCTCTCACCCTTTCTTTTCTTTATTTCTTCGTGAAATGATAATATAAATTGGGGACGAGTCCTGGGAAGCAGTGATGGTCACGAAGATAGCATTAGTAGTCCTCACTATTACGTAAAATAGTGTGATAATAATCGTAATGAGGACTTTTTGTTTGAGTTTGTATAATATCTAGTAGGCGATATTTGTATTTAAACTCACGTTTATGTCGATTGCATACTGCAGCAGTTATGTTAATAAGTTGTTTTTAAATTACGTACCATGTAAGTGTCGACCCAAGAGATGGGTGATGTATACCTAATTTTGGGGGCGTCACGGTTAGTATCGAGCTTAGGGATATGATCCCCTGGCTAAGATGTGAGAATAGTCTTAGGTGGGGAGAGACGGGAATACCTTCGCTAGTATGACCTACCTAAGTTTATGTGATATTTTATTGGTTGGTCGGAAGATAGGGATAATTTGTTACATGTCAATTAACCTTTTGTTTTGTGGCGATGTCGAAAATGACATCCGAGAATGTTGAGAATAGCAATGGAGCGCAGAAAGCGATTGTTGATTCACCACATATCAATAATCGAGGATAATGTGCATCGAAGGCGATAATCCTCGTGCAAACAACAACAACGACCAAATGACGAATGATCGAATGTTCAGAGGCTTTTATGCGAATTTATGCAACAATGAGTAGAGCGACTCTCGTCCAAAGCGTGGGGTGGAAACACGGAAAACTCTCGGGCGGTCACCATTAAACAATTTAAGGAGCTAGGACCACCGGGAGTTTAAGGGAGAGCCAAAACCACGGCGGAAGCATGGATAAAGCAGATTACAAGATATTTGATGTTTTGGGATGCTCCAGAGAGCAAAAGGTTCCCTTCACGCCTTTATGTTGCAGGAGAGGCGGATTCTTGGTGGGAATCGGTAAAACGTACTCAACCAAATTGCATCTTGAAGATATCTTGGGAGAAGTTCGGGGAGTCTGTTCAACGACAAATACTTTCACGAAAGTATTCGCCACATGAAGGAGGTGGAGTTTATCAAGTTGGAACAAAACAATATGGCCGGTGTCGCAATACGAGGCAAAATTTGCGGAGTTATCACGGTTCGCCCCACTTGGTGGATAATGAAAGAGAGAATGGGCGAATGTTTTTAAGAGGGTTGAAGCGGGAGATACGTCAACATCTTATTTCTCATAAAGCGTGTTTGTATTGGATGTTGTAAATAGGGCTCGATTAGTGGAGTAGCGATAATGAGTCAGTCAATGAACTAAAAAGAGAAGCGGTAAGCAAAATTATAATACCAAATGAGAATAGTCATCGAGGCGGTGACAACAAGCGTGGAGGAATCAAGCGGGCGAGATATGGTAACCACTTGGTGGTAATCGGGGCCAAAACAATAAGAATGGACATTTCAAGAAAAGGAGATTCAACAATGATGGAAAGACGTCAAGACCAAAGACCCATTGTTAAGGAAGGAGAAAGACCACCTATCATATGCTTCAAAATGGAGGAGAGGACACATCGATCAAAGCTGCCATCATCATAGTCAAAGCATGTTATAATTGTGGAAGAGAAGGTCACTTAGCTCGATTTTTTGCCGTTCAAGACAAATTAAGCTAGGATGGAGGCACCAAAGGCCATCCCGAGAAAATTCAAAAACCGTAGTGTAAGAGGAGAGCATTTGTTGTGACCTCCCAAAGAGCAAGGAATCAAGAATGAGGTCATCACGGGTAAGCTTATCGTAAACTCTAATGAAGTCTATACTTTATTTGATCACGGTTCTACCCATTCTTTTATTTCTCCTACTTGCGCTCATCGATTAAATTTGACTCAGGAGAAATTAGACTTTGACTTATCTGTGGAAACTCCGTTGGGAGAAACCTTCATTACATCCAATCGTTTATAAGTCTTGTTTGGTTCAAATCGGTACCCTCACATTACACCGTCGATCTTATTTCATTAAAAATACTTGCATTTGACGTGATTCTAGGGATTGATTGGTTAACTACTTATCATGCAAAAATTGATTGTTTTCGTAAGGTTGTTAGCTTTCATATTCCTAATCAACCTATTATGCGAATTCAAACGACTCAAACCATTAAAATCAATCACGGTCATCTCAAGCCATAAAGCTATTCGTTTATTGAAAAACGGATGTCAAGCTTTCTTAGCTCATGTCATGATTTAAATAAAAATAAATCGGTTTTAAACGATATTCCTATTGTTAATAAATTTCCGACGTATTCCCAAGAACTTCTGGCCTACCCCCGAGGCGTGAAATTGAATTTTGTATCGACCTTGAACCCGGACAAAACCTATTTCCAAAGCCCCATATCGAATGGCTCTATTGAACTTCGAGGAGTTAAAGACCCAACTGCGAGGAATTGTTAGACATTGGCTTTATTCGTCCTAGTACTTCTCCTTGGGGTGCTCCATTCTATTCGTGAAGAAGAAAGATGGGAGTATGCGACTTTGTATTGATTATCGGGAGTTGAATCACGTCACCATCAAAAATAGGTATCCATTGCCACGTATTGATGACTGTTTGACCCGATTGTAAGGAGCCAAATTCTTTTCAAAGATTGATCTTCGTTAGGATATCACCAATTGAAGATTAGAACACCGACATTCCAAAGCGGCTTCGAGAACTTCGATGACGGGCATTATGAATTCTAGTCATGTCCTTTGGATTGACTAATGCTCCCCGCCGCCTTCATGGATATGATGAACCGAGTATTCGAGGAATATTTAGATCACTTTGTGGTCGTCTTTATTGATGACATCCTTATTTATTCCAAAAGCCGTGAAGATCATGAAGCAACACTTGAGGCGACACTCCAAAAGCTTCGTGAATATAAGCTTTATGCCAAGTTGAAGAAATGCGAGTTACGGCTTGAAGAAGTAGCATTCCTTGGGCGCGATGGTATCAAGTCATGGAATATCTGTTGACCCAAAGAAAGATGAAGCTATTCAAAGTGGGAACAACCTAAATCGATGGCGAAATCGTAGCTTTCTCGGTTTATTTGGTTATTATCGGAGATTCGTGGAAGGATTTTCTCGAATCGCTATTCCATTGACTCGGTGACTCGGAAAGATACAAAGTTCGGTTGGAGCGAAGAATATGAGAAGAGTTTTCAAGAACTCAAGAGGAGACTTATTTCAAAGACTGTTCGACAATACCATCATCGGCTCGGAGGATTTGTCATCTCTGATGATGCTTGAAGCAAAGGGTTGGGATGTGTTCTCATGCAACATGGAAAAGTAATAGCTTTATGCCTCGCGACAACTCAAAGAATATGAAAGGAATTATCCTACTCATGATCTAGAGTTGGCAATTTGTGTCTCTTGCACTTAAAATTTGGAGGCATTACTTGTATGGGGAGAAAGTGGAGATCTTTACGGATCATAAAAGCCTCAAATATTTCTTCACTCAAAAGGAACTCAACATGCGACAACGACGTTGGCTTGAAGCTGTTGAAAGATTATGATCATACCATCCAATACCATCCTGGAAAAGCAAACGTGGTAGGTGACGCATTGAGTAGAAAATCATATGCAAGACTGAGTGCGATATTGTCAATATGAGCCCATTTTGTGTGACTTGCAAAGGATGGAGATAGAATTAAAGACTCTCGGGGCGCGTGTGATGATAAGCGAGTATACGAGTAGAACCGGCTTTAATTGATAAAGTTAAAAGCGCTTTCAAGCTACGGACACGGAGGCGATCGTATGAGGAAGAAAGTGCAAGAAGGTGCTATGCCAGGAAGCAAGAATCGATGAAGAAGGAATACTTGAGTCAACTCCGGACTTTGTGTTCTAACGACCACGATTTAAAGTATAATATCATGATGGAGGCACACAACACACCATTTGCAATCCATTTGGGAGTACCAAAATGTATCATGATATTAAATCATACATTTTGGTGGAGCAATATGAAGAGAGAGATAACGCATTTGTTTATCTCAAGGTGTCTAACTTGTCAGCGAGTTAAAGCGGAGCATCAAGTACCAAAAGGTCCATTGCACCGCTTGAAATTCCGAATGGAAGTGGGAGCACATTACCATGGATTTAGATTCACGGTCTTCCTAAGGTTTCTCAAGGCATTGATGCGATTTGGGTCATTGTTGATAGGTTGACCAAGTCCGCTCATTTCTTACCGACACGAGAAACTTATACACTTGAACGTCTTGCTCGTATGTACATAAACGAGATTGTAAGATCGCATGGTATGCTTGCAGTATCCATAGTTTTCGATCGAGACCCAAGATTCACTTCACGATTTTGGGTTAGTTTGCAAAAAGCTATGAGCACAGACTTACGATTTAGCTCTAAGATATCATCCTGGGAGGCGGACGGACAATCGGAGAGGACTATTCAAACTTTTGAAGATCTATTAAGACTACGTGTCCTTGATTTCAAGGGAGTTGGGACAAGTTCTTACCATTGGTGGAGTTTTCCTACAACAACGCTTATCAAGCAAGTATTGGCATGGCTCCATTCAAGCGTTGTATGGAAGAAAGTGTCGTTCTCCGGTATGTTGGGATGAGGTGGGGTGAAGCAACGTTGTTGGGACCGGAGTTGGTACGTATATGACTACGGAAAAGATTCAAACGATCCGACAACGTATAAAAACCTCACAAAATCGACAAAAGAGTTATCTTGATCTTCATCGAAAGGACGTGGAATTCGATATAGAGATCATGTGTTGTTAAGAGTTGCTCCATGGAAAGGAGTTACAAGATTTGGAAAGAGAGGAAAACTTAACCCTCGATTCATCTGGTCCATTTTAATCCTCGATCGAGTAGGAGGCGTGGCCTATAGACTCGCTTTCTGCCAAATATGTCTCGTGTTCATAACGTTTTTCACATATCTATGTTACGTAAATATGTGAAAGACCGAACCATATTATTGAGTTAGAACCGGGACGAAATAGCGGAAGATTTGACGTATGAAGAGGTTCTGTTCAAATTTTGGATAAGAAGGAACATATTCTACGCTCCAAGGTTATACCTCAAGTCAAAGTTTTGTGGAGGAACCACGATGTTGAGGAAATGACTTGGGAGTTAGAATCGAAATGAAATCAAGGTATCCTTACCTCTTCGACATACCAGTCGTACGTACACCTAATTTCGAGAGGCGAAATTTCATAAGAAGGGAGGTTGTAAGACCCCGACTTTTATAAATAAAGATGAATTTTTCTATAAATATTATTTTTGAATATTATGGAATAAATTTGATATAATGTTATAGTTGTGGGTAATATTTATAAATTTTGCAAAGTATGCAAGTTGTTATAAAATATTCGTTTGGTGGGGAATATTCTTTTTGTTAGGGAATATTAAATACATAATGGCTCAATCATTGGTGGACCCCTACAATGTAATTATTATTCGGATTGAGAAAACGACAAAAATATTTTATAAAAATAACTACGGAGGTGTTACCGTTAAAAGCTGTTGAACTACCCGGTGGTAAAAAGTACGATGAATGGCGTAGTTGCGTAAGAAGACACGGTATTGATTATTGATGCTTACGTGAGAAGTCACTCACCATTTATGCTCAATTATTACTCACGATGAATTCACGTGATCATATCTCTTATATTATTGATTCAATTATTGTCACAAGATCATATCGTATAATATGTTATAGTATTAAATCAATAATTGAGACGACAAGTTATAAATGATTAATAATTGTTGAAAGATTAAATGTGTGTTGATGAAAAAAAAATGATTTGTGGTAAGTTTGATTATTTTTTATGGGGGCTCATATGTCATCATCTAAGAGTCTCTTCATCAATAGTATTTACCTTTCGTCAATAGTAATTACCTTCGTCGATAGTAATTACCCTTGTGAATAGTATTTACCTTCCGTCGATAGTAATTACCTTCGTCAATAGTAATTACCCTTGTGAATAGTATTTATCTTCGTCGATAGTATTTACCTTCGTTAATAGTAATTACCTTTACCAGACGTCGAACCACTTGTCGTTTCACATTACTGAGCGCCGAACCACTTGTCGTTTCACATTACAAAGCGCCAAACCGATCGTGTCAAGCCACTTGCCTTTTTTCACACGGAAGGTGCTAAGCTAGAAATCTTCTATAAATAGAGGCCTAGGGCTTCATTATTTTCACGAATTCATTTAAGCTTGTAGAGAGAGAAAGTATAGAGAGAATAAGAGAAAGAAGAAGAGTATTTTGTTACTACACCGCTTTGCAGATTCAATCTCCTACCAAATGTAAGGGGTGTTATTCTTTCTTATTCATGAAGAGAACTGTTGTTATTCCATTGCTTATTATTACATTGGAATAACTTTGTATAAGTGGTTTACCCTATACTTGGTGACATTCTTCTATTATTCATTGGAACATCCATGCTGCGTGTTTTTTTATAGGACTGGTTAAAATCTTTATTATTATTACATTGGAACATCACATGCGTGTGTTTTACAGGACTGGTTAAAATTTTATTATTCATTGGAACATCCACATCGTGTGTGTTTTACAAGGACACGGTTAAAATCTTTATTATTCTGTTGGAATATCCTATCGTGTGTGTTTTTACACGGATCCGGTTCCATCTTTATTATTCATTGGAACATCGCTGGTGTGAATTTCACGACGACTGGTTCCGTTATTTATTATTCCGTTGGAATAACACATGCATGCGGTCTATCGCATGCATGGTGATTTCTTTTGTTATTCCATTCTTTATTATACCCAGTTGGTTAAAACTTTGACTTCTATACTCCATGAAATTAGTAGAATATCCTTGATATTTGCGTTTCATCCAAAGATATCTTTTCATGGAAATATTCTTACGATCATTCTTGAATTTTACTCTACAAAAAAAGTATCATGTTGACAATTTGGGACGTTAATAATTCTCGGATAAAATAATTCTTGAACTTGTTTTATTGAATTCTTATATCATTGTCATCATCCTCATGTTTATATTTTTTTGAAAGTCATACGTGGCAGTAGTGCATAGATGGACTTGGTATGATTATGACCGAGAGACTATTCGGTGTAATCACGTAGTAATGTTACAAATGATGTGATAAAAATCTCGGTGGTAGTAGTGCATTGATGGATGATTGTTGGCATGATCATGACCATTAATGAATACACAAATATTCTTGCCCGTAGTGCATGAATAATTGTGGTCGCGTGATCTTAAAGAATATCCTTGGCAGTAGTGCAAGGGGTGATTCGATGATGTGAAATATTTATTAAAGCCGAGTCTCATTTATAAACGATGATGAAAAACCTTTTAAAACCTAAAAGATAGTAGACTTTATTTTCTACTTGACTCTTTTAAATGGATTGCATATTCACCGCTGTAGATTAAACCGGTTATCTATTGTATTTTATCGGTTTAACATTATTGAAGACTATTGATAATTTATTCTCGCATTATCTTAGTCATAATATTTCTTCTTGGGCTAGTTGAGCTCACCCTTTCTTTCACTTTGTTCTCTTGAGGAAATGATAATATAATTTGGGACGAGTGGGAAACGAAAGTGATGGTCACGAAGATAAGCATTAGTAGTCCCTCATTATTCGTAAAATAAGTGTGATAATAATCAGTAATGAGGACTTTTTGTTTGAGTTTGTATAATATCTAGTAGGCGATATTTGTATTTAAACTCACGAGTTTATGTCGTATTGCATACCATGCAGTTATGTTAATAAGTTGTTTTTAAATTTCGTACCATATAAAAGTGTCGACCCAAAGATGGGTGATGTATACCTAATTTTGGGGGCGTCACATATTCTATAAATAGAATATATTATATTTTATTATGCATAGTGTTGCATAGTGTTTTGCATAGTATTATGCATAGTGTTGTTGCATATAGTGTTCAGATATAGTAAAATATTTTTATATAAATAGAATATATTATATTTTATTTAAAAGATTTTTCTTTAAATATGGACCGTCAGATTAAAGTAAAATCAACTGACCGATTCATGGATTAATTCTTATGCATTCCATTTTCCTATAAATAGAAGCTCATTCCTTCATTTATTTTCTTACGAATTCATTGAAACTCTAGAGAGAGAAATTATAGAAAAGCTATAGAGAAAATTATAGAAAGAAGAAGAGTATTCTCGCTACTTCACTACTTACGTATTCAGGTCTTTTTTACGGTAGGGGTGTTATTCTTTCTTCTTGAAGAGAACTTCGTTATTCCATTCACTATTATTCATTGGAATAACTTTTGTAAAAGTGGCATACCCTATACATAACTTTATCACGCCAGATACCCTTTACTTGGTGAAATCCTTATGTTATTCCATTGCTTATTATTCATTGGAATAACTTTGTATCATGCGGTTTACCCTATACTTGGTGACATTCTTCTATTATTCATTGGAACATCCACATCTGTGTGTTTTTACAGGACCCGGTTAAAATCTTTTTTATTATTATTCGTTGGAACATCACGCGTGTGTTTTACACCAGGACTGGTTCCGCTCTTTATTATTATTCATTGGAACATCCATGCATGTGTGTGTTTTACACACGGACCGGTTAAAATCTTTATCATTCGTTGGAATATCCTATCTATGTGTTTTACACCGGATCCGGTTCCATCTTTATTATTCTCGTTGGAACATCACGCTTTGTGAATTTCACCGACACAGTTTACATTATTATTATTCGTTGGAATAACACTGCCTATGCCAAGTACCGCATGCATGGTGATTTCTTTTGTTATTCCATTCTTTATTATACCCGGTTGGTTAAAACTTTGACTTCTATACTCCATGAAATTAGTAGAATATCCTTGATATTTGCGTTTATCCGAGATCTTTTCATGGAAATATTCTTCCGATCATTCTTGAATTTTACTCTCTATTTAAACAATATCATGTTGACAATTTGGACGTTAATAATTCATGGATTAAATAATTCTTGAACTTGTTTTATTGAATTATTATGTCATTGTCATCATCCTCATGTTACATTATGTTATCTTTTGGCTTTACAAGATAGATGAACTTAGTATGATTATGACCGAGGATCATTCTAAGATAATCATGACTTGATATAAATGATGTGACAAAAGTCCTCGGTGGCTGTAATGCGATGATGGATAGTTTTTGGTATGATTATGACTGAGGGGTGATTCGGTATAGTCATGACCATTGATAATTTGATGAAAATCCTTGGCTGCGTAATACGAGTGGATGATTAGATGTGGTGGTTTATTTATTAAAAGTCGAGTCTCGTGATAAAAATTGATGAAAACCTTTTAAAACCTAAAAGATAGTAGACTTTATTCTCTACTTGATTTTTTTAATGGATTGCTTATTCCTCTGCAGTTAAACTGGTTGTCTATTGTATTTTATCAGTTTAACACTGTTGAAGGCTAATGATAATTTATTCGCATTATCTTAGTCATAATATTTCTTCTTGGGCTAGTTGAGCTCACCCTTTCTTTCTTTTTCTTCTTTGTGAAATGAGAACATAGCTGGGACGAGTTGGGGAATGAAGTAATGGTCCAGAGGATAGCATTAGTAGTCCTCATTATTCTGTGAAATAGTGTGATAATAGTTGTAATGAGGACTCCTTTTGAGTTTGTATAATATCTAGTAGACAATATTTGTATTCAAACTCACGGTTTATGTCAGTATTGCATACCCTACGCTTATATTAGTAAGTCGTATTTGAATTTATGTACCGTGTAAGTGGCGACCCAAGATGGGTGACGTATACCTAATTTTGGGGGCGTCACAGTTGGTATCAGAGCTTAGGGATATGATCCCTGGCTAAGATGTGAGAATAGAACTAGGAGGGGAGAGACGGGGAATTCCTTCGCTAGTATGACCTACCTAAGTTTATTTGGTATTTGATTGGTCGGTCAGAGTATAGTGATAATATGTTGCATGTCAATTAACCCTTATTTTGTGGCAGTGTTTGAAAATGGCATCCGAGAATGTTGAGAATAGCAATGGAGCACAGGAAACTGTTGATTCTCCACAGATCAATAATCTGGATAATGTGCAACAGGATGGCGATAATCCTCTTGTAAACAACAACACTGATCAATTGATGAATGACGGTACGTTTAAAAGGTTTTTAGAATTCATGCAACATCAAAGCGAAAAGCGACTCTCGCCCAAAACGTAGGTGGAAACACGGAAAACTCTCGGCGGTCACCGCTAAACAATTCAAAGAGTTGGGACCACCGGAGTTTAAGGGAGAGCAAAACCACTTCAAGCGGAAGCATGGATAAAGCAGATTACCAAGATATTTGATGTCTTGGGATGCTTCGAGGAGCAAAAGGTTCCTTTGCCGCCTTTTATGTTATGCGGAGAAATGATTCATTGGTGGGAATCCAGAAACGTACTCAACTTTCATTCAGATCAAGATATCTTGGGAGAAGTTCCAGAGTCGTACATTCAACGACAAATACTTTCCGAAAGTATTCGCCCACATGAAGGAGGTGGAGTTTATCAAGTTGGAACAAAACAATATGGCCGTGTCGCAATACGAGGCAAAATTTGCGGAGTTATCACGATTTAGGCGTCCCTTGGTGGATAATGAAGAGAGAATGACGCGAATGTTTTTAAGAGGTTTGAAGCAGGAGATACGTCAACATCTTATTTCTCATAAAGCTGTGTTTTTATTCAGATGTTGTAAATAGGGCTCGATTAGTGGAGGCGATAACGAGTCAACGCAACTAAAAGAAAGCGGTAAGCAAAATTATAATACCGGTGAGAGTAGTCATCAAGCGGTGACAACAAGCGTGGAGAAATCAACGGGCGGATATGGTAACCACTTGGTGGTAATCGGGGCAAAATAATAAGAATGGACATTTCAAGAAAAGGAGATTCAACAATGATGGAAAGACGTCAAAGACCAAAGACCCGCTTCAAAGGAAGAAGAACGACCACCGGTTATATGCTTCAAATGCGGAGGGAGGGACACATCGATCCGCTTGCGCCATGCCAGTCAAAGTATGTTATAATTGTGGAAGAGAAGGTCACTTAGTTCGATTTTGTCGCCATCAAGACAAATTCAACTAGGATGGAGGCACCAAAGGTTTGTCCCGCACAAACCAAAGCCCGGTAGTTTAAGAGAGAGCGTTTTTTCTCGTGACGAGGAACCCGAATAAAATTATCACGGGTAAGTTAATCGTAAGCTCGCGAAGTCTATACCGTGTTAGATACCGATTCTACCCACTCTTTTATTTCACCTAGTTGCGTTCAACGTTTAAATTTGACTCAGGAGAAGTTAGACTTTGACTTATTGGTTGAAACTTCGTTAGTAGGAGCCTTCGTTCGCTTACTATTTTTAAATCTTGTTTGATTCAAATAAACACTTTCACGTTACCTGTCGATCTTATCTTTTTGAAAACACTTGCCTTTGATGTGATTTTAGGAATCAATTGGTTAACTACTCATCATGCTTTTCGTAAGGTTGTTAGCTTTTATATTCATAACCAACTTATTGTGCGAATTCAAGTAACCAAACTACTAAAGTCAATTATTGTCATATCAAGCCATAAGTAAAGAGCCCTGAACCATTCATTGTTGACTTCCTTGTGTGGAATGCACTGAATCCAGACTTTTTGTAGGTGACATCGTGAATGAAGATGGCAAGTTTATAGGTATCATTGTGAGGTGCTATCTAGGTTAAGAGATAGAAGTCACAGTTGGTATTAATGTGACGTACTATCCAAGTCTTGGACGAGTAACAGTTTTGAATGATATTTCTATCATTAATAAATTTCTTGGCGTATTCTTGAAGACTTCCTAGCCTACCCTAGAACGTGAAATCGAATTTTGTATTGACCCCAGTACAAAAACCCATTTCTTAAACCCTAAAATATTTCTTCAACTAAATGAACAGTTTACGTGGTTTATGATGAAAGTCATAATAAAAGCATTGGAATAATGAAAATCATGGGTATATGAAGTATTAGTAAGTTTTATAATGAGTTATGTTGGTTAGTATGTGAAAACATGAAAGTTTCTTAGAAATCACAAAGAGTTGAAAATCAAATTTTGGTGAAAAACGTAACATGAAATTCAATTGACTATATCTCTTATTATATTTTGAATTTTTGAATGTGGTCAAGTCCTAGAGGTAGATCTATGAGTTATCTAACTAATCCAAGTGGAATTACTGGAAAAGGTGTTGTAGATTTTTGTGTGGACTGATTTTAGCAAAGGAGGCCAAAGCTGTAAATTTCGAAAATGCTACTGCCCAGAAACTTTAAGGGGCTGTTTCGGCCACTTAAATTATGAGAAAAATTCTGGCCTTTTGGGACATGAAAGTATATGGTATAAAGTACCTCCTGTCCAAAAATGAGCTCATTCTGACTTAAAATGAGCAAGTTATGACTATTTCAATATTTAGGTTTTTCCGATTTAAAAAACGCTATAACCGTAGTTCTACAACTCCGATGACCATGAAATTTAAACTAGAAGCTCACGTTAACATGTGTAAGGTCTTGCCAAGATTTGGGAATTTTTGGAGTTAAACTTGAGGTAGCTAATTTCTTAAGGAATTAATTAGAAATTGATTTTGAAAAATAGTAAATGAATTTTAAAATTCGGGAAAATATATTTTCATTATGGGATTATATTATGCTAAATCCCAGAAAAGAAATATTTTGGGACTGATTTGGTATTTTTCATGAAAATATTTTAGTTCTGAACATATGAGTTAAATATGTTATGTGAAGTAATAAAAGTTGAAAATAGGATTTTATGGCTAGAGAATCCTATATAGAGTATATGCATATTTTTTTTGATGAGGATTTGATAATTGGTGATGATATTTTATGAGTATGGCATTTTGAATGATTAAATGCATTATATGGTAAAAGCGTAAACAATTGAGATAAATTGTTTATAAATTTAAGAAGTGATTAAAATATTATTATAATATTAATGTTATTAGATTATGAGATTATTAAGTGATTGATAACATGGGGATATTCTTGAATCCTGGATAAATTATATTATAAATGTTTAATATTTATCCTTTATCTTATTTGATTGATTCTTTATATCATTATCCCTCATTTATATTTTTTTAAAGTCATACGTGGCTGTAGAGCATAGATGGACTTGGTATGATTATGACGAGGATTGTTCGGTATAATCATAATCAGAATTGAAAAACACAATTATCTTTGGTAGTAGTGCATGGATAATTTGTGATCGTGATACTTAATGAATATCCTTGCTTTGTAGTGCGGGGATGATTCGACGATGTGGATTAATTATTGAAATTTGAGTCTCAAAGAATGAAATATTAATTCATGGATGTGTTCAAAGTCATCCGTGGCTTACGTGCATAGATGGACTTGGTATGATTATGACCGAGGATTGTTTCGGCATAATCATAATCAGTAATTGAAAACACAATTATCTTTGGCCGTAGTGCATGGATAATTTGTGGTCGTGATACTAATGAATATCCTTGGCACGTAGTGCGGGGATGATTTATGACGATGGATTAATTATTGAAATTTGAGTCTCAAAGAATGAAATATTAATTCATGGATGCGTTCAAAGTCATCTCGTGGCTCACGTGCATAGATGGACTTGGTATGATTATGATGATTGGATTGTTCGGTATAATCATAATCAGTAATTGAAAAAACACAATTATCTTTGGTAGTAGTGCATGGATAATTTGTGGTCGTGATACTTAATGAATATCCTTGGCGCGTAGTGCGGGGATGATTCGATGATGTGGATTAATTATTGAAAGTGAGTCACAAAGAATGAAATATTAATTCATGGATGCGTTCAAAGTCAATACGTGGCTTACGTGCATAGATGGACTTGGTATGATTATGACCGAGTGATTGTTTGGTATAATCATAATAGTAATTGAAAACACAATTATCTTTGGTAGTAGTGCATGGATAATTTGTGGTCGTGATACTAATGAATACACGATTATCTTTGGTAGTAGTGCATGGATAATTTGTGGTCGTGATACTAATGAATACACGATTATCTTTGGTAGTAGTGCATGGATAATTTGTGGTCGTGATACTTAATGAATACACGATTATCTTTTGGTAGTAGTGCATGGATAATTCGTGATCGTGATACTTAATGAATATCCTCGGCACGTAGTGGGGATGATTCGATGATATGGATTAATTATTGAATCGAGTCTCATTGAATGAAATATTAATTCATGGATGTGGTAAAAGTCATCTTCTTGTCAGTAGTAGTGCATTGATAGACTTGGTATGATTATTACACGGATTATTTAAGATAATCATGACCGTAATTGAAAAAACACGAATATCCTTAGCCAAGAAGTGCATGAATAATTCATGGTTGTGATACTATTATTGTTTGAGTCTCGAGATTATTGGTTTTCTGAGTTGTATATCTTTGGCCTGTAGTGCAAAGATGAATTGTTAAATGAATATCTTTGGCGGATTGCAAAGATGAATTTAATGTTTTCAACGATAAAGGTATTCAATGTATCCTCACCTCTTTATCATATCGAAAGACGCATCTTTAATTTCGAGGGCGAAATTCCATACAGGAGGGAGATTGTGAGACCTCAGATTTTATCAATAAAGATTTAAATTTTGTCGAAATAATTTTTTAATATTATGGTGTGAATTTGAGATAATATTATAGTTGTGGGTAGTATTTATAAATTTTGTAAAGTATGCACAGTGGTTATATTATATTCGATTGGTGGGGAATATTCGGGTTTAGCGAGGGAAATATTCGCATAACTACTCAATCATTGGTGGACCCTTATAATGTAAATTATCATTTCGGATCGAGAAAACGACAAAAATATTTTATTGAAATAACTATGGAAGTTTTACTGTAGTAGTTCTTGTTGAACTACTCGGTAGTAAAAGTACGAAAGAATACGCGTGTGGTTGCATAAGAAAGACACCGGTATTGATTATCGATGCCATGTGAGAAGTTCACCGGTTTGATTCCATTATTGTCGATTAATAATATGAATTATTATAGCGATAATGACGTTTTGTTTTATTCAGATTATTAACGTAATAAAAGCGAAACATCTTTTATATAAAATAGAATACTTTATTAAAGTTATTCTATAAATAGAATATATTATATTTTATTATGATAGTGTTGCATAGTGTTTTGCATAGTAGATATATGCGTAGTGTTGCATAAATGTTTTGCATAGTAAAATGTTTTTATATAAATAGAATATATTATATTTTATTTAAAAGATTTTTCTTTAAATATGGACCGTCGATTAAAGTAAATCAATCCGGACCGTTCATGGATTAATTCTTATGCATTCCATTTTCCTATAAATAAGCTCATTCCTTCATTATTTTCTTACTTAATTCATTGAAACTCAGAGAGAAATTATATAGAGAGTTATATAGAAAATTATAGAAAGAAGAAGAGTATTCTCGCTACTTCACTACTTCGTATTCATTTCTTTACTACGGTAGAAGGGTGTTATATTTTTTCTTCTTGAAGAGAACTTCATTATTCCATTCTATTATTATTACATTGGAATAACTGTAAAAAGGCATATACCTATACATAACCTCGTATAATGTGGCAGATACCCTTTACTGGTGAAATCCTTATGTTATTCCATCGCTTATTATTACATTGGAATAACTCAGATACGCTATTATTCCTATACTTGGTGACATTCTTCTATTATTACATTGGAACATCCTGCTCATGCATGTTTTACACCGGACTGGTTCCGCCTTTTATTATTATTCATTGGAACATCCGCATCATGTGTTTTTACACCGGACCTGGTTAAAATTTTTATTATTATTCTTGGAACATCCCGTCATCATGTGTGTTTCACAGGACTCTTGTTCGCCTCTTTATCATTCTGTTGGAATATCCTATATCGTGTTTTTACACCGGATCCTGGTTCCATCTTTATTATTCTGTTGGAACATCCCTTCATGGTGTGAATTTCACCGACACAGTCGCTCATTATTATTATTACATTGGAATAACTCATAATACATCAAGATCGCACGTATGGTGATTTCTTTTGTTATTCCATTATTTATTATCTTGGGTTGGTTAAAACTTTTGACTTCTATACTCCATGAAATTAGTAGAATATCCTCGATATTTGCGTTTTATCCAAAGATCTTTCATGGAAATATTCTTCCGATCATTCTTGAATTTTACTTCACTTTAAACAAGCGATTCGTGCCGACAATTTGGACGTTAATAATTCATGGATTAAATAATTCTTGAACCTTTTTATTGAATTATTATGTCATCACATCATCCCTCACGTTACATTACGTTATATTTATCTTTTTACACGATGCGTAGATGAACTTAGTATGATTATAATGAGCGATCATTCAGATAATCGTGACTTGATATAAATGATGCGACAAAAGTCCCGATTGGCTTCGTAATGCAGATGATGGATAGTTTTGGTATGATTATGACTGAGGGGTGATTCGGTATAGTCATGACCATCGATAATTTGATGAAAATCCTCGACCGCAGTAGATACGGGGATGATTAGATGTGGTGGTTTATTTATTATTGTTCTAGTCTCAATGATAAAAATTGATAAAACCTTTAAAACCTAAAAAGATAGTAGACTTTATTCTCTACTTGATTTTTTAATGGATTCTTATTCATCTGCAGTTAAACCTGGTTGTCTATTGTATTTTATCGGCTTAACATCTGTTGAACGCTTAATGATAATTTATTCTCGCATTATCTTACCATAATATTTTTTCTTTCGGCCATTGAAATTCACCCTTTCTTCTTCATTTCGTTTCTTCTTGAAATGAGAACATAAATTTTGAGACGAGTTGGGAATGAAGTAATGGTCAGGAGGATAAGATTAAGTAATTCTCATTATTACGTGAAATAGTGTGATAATAACAGAATGAGTGACTCCTTTTTGAGTTTAGTATAATATCTAAGTAGACAATATTTATATTCAAACTCACGATTTATGTCAGATTGCATCTTACACAGTTATATATTAAGAAATCAGATTTGAATTTACGTATCAGTAGTTAGTGGCATTCCAAGATGGGTGGACGATACCTAATTTTCAAGGCGTCACAAATAACATTATGAAATTTTAAATTAGCTTAAAAAAAATCAAAACAAACTGGGAATATACTAATAAGTCAGGGGTGATGATGTGACAGACCAGTATGGGATAAAACAACTTTCATTAAGTAGCTGCCAGAAGAACGAATGGGAACTTGTGTTTATCGCTTCCGCATCAACTAAAAATAAAATAAACAAGTAACCAAGAAATGAATAGGAATATTTATTTTTAATATATATATATATATTCTCTAATTATCAAAATATTATTATTAATTGACAAAAATATTATAATTTGTACTGTTTTAATGTAAAAAAGAAAAAAATATCACAATATGTTGTATATTGTTATTAAAGAGAAATTATATAAACTAAAATAAACAATAACTGATAATATACGTTATATATCTATTTTTTTTACCTCTTATTTAATATACGTTAATATTTAATATCCTCATAAATTCATAAAAAAATAAATAAATTTTGCACAACATGAATTAGACATATTATAACAGCATCAAAATGACGTGTCAAAGATTTTGGCAGATGAAAGTCATTGTTGCAGCTAATAATACTAGGCCTTCCTTCTATAACACTAGTTTTCAACTCCTATCACCTGTAAAATCAGGACATCTGTTAATGGGCCCCATTAACAGTATCTAACACATGACGTGTGCTGTGGCCGCGACACGAAAAATGTGAGCTGTAGGCACGCACTACTAAGCGGGCGAGTCCCTTCTCCCACAAGCCTCTTTTCTTTCCTCGTCACTCGTCATTACGACTGCCGTTTTAATTTAAAAAGAATAAATTATATTAAAAATTAATATATTTATTCATATTTCACATTTCAGTTAAACATCAAAATTAAGAGATACTAGTAATTTATTTTCACCTCTTTTTGTAACAGACGTTAGTGTGTCCGTCTATTTTAAATTACGTGACTTTTTAAATAACAAATAATGATATGAATAATTTGACTTGAATTTCCACTATCACAAATACTATTATTTCTCTAAACCCTCCTTTCTATCTCATCTCTAAAATATGTTGTGTTTGAATTGAAAAAATAGAATAAAATAATTTTAAATATATATTTAGTTATTGGTGGTAGTGGGACTGGGTGGTGTAATATTATAATAAAATTATCACATATATTTATTTTATCGGAATGAATTTTATTTTATCACCTCCTACATGAAATAAAAAATAAATATTTGAAATAAATTGTTAATCTATTGGAATAATTTATCCTCCAAACAAAGTGATGTTTAAAAATTAGACATAATTAACTAAGATGGATAGGTCTGGATTCACTCTCCAACGAACTGAGATTTCAAGAAATAATGGTGATGTTGTAGTGTTGATGATGAACCTATGTTATCTCGGGAGTGGTTAGTATGTAATTTATTTTTAGGTAAGTTAGTCAATTAATTAATAGAATATTGACACGTAAGCGATATTTTATGTGTGTCAAAATTCTATTTGCCGATTAACCACTTATCAAAAAATAAACTTCATACTAACCGAATTTGTTACCTCAATTTCTCTATTTTGATTTTTTGTTGCGATTGAAACCAATTAGCAGTGATGATTTTGAGACAGGTGTGTTTGGGAAGATGGCTAACTTGTGTTTTACAATAATAATTTTCTTTAATTAGTTTTAATTTATTTAAAAATAATATCCACGTCATTATATTTGACCTAAAAAATAATTAAAAAAATCAGTTCAATCAAAATAGACAATCAAATTTGGTCAACTAATGTCGGTGAAAAAAAGAGGTGAAAATAAATTCGTTTTCTTGACTTTGATGTTTAACTGGATTTTTTTTAATTGATTGTTTAAAACATAAAACAAGGATAAGTTCGTTAGTTTTTAATTGAAAATTGATAAATTCAACAAAAACGATATTTTTTCACAACAAAACGTCATTATAAATCTATATAACTGTCGTGACGATTTTTTATTGAAAATATCAAAAATATAAAAATCTATGAAAATATCGGTTTTTTAATTTCAAAATATTTAAAAATATTGACTTTTTTGAATTTGTGACGATTTAGTTATTTTTTAGAGAGATATGTAATAGGTGAGATTCTCCCATAATTCATACCAATTTCATGTATTGATTAGTTTCACAACATAAATAATTATCTTATATATATATATAATAGAATCTTAACGTTTTCTTTCCTATAATACCCATACTTGTATTCTATTCATTCTCTCTCATTTGTTTTCCAATAAAGGATTATAGTGTCATTTTCATCTTAAAACTAAGCTATTTACTACTAACAAGTGTACAGATTATTTTAGTAGAATAGAGAGAGTATTTGTTTTCTCTCTCCAGGGATAAAATTGTAATTACAATTCCTCCTCATTCTTAACGGATCGATAGATAAAGTTTATAGTAATTTAATCAATTCTCTCTCTGAAGGGATAAAATTGTAATCGACCAACTTACAAAAAATAAAATTCATGCTAACCACTTCCTTCTGAAACTAATGGTAAATTTTAATTTCTCCATGTCAATACGCAAGGCAAGATTGTCGATTAAAAGTGATAACTTAATGGAAAATATGTATATATTTTTATTGTAGGATTCAACCTACATTACAAAAAATATAAAAGTGAGTTTCTCCTATTTTTATCCTTAATTTTCCTCTGGCTGTCTCCTACTAAGTCATAAAATGAAATATGAATTGTAATAATATAAGCTTGAGAGATTATTAAATTAAACTAATTCATATTAATGTAAGAAAAATAAATTTATTATAATTAGTTATATTAAAGTTAAACTAATTCATATTAATATAAGAAAAATAAATTTCACAAATTCACCTTAAACCATCGAAATGAATCCCTAACATTTATTTACTATAATATCATATAATAGTTTGATTCAAATATTTATTTACCATAATTTATTATTGTAATATATTAGTATTAAACTATAATCAGACAAAAATAAATACTCTTTATATTATATATATATAAATCTTAGAAATAAGACTGTTTCTGCGAGACAGAGGAGCAGTAATTTATAAATGTAAAAAAAAACCTGATGGTTTTGGAGCTTTCCAACACCTAGCCTTTTTAAGTGACACCCTAACGCCAGAATAATTTTAGCCCACCACCCACCCCACCCCCCCCCCCCCCCCACCCTCAATTCCACCCACCACCACCATCTCCACCACAACCACCCCCTCTGCATCTTTCTATCTCTAAAATTCCCACTGTTTCTCTCTCTAAAACCTTCTGAATCTTTATTTACAAACTTTACTCTACAGCAAAATCAACACACTGCAAAACTTAAGTTTGAAGCTACATTGCCACTGGTAAGTCGATTATTGAATCTAACACTTTTGATCTTTACTATGATTTATCATTCAACTGAATCAATTCCCTCTGTTTTTGTTTTCACTTTCACTTTGATTTTGTTTCTGTTTTTTTTTGATAAATATCTCATTTGTTGGTGATGTTCACCTCATCGATCTTCTTTTCCATTTCTGGATTCAACTCGTCGTACCTTTAATGGCTTTGTTAATTTTGAATCTGATTTTGGTAGCTTTGGGTTTGCTTCAGTGTTCTTTTTAAAATATTAGTTTTTCCCAGACAGAGGTTAATTGACTTTTCTTTTTCGTTTTAAATTATTTTTTCCCCATTTGGATTTAAATTTATTTGCGTCGACAGAAGCGCTCTAAAATTTCTAATTTTAAATTATAATTTGGAATCAAATTGGTTTTCTATTTAGTCTGTAGTTGTTTAATTTATGTTCATCTGTTAATTATGTGAAGATTCTATTGATTCAAGAATTTACAGTTTTATAACTCTGTGATTACATATTTTCCGTTTATATATGCTGCAATTAATGCCTTTTTTGATCCATTAGTATAAACGACTGCCTTATTCCCTCTTCATTATATACACAATAAAATACCTTAGACGTGAATGATTAAAATTGACATTAAACTTAATTGGGCAATGCAAGTCCTTGTTTGAGATTTATAATTTCTATTTAAAAAAACATAGTTAGATTTTGAGAACGTCAGATTCATGGCTTATTTTTCCTGGTTGCTGGTGCTCTGTCCTTTTCACTCCCCCATCCCCTTCTTTTCTAGCCTAGGATAGCTTTAGAGTGTGTTTCATTTAGGGGGTGGGATTTGGATGGGAAGGAAAGGATTCAAAAGTACATGTTTCCATTTTCTATGCCATATCATGTCATATTGACTTAATTCACTAAAGCAAGATTAGCGATGAGGACTTGAATTCTACTAATTTAACTTCTTAAGTGCTCCTCCAATTTATTGCCAATATGCTATTAACTTGATTCAGAAAGCAACAAAATTGTGTATAGTGCTTTTTATTTCATTCCTTTTCTGAGGTCCCAAATTTCTATATAAACATAAAATCCCTCCCCTCTCTCTCTCTTTATATATATTCTCATTCGTTTTGGTTAATAATAATATTACATTTTGTCCACATGCATCAAATTTGCTGATCGGCAAATGGAACAGCATTAGAAGGCTAAGAAAAGTGTAATCTTGTGATAATTTTCATGCTAAAAAGCTACTACCTACATGTTTTGAGTTGGGTTAATTTTTCTTGAACTAGTTCATGTTTTGCAGTTGTGCATATAACAGAAAAGTACTAGTTTGTTTCCATGTTTCTATGCCTATCAATTGAATTGTGATGGTGTTATCTTGTTGCTCTAGTTATACTTGCTAAGTAATGAAATTTAGTGCTGATAGGAAGAAACAGTGTACTACTACTCCTATTCCAAAATTAGAGATACATTTTTCGTTTTTGTCCATTCTAAAATTATATATACATTTCTATTGTTAGAATATAAAGTACTTGAGTTCCTAACATGCCATTACTTTCATTTTTGGTTGATTGAATACTATCATGTTACTACTACTACTACTACTACTATATTTTTAGCTAATGTTAGGGTTATATTTGGAAAACTAAAACTTTCCCTAAAAGTTGTCGTTTTATAAAGTTATCTCTGGACTCTAATTTTGGAATGGAGGAAGTAATAAAGTTGTTGGTTGAGCAAGAAAGTACACAAATTGTCTATAATGTCAATCCATTTTGCTGCAGTTAGATCACTTTATATCCCTTAATTGTCATACTTAACGGGATTTCTGTTTTCTTCTTTCACTTGGTTTTCTCTCTTTTTCATCTATCCTTAATAAAAAAAATTATTGTAGTTAATTTGCATATCATGCTCACATGCTGGTTAAAATATCTCTGATATCTCATGTGCTATGTGCTGATGATTGTTTATGCATTTTTACCTGGTTACTTGGTTGAAGATATAACATGCTCTTACTCAACCTTCTTTCTTTCATTTTGCTCTCCTCTCACTCTCACACACACACACACACACACACACACACACACACACACACTCAGTCGTGCACAATTCCAAAACAAGATACTTAACAATTTTCATTTGAATTACGATTGTGTATGTCATGTCAATTTGTTTGTTTGAATGCATGTTCTGGCCCTATTGTTTTGAAATTATCATTTCGTTATATTTTAACCTACCTTGTTGGTTCTTCCATTCCTATTGATTTTTGGTAATCCTCCATTCAGAGTTAGTACAAGGATCAAGAGGGGAGTGTCAAATGTTTAGATTCCTATATTACAGGAATAATTTTAACAGTCAAAACTGTATATATTACTAGTAAATAATAACAGTTAAAAAGTCATACCTTTATGTAGAGCTGTAATTTGATTTGATTACATCTTATCCCAACCATTTTGCCTTGAAAGTGTGGCACACTTCAAAAATTATCTGATTCATTAGCACAATGCATTCAGGCTCAAACTTGTTCATATATTTGTATTCATATATTTAACTAATTTTGATGCTTTCTGAACTTAAGTTCAACAATTGATCACTTCAGTTCTTTAGTAATATTGTTTACTAATATTATGTTACTAACTTGTAGATTTGTACAGTCTATTATGGACCGAAGGAGCTGGCCTTGGAAAAAAAAATCATCTGATAAGGCAGCTGCTGAGAAAGCAATTGCCACATTAGAATCCGCTGGTGCCCCTTCAGTTGGATCTCAGGGTGATCAGGTATGTTCTTCAACATCATTGCATGATTATATTAGTTTTCATAACTTTTCTTGTATTTGGAAGATTTCTTTTTCTCTTATGGTACCTTTCTCAAAGTTCCGTACTATTCATCAGTTACATTGACAACACAAAAGGGTTTGAGCCGATGCTTTATCTAGGATGTAGTTGATTCTGATTCAACACATAAGGATATTATTAATTTACCCCCATTTGACAAATATTATTTAAAAAATACTATCACATCCTGTTCCTACCAGTGGTTCTCTGAACATGTTGAGTGACCATTACATATTTTTTTCTTGAGGGACCTAGTTGATCCTGATTCAACACAGGAGGACATTAATTTTCTCCACTTGACAAAATATTGTTTAAAGTGCAATCATATCAAATTCCTCAGTATTTCTCTGAACATATTGAATGAGAGTGACATCATATATTTTATTGGGATTGTTGATAAACTTCTGCAGATCATGTTTTTTTAGAATTTGATATTTTCGACTACTACATTCACCGCACAAGTTTTACTTTAATATGTAAGAAACCTTTTGTCAGCCTGAATTGTACTTATTCACTAGGGCAGATGTACATGGCTATCTTGAGCTCTGTACCTACCTAGATATCTTATGACAACTTATTTAATAATTTTCACATCTGAATGAATTACTGATTCAACTCAATTGGCAACTCTTTAAGTGCACCTAGTGTTAATAGGAGGAGTTCTTTAGTTACTCATAAATTAGTCAGCTTTGCAACCATATCATGTTAGGAAACTTTAAAATAGTTTTAGTTTCACCCAATACATTTCAGGTTTTGAAATAGAAATTACTTCCCCGTCCAAGTTTATGAGGCTTCATTTTTTTGCATGCATCTTAAGGTTGTGGAGGACTAATCTACAAATTGAAGATTTCACGTATGTAAATGTGATAATTACATAACGGAAAAGAAAAAGGATTTCATCCATCGCAAAACAAGTAAAAAGTACAGTACATAGATGGGTTTTTGGTGTGCCTTAAACTATGTGCAAAAAATAATGTGTGCACATAAACTTGTATGAAGGTAGTATTTGGAACAACATAAATTTAACTTAACCTATTTCGTCCTCTTTTTTAGAGCAATATATTACTATATTAGGCCATTAGCTTTTTTCCACCAAGAAATTTACTGAGAATATTGTCTTACTCTTACTGTCTTACCTTCTTCTGTGTTATAATGTAGTTGGTTTTTTTCTTTGTGGTAATGTTTTCCCACCTCCCACCTTCCAGGGTAAGCAGGATAACCACAAAAAAACAAAGTATGTCCAAATTTCTGTGGAGTCGTATACACATCTAACTGGGTTGGAGGACGAAGTGAAGTCTTACGAGGACCAAGCGAAGTCATACGAGGATCAAGTGAAGACATTCGAGGATCAAGTGACTTCATACGAGGATCAAGTGACATCGTACGAGGATCAAGTGAAAGCATTAGAAGATGAAGTTGAGGAATTGAATGAAAAGCTGTCTGCTGCGAATTCAGAGTTGACAACGAAGGAAAGTCTAGTAAAACAGCACGCTAAGGTTGCTGAAGAAGCTGTTTCAGGTACGTTGGTGTGGTGCTGGTCGTCCATGAAATATTAGCTCATGCAATGTCATTTATTTTATTCTTTTTTCAGAGTAAGAGATTTTATGAAATTGATTCATTTCCTTGAACAGGTTGGGAAAAAGCTGAGGCAGAAGCTTTGGCATTGAAAAATCATCTAGAATCAGTTACATTGTTAAAGCTTACTGCTGAAGATCGAGCATCACATTTAGATGGTGCTTTGAAGGAGTGCATGCGGCAGATCAGAAATTTGAAAGAAGAACATGAGCAGAAACTGCAGGAAGTTGTTCTTACCAAAACACAACAATGCGATATGATAAAGCTTGAGCTCGAAACACAGTTAGGTAACTTAGAACAAGAACTCCGCAGATCTGTTTCTGACAATGCAGCAATTTCAAGGTTTTGCAAGAAGCGCTCTAACATGCTGATCAAGATCAGCGAAGAAAAATCCCAAGCCGAGGCAGAAATCGAACTATTGAAGAGCAATATTGACTCATGTGACAGGGAAATAAATTCACTCAAGTATGAACTCCATATAGTAGCCAAAGAGTTAGAGATCCGTAATGAGGAAAAGAACATGAGTGTAAGATCTGCAGAAGTTGCAAACAAACAACATTTGGAAGGAGCTAAGAAAATAGCTAAGTTAGAAACAGAGTGCCAACGCTTGCGTGGTCTGGTTCGGAAGAAGTTACCTGGTCCAGCTGCACTGGCTCAAATGAAACTAGAAGTTGAAAGCTTGGGCAGGGATCATGGCGAAAGTCGACTAAGGAGGTCACCTGCAAAGCCGTCTACCAGTCCTCACATGTCTCAGTCGACTGAATTTTCTCTTGATAGTGTACAGAAGTACCATAAAGAGAATGAGTTACTTACAGAACGCTTGTTGGCGATGGAAGAAGAAACAAAGATGCTGAAGGAAGCTTTGGCGAAGCGTAATAGCGAATTGCAAGCTTCCAGGAGTGTTTGTGCCAAGACAGTTAGCAAACTTCAAAGTTTGGAAGCACAACTGCAAGCAAATAATCAGCACAGAAGTATAACAAAATCAAATATTCAGATCCCAACTGAAGGTTCCTTCAGTCAAAATAAAGCAACCCACCAAGCCTGACGTCCATGTCTGAAGATGGAAATGATGATGAAGTAAGCTGTGCTGGGTCTTGGGCTACAACATTGATCTCTGAGCTCTCTCATGTCAAAAAGGAAAAGAACATTGGCAGTCCAAGAAAGGGTGACAAATCGAATCAGCTGGAGCTTATGGATGACTTTCTGGAGATGGAAAAGTTGGCATATTCATCCAATGATTCAAATGGAGCAGTTTCAAGTTCAGATATTTTAAATACCACAAAATCTGAAGTTGCGAACCATAATTTGGCTGGAGCCAGTACCACCACAGATTTACAGCTCAAAGAGCAGCTGGGGTTGAAGTCTTTGGAAACTCAGGAGGCTTCAAATGAGGAAGGTCCGATGCCTTTTGTGAAACTTCAATCAAGGATTGCAACGGTATTTGAGTCTATATCTGGGGAGACTGATATGGAAAAACTTTTGAAGGATATTAGGCATGTTGTGGAGGACATGCATGATAGTCTGCACCAAAACTCGGTGAGCTTTTCCATCGAGGAACTTCACTGTTCTGATTCTATAGGTAATCACCAAGCTTGTCCTGCGAACTCTGAGGTAACTGCTGGTAAGGAACTCTCTTTGTACCAAGATATCCAAGAACTGGCAGAACCTGTGCATACAATTGGTGAAGAATTGGCAGCTGCTGTTTCTCAGATTCATGACTTTGTAATGCTACTCGGCAAAGAGGCTAAGGCTGTCCAGGGAACATTGCCGGATGCAGATGGACTGAGCCAAAAATTTGTGGAATTCTCTGCCTCCTTTAATGAATTTTTAAACTGCAGAATAAGCTTATCTGATTTTGTTCTTTGCCTTTCTCAAGTATTCAGTGAAGCCAGTTACATCCGTTTTGATGTCCTGGGTTATAAAAATATTGAGGCAGAAGCCAGTAGTTCTGATTGCATAGACAAAGTCGCTTTACCTGAGAATAAGGTGGTTAGGGACTCATCTGGAGAGGCATATGCAAATGGTTGTGTTCACTTTTCTGATTCCACTTCTGATCCCGACATTCCCCATGAAGGAACTTTTGTCCCAACCTCTGAATTGAAAACCTCATCATGGAGTTGCTCATTGGAGGAGTTTGAGCTATTGAAATCAGAAAAAGATAACATGGTGATTGATCTAGCTAGATCTACTGAAAATCTTGAAATCACCAAGTCCCAGTTACAGGAAACAGAACAACTTCTAGCTGAAGTTAAATCACAACTGACATCTGCTCAAAAACTGAATGGCTTGGCGGAGACACAGCTAAAATGTATGGCAGAGTCATACAAGTCACTTGAAACACGTGCAGAGGAGTTACAAGTTGAAGTGAATCTTCTACGAGCAAAAACAGAAACTCTGGATAATGAGCTTAAAGAGGAGAGAAGGACTCATCAAGATGCTCTTGCAAGATGCAAGGATCTCCAAGAGAAATTGCAAAGGTTAGTACAAACTTTTGATTGTGAAAAATGTTATCAGGTGAGAAACCTAGTCTACAGATTGTTTGGTTCAGCTGATGTTCCTTACAAATATATACCAGGTGTCTATCACTTATGGTGTAAAAAGTTAACAGGAAAGTTTAAGGGACTGGGGTTGGCTGGGAGAGAGAGCCTTTCATTCTGTGTTGGTTTACAAAAAAAAATAATACACATTTTGTTGATACCAAACCAATTTCTTTCTGTTATGCTTATAGTATTCTTTATTTAATTAAGATAATAGAAGTTACTAGGAGTTGATAAATTACGAAGGACTTGAGCAAGCTATATACTTTTGTTGCTTATTTGGTTTATTTGTATATAATTCTGCATGTGGCTTTGACTTATAGCTAGTTATTGGTGCTAATGTACAATTATTGCATATAACTTCTTATTAGTCATCGTACGAATCTAGATTTCATATACTGAATACACTAACTTCTTCCTGGACTACTTAATTCAGGATTGAGAGTTACCCGGAGGCTGATATTGATTCCAAGAGTAGCCAGGTGAGGGTTAAATTCATCCTTTATGCACATGCATAATGTTAGGAAGTAAAGTTTTTGGTGAAACATCATGCATCTTCTACAGTTATGGTTGGATCTTTGATATAGGATCATTAACTTATTTAGAAGACCATTAGTGACTTTTTTGAAGTCAATTTGAGACATTTTCAGACTCAAAGGTGACATAGATTCATTGAATTTTATACAATACAATTACAATTATGAATATTGTAAACTATTTTAAAAAGTACTACCAATTATAAAATTTATTATTTTGAAATTTTTAATGAATCTTATCAGTTTTGAGTTTGAAAATGTCTTTATTTGGCTTTCAAATATCAATAATGATCTTATAATTTGGAACAACGGGATTATTATTTAGAAAGAATTATTGTTCACGAGACCTTTCTATGGGGATTTTGCTACTTACAGTTTACAACTTATTAGTTTTTATTCTTAGTAAGATACATTTTGAAAAAATGTAGCATAAACTTAAATCACTTTAGTTGCTCAAGGCATTCCCATTATTGTGTAGTTTAATTATATTAGCCACCAGCCAGGATGTAAGCTTTACTACTTCAATCCTGAAATTACATATGCACCATAATCTTGTATTGATTGCAATGTTATTATTCTAGTACCAAGTAGATGGCTTGATGGAATTTCAGGGGGTGAAAGTTAAGGGAGCTTAACTGTTTGTCATTTCAGGAGACGGAGTTAGAGGCCGCAGCAGAGAAGCTAGCAGAGTGTCAAGAAACCATATTTCTTCTGGGCAAGCAATTAAAATTGATGCGTCCTCAAACAGAATTTGGAGGGTCTCCATCCCGTGAGAGGAGTCACAAGGGTGAAAGCTTTGCGGAAGATAAACCAACCAGCAGCAGTATAAACTTGCACAATGTTGATATAGCTGAGATGGACAGTCCGACTTTTGCCAATATGCATCGTGTTGGTAGTGAGTCCCCCATAAATATATACAACACACCTTTTAGTCCCTCTGATTCTGAAGCAAACAATCTGTTGAGATCACCAGTGAGTTCAAAGCATCCAACCCACCTTCCAACTAAGTCAGGCTCGTCCTCCTCTTCTAATCCGACACCAGAGAAGCATTCTCGGGGTTTCAGCAGATTCTTTTCTACAAAAACAAATAATGACCATTAGGTCTTGTTGCTCAATGGCTTCCTGGTATTTTATTGGTGGTTAGGCTATAAAATAATATCAAGAAGCAGCCAACCAGAAGTTGTGTAAATAATTCCACAGGATATGGTCTTATTTTCAGAAGGCTATTCTATGATGAGATTCAAGCCTGAATTTTGCTGTAAAAACCTCCTCACATTGCATACAAGGCCGTGCAACAAAATCGCATTTCTGGATGTTCTTTAAAGCAGTGTTTTAGGGGTGCTTTGTGATTATTAATGCAACAGGACTGTAAATGATCCACACTCTCTGTTTATTTGGTTTCTTCTCTACCCAACACTACTGGGTCTTTTTGGTTGAACTGAACATGTCTTTTTCTCATCATGTAACTTCGATTTTGACAAATTTGAATTCGAAAGACTTGGACCTGCAAAAGTACAATAAGAATGAGAATATAACAAACTGCTAAAACATAGCAAAATCTAGACAACGAAATCAAGAAACATAATTGCTCAAACAATGGTGTGAAATAATGTAATTGAGCTGCTTGTTGTAGCTAAAATATACTAATAATTCTTATTTTTATTATTATTGACTGTTTTGAAAGTTAACTTGTGAATTTTTTGACAGACTATTTTTAAAATTAACAAATTTTAAAAATATTAAAGATATATGTTGAGAAGTCATATATATATATAAAATCCGGATCAGGGGCTTACCCTGATCGAGCTCACCCAACTTACCTATAAAAGCCGCCCTTATTAATTTCTCTCTCCTCACTTCGCATAATACGGCTCGTTCAGACCCCTCTTATTTCTCTCATCCGAAAATCCAAAGGAAGGAACGCGAACTATTTTCCTCCTCATCTACAAACTCGATGAAAGCAACGACGCCAAATCTTCATTTCGACATTGCGTGAGAGTTATTTCAAAGAGAAGTCCTCATCTAAGCCCTCTGCCCCTCATCCGATTCTCTCTCACGCAGACCCAAAACAAGCCCTAATCCTGGTATGTCTTCAAATTTTAAACTTTTGTGTGGAATCAGTTTTTTTTTTTTATATTCTAGTTGCTAAAAAAGCCCTAATCTGCGTGTTCTCTCTCATTTTCAGAGAAATCAACCTCCAGCCCCTCATCCGATTTGGTCGAAAGGAACGAAGCTGTGTTCGATTTCTTCCCAAGTTGCTGACCCGAATCAGTTCAAGCAACCCTAGATAAGTTTTTAAGGTGCGATTTCTTTTTTTCATTTCGGACACTAAAACTTTGATTTATTAAGGTTTGGGTTGTTGGTTTTCATTTTAATTTCTACGTAATTCGAGTTTTAGTCACTATTTATTTTATATTTACATAAAGAAATTTATTTGTTGTGATTGAATGTTTTTGCTTGGCTATTGAAAATTGAAGATGAGTGGTGATTAGAGTTTTGGACTAAGTTTTTTAGCTGGTGGGTTCTTCAAATGACGGTATTTGATGCTTTGAGTTTCAAAATGTTTTGGTGCATATTTGAACATCTTTCGCACAATTTACAACTCAAACCCAAGAATTTTACAAACTTCAGGAACAATGAAAATATTTTAATAGCACAAATCATTATCAAATCTTTTGTTCTTAAGTATACTTAACAGAGTTATTTCGTGATTTTAGAAGTTGTGAAATCTAGATTTTAAATTACATGTGAAAGTGTATTTACGATTATTCAAATTTGAAGCACAACCTACTAATTTGGTGGTGTGAATGATGGAAAACAAATAAGAAAGGCCAATAAGAGTAAGAAAATTTCTGCTGCTACCTTAAAATTTTCTAGTGGTTCACATAAATTGAAAAGTAACTATATATCGTAAACATATTGTAAAAATTAGTGGGATATTGAAGATTAGTATTTGAAGGATTGCTTGTTTGTTATTCTTTACCAATTGGGTTTCTACTAATTCAATTGTGATGATATTTGATGACACTCCTTTTTGTTACTTTATTCGTGTTTGAATACATTTTGTTTGAAAGCGACTATGAATGCACAATGTCGTTGTGAGAGGCGACCTCAAATTAAAACATCATGGACCGATTTCAAACCGGGAAGAAGGTTTTTATCATGTCCCAATTATGGAAAAGTAAGTGTGTTAAGGGTTTAAATTTTTAATATATCTCTTCCATTCTATTTACTTGCACATAAAAAGTAACCTTTTTGTTTACGAGAGGAATGCCTGTTTTTTTTGCTTGGTATGATCCACCAATGTGTGACTGATCAAGACAAATCATCCCCGGATTACTTCAAAAGATTAACGGAATGGAGCAAGAGATGGAGAAAATGCGTGCAATAGGCAAAATGCGAAGAAACAGATTTATTATTGCACTTGTTTGTTCTTGGTTATTGATTTTAATCATGTTATTGTAGATGGACTAAATATTGTAATATTGTGTTGAATATTGTCATGTAAATATTGTTCATACTGTAAAATGTGTTGAATATTGTTATGTCCCTTAAGGATTGTTCATTCAATTTGTTGTTGTGCTTTGTTACCATGATTGGTTGAAGGAGGGAGTCGATATGTTTGAAATTCAACTGTTATTTAAATCCAAGTCGAAGGTTTTCATAAAACAGGGGCAGGATTATGCAGACTTTTTGTTTGCTCGTAATCCAAGTCTAATGTACAAACTTGCAAGTAGACTTGACATGAGTGCGTTGCTTATCAAACTGTACAAGCTCCATCGTTTCTTAATAATCTCCAATGGGTACATCTCTGTTCCAGAACAGAGTTTGTTTATAATGGGTGCTTTTCTTCTTTAAGTACCAAAAACAAAAGAAAAAGTTTGAATAAGTTTTCAACACTTTTGTCCATCTTTCTTGGCGTTTCATTTCCACCTGAGTCAATAACAATACTCTTATAACTACCTCTAAAAAATAAAAAGAAAATGTTTTACCACAATTTACCACTAACTACACCTTAATATTAGAATGACACTGAGTAAATAGGAGACATGAAAGCAAAATTCAGATATCCACTTTGCTAAGTCATTACACAAACATGATGTCATTAGAGCAGATATTACAAATTCAGATATTCAAAGTTTCTCCCATCACATACAGGCAGTATTACACAAACATGTTGTCATTACACAAACTGTAATACTGCCTCCTGTACTGCCTTCATCTGTAATACTCTTTCTCAACAAGAGATTGGAAATTTATCTCCATGAACTGCATTCGGTCTTGCTGCCTTTCTTCGATATTTATCTTCATGAAGGCCTTCATGGTTCTTTGCCTTCTTTGGTTTCATCTGTGGACAACCTGAAAGATCCAACATGCTGGTTTCATCATGAGAAATTCTAAGAAATAGTAATCCAACAAATGTAAAGATAACATAATCAGTTACTATCAACCTTTTGATTTTACACAATCAGTTACTATCAACAAACACTGTATTTCTCAAATTATCAAATTGATAACATAGACTTTACATTTGTGTCTTTTAACAAACAATTAGCATACATAATGATTTTTTTTTTTTAATTTCACGGCTTGATTATCATATCTAATCCCATATTTCTTTTTAGAAATCTCTCATAATTATATTATCAAATTACAGTCACCAATTATCACAATTCCTTCACATAAAACTCAACCAGCTCAAGCTTCTTGCCTTAATACTTTAATTTCTTCCTCTTAGATCTCCAGCTCCATAATAAGCTATTAGATCATGATTTAGGGATACAAAGATTTGGCTATGAAATTTGATATGGAGAACAGGACACTTGATTTCTCAAATTAGAACTCTGAAGACTAAGATGGGTTTTTATAGATGAATACAGAAAGTTACTAATAAGCTTGATGAGTACAGAAAGAATACTAATTAGCCTTCTAATTTGGGCATAGAATAAATATAGCTCTTCTAATTTGGGCATCCTAGACAGGTGAAACAAAAAGCCAAAATTGCTTGGCTGAAGTCATCTGAATAAATAACAAAGACAAAATACATTGTTGTATTGTATGTCATTCTTCTTGCCGCATATCTGTCTCAAGGTCAAACAAAGACACTTTCATGAATTAATAACTTTTAAACCATAACTCCAATTGAAATGAAATTTAAATATGTTGTATATGGTATGGTAGGGTATTTTAAAAAAATATAACCCATCTAATCCGGGCATTAAAGACAGGCTTAACCAAGCCTCAAAACTGCCCTGCTGTAACTATTTCTAACATTTTGTTTTGGTTTAAAATTAAATTTCGTTCTAATCCAATATGCTTAAACTCTTTTGTCCATTTCTAAATACAGTGACTATACTCTATATAGTTTAACAAATGAGTGTGCAGAATTACCTCAAAATTTAGATAAAGTGATTCACATAGCAATCTCAGTTGCACCTGGGGGTGAATCAATATCATCATTATCTACATTCGGATCCTGAGTACCATCATCATTTGATACTCCAATTCTACATGGAAACAAATAGTAAAGTCAAATTTAAACAATTACCAAAGTCAATGATAAACAAATAGCAAAGTCAAAATACACAAACTTGCTTACAGATTATTAAGCTTCGGACAATTTCTTTTATCGTGTGTCACACCAACTTTGCCACATGCATGACACCGTCTACTCTTGCCACTTTTTGCTTTCCCCAAAGCCATTTCTTTGCCACCCTTTAGCCTTTTGCCACACCCTTTTGCTCGCACGTGGTTTGGCTCAATATAACTATGTTCATTAGTAGAAGTCATGTTAATTAACTTGGATATACTAAGCCCACCACACTCCATTTGCTTGTTTATTTCGGAATCAGTTTTTCCAATAATTTACTTGATCTTCTCATATCCATTATCTAGACATTCTTTTAAAACATTTGTGGCTTCTTCATTTGTGAGAGCTTTATCAATCAACTGTAAAGAACGTTGAATCAATTGACTACGCTTGAGTAAGTATGACTTGTCATCTTTGATCACTACACCATTATCATCAATTACACTTATTGATTTTGCTGTCTTTGTCCACCTCGATAAAATGTATTTTGTAGGCAACTTGTCAAGATCATGATACTTATTCAAATAAGCTAGTATATGCCGACATAGGATTCCCAAACTCTCAAATTTTTTACAAGTGCATGTTGCATAATCCCAAGATTTGTCATAATGGATTTCTCTTACATTACACTTGTTGACATTCCTTCGGCAAATCTTATATACATGGTAGTTGACATCCTCCTTCATAAGTTCAAACTTATAATTCAAAGACTCACACAACTCGTCTTCAAATTTATAATACATAGAGTATGTATAAATGTCAACCATTTGACTTAAGAAGTGATTGGCAATTTTCATTCTCGGTCTCTCAATCAAATCTTTGTTATCTGATTCCAACTCTACATGTCGTTGATGTTGAAGGCCCCGACCAAATTGAATCATAAAATCCACTAATGAATTTCCTTTAGAAACAAATCTTTTAAAAAACATGATGACTCTCTCATTTCGTTGGCTACTTGACATGCCAATTTGAGAAAACATGATTCACGTGTGCGGGTACCCATCTATAACGGATGTCATACATTGATTGTAGCCATTTATTAGTAGTCACCCCCACTTTTCTCCAACAACTCCACCCAAGTAGAGTCAAACTTTCCCAGTCTCGAATTCCAAATGCAATCGAAAACTCTTTATAATAAGCTAATGAATTTTCTTGAGTCAATCTTCTCGAAAATTTGGTCAAAATGTGCCAACTACAATACCTATGAAATGTCTTAGGAAGGATATGTGAAATGGCATTTGTCATTCTTGGGATCGATCGGTGATAATCATCTTAGGTGCATCACCTGGCATTGCATCCAAAAAACACTTGAAAAGCCAAACAAATGTATCTATGGTCTCATCACTTAAGAAAGCACAACCAAATACAATAGTTTGCCCATGGTTATTAACCCCCATTAGTGGTGCAAAAATCATTCCGTAACGATTAGTGTTGTACGTGGTATCAAAAATGACAACATCGCCATAAAATCTATAAGCCCGTCTAGAAGTTGCATCGGCCCAAAAACAACGAGTAATCCTTTTTCATCGTCTGTATCAATTGTAAAAGTGAATGAAGGATTCTTTTGTTGTTCTAACTTCAAGAACTCATTCAACATATCGCCATCTGTGTCCCTTCAACTCATTACGATTGTCTCTTTCAAAGTTATACAAATCTCGTTTACAATGCAACCAATATTTTCAATCCTCCCTACCTTTGACCGCAAAGAAAGTTGTATTGTTGGCATTGTGGTATATTCACCAACCCAAGTTGTTGACTCAAACATTTTGGGCAACCGACACATTACTGATTCGATCGTAAAGATGTCTCTTATGTGGGGTTGACAATGGGTGACAATGACTCTCTTGATTATGGTAACTACGCATAAGTCATTTCTTTTAACCACCACAATTCTTGACTACTGACCTTCTTTGGTAGATCCACGTTTTCTTTTGCATCCACATTGGCTAATAGTTTTCCCTTTCCTTGCTTATAACACACATATTCCTTCCTCACAATCTCACCGATTCCCTCCTTTTTTTTCTCAGTATGCTTTCGCACACTAAAACCAGCATGTACTGCATACGTATTGTAAAAAGTGTGAACATTGTCTAATGTTTGAAATTCTTGACCTACCTTAGGCGTAAACTCATCGGCTACTTGAGGATAGTAGACAACAGATTTAACATTGTTCACATCGAACCCCTCTTCAATCAAGTCATCCCTCTCCATCTCCATCTCCATTTCCTCATTGTAAATGCAGTCTAAAATTATTTCTGCATTATCCCCACAACTATCTATTTCATGGTCCATAATAAACAACAGTTCCCTGAGAATAAATTTAAAAAATGATTAAGTCCACACTCAATACAGAAAAGTCTCTGAAACTGTTAACCAATATTGAACAACATGAATCCTTGCTTAAGAGAAACAGAGAGCTAGACTACAGCTAGACTACAGAGAGTTAGGAGACATACCAGATTTTAAGTATTGAACAACTTTTGTTCCTTCAAAACTTCGAGAAATAAGTAATACTTTGTCATTCAACTTCCATAAAAGGTGATAATGTAAGACCCCAACTTATTATTAATGAAATTTAATTTTCTCTATTTATTATTTTGAAATAGTAAGGGTTGATTTGATTAATGTGGATAGTTAGGGGTAAAAATCATAAATATTTCAAAATAAGCAAGTGGTTATAATATATTCATTGTTGTCGGGAAATATTCGTTTGGTCGTGGAATATTAAATCTTTGTCGGGGAATATTAAATGCGACGAGTATGACGATAATGTGAGCCCCATGTGAAAGCGATTGGATGAAGAAAGCGACAAATATAAGTTGTTTAAAAATAACGAGTAGTAGTTATTACTAATTATCTTGTAAAAATACTCGGTGGTTAAAAACACAAGAAGACACGGTATTACACCAATTATTGATTCTTACGTAAGAAGGCACTAATCAATAATGGTTACTGATAATTCTTATTCGATTATTTTATTAGTTAATAATTGTTTTGATATTTTATATTCTTTGTTGTTTTGATAATTGTCATTTACGGTATTTTCATTATCGAAGCAATAATTCATATTATCTGAATAATATTATTAGATAATATTATTGGCAATGTCTAGAAAGTTACATCTAAGGAGAGGTTTGGTCACCTAATTGCGGCGTCGATGAAGAAATTCTTATTGGAAAGCCCCTCTTTCACAGGAACCGCGCTGGTTGTCGATATTGTGATTACGTAATATTATTTATGAATAATTAATTATTGATTCATATGATGAGGAAAATATTGATTTTATGTGGATATAGATGGAGAAAAATTTTAATGTGACAATTGTTGAAAATTGAAATTTTATCTTTTTTGATAAAATAATTCATTTAAATATATTATTATATTTTAATAATATAATAATGGTGATATTTTTACAACGAATGTGGGATATATGAGTATCTGAGGAGGAAGAGTATTTTGTTGCAATAAATGTTTAAAACATGTTAAACATGTCGGTGGACCCCATTTATTATTTGAAATTTGATTATAGCCGTAAAATCGCTTCGTTTGTGGATTTTGGTTAATTTCTATTTGGAATTTGGAAAAACTTTCTTCTGCAAAGTTGTAGAGAATTGAATTTCCTATAAAAACTCATGAGATTCGAATTTTTTCTGATGAAAGGGCTATTTATTATGAATTATTGAAGTTCGAAGCTCCGAAATAATTGATTTTTGGAAGTTTAAAATATTTAAAATTAGAAAAACGTTTTTTTCATTATGGTGTGTTACACATGTGGGTTGAATGAGCTGAATTTAGTTCTTGGAAGGTTGGCGTAGGAAATTTTATTATAAATAATAATATTATATTAAATTTTACATTTTTTGGTGTTACAAGCATTTTCCTATAAATAGGGTCTTAGGTTAGAATTGAAAATTACACGTAAATTGAAGTTTTTCTCTCTATATTATCGAAGCGTATTCTTGTGAGTATTTTGAGTATACTTTGAGTATTGTTAGGCGGTGCAAGTTCCCTTCAAAGACTTATACCCGTTATTCCAATTTAAATCTTAATCTTTCGAGGTAAGGGATGTTATTTTCTTCTCAAATGATATTATTTCTTCAATATCATTATCTTTGAAATATTGGTTGGAACTTTTTATCAAATTTGGAACTTTTTCATGTGCGGGGTTACTATTCATGAGTTCTTATTCACGAGTTCTTATTCATGAGTTCTTATTCACGAGTTTCTTATTCACAAAGTACTATTCATGAAGCGTAAAGATATTTTTTGTGGAATTTCTATCTTTTGGTGTCGAGTTACTATTCAAGATATCGGACTATTCACGAATCTGACTATTATTCACGAATACGGCCTTTATTCATAGAAAAATGAAAATTTTTCTTTTAAATCTAAAATATCTATTACGGATACTAGCTTTGATTGTATCCATGTTTTGATCATTCTTGAATTTTACACCCTATGATTATTTTTGAGGTATTTTTGAACATGGATAAAACAAAGTACGAATCCTTAATCCTTAATCCTTGTCATTTTGTTTTTCATTTGGATTCGTTTCTTTAAAAATATTTTTTTATCATCCTCGGTCTTAAATGATGATATTATTGAATATCTTTGGCACTGTAGTGCAAAGATGAATGATTTCTAAAGAATATCTTTGGCCCGTAGTGCAAAGATGAGCAGTGTTTAGATGAAACATGACCCGGTGATGAATATCTTTGGCTGTAGTGCAAAGATGAATATTTGATTCGGATGTATATTGATTGATGTTACGAGGATAAAAGATAGAGCGATGAACTTTTAAATTCATACATAGAAGATAGTAGTTTTCATTCTCTACTTAACTCTTCTAATGAATTATTATTTCATTGCGAATATTGATTTAAAATTTGTTGTCTATTGTATTCTATTAGATTTTTCCTGTTGAAGACTAACGGTAATTTGTTGTATATTATCTTAGTCATAATATTTTTTTTTTTTGGCTAGCTAGTTGAGCTCACCCTTTTCCTTTTTGTTCCATTTTTCTTCTCGGGAGGCGAGAATATAGCGATTACGAGTGGGGTATGGAATGAAGGTTTTAGAAAGAATTGTTTAGTAGTCCTCACCATTTTTGTAAAATAATGTATCAATAAATGTGATGAGGATTTATTTGAGTATAGATATTATCTAGAAGATAATATTTGTATTCAAACTCACGATTTCTTGTTGTAATAATAAAGTTGTAGTTATTTACGTACCATGTATTGACAACTCGGAATAGGTGATGTATACCTATTTTGGGGGGCGTCATGAGTTTAGTATCGAGCTTAGGATATGATCTCTGGCGGAGATCGGGGAATAGAACTAGGAGGGGAGGCGAGTAAATCCTTCGCTTAGTGTGTCCTACCTACTAAGCTTATTTGTTAGTTGGAGTCGATATATAGGGATATTATGTGATATATTGATTTCCTTAATTAACCCTTGTTTTATGGCGGTATTTGAGAATGTCGTCGAGAATATTAACAATGGAAATGAGGCCAGTGGAGGCGTCTGACTCACCAACGAGGAGAGCGTGCAACAGTGGCAATGTTCCTCCCATGAACAACACCAACTGAAAGAGATGATGAGCGAGGGATGTTTAGAAGCTTTTTGCGATTCATGCAAAAATCGCACGAGGAGACTCGTGTTCAAAATACTGAGGAGAAATGATAGCAATTCACGGGTTGTCACAATGCAAGCGATTCAAAGAGTTGGGACCACGAATTTAAGGAAAGCCAGATCCGATCACGGCGAAACATGGGTCAAGCAAATTACCAAGATATTCGATGTCTTGGGTTGCGGAGGAACGAAGGTTCCATTCGCCACCTTTATGTTCCGTGGCGAAGGCGGACTCATTGGTGGGAGATGCGTGAAGCGTACCATCCAACCGCACTCAAAGATGTCTTGGGAGACGTTTCAGAAACTATTTAATGACAAATACTTTCTTGAAAGTGTTCGTCGTATGAAGGAAGTGGAGTTTATTAGATGGAGCGTAACAACATGGCGGTGTCTCGAAAGACGAGGCAAAGTTTGCGAGTTATCGTGTTTGCACCTCATTTGGTGGAGATTGAGGAACATATGACGCGGATGTTTCTTAGAGGTTTGAAACCCAGATACGCGTCGATATCTCATTTCTCATAAATTTTTCTCTATTCAGATGTTGTAAATGAGGGGCTCAATTGTTAGAAGCGAGATAACGAGTATGTTCAACCGAGGGACCATAACGAGGATCGTACTCGGAGATAGCGGTCAGCGTAATAATGATAACCAACGGAGAAAAAAGCAGACGGACAAAAATGGTAACCACTACTGGTGGTAATCATGGCCATGAAAATAGAAGAAGCGAGTCGGGAGGAGATTTAAAAAGGAGATTTAACAATGACCATGTGAAGACAGCGGTCTTAAAAGAATCGGGTTCTAAGGAGGAGAACGATCACCGGTCATATGTTACAAATGCGGAAAAGAGAGGACATATCGGTCAAAGCGCCCACAACAGATTCAAGGTATGTTATAATTGTGGAAAGGAAGGACATATCGCTCGAGATTAGACGAAAGTGAAACCTAGTTCAATGAGGACGGTGACTCAAAAGATCATCCCGAAGAAAGTCAAAGTCAACGATTAGGAAGAAGCGTTTGTTGTATTTGGTCATAATGCGAGAACCCAAACGAGGTGATCACGGGTAAGCTATTTATAAATTCTTGCGAAGTTTATACCTTACTTGATCTGGGTCTTTACCCATTCATTTATCTCTCTGCATGTGCTCAACGTTTAAACTTGACTCAGGAGAAATTAGACTTTGACCTATCTGTGGAAACTCCGTTAGGAGAAACTTTCATCACATCCTTCGTTTATAAATCTTGTTTGATTCAAGTTGGCACCATCACCTTACACCGTTAACCTTATCTCTTTAAAGATACTTGCTTTTGATGTGATTTTAGGGATTGATTGGTTAACTACTCATCATCGCCAAAATTGATTGTTTTCGTAAGGTTGTTAGTTTTCATATTCCTAACCAACTGTTATGCGAATTCAAGCAACTAAACCATTAAAATCAATCACTTTGTCATATCTAATCATAAAGCTATTCGTTTATTGAAAAATGGATGTCAAGCTTTCTTAGCCCATGTTATGGATTTGAATAAAGACACGTCAAATTTGAATAATATTCTGTTGTTATTGACTTTCTGACGTATTTCGAAGAACTTCCGGTCTACCCCCGAATGTGAAGTTGAATTCTTTATTGATCTTGAAACCGTACAAAGCCCATTTCTAAAACCCCATATCGAATGGCTCTATTGAACTTGAGGAGTTAAAGGTCCAACTACAGTGAATTGTTGGACATCGGTTTCATTCTTCTAGTACATCTCCTTGGGGTGCTCTGTTTTATTTGTAAAGAAGAAAGACGGGGAGTATGCGACTTTGTATTGACTATCGGGAATTGAACCATGTCACCATCAAGAATAGGTATCCTCTACCTCGTATTGATGACTTGTTTGTCCCGATTGCAAGGGGCACAATTCTTTTTAAAAATTGATCTTCGATTACGGATATCATCACTAAAGATTAGGCCGAGGATATTCCAAAGCGCCTTTAGAACTCGAGACGGGCATTATGAATTCTTAGTCATGTCTTTTGGATCGACTAATGCTCCTATGACTTTCATGGATATGATGAACCGAAAGTATTCAAGGAATATTTGGATCGATTTGTTGTTGTCTTTATTGATGACATCCTTATATATTCCAAAAGTCGTGAAGATCATGAGCACCATTTGAAAATTTGGTACTCAAAGGCTTCGTGAAAACAAACTATATGCCAAATTGAAGAAATGTGAGTTCGGCTTGAGGAAGTAGCATTCCTTGGGCACGTGGTGTCGAAACATGGAGTATCTGTTGATCCGTGAAGATTGAAGCAATACAAAGTTAGGAGCAACCAAAAGTCGGTGGATGAAATCACGTAGCTTTTTTGGGCTTATTTGGTTATTATCGGAGATTCGTGGAAGGGTTTTCTCGAATCGCTACTCCATTAACTCGGCTAACTTCGGAAGGATACAAAATTCGTTTGGAGCGAAGAATGCGAGAAAAGTTTCCAAGAGCTTAAGAGGAGACTTATTTTGACTTTTCTAACAATACCATCTGGTTCGGATGGATTTGTTATCTACAAATGATGCTTGTGCAGCAAAGGGTTAGGATGTGTTCTCATGCAAGCGTGGGAAAGTCATAGCCTATGCCTCGCGACAACTTAAAGAGTATGAGAGGAATTATCCTACTCATGATCTAGAGTTAGCGGTGATCGTTTTCACGCTTAAAGATATGGAGGCACTATCTATATGGGGAGAAAGTGGAGATATATTCGGACCATAAAAGCCTTAAATATTTCTTCACTCAAAAAGAACTCAACATGCTGGCAATGACGTTGGCTCGAGCTATTGAAAGACTACGACCACACTATTCAATACCATCCTGAAAAGCGAACGTGGTAGTGGCGACGCGTTGAGTAGAAGATCATATGCGAGGAGCGAAAAGTGCGATGATGTCAAGTATCACGCGTAGAGCCAACTTTAATAGAAAAAGTTAAGGTTGCTCAAGCCCCAGGCCGGTCAGTCTTGTGCGTATGAAGAAGAAAAGACAAGAAGGAGCTATTAGGAAGCGAGAATAGATGAAGAAGGAATACTTGAGTCCACTCTAGACTTTGTGTCCCTAACGACTACGATTTGAAGTACAAGATTATGATGGAGGCACACAATACACCATTTTCAATCCATCTGGAAGTACTAAAATGTATCGTGATCTTGACATACATTTTGGTGGAACAATATGAAGAGAGAGATTGCAAAGTTTATCTCATTGTGTTTAACTTGTCAAGCGTGTAAAAAGTGAGCATCTAGTACCTAAAGGTCCGTTGCAACCACTTGAGATTCGAAATGGAAGTGGGAACACATTACCATGGATTTCGTTACGGGTCTTCCTACGGTTTCTCGAGGCATCAATGCTATTTGGGTTATTGTTGATAGATTAACCAAGTCTGCGCTCATTTCTTGCCGACACGAGAGACTTATTCACTTGAACGTCTTCTTTAGTATGTGCGTGAATGAGATTGTGAGGTTGCATGGCATGCCTGTATCCATAGTTTCGGATCGTGACCCAAGATTCACTTCAAGATTTTGGGTTAGCTTGCAAAAAGCTATGGGCACGGATTTTCTGATTGATTCGGCATACCATCCTCAAAGCAGACGGACAATCGAAAGGACTATTCAAACTCTTGAAGATTTATTAAGACTCTGTGTCCTAGACTTCAAGGCGGTTGGGATAAGTATTTACCATTGGTGGAATTCTCCTACAACAACGAGTTATCGAGCAAGTATAGGTGTAGCTCCATTTGAAGCATTATATGGGACGAAAGTGTCGCTTCTCAAAGTATATTGGGACGAGGTGGGTGAAGCAACTTTGTTGGGACCCGAGTTGAGTACGTATGACTACGGAAAAGATCCAAATGATTCGACAACGTATACAAGCGGCACAAGATCGACAAAAGAGTTATGCGGATCTTCATCAAAAGGACGTGGAATTTAGTGTAGGGGATCATGTATTATTACGAGTTGCTCCGTGGAAGGAGTTACAAGATTTGGGAAGAGAGGAAAGCTCAATCCACGATTTATTGGTCCATTTCAAATTCTTGACCGAGTAGGAAATGTAGCCTATAGACTCGCGTTACCTCCAAGTATGTCTCTCGTGTTCATAATGTGTTTCACATATCCGTACTTCCGTAAATATGTGAAAGACCGAACCACGTTATAGAGTTAGAACCAGGACGAGATAGCCGAAGACTTAACGTATGAGGAGGTACCTGTCAAGATTTTGGATAGGAAGGAGCATGTCCTACGCACAAAGGTCATACCACAAGTTAAAGTTTTGTGGAGGAATCATGCTATAGAGGAAATGACCTGGGAATTGGAAACGGAAATGAAAGCGATGTAAAACCCCAAATTATTATTAATGAAAATTAATTTTCTCTATTTATTATTTTGAAATAGTAAGGGTTGATTTGATTAATGTGGATAGTTAGTGTAACGACCCCAAAATAGGTCCATTCCATCCAACCCATTCTGAGTCGCCAAATATATGGTACGGAAAACAACTACAACTTTATTATAACAATTGTCGTGCAAAATACAACAACACATATCTTTGTGAGTTTGGATACAAATATATACCAATCAGTGTAGACGTCACAATGACACCTTACATAAAGGTATAGTCAAAAGCTGCTTTTAGAAATTAGAATCTTTGGGAAGTGCTCAAGAAAACCTTCATACATGGGAGGCCATGCTTTTAGGTTATGGTAGATATCATATGGCCACTGAATTATCCTTGGTTGACCCAATAGACCCCAAAGAAAAACGAGAAGATTACTATCATATTCTTCCCAATGGTGAGTCTTCTCTTGACATATCATTATCTCCATTGTCTCTAATTGAGTATTATACTCCAAACAAACACCAAGATTATATAGGTAGTGCTTGTAAATATACTAAGCAAGTGGATGAGCACAACCATGTCTTATGATGACACGAGGTTGTATGTCATTAGACATCTTGTATGATAGTGGCAAAACACCCTTCCAAGTTAAATTCACCTCACCTCAACATCTATAGACCACCATTCTATTCCTCACTATCTATCCCCGACTCAAACCCATTATACTTTTATTACTCCGAAAGGAATTGTGAAACAAAAGGGTGAGCACAACTAGCTCAATAAAAGAATATTATGACTAAAGATAAATAAATTATCAATAGTCTTCATCAAGTAATAAATCGAGATTTAGAACATATGGTAGATGATAAAACTTTTCAACCATAGTTGCGGTGAACGAAGCAATCCATTAAAAAAGAGTCAAATAGACTATAAAATCTATTGTCTTCTCCACGTTAAAAGTCCACCAACAATATTTTATCCACGTAACATCAATCAACAGTTCCTTTCCACAATCATATGAATAACTCATAATCATAATTGTGATTCTAAATTTCTCTTCTCATCCGAGACGAAGATAATTTTTATCATTGTCTTTACGAAACATCAAATATCATGGTTATACCAAATCCGAGTTCTGTTCATAATCATACTAATAAATTCATATTTGCACCACAATTGCTAAAGATATTCATCAATAATTCATCTTTGCACTATGTATTAAAGATATTCAACAACAGATCATCTTTGCATTCTGAGCAAAAGATATTCATCAATGATTCATCTTTGCACTCTGTGCTAAGATATTCATCAACAAAGCCATCTTTGCACTACTGGCCAAAAGATACTCATATCTCAATAAATACATAATCATTTCGAAGTTATATAACAATAATTATAACCATTGTTGATCAATTCACCTTTGCACTTAAGCTAAAAATATTCAATTGTAAATTCAATGGTCATGATCATACCAAATCAACAATTCAACTTTTGCACTACTGGCCAAAGAGAACCTATAGTCACGATCATACCAATAATCTACCCATCTTTACACTCAAGTCAAAGAGAAATATTATCATTAGGGTTATAAGAATGTTATATAAAAATAATATAATCAAAACATAGTTTTAATTTCAAGAGTAAGATTCATAAATCAACGATAATTTGGTCAAAGAAGAAACCAATTTGTCATGAATAGTACCCCGTATTCGTACATAGTACCGTATACGTGTATAGTAACCTCGACACGAAAAGATAAAGTTTCATAATAAAATTCATATCCATATTTATAACACCTTAATCCAAATGTTATAAATCATTTAATAATCTCATAATCTAATATTATTAATACTACTACAATATTTTAATCATTTCTTAAACTTATAAATAATTTAATCCAATTATTTACACTTTAATAATTAATGCATTTAATCATCTAAAAATGCCAAACTCATAAGATTTCATCATCATTAACCAAAACCCTCATAAAATCTACATATACCTCATATATATTATTCTCAAGCCAATAAATCATATTTTATAATTTTCTTACTTCACATAACATATTTAATTCATTTACTCATAACTAGAACATTTTCATGAAAAATACCAAATCAGTTCCAAAAATATTTCTTTTTCTGGGATTTAACAGAATATAGTTTCATATTGAATATATATTTTTCTCAGAATTTTAAAATTCATTTACTATTTTCACATGGCCAACACCAACCGAATATTTAAATATTTATCATAAATTATACTTTTATTCAACAATTCTGAAATTTACACGGTATACTGATATTATATAGATGTACTCCCAATAAAAATTTCATCAATTTTGGAGTTAATCACAAGGAGTTATAAGCGGTTACTTTTAAAATAGTCTTTTCTCATAAAATCCATAACTCCTAATCTATACATCCAAAAATCACCATTTTGGACACAATCTAAAACTCATCAAAATATCATTTCAAATTTTTTCAGAATTTTTGAAGATCCGAAAAATACAAAACTGAAAAACATAATCACCCTAAAAATCTCTTTATTATCCCTTACCTCAAAAGAAGCGATCTTACATTTGGAATAACGCTGAACGAACTTGCACCGTATAGCAATACTCAAAGTATACTCAAAATACTCACAAGAATATGCTCGATAATATAGAGAGAGAAAACTTCAGTTTCTGGTGTGATTTTCAATTCTAACCTAAGCACCCTATTTATAGGAAAATACTTAGAACACCAAAGCAGAAAATTTAATAAATTATTAATATAATAAATTTGAATTCCTACGCCCACTTTTTTTTGTTCAAACTTCAGTAACACAAGTATCTCACCTTACAAAACTTACAAAAAACGTTTTTCATAATTAATTAATTTAAAACTCCAAAAAATAATAATTAATTAATCGAAACTTCAATAATTCATAATAAATATCCTTTTGTCAGAAAATTTGAATCTCATGAGTTTTTATAGGAAATTCAATTCTCTACAACTTTGCAGAAGAAAGTTTTCCAAATTCCAAACAGAAGTTGACCGAAATCCACAAGCAAGCGATTTTACTGTTTATAATCAAATTTCAAATTCAATAAATGGGGTCCACTGACATGTTTAACATGTTTTAAACATTTATTGCAACAAAAATACTCTTCCTCCTCAGTATACTCATATATCCCACATTCGTTGTAAAAATATCACCATTATTATATTATTAAAATATAATAATATATTTAAATGAATTATTTTATCGAAAAAGATAAAATTTAAATTTTCAACAATTGTCACATTAAAAATTTTCTCCATCTATGTCCATATAAAATATGTAAGACCCCGAAATTTTTTAAATAAAAAGGAATTTCCTTTATTTATTATTTTGAAATAGTAAGGGTTGATTTGATTAATGTGGATAGTTAAGGGTTAAATACACAAATATTTCAAAATTAAGCAAGTGGTTATAAAATATTCATTATCGTGGGGAATATTCGTTTGGTCGTGGAATATTAAATGCTCGGGGAATATTAACGACGGCAGTTGACCATGTGTGGGCCCCATAACGGAAAGTGATTGGATGAAGAAAACGACAAATATAAGTTGTTTTTAAATAACTGGCGTAGTTATTCAGATTATCTTGTTGGAATACCCGAAATTGGTTAAAACACACACTAATGGCGTTGTTGAAGCGATAGACACGGTATTGCACCAATTATTGATTCTTACGTGAAGAGACACTTACTCGATAATGGTTACGATAATTCTTATTCGATATTTTATTGAATTAATAATTCTTTGCGTTGATATTTTATATTGTTGTTGTTTGATAATTGTCATTACACGTATTTTTCATTATCGAAGCAATAATTCATATTATCTAAATAATATTATTAGATAACATTATTGGCAATGTCTAGAAAGTTACATACAGGAGAGGTTTGGTCATCTAATTTGTGCCAAGAAAAAAATTCTTATTGGAAAGCCCCCCTCTTTCACAGGAAGCGCACGGTTGTCAATATTGTGATTACGTAATATTATTTGTGAATAATTAATTATTGATTTATATGATGAGGAAAATATTGATTTTATGTGGATATAGATGGAGAAAATTTTTAAAATGACAATTGTTGAAAATTAATATTTTATCTTTTACGATAAAATAATTCATTTAAATATATTATTTTAATAATATATTAACGGTGATATTTTTACAATGAATGTGGGATATATGAGTATATGAGGAGGAAGAGTATTTTGTGGCATTAAATGTTTTAACACATGTTTTGTGTGTTGGTGGACACAATTATTAATAGAAATTTGATTATAGCTTGTAAAATCACCCGTTTGTGGATTTGGTCAATTTCTATTTGGAATTTGGAAAAACTTTCTTCTGCAAAGTTGTAGAGAATTGAATTTCCTATAAAAACTCATGAGATTCAAATTTTCTGATGAAAAGGCTATTTATTATGAATTATTGAAGTTAGAAATAATTAATTTTGGGAGTTTTAGTTAATTATTTTGAGAAAAACGTTTTTTGCAACTAAGTTGGCCTCACATGTGATTCAAATGGGCTGAGATCAGTTGTCTAAGGTGGGCTAAAGAAAATGTGAAAAATATATTAATATTATATTCAATTTTTCTGCTTTGGTGTTGTTACAAGCATTTTTCTATAAATAGGGTCTTAGGTTAGAATTGAAAAACACACCGGCCGAAGTTTTCTCTATTTCTCTCTCGATATATTGAGCGTATTCTTGTGAGTATACTTTGAGTATTGTTAGGCGGTCTTGAAGTTCCTTCAAAGACTATATACCCGGTATTCCAAATTTAAATCTTAATCTTTCGAGGTAAAGGATATTATTTTTTTGTAATGATATTATTTCTTGATATCATTATCTTTGAAATGTTGATCTGAAGTTTTATCAAATTTGGAACTTTTTCATGTCGGGGTTACTATTCATGGGTTCTTATTCATGAGTTACTATTCACGAGTTCTTATTCGAGATTCTTATTCACGATTCTTATTCACGAGTTCTTATTCAAAGTACTATTATTACTATTCATGAAGCGTGAAGATGTTTTTGTGGAATTTCTATCTTTTGGTATCGAGATTCTTATTCACGATATCTGACCTTTATTCACGTATCTGGTCTTATTCACCAAAAATAAAATTTCTTCTTTTCGTCAAAACATCTATACGGATACTAGCTACGATTGTATCCATGTTTTGATCATTCTTGAATTTTACACCACTATGATTATTTTTGAGGTATTTTTGGGCGTGGATAAAACCAAGTACGAATCCTTAATCCTTAATCCTTGTCATTTTGTTTCCTTTGGATTCGTTTCTTTAAAAAAATATTTTTCATCATCCTCGGTCTTAAATGATGATATTATGGAATATCTTTGCTTTTGTAGTGCAAAGATGAATGATTTCTGAAGAATATCTTTGGCACGTAGTGCAAAGATGAGCAGTGTTTAAATGAACATGACCCGGTGATGAATATCTTTGGCTGTGGTGCAAAGATGAATATTTGATTCGAGATGTATATTGATTGATGTTACTGGGGATAAAAGATGAGCGATGAACTTTTAAATTCATACATAGAAGATAGTAGTTTGCATTCTCTACTTAACTCTTCTAATGAATTATTATTTCATTGAGTATTGATTTAAAATTTGTTGTCTATTGTATTCTATTAGATTTTTCCTGTTGAAGACTAACGATAATTTGTTGTATATTATCTTAGTCATAATATTCTTTCTTGAGCTAGTTGAGCTCACCCTTTTCCTTTTGTTCCATTTTTCTCGGGGAGGCGAGAATATAGCGAGTACAGTGGGATATGGAATGAAAGTTTTAGAAAGGATTGCTTAGTAGTCCTCACCATTTTGTAAAATAATGTATCAATAAAGGTGATGAGGATTTATTTGAGTATAGATATTATTCTACAGAAGATAATATTTGTATTCAAACTCACGATTTCTTGTTGTAATAATAAAGTTGTAGTTGTTTACATACCATGTATTGACAACTCGAGAATAGGTGATGTATACCTATTTTGGGGGCGTCGCGGTTGGTATCGAGCTTAGGGATATGATCTCTGGCGGAGATCGGGGAATAGAACTAGGAGGGAGGAGGCGAGTAAATCCTTCGCTAGTGTGTCCTACCTAAGCTTATTTGTTAGTTGGTCAAGATATAGGGATATTATGTGATATATTGATTTCCTTAATTAACCCTTGTTTTATGATAAAGATTTGAGAATGTCATTGAGAATATTAACGATGGAGTAAATGAGGACCAGTGGAGATGCTGTCTTTACAGCGAGGAGAAGCGAATGCAACAGTGGCAATGTACTCTCCCTGTGAACAACACCTGAAAGCGAGATGATGAGCGAGGGGATGTTTAGAAGCTTTTTTGCGATTCATGCAAAATCGACGAGGAGACTCGTGTTCAAAATACTGAGGAGGAAATGATAGCAATTCACGAGTGGTCACGACCAAGCGAGTTCAAAAGTTGGGACCACGAATGCAGAAAGCCGGATCCGATTAAAGGCGGAGACGTGGGTCAAACAAATTACCAAGATATTCGATGTCTTGGGATGCGCGGAGAATAGAAAGTTCCATTCGCCACCTTTATGTTCCGTGGCGAGGCAGATTCTTGGTGGGAATCTATAGGCGTACCCATCCAAATTGTACTCGGCATGTCGTAGGAGGCGTTTGAAGCAGATTCAATGACAAGTACTTCCACGAAAGTATTCGTCATATGAAGGAAGTGGAGTTCATTAGACTAGAAGCGAGAATAACATGGCGGTGTCCCAAAGTCTGAGGCGAAGTTCGCGGAGTTATCAGTTTGCACCTCATTTGGTGGAGAATGAGGAGCGTATGAGCGCGGATGTTTACGAGAGGTTTGAAACCCGACATACGCCAATATCTCATTTCTCATAAATTTTCTCTCTATTCGGATGTCGTCAGCGGGGCTCGATTGTTAGAGCGAGATAACGAAGTACGTTCACCGAGGGACCATAACGAGGATCATCTCAAGATAGCGATCATCGAATAACGATAACCAAATGGAGAAAGAAGAATACTGAGACAAAGCGGTAACCACCACGGTGGTAATCGTGGCCATGAAAATAGAAGAAGCGAGTCGGGAGGAGATTTTAAAAGAAGAGATTCAACAACGACCATATGAAGGCGATAGTTGGCAAAGAATCGGTTCTAAGGGAGGAGAACGACCACCGATCATATGCTACAAATGCGGAAAGAGGGACATATCGATCCAAAGCGCCCACAACATTCAAGGTATGCTATAGTTGTGGAAAGGAAGGACATATCGTCGATTTCGAGATTATGCAGTAGCAAAACCTAGTTCAAGTGGGACGGTGACTCAAAAGATTTATCGAGAAAAGTCAAAGTCAGCGATTAAAGGAAGGCGTTTGTTGTGTTTGGTCATAATGCGAGAACCCAAACGAGGTGATCACGGGTAAGCTATTTATGAATTCTTGCGAAGTTTATACCTTACTTGATAAGGTGCTACCCATTCATTTATCTCTCCTGCATGTGCTCGGCGTTTAAACTTGACTCTCGAGAAATTAGACTTTGACCTATCTGTGGAAACTCCGTTAGGAGAAACTTTCATCACATCCTTTGTTTATAAATCTTGTTTGATTCAAGTTGGCACCATTACCTTACTGTTGACCTTATCTCTTTAAAGATACTTGCTTTTGATGTGATTTTAGGGATTGATTGGTTAACTACTCATCATGCCAAAATTGATTGTTTTCGTAAGGTTGTTAGTTTTCATATTCTAACCAACTCGTTGTTATTTAATTCAAGCAACTAAACCATTAAAATCGATCTTTGTCATATCTAATCATAAAGCTATTCGTTTATTAAAAAGCGGATGTCAAGCTTTCTTAGCCCATGTTATGGATTTGAATAAAGACACATCAAATTTGAATAATATTCTGTTGTTATTGACTTTCTGACGTATTTCGAAGAACTTCCGGTCTACCCCAAGCGTGAAGTTGAATTCTTTATTGATCTTGAACACGGTACAAAGCCCATTTCTAAAACCCCATATCGAATGGCTCTATTGAACTTGAGGAGTTAAAGGTCCAACTACGAGAATTGTTGGACATCGGTTTCATTCGATCTAGTACATCTCCTTGGGGTGCTCTGTTTTATTCGTAAAGAAGAAAGGCGGGAGTATGCGACTTTGTATTGACTATCGGGGAATTGAACCATGTCACCATCAAGAATAGGTATCCTACTACCTCGTATTGATGACTTGTTTTGTCCGATTCTGAGGGCACAATTCTTTTCAAAAATCGATCTTCGATTCGGATATCATCAATTTGAAGATTAAAAGCGAGGATATTAGAAGGCGCCTTGAGAACTTCGGTATGGGCATTATGAATTCTTAGTCATGTCTTTCGGACTAACTAATGCTCCTATGGCTTTCATGGATATGATGAAGCAAGTATTCAAGGAATATTTGGATCAATTCGTTTGTTGTCTTTATTGATGACATCCTCATATATTCCAAAAGCCGTGAAGATCATGAGCACCATTTGAAATTTGGTACTCCAAAGGCTTTGTGAAAACCAACTATATGCCAAATTGAAGAAATGTGAGTTACGGCTTGAGGAAGTAGCATTCCTTGGGCACGTGGTGTCGAAACATGGAGTATCTGTTGATCCGTGAAGATTGAAGCAATACAAAGTTAGGGAGCAACCAAAAGTCGGTGGTGATGAAGACGTAGTTTTTGGGCTTATTTGGTTATTATCGGAGATTCGTGGAAGGGTTTTCTCGAATCGCTACTCCATTAACTTAGCTAACTCGGAAGGATACAAAATTCGTTTGGAGTGAAGAATCGCGAGAAGAGTTTCCAAGAGCTTAAGAGGAGACTTATTTTGGCACTGTTTCTAACAATACCATCTGGTTCGGATGGATTTGTTATCTCTGATGATGCTTGAGGCAAAGGGTTAGGATGTGTTCTCATGCAACGTGGGAAAGTCATAGCCTATGCCTCGCGACAACTTAAAGAGTATGAGAGGAATTATCCTACTCATGATCTAGAGTTAGCGTGATCGTTTCTTATTAAAGATATGGAGGCACTATCTATATGGGGAGAAAGTGGAGATATATTGAGACCATAAAAGCCTTAAATATTTCTTCACTCAAAAAGAACTCAACATCGGCTGCAATGACGTTGGCTCGAACTATTGAAAGACTACGACCACCTAATTATTGATACCATCCCGGTAAAAGCGAGCGTGGTGGTGGCGCATTGAGTGAAGAAGATCATATGCGAGGAGCGAGTGCGATGATGTCAAGTATATCGCATAGAGCCAACTTTAATAGAAAAGTTAAGGTTGCTTTCGAGCCAGGCGACCGGAGGCGATCGTATGAAGAAGAAAGTACTGAAGAAGGAGCTATTAGGGCGAGAATTGATGAAGAAGGAATACTTGAGTCCACTCTAGACTTTGTGTTCTAACGACTCTAATTTGAAGTACAAGATTATGATGGAGGCACAATACGCCATTTGCAATCCATCTGGAAGTACTAAAATGTATCGTGATCTTGACATACATTTTGGTGGAACAATATGAAGAGAGAGATTGCAAAGTTTATCTCGATGTGTTTAACTTGCTAGCGTGTAAAGGCGGAGCATCTTGTACCTAAGGGTCCGTTGCAACCACTTGAGATTCCGGAATGGAAGTGGGAACACATTACTATGGATTTCGATTCACGGGTCTTCCTACGGTTTCTCAAGGCATCAATGCTATTTGGGTTATTGTTGATAGATTAACCAAGTCTGCGCTTTCATTTCTTGTGGATCACGGAGACTTATTCCTTGAGCGTCTTGCTAGTATATATGCGTGAATGAGATTGTGAGGTTGCATGGCATGCTGTATCCATAGTTTGGATCGTGACCCAAGATTCACTTCAAGATTTTGGGTTAGCTTGCAAAAAGCTATGGGCACGCAGTTTGCGATTTAGTTCGGCATACCATCCCCAAGCAGACGGACAATCGAGAGAGGACTATTCAAACTCTTGAAGATCTATTAAGACTACGTGTCCTAGACTTCAAAGGTAGTTGGGATAAGTATTTACCATTGGTGGAATTCTCCTACAACAACAGTTATCGAGCAAGTATAGGTGTGGCTCCATTTGAAGCATTATATGGGCCGAAAATGTCGTTCTCCAATATGTTGGGATGAGGTGGGTGAAGCAACATTGTTGGGACCCGAGTTAATACGTATGACTACCAAAAATATCCAAATGATTCGACAGCGTATACAAAGCGGCACAAGATCGACAAAAGAGTTATGCGGATCTTCATCGAAAGGACGTGGAATTTAATGTAGGGGATCATGTATTGTTGCGAGTTGCTCCATGGAAGGAGTTACAAGATTTGGGAAGAGAGGAAAGCTCGATCCACGATTTATTGGTCCATTTCAAATTCTTGATGAGAGTAGGAAATGTAGCCTATAGACTTGCGTTACCTCAAAGTATGTCTCGTGTTCATAATGTGTTTCACATATCTCACTTCCGTAAATATGTGAAAGACCCGAACCACGTTATTGAGTTAGAACCAGACGAGATAGCAGAAGACTTAGCGTGTGAGGAGGAGGTACTGTCAAGATCTTGGATAGGAAGGAGCATGTCCTACGCGCAAAGGTCATACCACAAGTTAAAGTTTTGTGGAGGAATCATGCTATAGAGGAAATGACCTGGGAGTTGGAAACGGAAATGAAAGCGAGGTATCCTCACCTTTTCAAAACACCAGGTACGTACATCAATTTCGAGGACGAAATTTCATAAGGAGGGGAGGTTGTAAGACCCCGAAATTTTTTAAATAAAAAGCAATTTCCTTTATTTATTATTTTGAAATAGTAAGGGTTGATTTGATTAATGTGGATAGTTAAGGGTTAAATACACAAATATTTCAAAATTAGCAAGTGGTTATAAAATATTCATTATCGTCGGGGAATATTCGTTTGGTCGTGGAATATTCGTCTTTATTGGGGAATATTAAATGCAATGGTAGCTTTGACCATGTGTGGGCCCCATAACGCAAAGTGATTGGATGAAGAAAGCGACAAATATAAGTTGTTTTTAAATAACAGGCGTAGTTATTCACAATTATCTTGTTGGAATACCGGTGGTTAAAACACACTAATACGCGTTGTTGAGCGGTAGCTGCAGTATTGCACCAATTATTGATTCTTACGTAAGAAGACACTACTCAATAATGGTTACGATAATTCTTATTCGGTATTTTATTGAATTAATAATTTCTTTGCGTTGATATTTTATATTCTTTGTTGTTTGATAATTGTCATTACGGTATTTTTTATTATCGAAGCAATAATTCATATTATTATCGAATAATATTATTAGATAACATTATTGGCAATGTCTAGAAAGTTACGTCTAAGGAGAGGTTTGGTCATCTAATTGCAATTGGCTTGATGAAGAAGAAATTCTTATTGGAAAGCCCCCTCTTTCTCAGGAAGCGCACTGGTTGTCGATATTGTGATTACGTAATATTATTTGTGAATAATTAATTATTGATTTATATGATGAGGAAAATATTGATTTTATGTGGATATAGATGGAGAAAATTTTTAAAATGACAATTGTTGAAAATTAATATTTTATCTTTTTCTGATAAAATAATTCATTTAAATATATTATTTTAATAATATATTAATGGTGATATTTTTACAATGAATGTGGGATATATGAGTATATGAGGAGGAAGAGTATTTTTGTGGCATTAAATGTTTAACACATGTTTTGTGTGTTGGTGGACACAATTATTGACCGAAATTTGATTATAGCTTGTAAAATCACCCGTTTGTGGATTTCGGTCAATTTCTATTTGGAATTTGGAAAAACTTTCTTCGCAAAGTTGTAGAGAATTGAATTTCCTATAAAAACTCGCGAGATTCAAATTTTCTGATGAAAAGGCTATTTATTATGAATTATTGAAGTTTGAAAGAAATAATTAATTTTTGGGAGTTTTAAGTTAATTATTTTGAGAAAAACGTTTTTGCAACTAAGTTGGCCTCACATGTGATTCAAATGGGCTGAGATCAGTTGTCTAAGGTGGGCTAAAGAAAATGTGAAAAATATATTAATATTATATTCAATTTTTGCTTTGGTGTTCTAAGCATTTTCTATAAATAGGGTCTTGGGTTAGAATTGAAAAACACACCGTAAAGCTGAAGTTTCTCTCTATTTCTCTCGATATATTGAGCGTATTCTTGTGAGTATACTTTGAGTATTGTTAGGCGGTGCAAGTTTCCTTGACCTTATACCGGTATTCCAATTAAGAAGTCTTAATCTTTCGAGGTAAGGGATATTATTTTTTTGTAATGATATTATTTCTTGATATCATTATCTTTGAAATATTGATGAAGTTTTTATCAAATTTGGAACTTTTTTTATGTGGGGGGTTACTATTCATGGGTTACTATTCATGAGTTTACTATTCACGAGTTACTATTCACGAGTTCTTATTCATGAGTTCTTATTCATGAGTTCTTATTCACGAGTACTATTCATGTAAGCGTGAAGATGTTTTTTGTGGAATTTCTATCTTTTTGGTGTGAATTCTTATTCACGATATCGGACTATTCACGTATCTGATACTTATTCACCAAAAATAAAATTTCTTCTTTTCGTCAAAACATCTATTGCGGATACTAGCTTCGATTGTATCCATGTTTTGATCATTCTTAAATTTTACACCACTATGATTATTTTTGAGGTATTTTTGGACGTGGATAAAACCAAGTACGAATCCTTAATCCTTAATCCTTGTCATTTTGTTTCTTTGGATTCGTTTCTTTAAAAAATATTTTTCATCATCCTCGGTCTTAAATGATGATATTATGGAATATCTTTGGGCTGTAGTGCAAAAGATGAATGATTCTGAAGAATATCTTTGGCTGTAGTGGCAAAGATGAGCAGTGTTTAAATGAACATGACCATCGATGAATATCTTTGGCTGTAGTAAAAGATGAATATTTAATTCGGATGTATATTGATTGATGTTACTGGGGATAAAAGATGAGCGATGAACTTTTAAATTCATACATAGAAGATAGTAGTTTGCATTCTCTACTTAACTCTTCTAATGAATTATTATTTCATTATGAGTATTGATTTAAAATTTGTTGTCTATTGTATTCTATTAGATTTTTCCTGTTGAAGACTAACGATAATTTGTTGTATATTATCTTAGTCATAATATTCTTTCTTGAGCTAGTTGAGCTCACCCTTTTCCTTTTGTTCCATTTTTCTCGGGAGGCGAGAATATAGCGATGCTGAGTCGGGGTATGGAATGAAGGTTTTAGAAAGGATTGCTTAGTAGTCCTCACCATTTTGTAAAATAATGTATCAATAAAGGTGATGAGGATTTATTTGAGTATAGATATTGTCAGAAGATAATATTTGTATTCAAACTCACAGATTTCTTGTTGTAATAATAAAGTTGTAGTTGTTTACACGTACCATGTATTGACAACTCGGAATAGGTGATGTATATACCTATTTTGGGGGCATCACAAAATAGATATTTTCCTCATCATAAAAATCAATAATAAATTATTCACAAATAATATTACATAATCACAATATTGACAACCAGTCATTTGTTCCGAGAAAGAGGGCTTTCAATAAGAATTTCTCTTCTCTTTGGTATGATTAGGTGACCAAACCTCTCCAGAGCAGAACTTTCTAGGCATTGCCAATAATGTTATCCAATAATATTATTCAGGATAATATGAATTATTGCTCAGATAATGGAAAATCTTGTCTTTGTGACAATTATTGAAACAACAATAATATAAAATATCAACGTAGCAATTATTGAATCAATAAAATAAAATATTGACGAAAGTAATTCTATGTAACAATTATTGAGTAATGCCTTCTTACGAAAAAAATTTATCATGCTTCATGAATAGTACTTTTCGTGAATAGTAACTTTCGTGAATAGTAACTCATGAATAGTAACTTCGTGAATAGTAACTCATGAATAGTAACTTTCGTAAATAGTAACTCATGAATAGTAACTCGTGAATAGTAACTCATGAATAATAATTAAAAAAAAATTGAATACTTTTATTTCATAAAATCGAGGTCTTACAATCTCCCTCCTTATGAAATTTCGTCCCAAGAATTTACGTACAGTATTTCAAAGAGTTGAGAATACCTTGTTTTCATTTAAGATTCTATCTCCCTGTCATCATGATTTCTCCATTGCTCATCTCCCATATTTGGATATCATTCTAGAATACGACTTCAAAACAAGGGTTAATTTAACAAATTAACATATCACATAATATCCCGATATTATGTATCGACTAACAAATAAGCTTAGGTTGGACACACTTAGCGAAGGATTTACTCATCTCTCCCTCCTAGTTCTAATCCGATCTGCATGGAGATCATATCCCTAAGCTCGATACCAAATGTAACGACCCCAAAATAGTTCCATTCCATCCAACCCATTACGAGTCGCCAAATATATGGTACGGAAAACAACTACAACTTTATTATAACAATTGTCGTGCAAAATACAACAACACGTATATGTTGTGAGTTTGGATACAAATATATACCAAGCAGTATGTACGTCAATGATGACACCTTACATAAAGGTATAGTCAAAAAGCTGTTTTAGAAATTAGAATATTTGGGAAGTGCTCAAGAAACCTTCATACATGGGAGGCCATGCTTTTAGGTTATGGTAGATATCATATGGCCACAGAATTATCCTTGGTTGATTGATAGACCCCTAAAGAAAAAAGCGAGAAGATTACTATCATATTCTTCTCAATGGTGAGTCTTCTCTTGACATATCATTATCTCCTTTGTCTCTAATTGAGTATTATACTCCAAACAAACACCAAGATTATATAAGTAGTGCTTGTAAATATACTCAAAGCAAGTGGATGAGCACAACCATGTCTTATGATGACACGAGGTTGTATGTCATTAGACATCTTGTATGATAGTGGCAAAACACCCTTCCAAGTTAAATTCACCTCACCCTCAACATCTATAGACCACCATTCTATTCCTCATTTATCCCCCCTCGACCCGGCTATACTTTTATTACACGAAAGGAATTGTGAAACAAAAGGGTGAAAGCCTGACTAGCTCGATAAAGAATATTATGACTAAAGATAAATAAATTATCAATAGTCTTCATCGGTAATAAATCGAGAGATTTAGAACATATGGTAGATGATAAAACTTTTCAACCATAGTTGCGGTGAACGAAAGCGATCCATTAAAAGAGTCAAATAGACTATAAAGTCTATTGTCTTCTCCACGTTAAAAGTCCACCAACAATATTTTATCCTGTAACATCAATCAGCAGTTCCTTTCCACAATCATATGAATAACTCATAATCATAATTGTGATTCTAAATTCCTCTTCTCATCCGGGCGAAGATAATTTTCATCACTGTCTTTACGAAACATCAAATATCATGGTTATACCAAATCACAGTTTCATTCATAATCATACTAATAAATTCATCTTTGCACCACGGGCAAAGATATTCATCAATAATTCATCTTTGCACTACTGATTAAAGATATTCAACAAATGATCATCTTTGCATCATCTGAGCAAAAGATATTCATCAATGATTCATCTTTGCACTACAAAGATGCTAAGATATTCATCAACAAGCCATCTTTGCATTACTGGCCAAAGATATTCATATCTCAATAAATACATAATCATTTCGGAAGTTATATAACAATAATTATAACCATGTTGATCGATTAACCTTTGCACTTAAGCTAAAAATATTCAATTGTAAATTCAATGGTCATGATCATACCAATCAACAATTCAACTTTTTTTGCACTCTTGCCAAAGAGAACCTATAGTCACGATCATACCAATAATCTACCCATCTTTACACTCAAGTCAAAGAGAAATATTATCATTAGGGTTATAAGAATGTTATATAAAAACAATATAATCAAAACATAGTTTTAATTTCAAGAGTAAGATTCATAAATCAACGATAATTTGGTCAAAGAAGAAACCAATTTGTCATGAATAGTACCCAAATTTAAATACATAATCTTAGTATCGTGTATATAGTAACCTCGACACGAAAAGATAAAGTTTCATAATAAAATTCATATCCATATTTATAACACCTTAATCCAAATGTTATAAATCACTTAATAATCTCATAATCTAATATTATTAATACTACTACAATATTTTAATCATTTCTTAAACTTATAAATAATTTAATCCAATTATTTACACTTTAATAATTAATGCATTTAATCATCTAAAATGCCAAACTCATAAGATTTCATCATCATTAACCAAAACCCTCATAAAAATCTGCATATACCTCATATATTATTCTCAAGCCAATAAATCATATTTTATAATTTTTTTACTTCACATAACATATTTAATTCATTTACTCATAACTAGAACATTTTCATAAAAATACCAAATCAGTTCAAAAATATTTCTTTTCTGGGATTTAACAGAATATAGTTCCATATTGAATATATATTTTTCTCAGAATTTTTAAAATTCATTTACTATTTTTCACATGGCCAACACCACCGAATATTTAAATATTTATCATAAATTATACTTTTATCCAACAATTCTGAAATTTACTCGGTATACTGATATTATATAGATGTACTCCCAATAAAAATTTTATCAATTTTGGAGTTAATCACAAGGAGTTATAAGCGGTTACTTTTAAAATAGTCTTTTCTCATAAAATCCATAACTCCTAATCTATACATCCAAAAATCACCATTTTTGGACACAATCTACAAAATTCATCAAAATATCATTTCAAATTTTTTCAGAATTTTTTGAATATCCGAAAAAATACAAAACTGAAAAACATAATCACCCTTAAAAATCTCTTACTATCCCTTACCTCAAAAAAAGCGGTCTTACATTGGAATAATTATTTGAAACGAACTTGCAATATATAGCAATACTCAAAGTATACTCAAAATACTCACAAGAATATGCTCGATAATATAGAGAGAAAACTTGAGTTACGGTGTGATTTTCAATTCTAACCTAAGCACCCTATTTATAGGAAAATACTTAGAACACCAAAGAGAAAATTTAATAAATTATTAATATAATAAATTTGAATTCTACGCCCACTTTTTTTTTGTTCAAACTTCAGCAACACAAGTATCTCACCTTACAAAACTTACAAAAAACGTTTTCATAATTAATTAATTTAAAACTCCAAAAATAATAATTAATTAATCCGGAACTTCAATAATTCATAATAAATAGCCCTTTTGTCAGAAAATTTGAATCTCGCTTGAATTTTTATAGGAAATTCAATTCTCTACAACTTTACGAGAAGAAAGTTTTTTTAAATTCCAAGCGAAGTTAAAGAAATCCACAAGCGGGCAATTTTACGATCTATAATCAAATTTCGATCAATAAATGGGGTCCCGTGACATGTTTAACATGTTTTAAACATTTATTGCAAACAAAATACTCTTCCTCCTCGTATACTCATATATCCCACATTCGTTGTAAAAATATCACCATTATTATATTATTAAAATATAATAATATATTTAAATGAATTATTTTATCGAGAAAAGATAAAATTTAAATTTTCAACAATTGTCACATTAAAATTTTCTCCATCTATGTCCATATAAAATAGATATTTTCCTCATCATAAAAATCAATAATTAATTATTCACAAATAATATTACATAATCACAATATCGACAACTGAAATTTGTTCTCAGGAAAGAGGGGCTTTCAATAAGAATTTCTCTTCTTGGGCGCCTTGATTAGGTGACCAAACCTCTCCTTAGACCGAACTTTCTAGGCATTGCCAATAATGTTATTCAATAATATTATTCAGATAATATGAATTATTGCTCCGATAATGGAAAATACTGTGCTGTGACAATTATTGAAACAACAATAATATAAAATATCAACGTAGCAATTATTGAATCAATAAAATAAAATATTGAACAGTAATTACTGTAACAATTATTGAGAAATGCCTTCTTACGAAAAAAATTTATCATGCTTCATGAATAGTACTCGTGAATAGTAACTCGTGAATAGTAACTCATGAATAGTAACTCGTGAATAGTAACTCATGAATAGTAACTCGTGAATAGTAACTCATGAATAGTAACTCGTGAATAGTAACTCGTGAATAGTAATTCATGAATAGTAACTCATGAATAATAATTAAAAAAAAATTGAATACTTTTATTTCATAAAATTCGGGGTCTTACAATCTCCCCTCCTTATGAAATTTCGTCCCCGAAATTTACATACCTGGTATTTCAAAGAGTTGAGAATACCTTGTTTTCATTTCAGATTCTATCTCCCCGTCATCATGATTTCTCCATTGCTCATCTCCGTATTTTAGATATCATTCTAGAATCGACTTCAAAACAAGGGTTAATTTAACAAATTAATATATCACATAATATCCCGATATTATGAGTGACCAACAAATAAGCTTAGGTTGGACACCTTTAGCGAAGGATTTACTCATCTCTCCCTCCTAGTTCTAATCCCGATCTACGCCGGAGATCATATTATTAGGTTTGTAATATTAATATTCATGAACTTGATCAAATTGCAAAATAATGCGAGCGTGTAAAAATCGAGTTTAAAAATTTACAAACCATATACCGGATCAACCTTTATGCATAATTATTAATTAAGCGAAAAGATAAAGAATAAAATCATACCCTTGAAGATCGAGCTTCCTCGGTACAAGTTCACCTCAAATCCTTTCGCGTTCAACTTGAATCCACCGGGTTTTGTTCCTTCCTTTGATCGGCGTTAGCCACCCATATGTTTGGCCTCTGGGGTGATCCACCGAGGAAAAAATAAAGAATTCAAGAAGATGGTGTATTTGGCTCAAACCCTAGTTTTCTATCTTTATAGAAAAGGGTACTCTCCAACAAATTGGAATTATGTCGTTGTAAAAGTCAACAACCCGCTCACCCATAATAAGACTCCTCTTATTTATAGATGTGGGCAACCCACCTTAACAATTAAGGAATTGGGTTTTATTTAATTAATTAAATTCTTTTAATTAATTAAGCTCCCTAATCTTATTAGGGATAATTAATTAAACTCCTTTAACTAATTTTCCTTCCTAATCCAATTAGGAATAAATGAGAGTACTTATATTAAATTAATTCCTAAACTCTTTTAGAAATTAAAATAATAATAATTGTAATAATATTAATAAGACTCCTCTTATTAATTTATATTTAATATTTCTAAAATATTAAATAATAAATATTAAGCTATTTAATTTATTCTATCACCATAGATTAAATTAAATATACTTACTTATATTATTACGATTATGCCATTAACTTCTTAAATAATTATTCTTCCTTTTATGGTGTGACCCTTTAGGTTCTCCATATTAATAGGTTGTGAATAAATCAATTAGAACAATTCTAATCTTATTTAAATAAATAAATTAAACAATTAATTTATTTAAATAAATAATATTTATTCTACAATAGGGATAAGCCTCCTAGCGATCAACGACTTTCCGGATAATATAGATTTCAACATTAATCATAAAAGAACCTTTGAGTAAATAGTTACCGTACAATTCAATCCTTCCACCATACAATGTCCCGATTAAATATAAGGCATGGAATTCTTGTCAAGTCTTATTTTATTTAATTATATGTATTTCGATCTTAAATGCACAACTCAAATAATGCAAATTAGAAACTCCTTTCTAATTTCATTACGCCCGCCGAGGACTCTTTGGGTTGTCATTTATCGAATCACATAGGACATTTCTCTTCTTTTATTAGAAGTGGTAGATTCTTTATTGATCATACATTATCTCCATGTACAACTTATTATACCCAAGCATACCCTTTGATATACCCTAAGGGTCTTAAGGAATAAGTCAAAGTATAACTCATCATACACGCAGATATACTATGATGATCTCAAGTCCAAGGATTACTTGTACTACTATCACTCTGAGAATTCTATGATGGCAAATAAAACTCCATTAGGTATTCCTTAGCGAGCCACGTTCGATGAACTTATTCTCTAATAAGCACCTACATACTTGCTTTAGTGTCTCCACACAAATGATCGTGAGATCAATCATCCTCATCCGATGAAGCAAGCAACGTATGCACCAATCTATCCGGATTCACTAATCCCCGATTTAGTAATCCAATGATTGGGAACTATTTTAGTTTTAAGCTTTCTAAGAATTTAGATCTCATTAGAATGATCATCATCATTATTCTAAAAGCATTGCTTAAAACTATGGGTTTATCACATATTATAAAAGCGACATCGTGTAGATAATTAAAAGCCTTTAATAAATAAATACTTTTTATTAATAAATGAATAAGATTGTTACAAAGTATATGTTTTATCATCAAACATGATTGGCTTGTGTGCATACTACTTTCAATCTCCCACTTGCACTAAAGCCGATCGTCATGGTATCTCATACTCTTCTTCTCAAGTGGCGATTATCCTGCTTTGTTGGATAAGCTTTAGTTAATGGATATGTAATGTTGTTCATGAGAGTCCACTATCTCTATAGTGATTTCCCATCTTCAATGATTCTAATAATCAAATGAAAGTGCCACAACAAATGTTTAGATCTAAGATGAGACTTAGGAACTATTCTAGTTACGTAATGAACTTTTAAACCAAACAATCAACTTGCGACTTCATTTATAGCTATATACTTTGTCTTTATCACTAAACCAAACAACTCTTTCTTTGTTTGGAACCTTTCAATTCTTTGCACCACTATTCAAGATAACGCTTTACCTTAAAGTGGATTTTTTTTTTTCATCTTCTTGGTCTCTCGAAAAACTTGAGTCTGTTAAGCCCTCTAGTTTTAATTTAGACCCACCATGAATATGATCACATCCTTAGTGCGGTTAAGCACTTTAAGATGTTTTTCAGCGACTCATAGTGAACTTCTCCATAATATGGTGATCAACATCGAGGTCTCGTACATTTCATTGCATACATGATTGTCACTCATGCGACCTCTCTTTTCGAGAGTCTGTGGGGACTATTAGAGAGATACACTCCATAGCTCATCAACATGAGACATCTCTTGGAGTTTGCCATGCTAAGCGACTTTAGCATCAAATGAATATCGTTTCTTGGGTTAAGTCGAGCATCCTTTTAAATCTATCTATATAGATTTATATCCCCAATTAAGATACTCTTCCAAATCATTCATGGAGGAATGTTTAGAACAACTTTATCTTTTTGATTGTAGCATTGATAAGTTATTCCTCATCAAGTAGTATATCAACATATAATCTTAGGAATGTCACGATGCTCCCATTGACCCTTTTGTACACACTAGGTTCATTCTTATTTTTGATAAAATCAAACTCTTTTGATTGCCTCATCAAAGCGAATGTTCCATATTTGAGAAACTTGTTTCAATCCATTTCTACGAGTGTCTCATAACACTTACCTCCTCATCGTATGTAATTGGATCATCATCTTCATGATGTGTACCTCATCATCATCATCTATGATGAATCCATACCTCCTAGGTATCTTGGTACTATTCAGATTTCTGATTGGTTGTGGTACAATGAAGTCTATCTATAGGTTCCTCTTATTTGACTTATAGTGTTTTGTGGTTCTTGAACTTTCAAGATCTATTATCCCCCACTAGCCCCTTCAATAATAAACACATTTATCTTAGAAAGCGTGTTTATAACAAACACCTTTTGCTAAGTAGGATTATAGAACATATACCCTAAACTTACTTTAGGATGTCCCACAAATTGTACATGTCAAATCTTATCCCAAGCTTATCCTTTGAAACCTTTTCACATAAGTTGGACAACCCCTTATCTTAACATACTTAAGATTAGGAATCCTCCCACATCCATAACTTTTATGGAGTCTTGAAATTTGGATTTTGAGGTTACCTTTTCGTAGATATCGACCATTTCTAGGACATGATCCTGAAGGATCTTGGAATGTCGGTAAAATCATTATGGACCACACCATGTCCAACAAGGTGCTGAATTTTATATTAGGATACATCAATCAATTATTGCGTATCAGGATGTGTCCATTATGAGAAAACCATTTGAGATGATCTAGAAATTTATTGCACAAGTATTTATTCCTTGATCCGATCAAAGAATTCTAATACTTTGCCAATTTGTTTCACTTATGAATTCTTTGAACCTTTCAAATAATTCACACTTGTATTTCAAACAAATACACACATTGACTCTTTGAATGATCATCTCCTTTTCTTATACTAGTTTGTTCAATTTGCAAAATTATTTTCACGTAAGTCAGTATACAAAATCCATTAAGTAATATTCGGTTCTATACAAAACATTATTATTATAAATAGAACAACAATTGTTCTTAATTATAATACCAAAATTTTATTATCCAACAACAAAATAGAAATAATATTTATTACAAGAAGCTGAAATACAATAACAACTTATTGACTTAATAGATTTTCCCATAGGCATTGCTAAACTATAAGTTTCTATGGCTAATGTAGCAACCTTTGCTTCATTTCCACACATAGGATTACTTATCTATGTTTAACTTTCTACTTACTGCTTGGTCCTTCATAAATCTATATTTATGATAACCAAAGTCGGTATCCAATACCCAAGTAGAACCTTGACTTAAAGAAAAATTTATTTTAAATCATGAACAAATTTGTATTTATGGCAGAAACTTCACTAAGCTTCTTTGGTTAGCCTCTGCGCAAGATGCTTCTCATGATTTCTTTCCGGTGTCGGGCTTATTGCGGTGGAAGCAAACTCCTTTGCTATCCGTATCGATTTTGTTCTTATTATCCTTTGTTTATGCTTTTCTATTTACCTTCTTTGAATCGTTCTTCTTTTCAGAAGATCCTTTGGCCCCTACCAGTAAGACTTGATCTTTCTTGGTTGGAAAGTGACTCTCAACATTTTTCAACATGTTAAGCAAATCAGCAAAGCTGATATCTAGCTTGTTCATATGAAAAATTCACAACAATTGTGAAAGGAGTTCGGGAGTGAGTGCAAGATCAAATCTTGGCTCAACTCTCCATCCATGACAAAACCGGTTGTCTAATTGATCAATCAAATTGATTATGTTAATAACTTTTTATGCATCTTTATAGTGCCATTGGCCATTCTAGATCGGAAGAGCTCCTTAGATCTCGATATCTATCGGTCCTACTTTCCTCACCATCAACTACTTGATGTGCGGGAATATAGTAGGAGCATCCATAGTTTCATCTTGTTTGAAGCTCGTTATTCATGGATGCGAGCATGATGCATTGAGCCAGGTGTGCATCATCTTGCCACTTTCTAAAAGTAGCAATCTCTTCCTCGGAGGCATTATGCGCAACCATTGCGAGGATAGGCGTATTAAGGACATAAGATAGCTTTTTGATTATGAGAACTATTCTCAAATTCCTTAACTTATCCATTTAATTGATCGGTTAATTTAGCATCTAATATGCTTCGCATGATGATAGTAATTTTAGACATTGTAAAATTACGTAAATGAATTTGTAATTAACAACATTTTAACATACATTCTTTTATTAATTACCAAAATAAATTAGGTCTTGTTTTAAATTGGTATCTCCCACTATTTTCTTCAAACTATATTACCCTCACTTATATAGTTTGGCAAAATCTAATTAAAGATTTGCTAGTGAGAATAAGGATCCCATTTCAAATGTATATAGCCTTGTGGTGACACAACAAACTATATATAAATAAATAGGTGAGACAACTTTTGTCAATTACATCAACTATCTGACTCCTTTTCTTTTGCCTCTTAGATTATTTTGATCAGTGGTGGCACATCCAGAATCAAAATTATCCAAGTTAAGTCGACCTAGCACTCCATATATTCAAAAAGAAAAATATCATCCTTGTGGTGACACAACAAAACAATATTGTTCAATTTTCTTTATAAGCATCAAATGTGATAAATTAACATCTTAAATACTTAATACTTGCCTTGTGGTGACACAACAAACTCATATTAAATATTTAATACTCTATTAATTTTATCATGCTAGAAAGCGACGTTCGATATTCCAAATATCTTTGAGCAACGCTTAGGACTTAATATAAAAAATTGAGGGGTTTGTTATTAATTTGTCTCATCTTGTTTAAGCAGCATTTTATATATATATATAAAATACGCGTCATATTAATAAACATCGAAGCATGTTTGCATATATATATATATATATATAGTATAAGCATGCACATATAGAATACTATATTCTATCCGGATTGATTATGGACTTTTATTCTAGTTTGGTTCACTAGAGCCACCAAGTGAACCAAAAGGTCAAACCCTAGGGTGCAAGAAATAATATTTAAATATAACTATTACATTTAAACCGGGCTCCATTACAAAGCGGGTCTTCAAGCGCTCCTTGCTCCTTGATCTCCAATTCTTCAAAATTAATTCTAAATATTCCTATTACAAAACAATTTTAAAATAAATAGAAACCTTGATCGTGATCGAGGGAAGTACATAGGAGGAGATAGAATTTACATTAAGAAAAATTAGAGAAGGCAGTCTGTGACCCCATTTAATAAAACCCATACATTCGTGCATCCAACTAAAATAAAATCCAATCACATTGGTTGATAGTCCATAATCAATCCCATTTATTATCATACACATCACCATATGCATCGATAAATAACATTCATCTTATGAATAATAAACATTTAATATATATATTGATATCATTTAATGGGCAAATTTAGTTAGTATAAAATCTAATTTTTGAATCAAAATAAACTCCTTTATTTTAATCCAAATTTAAATCAAAATAAAACTATTTTATTTTAATTTATCCAATTTTGAATAAAATAAACTATTTTATTTAATCAAAATTTTAATCAAAATAAACTCCTTTATTTTAATTAATTATGAAATCCAATTCCATATATAAAAAATTATTAAAGGAAACACGAATTCTTTTCCTATTCACAAATAAACTCCTTTATTTTGAATAATATGAAATCTTATTACATATTTAAATAAACTCTTTTATTTAAGAAAATTAGGATTCTATTTTCATTCACAAATAAACTCTTTTATTTTGAATAATATGAAATCTAATTTCATATCTAAATAAACTCCTTTATTTAAGGAAACAAGGATTCTCTTTCCTATTCACAAATAAACTCCTTTATTTTGAATAATATGAAATCTTATTTCATATTTAAATAAACTCCTTTATTTAAGGAAAAAAGGATTCTCTTCCTATTCACAAATAAACTCCATTATTTTGAATAATATGAAATCTTATTTCATATCTAAATAAACTCCTTTATTTAAGGAAAAATAGAATCCAATTTCAACTCCAATTAGTTAGCATGGAATCCAATTCCAACTCTAATTAGTTAGCATGAAATTTAATTTTAAAATTAAAATAAATCTTTTATTTTAATATTAAAATAAACCTTTTATTTTAAGATTAAAATAAACTTTTATTTTAATTATAAAATTATTAAAATTAAAATAAAACTTTATATTTTAATATTAAAATAAACCTTTTATTTTAAAATTAAAATAAACTTTTTATTTTAATTATATAATAATTAAGAATATATATATATATATATATATATATATATATATATATATATATATATATATATATATATATATATATATATATATATATATATATATATATATATATATATATATCCGTTCCTTTTACATTTTTAACTTTTTAACAGGAAACATGATTACGCATTGAAATCCGTAATGTGAATAAAATGAAAAAAAAATTGATTCGCTTACATTTAATTTTTTTTTTTTTTTTTTTTTTAATTTTATATAATGATTATGCCCAATTAAATTGTTCTAAACACATATCAATATACATATCAAATTTAAAACAATTAATAATTCGCATAAAGGTTTGGCTCGATGCCCTTTATTAAGTTTGTAATATTCATGAGCCTTGATCAAATTGCAAAATAATGTGAAAGCGTGTAAAAATCGAGTTTAAAAATTTACAAACCATATACCGGATCAACCTTTATGCATAATTATTAATTAAGCGAAAAGATAAAGAATAAAATCATACCCTTGAAGATCGAGCTTCTTCTAAAGTACAAGTTCACCTCCAAATCCTTTTCGCGTTCAACTTGAATCCACTGGGGTTTTGTTCCTTCCTTTGATCGGCGTTAGCCACCCATATGTTTGGCCTCTGAGGTGATCCACCGAGGAAAAATAAAGAATTCAAGAAGATGGTGTATTTGGCTCAAAACCCTAGTTTTCTATCTCTACATAGAAAAAGGTACTCTCCAACAAATTGGAATTATGTCGTGTGTAAAAAGTCAACAACCCGCTCACCCATAATAAGACTCCTCTTATTTATAGATGTGGGCAACCCACCTTAACAATTAAGGAATTGGGTTTTATTTAATTAATTAAATTCTTTTAATTAATTAAGCTCCCTAATCTTATTAGGGATAATTAATTAAACTCCTTTAACTAATTTTCCTTCCTAATCCAATTAGGAATAAATGAGAGTACTTATATTAAATTAATTCCTAAACTCTTTTAGAAATTAAAATAATAATAATTGTAATAATATTAATAAGACTCCTCTTATTAATTTATATTTAATATTTCTAAAATATTAAATAATAAATATTAAGCTATTTAATTTATTCTATCACCATAGATTAAATTAAATATACTTAATATATTATTACGATTATGCCATTAACTTCTTAAATAATTATTCTTCCTTTTATGGTGTGACCCTTTAGGTTCTCCATATTAAATAGGTTGTGAATAAATCAATTAGAACAATTCTAATCTTATTTAAATAAATAAATTAAACAATTAATTTATTTAAATAAATAATATTTATTCTCTGATAGGGATAAGCCTCCTAGCGATCAGCGACTTTCAGGTAATATAGATTTCAACATTAATCATAAAAGAACCTTTGAGTAAATAGTTCCAAACAATTCAATCCTTCCACCATATCTGATGTCCCAATTAAATATAAGGCATTGGAATTCTTTGTCAAGTCTTATTTTATTTAATTATATGTATTTCGATCCTTAAATGCACTGACTCAAATAATGCAAATTAGAAACTCCTTTCTAATTTCATTACGCCTTAACCAAGGACTCTTTGGGTTGTCATTTATCGAATCACATAGGACATTTCTCTTCTTTTTTTATTAAGTAGTAGATTCTTTATTGATCATACATTATCTCCGTATCTGACTTATTATACCCAAGCATACCCTTTGATATACCCTAAGGGTCTTAAGGAATAAGTCAAAGTATAACTCATCATACACGAATACTATGATGATCTCAAGTCCAAGGATTACTTGTCTTACTATCACTACTGAGAATTCCTATTGACGGGCAAATAAAACTCCATTAGGTATTCCTTAGCGAGCCACGTTCGATTGAACTTATTCTCTAATAAGCACCTACATACTTGCTTTAGTGTCTCCACACAAATGATCGTGAGATCAATCATCCTCATCCAATGAAAGCAAGCAGCGTATGTACCAATCTATCCGGATTCACTAATCCCCAATTTAGTAATCAATAATTGGGAACTATTTTAGTTTTAAGCTTTCTAAGAATTTAGATCTCATTAGAATGATCATCATCATTATTCTAAAAGCATTGCTTAAAACTATGGGTTTATCACATATTATAAAACAGCATCATGTAGATAATTAAAAGCCTTTAATAAATAAATACTTTTTATTAATAAATGAATAAGATTGTTACAAAGTATATGCTTTATCATCAAACATGATTGGCTTGTGTGCATACTACTTTCACATATCCCTAAGCTCTGATACCAAATGTAACGACCCCAAAATAGTTCCATTCCATCCAACCCATTCTGAGTCGCCAAATATATGGTACGAAAAACAATACAACTTTATTATAACAATTGTCAGTAAAATACAACAACACATATCTTTGTGAGTTTGGATACAAATAAATTTGAGATCGGTTGTCTAAGGTGGGCTAAAGAAAATGTGAAAAATATATTAATATTATATTCAATTTTTTTGCTTTGGTGTTCTAAGCATTTTCCTATAAATAAGGTGCTTAGGTTAGAATTGAAAAACACACTTTTAAACCGAAGTTTTCTCTATTTCTCTCTCGATATATTGAAGCGTATTCTTGTGAGTATACTTTGAGTATTGTTAGGCGGTGCAAGTTCCCTTCAAAGACTATACCCGGTATTCCAATTTAGAAGTACTAATCTTTCGAGGTAAGGATGTTATTTTCTTCTCAAATGATATTATTTCTTGATATCATTATCTTTGAAATATTGGTTGGAACTTTTATCAAATTTGGAACTTTTTCATGTGGAGTTACTTATTCATAAATTACTATTCACGAGTTACTATTCATGAGTTACTATTCAAGAGTTACTATTCACGAGTACTATTCATGAAGCGTGAAGATGTTTTTTGTGGAATTTCTATCTTTTGGTGTCGAGAGTTACTATTCACGTGATACTTGACTATTCACGATATCTGACTATTATTCACGAATACAAGACTATTCACCTAGAAAAATGAAAATTTTTCTTTTTCGTCTAAAATATCTATTCGGATACTAGCTTTGATTGTATCCATGTTTTGATCATTCTTGAATTTTACACCCCTATGATTATTTTTGAGGTATTTTTGGGCGTGGATAAAACAAAGTACGAATCCTTAATCCTTAATCCTTGTCATTTTGTTTTCAATGGATTCGTTTCTTTAAAAATATTTTCATCATCTTAGGTCTTAAATGATGATATTATTGAATATCTTTGGCCCAGTAGTGCAAAGATGAATGATTTCTAAAGAATATCTTTGGTAGTAGTGCAAAGATGAGCAGTGTTTAGATGAACATGATTAATGATGAATATCTTTCGCAGTAGTGCAAAAAGATGAATATTTGATTCAGATGTATATTGATTGATGTTACGAGGATAAAATATCGACGATGAACTTTTAAATTAATATATAGAAGATAGTAGTTTGCATTCTCTACTTAACTCTTCTAATGAATTATTATTTCCATTGCGAATATTGATTTAAAATTTATTGTCTATTGTATTCTATTAGATTTTTTCCTGTTGAAGACTAACGATAATTTGTTGTATATTATCTTAGTCATAATATTCTTTTTGGGCTAGTTGAGCTCACCCTTTTCCTTTTTGTTCCATTTTTCTTCTCGGGAGGCGAGAATATAACGAGATGCAGTCGGGTATGGAATGAAGGTTCAGAGAGAGTTGTTTAGTAGTCCTCACCATTTTTGTAAAATAATGTATCAATAAATGTGATGAGAATTTATTTGAGTATAGATATTGTGCAGAAGATAATATTTGTATTCAAACTCACGCTTTTCTTGTTGTAATAATAAAGATGTAGTTGTTTCGCACCATGTATTGACAACTCGAGAATGGGTGATGTATACCTATTTTGGGGCGCGTCCATGGCGAGGTATCCTCACCTTTTCGAAACACTGTGTGCACGTCACGTCAATTTCGAGGATGAAATTTCATAAGGAGGGAGGTTGTAAGACCCCAACTTATTATTAATGAAATTTAATTTTCTATTTATTATTTTTGAAATAGTAAGGGTTGATTTGATTAATATGGATAGTTAGGGGTAAAATATGCAAATATTTCAAAATAAGCAAGTGGTTATAATATATTCATTGTTGTTAGGGAATATTCGTTTGGTCGTGGAATATTAAATGCTTTGTCGGGGAATATTAAATGCAATTGGTAGCGACTATGTGTGGGCCCCATAACTTGAAAGCGATGGATGAAGAAAGCGACAAATATAAGTTGTTTAAAAATAAGCGGTGTAGTTATTACCAATTAATCTTTGTTAAAATACTAAATTGGTTAAAACATAGTAGCACCTGCAGTATTGCACCAATTATTGATTCTTACGTGAAGAAGGCACTACTCAATAATGGTTACGATGATTTTTTATTCGATATTTTATTGAGTTAATAATTGCTACGTTGATATTTTATATTCTTTGTTGTTTGATAATTGTCATTACACGGTATTTTTCATTATCGAAGCAATAATTCATATTATCTGAATAATATTATTAGATAATATTATTGGCAATGTCTAGAAAGTTACATCTAAGGAGAGGTTTGGTCACCTAATTGCACAAGAAGAAGAAATTCTTATTGGAAAGCCCCTCTTTCCTGAGGCCGCTGGTTGTCAATATTGTGATTACGTAATATTATTTGTGAATAATTAATTATTGATTCATATGATGAGGAAAATATTGATTTTATGTGGATATAGATGGAGAAAAATTTTAATGTGACAATTGTTGAAAATTGAAATTTTATCTTTTTACGATAAAATAATTCATTTAAATATATTATTATATTTTAATAATATAATAATGGTGATATTTTTACAACGAATGTGGGATATATGAGTATACGAGGAGGAAGAGTATTTTTGTTGCAAAAATGTTTAAAACATGTTAAACATGTAAATTGGACCCCATTTATTGATTTGAAATTTGATTATAGCACAGTAAAATCGCTTGGTTTGTGGATTTGGCCAATTTCTATTTGGAATTTGGAAAAACTTTCTTCCGCAAAGTTGTAGAGAATTGAATTTCCTATAAAAAACACGTGTGATTCAATTTTTTCGATGAAAGGGCTATTTATTATGAATTATTGAAGTTAGAAGCTCCAAAATAATTGATTTTTGGAAGTTTAAAATATTTAAAATTAGAAAAACGTTTTTTCATTATGGTGTGTTACACATGTGGGTTGAATGAGCTGAATTTAGTTCTTGGAAGGTTGGCGTAGGAAATTTTATTATAAATAATAATATTATATTAAATTTTACTGTTTTTGGTGTTCTAAGCATTTTCCTATAAATAAATAGGGTCTTGGGTTAGAATTGAAAATCACACCGTAAGCTGAAGTTTTTCTCTTTATATTATCGGCGTATTTTTTTGAGTATTTTGAGTATACTTTGAGTATTGTTAGGCGGTCTGAAGTTCCCTTCAAAGACTATAATCTAGTATTCCAAATTTAAATACTTAATCTTTCGAGGTAAGGGATGTTATTTTCTTCTCAAATGATATTATTTCTTCAATATCATTATCTTTGAAATATTGGTTGGAACTTTTATCAAATTTGGAACTTTTTTCATATGGGGTTACTATTCATGAGTTCTTATTTACGAGTTCTTATTCATGAGTTACTATTCACGAGTTCTTATTCACGAGGACTATTCATGAAGCGTAAAGATATTTTTTATGGAATTTCTATCTTTTGGTGTTGAGTTACTATTCAAGTATACGGCCTTTATTCACGATATCTGACCTTTATTCACGAATCTGACCAAGACTATTTAGAAAAATGAAAATTTTTCTTTTAAATACAAAATATCTATTACGGATACTAGCTTTGATTGTATCCATGTTTTGATCATTCTTGAATTTTACACCCCTATGATTATTTTTGAGGTATTTTGAACATGGATAAAACAAAAGTACTTAATCCTTAATCCTTAATCCTTGTCATTTTGTTTCCTTTGGATTCGTTTCTTTAAAAATATTTTTTTATCATCCTCGGTCTTAAATGATGATTTTATTGAATATCTTTTTGGTGTAGTGCAAAGATGAATGATTTCTAAAGAATATCTTTGGCCGTAGTGCAAAAGATGAGCAGTGTTTAGATGAACATGACCAATCGATGAATATCTTTGGCTCAGTAGTGCAAAGATGAATATTTGATTCGGATGTATATTGATTGATGTTCTGAGGGATAAAAGATGAGCGATGAACTTTTAAATTCATACATAGAAGATAGTAGTTTGCATTCTCTACTTAACTCTTCTAATGAATTATTATTTCATTGCGAATATTGATTTAAAATTTGTTGTCTATTGTATTCTATTAGATTTTTCCTGTTGAAGACTAATTGGTAATTTGTTGTATATTATCTTAGTCATAATATTCTTTCTTGGGCTAGTTGAGCTCACCCTTTTCCTTTTTGTTCCATTTTTCTTCTCAAGAGGCGAGAAGAATATAGCGAGTATTGAAGTCAAGTTATGGAATGAAGGTTTTAGAAAGAATTGTTTAGTAGTCCTCACCATTTTTGTAAAATAATGTATCAATAAATGTGATGAGGATTTATTTGAGTATAGATATTGTCTAGAAGATAATATTTGTATTCAAACTCACAGTTTTACTGTTGTAATAATAAAGTTGTAGTTGTTTCTGTACCATGTATTGACAACTCAGAATAGGTGATGTATACTTATTTTGGGGGCGTCACAGATAAGCAGTCAAGTACCTGATATTGAAGTTTGCAGAGAATAAGAAAAAAAGCATGACTGTAAATCATACATAGAATTCAAAGCAGTATGTAACTCATACTGTAAATCATAATACCCATAATAAACTTGGTTTAGATTTCATAATTCAATATGATTATGCATCCATATTATGCAACAAACTAGTCAAATAAAATTGAACTGAAAGCAGGGTGAAGTAGTGAGAACTACTTCCCAGTTCATAAGATATCTCAAAACAAAAAACACAATTCTTTATCCGACAGCATGCACCTAATCATATATAGGATAGAAACAACCAATTGATTTAGTTCCAATTATAAAAGCCCAGCGCCAACAATTCAAAGATTTCTCCCCATTGATATAAAGAGTATTTTGTTCCCCTCTTGGTGAATAGTAAGCTCAAGAGAAATAACTTTCTCAAAAAATGAGTCAATGGAAGACAGGAAATTTTGTCGTTCTCCTTGAAGAAAAATTAAGGCATAAAACTCTTACCTTAAAAAAGAAAAAAAGTACATGCGTGAGAGCTCAAGAACGCGAACCCTCTTGGCCTTAGAATCATCAGAGCAACCCAAGACATACCAGGATTAGGGCTTGTTTTGGATCTGCGTGAGAGAGAATCGGATGAGGGCAAAGGGCTTAGATGAGGGCTTCTCTTTGGAATAACTCTCACGCAGTCAGGGGGCTGATGATTTGGCGTCGTTGCTCGGTCGAGTTTGTAGATGAGGGAGGAAAATAGTTCGCGTTCCTTTCTTTGGATTTTCGGATGAGAGAAATAAGAGGGGTCTGAACGAGTCGTGTTATGTGAAGTGAGGAGAGAGAAATTAATAAGGACGGCTTTTATAGGTAAGTTGGGTGAGCTCGATCAGGGGTAAGCCCCTAATCCGGATTCTATATATATATATATATATATATATATAAATTTATGTTAGCCTATCAACATTTCACAAGTTAACCTCAAAAAACTTGAAAGATGTAGTAGTATTCTTTAACGATCAACCTAGTGGTAGATGTCTCTTTTTTTACGGTATAAAGTTGCATATTCGAGTCTATTCCTTAACATAAATTAGAAAAAAGTCAAAATTAACCGAGACTATAGGTGAATAAGGTAAGTTTCTCTTTAAGTTCACTTCCCAACTCCTTATCCCGGTTCCCCTATGCCCTACAATTACATTTTCTATTACATTTTAAAAAATAATTACATAAAAAGTCTACAAATAAAATAATTATAAAAAAAGTGCATATGCAATATTTAATTACAAAAAAGAGTGCAATCTTATCCCTTTTATTTAGTTGAGTGATTTAATGAGTTATTGATAATGACCATGTTTGTAGGGATTTAAATTTTATCTCTCTCTCATCAACCTCCATTTTATCTCCACACCTCTCCTTCCCTTCCTCCGCCTCCCTTCTCCTCCCCGCCCCATGCCCCACCACCTCCATCCGCCTCCCCGCCATCCCCCTCCTCCCGCCCCCTTTCTCCCCGCCCCGCCTCGCCTCCCTCTCCTCCCCGCCCACGCCCCACCACCTCCATCCGCCTCCCACCGCCACCCCCTCTTCCCTTCCTTTCTCCACCCCACCCCGCCCCGCCCCCCCGCCTCCCTCCTCGCCTCCTGCCTCCTGCTCCACACCCTCTCTTTCCCTTCCTCGCCTCCCTTCTCCTCTCCCGCCCACGCCCCACCACCTCCATCCGCCTCCCACCGCCATCCCCTCCTCCCTCCCTTTCTCCACCCCACCCCACCCACCCCACCCCACCCCACCCCTCCCTCCCCTCCGCCTCCTCCGTCCCCCCTTTCTCCTTCTCCCCAGATCGATCCAAGATGGTAGTCGGTGGAGACCCATCACTAGCCATGATGGAGACCCTTCCACCACCCTTTGCTTCCCCTCCACCACCGATCCGTTCTCCAACTCTACCGGTAATCAAACTTTAATATGTTGGTAACCAAATAGGCATACTAAGATAACCAAACCTTAGCTCCTTTCGATAAGGTAACCAAATTTTATGCAGTTGGTTATTAAACCTTCCGATAAGGTAACCAATTTAGTTTATTAGGTTACTAATTTATTTTGGATGTGATACAGTTGGTAACCAAATTTCATATAGTTGGTTACCAAACCATTTGATAAGGTAACCAATTCAGTTTTATTTGATTACCAATTTTATTTTAAATGTGATGCAGTTACTAGTCAAAATTCGTATAAAGGTAACCATTTCAATTTTTGTGGGTAACCAAATCGTCAAAAGAAATTCAAAATAAGAACTCTTCGCATGCACGCATGACGATTCTGCGGCGATGTATGGCCAGTAATGATGATGGCGAGAGAGGAGGATGATGAACATTAGCTCCTTCATAATTTTTTATTTTTAATTTTCTCTTTTTGATTTGAATTTTGAAACATGGATTTGAAATTGTTGTTAGAGACAAGATTTGAATTTGAATTTGAATTATTAGTTATCCTTGATTTTAGGTTTCCTTATTAATGTGAATTGTACTATTTTTGTAATAATTACATTCTTTTTGTAATTATTTAGTTGATGCACTTTTCTTGTAATTACTTTCTATTTGTTGTATACTTATGTAAAGGACCCAATAAAATATATATTGTAAGACTAAGACCAGAGATGAGTAAACCCACGTAAGAATAAATTTTAAACAAGAGTACAAGACTAGCCCGGATCACGTGCTAGTCATCACTAATAGTTGGACACCGACGCTAAACTTTTTGGGCCGTTCATAAGGAAAATCTAGGATCTAACCTTGGGCCATATTGTGCCTCACTATAAATTGAGCATAATTTCCAGCCCACAAACAGTAAGCAATCGTACCCTCTTCTTTGAGTTTGCCATTTTTGTTGGACCAACTTTCAATATTAGGTGAATCAAATGTGTTCGTTTGTTCATATTATTTTACTCCACAAAAAAGGATTTTATTTGTCAATTTTTTTAACAAAAATAATTCAGTTTTAGGAATCATAGATAAAATAACGCAATATTCTCAAGTTTGTCATCATAATTTTATTATCATATATACTCTTTTCGTTTCAAAATTAGAGATACAATTTGACTTTTGAAGTTAAATAACGACATATTAAACTTCAAATTGATGTGAAATTGTTTTAATTTTAGTTGAAACGATAATTATAATTGTATAGTATATAACAAAAAATATTAATCACAAAATTTATTTCATTCTAAAATTTTATGAGCCATATCAATTTTCAAGTTTAATAAGCCGTCATTAATTTGACCTCAAAAGTTAAATTGTATCGCTAATTTTGAAACGGAGGTAATACCATTGTTATAAAAATGATCATCTTGATTAATTTTAATATATTACTATCATCAAAACATAAATATAATGAGAATAAATTATATAAGGATGGTATGTCAAATTAGTGTTTTACACTATCTAATAATAACATGTCACGTAAAGAATTTAAAAGAAGATCAAGGCATTTAAAATTCAATTAAACAATGTGGTAATTCATTTCAAATTCCTTGATCTCCTCCTAAATTTCCTACATGACATATTATTAAATGATATAAAATACTAATTTTACATGCCATCCTTAAATAATTTATACTCAAATATAATTATTCACCTTGATCAACTTCTTTAGACCTTGTTCAAGACTCCAACCACTTTTTTTAAAATTTAAAAATTATTTACATTATTACCATCATGTTTGCATCCAAGGCTCCAAGCTGTAAAAATAATTCAAATTCGTTTGTTTGTATTAATTATTATACGCGGTTTGATTTTTGACCTAGCCGATATATTTTTTTTTCCAAATAATCCGAAGGATAGGATTGGACTAAGAGCTTATCGGCCCTTTTTCAATTTTTAAGATGTCTTTTATTTAACACTCTGAATTCTTTTTTTCTATTTATTTTAGCTTTTAGTATTTATTAGGAATGTGTGAATAATAAAAAAATGATATAGATAATTAATTCACATGGAAAGAATTAATACTTCATAAAAAAATTAAAAAATACTTTAATTAATAAATAACTCAAAAATGTAATTTTGGTAAAATATATTATTATTAATCAACGTGTCGAAACCAATTAAAACGTTATAATTTTTTTTATCAAATTATAATTAATAATAAACAATATTAACAATTTAATTTATTCACGTAACTCAAAATAAAAAAAAATCAAATATATAAAGTCTTAATATACTACTATATCATTATCCTACATTTATTGTGGGACGTATGGTAATTGACTGTTAGTCGTGTTCGTATCTTAGCGACAGAATTGAACTACAGAAGGTGATCACATCAGGCAGGCCCCGCCCGTTTTAAATCCGCTCATGTGGTGTGGGCAGCCCGTTTTAAATTTGACTCGGTTTGTAATTGTTTTTGTTTTCATATTTTATTTTTTAGGAGCAATTACATATTCTAATATATTTTTAAAAATAATTACATCAATAGTGCACTCATATAATATTTACATAACTAATACATTTTCATATTTATTTACATATTTTAGTGTAATTAAGATTCGTTAATTTAGAAAATTATAATTTAATTAGAATTTTAGGGATTAGTTATAACTTCTTCAGAATTGGTGATTTATTCAGAAGTTCGGCCATCATCCTGTTGATTATCTGCTGATGTGTCTTGCATAACACCAGATGTCAGATGCACCAATAAATTGAACCCTCCTAAATATGATGATGTAAAGGTTTTTGCCAATTTTTTTATGGATGGAACAGTTTTCAACATTTTAGACTTGGAAGAATTGAATAGGAAGGCAGGAAAACATGGGGTACGTGGGCCCGAACTCCTCTCTCTCTCTCTATATATATATAGAGAATGGAATTCAACAGTAGTTGTAATGCAGTCCTTCTTAGCATGATCTAATAAATCCGATGGATGGCTTCCATGGAATGGCAATTGCGATTCCCTTCTCTCTCTCTCTCTCTCTCTATATATATATATATATATATGAGTCAACCAATTGTATATCATCGGTAGCTTCTCAAAATAAATGGTCAAAATGGAGGTGGTATGAAGATTCAGGTGGTGACGACGGTGGATATAAATATTGGATGATGGTAACCAAACCTTCATACCAATGTTTATATATTTATGCTTTCACTTGGTTTTATCAGTGTTAGTAAAAGTGAAAATCCGATAATACTAATTAGTAAAGATGTGATGCCATACAACTAACTAAAGGAGTGTTTTATTTATTTATTATTGCTTTTATATTTTTTAATTTTCCTGAAGAAATAAAAGTTGTATGTGTTGTTTACAAAATTATAGCAAGAAACCTGCATGTGTTGTATATATTTATCAACAATAATTCAAAATTTTAAGGTTTAGGTTTAAATTAACTGTGAGATTATAGGTGTTAATTGATGCTTAGCTTCTAAAGCAACTTGTAGTCTTAAGAATTTTCCCAAAATACAACTAAATTTGAAGATGATAATACTCACTTCATTCGAAAATATACCAGCCATGCATTCTGTATTTTTATAATGAATTTGCGACATTAATTTTTAAATTCAAATTATTGATATGAATGCATTTATGGTTTGGGAGCCGAGAACCAACACATGTTAATATTTATTAATAAAGTCTTGAATATTGTATAAACATTTTAATTAAAAATATTATTAATTACAATATTTATCACTTTTAATTAACAATATCAACTTGATCAAACAATACTATTTATGTGTGACAATTCGCCTAATGGGACCCGAATTTATAAACCCGATAGGGTTAGAATCGGACCCCCGTCCCCGGCCAACCGGATTATAAATATAATTATTTTTATATACAGTATATTATATTATGTAACTATTTAAGTTATTTAATTAAAATTTCATAACATTATAATTTATAATGCTAGTATTACATATATAAAATCAAGTTCTACAGTTGTACATGGACAAATTAATGGTTGTCTAGGTAATTGGAATGAGCAGCAGGCTAGCAGCTTGAAGAAAACAGTACACCACAGGGTTATTATTGTAGACTCTACTCTTTAGTATGCAGTGAGGATAGAGTTGTACTTCATTTCCAATGTAAGTTTGTTGTATAAATAGAGCAACAGATCGAACAGCTGATCAGTTAATAATATACTCTCTCCGTTCCTAAATTCTTAAAAGATTGTCGTTTTAGGAGAAAAAAAATTTTCCAAAAAGTTTGTCGTTTATAATTTTCGAGGAGAATAAATTATTTATTTTCCTATATTACCCATACCTTCTCTCATTGTCCCAAGAAATTCTCTCCCTTGTATTAATAGTTTTCAATTTCCCAAAAAGGGATAGTGATGGAATTTCAAACAAATTTTACTTGGTAAATGACACTTTCTTAATTCATGTGTCAAAACCTTAAACGACAATCTTTTAGGAACGGATGGAGTAATATAATAAACATCAATTTTATCTCTCTTTTTTCTGGTTCATATCTTGAATGTATTTGATGATGTGGCTAGATCATGAGTTTTGTAACTATGTTGTTAGTGATAGAAATATTATATATTGTTTTGTTTGAAAATAAAAATAATTGTATAAATATGTTGTTAATTTAAAAAAGAAGAAGGAAGAATTGAAATAAACAAGGTGGCACACGGGTATTTTCGAGTTCAGGGGTAATGTATATATTAGTCGATCGGGCAAATATGAAAAAAAGATTTGGGATTGTAAGTATTATAGGTAGTCAATGCTACAATTGAACATTATGGTTTGTGATATTTATTTTCTCATTCAAATTGGAAAGTGTCTAGGTAATCCTACAATTTTATATAGAAAGATATGAGAAAAAATTATTTGTATATAAAGAATTAAGTTACTATTAATAGTAATTTTTAAAACTAATATGATCTAAAAAGAGACTGTGTGCTTGAGACGATAATTATATTATAACAAAGACTAATTAATCCAACTCACAAAAAAAAAAATTCTGTTTGAAAAGAAGGCATAAATGTCCCACGTATGGGAAGCAATTAATAGAATGAGTTTAATTTCCAAAAGCAACATGCGTGCATGCATGCCCTAAGTACAATATCTGACATAAATCCAATTAACGGCCTACCAGCATAAGTGGTGGCTGTGTCTCTTACAACCAGGTGGAAATATATATATAGTCTGCTTTAATTTTACTATAGCATTAATTAATGGAATTCATTGATAATAATATTACTCCATTATACTCCGTATAAAAAAGAATAACTTAACAAATTGATCCGTACATAAATCAAACGAATTTTAGGTAATAAGTCAACCAGAAAATTAAATAATTTTGAAAACATTAATTAATTCGAGATTAGGGTATGAAAAACGTCTTCTTGACAAGGAATGGTGAGGCCCATGTCATGATCGAACCCGAACTCTTCAGCGGCTTGTTGAAGAAGGTTCTGGAAGTCGGGTCGACCCAAGAAAGAAATGGGAACAATGTGCCTGCTTCTGTTCTCTCCAACATAAACTACAAAGTGGCCTTTTGGTACATCTTGAGGAATTTGCCCTAATTCTTCTTCATCACAAGAACTAATGTATTTCTTTCCCAATATCGACCATATTTGCTTCACAACGGTCGATTGTGACAATCTGTTTGATTTCCTTAACCCCATAATTAATTATATATTAATTGGACAGTATAACTATATAACTATATATATATATATATATATAGAGAGAGAGAGAGAGAGAGAGAAACTTTTGTTCGTATAATATAAGTAAATATATATGAGTAAGGAAGAAAACCCGACGGCGGCCGGCCGGATGGAGAAGAGATGGCTGGCTGGCGAAGATGTGATATTATATATGGTGATGTATTTAGTACTGTTGGAATGAAGAAATGTGAACAGGGGAGAAGGGTGTATATATATATATATATAGGGGGGGATTTTATATATGGCATGTGGAATATATATTAATTAATTAATTAATTTTGGGTGCAAATGAATGAAGAAGAGAGTAATTATTTAATTTTCGCGTAGTACTGGACGTGTCAGTACATGCATATTGTAATTAGGTTTACTACGTGAGTACTGGTAGCTTGTTGGCCTTTATCAGGACATCAAGGTCCAAAGATTGTGATTTTCTTAATTCCAAGGTGAGAAGCTTCCTTCATCCGATCCCCTACCAGTACCAGTACCAGTACCAGTACTAGTACTAGTAATGTAATACGGAGTATATGTTTCCAAAAGTTTATCAACCTACGCCTGCATGCATTAATGATTCATTCCTAGCTATATATATACTACTTGCCTAGCCTAGAGTAAATTAATGAAGGGTTTATTCCGCATCCAATTATGATCGATATAATATTGAAACTTAAAAAACACTGTATTAATTAAATTAATTAAAATTAATTTCATGCTAACCAATTCTTTTGGCTCATGCATAGTTTAATTAGTTTTAAGTAGGTTTTCCATGCATTCTTAATTGTTATCGTACGTCATATAATTTTTTTTGAATTGTTAATTAACTAACTTAATACTAGTATACATCTCATGTTTTTATGCTTTTGTTTTTATCTCAAGGACAAGGAAATGTTTGTTTTGTTTATAAAAATTATACTTAAGATATGACTATTAATTATAAATGTCTTATTTATTTTTAAATTTAGTTAGTTTAGAGATTATAAAATTGTTTAATAGTTAGGATTATAATACTTATAAACAAACATAATCTTGGAGGTTTAAATCTTTGTGATTTCTTAACCCCGCAACACTATACATATAAGTCGTGTTTGTTTATAAAGATTATAATATCATGATTATAATATATGAAATTATAATTTCTTGAAATTATAATACCTAGTTAAACAGTATTAAATAATATTTTATCTTAAGTCACTCTATAATCTATGAATTAATAATCTCACATTTAAATTTAAAAATAATAAATATTTAAAATTAATAATCTTATATCAAATATAATTCTTATAAATAAACACATGCGCAGCTTTACTAGTTTGATTAGGAGAGCTGGAAAACGTACCCAGCTGGATTCATGGTGGACTAACTCACATACATTGAACAACTGTGCTCATTGCCTCATCATGATATAGTACACGTGCAAACTGCAAGCTGATAGATCAGAAATCATAATTATTCAAATTTACATGCAAACCGTTTTAAAAAGTGAAAAGTACAAGCTCACCGACTTGAGCGAAGTATATTGTGATATAAATAATAATTTATTATATTAACAATTATAAAAATTAATTATAATTCTGAGAACATAGTTATACATATGAAATAGTTAAATATTTATTCAAATAATTAATAATTAAATTATATATTATAGGTTCTTTCAATTAATTATTAAATTAAATATTTGAATAGATTATTATAAATTTATTTAGTTATAATTATGAGAAAATTATTATTTTAATTTTATTTAAATTGTAATATATAGAATTCTATATTGTGGCGCTCCCAAAATAGGTATACATCACCTATTACGAGTTGTCAATACATAGTATGAAAAACATTCTACAACTTTATTATTACAACAAGAAAGCGTGAGTTTGAATACAAATATTATCTTCAGACAATATCTATACTCAAATAAATCTTCATCACATTTATTGATACATTATTTTACAACAATGGTGAGGACTACTAAACAACTCTTTCTAAAACCTTCATTCCATACCCAGGCTGCATCTTATTATATTCTCGCCTCACGAGAAGAAAAATGGAACAAAAAGGAAAAGGTGAGCTCAACTAGCCCGGTAAAGAAGAATATTATGACTAAGATAATATACAACAAATTCTAGTTAGTCTTGACAGGAAAAATCTAATAGAATACAATAGACAACAAATTTTAAATCAATATTCGCAATGAAATAATAATTCATTAGAAGAGTTAAGTAGAGAATGCAAACTACTATCTTCTATGTATGAATTTAAAACTTCATCGTCTATCTTTATATCCTCGTAACATCAATCGATATACATACGGAATCAAATATTCATCTTTGCACTTCTGGCCAAAGATATTCTTTAGTAATCATTCATATTCAGACTACTGCCAAAGATATTCAATAATATCATCATTTAAAGGCGAGGATGATGAAAATATTTTTTAAAAAGCGAATCCAAGTGAAACAAAATGATGAGGATTAAGGATTAAGGATTAAGACTTTGTTTTATCCATGTTCAAAAATACCTCAAAAATAATCATAGTGGTGTAAAATTCAAGAATGATCAAAACATGGATCTGATCAAAGCTAGTATCCGAGAATAGATATTTTAGATGAAAGAAAATTTTTATTTTTTTGGTGAATAGTCTTAAGTATCGTGAATAGTCTTTAGTATCGTGAATAGTAACTCAGACACCAAAAGATAAAATTTCAAAAAAAACATCTTCACGCTTCATGAATAGTACTCGAGAATAAGTAACTTTCGTGAATAGTAACTCATAAATAGTAACTCGTGAATAATAACTCATGAATAGTAACCCAAGCGTGAAAAAGTTCCAAATTTGATAAAAAGTTCCAACCAATATTTGACAGATAATGATATTGAAGAAATAATATCATTTGAAGAAAATAACATCCACTTACCTCGAAAGATCAAGATTTCTAAATTTAAACACAGGATATAAAGGCTATGACTTGAACACCAGAGTATAGCAATACTCAAAGTATACTCAAAATACTCACAAGAATAATTTCGATAATATAGAGAGAAAACTTGAGTTTACGGTGTGATTTTCAATTCTAACCTAAAGACCCTATTTATAGAAAATTGCTTTAGAACACCAAAGCGAGAAAATTTAATAAATTAATAATATAATTATATAAATTTCCTACACATGCCTAGAATCTGATTTCAGCCATCAAACACATGCCACATTCTAGAAAAAGTAAGAAAAACGTTTTCTAATTTTAAATATTTTAAACTTCCAAAAATCAATTATTTGAACTTGAACTTCAATAATTCATAATAAATAGCCCTTTCATCAGAAAATTTGAATCTCACGAGTTTTTATAGGAAATTCAATTCTCTACAACTTTGCAGAAGAAAGTTTTTCCGAATTCCAAACAAAAATTGACCGAAATCCACAAACGGGCAATTTTACAGGCTATAATCAAATTTCAGTCAATAAATGGGGTCCACCGACATGTTTAACATGTTTTAAACATTTATTGCAACAAAAATACTCTTCCTCCTCGTATACTCATATATCCCACATTCGTTGTAAAAATATCACCATTATTATATTATTAAAATATAATAATATATTTAAATGAATTATTTTATCAGAAAAAGATAAAATTTCAATTTTCAACAATTGTCACATTAAAAATTTTCTCCATCTATATCCACATAAAATTAATATTTTCCTCATCATATGAATCAATAATTAATTATTCACAAATAATATTACAGAATCACAATATTGACAACTGACGATAGCCGTTAAAAGAGGGGCTTTCAATAAGAATTTCTTCTTCTTGGCGGCGCAATTAGGTGACCAAACCTCTCCTTAGATGAGAACTTTCTAGACATTGCCAATAATGTTATCTAATAATATTATTCGAGATAATATGAATTATTGCTTCGATAATAAAAATATTGTGTAATGACAATTATTGAAAAACAACTGACAATATAAAATATCAACGCATCAATTATTAACTCGATAAAATCTTTGACGATAATTCATCGTAACCATTATTGAGTAGTGCCTTCTTCACGTAAGAATCAATAATTGGTGCGCAATCTGGTGTCTTTCTTGTATTTTAACCCGGGAATTATTCAGCAGTGTTATGATAACAACTCTGCAGATTATTTTTAACTTGACTTATATTTGTCGTTTTCTTCATCCAATCGCTTTTAGTTATGGGGCCCACACATAGGCTGCTTGTCGTAATACGAATATTCCTTGATGAATATTCCACTAAACGAATATTCCCAGATATGATGAATATTTTATAACCACTGCTTATTTTGAAATATTTTTCTTTTGTAAGACCGAAATTTTTAAATAAAAGGAATTTCCTTTATTTATTATTTTGAAATAGTAAGGGTTGATTTGATTAATGTGGATAGTTAAGGGTTAAATACGCAAATATTTCAAAATAAACAAGTGGTTATAAAATATTCATTTTTGTCGGGGAATATTCGTTTGGTCGTGGAATATTGCAATTTGTGTTGGGAATATTAAATAAATGCGGCTAAAATGCAGCCCATGTGTGGGCCCCATAACGAAAAGCGATTGGATGAAGAAAATGACAAATATAAGTTGGTTAAAAATAACTACGTAGTTGTTATTCACAATTAAGATCATTGGAATACCCGTGGTTAAAATCTGAAGATGTCTGGCGTGGTTGCAAAGAGATGGCACCAGTATGTGCAAAAGATTGTTGAATTATTGATCCTTACGTGAAGAAGGCACTACTCAATAATTTTCACGAGTGAATTCTTATTCAATATTTTATTTTATTGATTGATAATTCTTTGCGTTGATATTTTATATTATTGTTGTTCAATAATTCATCACGACATTATCTCCATTATCGGATCAATAATTCATATTATTTAAATAATATTATTAGATAGCATTATTGGCAATGTCTAGAAAGTTCTCACAAGGAGAGGTTTGGTCACCTAATTGCGCGCGCCAAGAAGGAGAAATCCTTATTGGAAAGCCCCTCTTCCAGGAGAACTACCGGTTGTTATAATTGTGATTACGTAATATTATTTGTGAATAATTAATTATTGATTCATATGATAAAGAAATATTTATTTTATGTGGATATAAATGATGGATTTATTTATGTGGTTATAAATGAAGAAATTATTGTTGAGGTGTTTTATCGGTATTTTATCGGATTGGAGGTATTAAAAATCAAATCGGGGTTTTGAGATATATTGCGGGGTTATAATTTTTAATCCAAACCGTTGGATTGTGGTAATTTTTGGGTATGTTATACATACATAAGTTGAGTATATGTCCACAAATTTTGAACCGTTAAAAATGCACGAATGATTTGTTATGAATTTTAAGAGGTGTCGATTCGGAAATTAGGGTTATAATTGATTTTGGTGGAAAATTCTAGAATTAAGTGGGCCCCACTTGTGGTTGGTGAAGAAATGTGCTGAATTTTATTTCAAATGTGGTGGGTGGCAATAGTAGCGAGGTAAAGCCATCGGTGCTTGAGTCAAGTCTCTGCCTTGGCGGGCTAACATTTTCCTATAAATGAAAGGGCTAAGTTAGAATTGAAAATCACACCGAAACAAAGTTTTCTCTCTTTCTCTCTATATTATTGAGCGTATTTTGTGAGTATTCGAGATACTTTGAGAGTTCTTTATTCAATACAAGTTTCATTCAAAGATCACTTGAGCCTTTCCTTCAAGAAATCGATTCTTTGAGGTAAGGGATATTATTTTTTTCGTAATGATATTATTTCTTCAATATCATTATCTTTGAAATATTGATTGGAACTTTTTATCAAATTTGGAACTTTTTCATGTAAGGGGTTACTTATTCATGAGTTCTTATTCACGAGTTACTATTCATGAGTTACTATTCACGAGTTATTATTCACGAAAGTACTATTCATGAAGCGTGAAAATGTTTTTTGTGGAATTTCTATCTTTTGGTGTCTGAGTTACTATTCACGATATCTAAGACTATTCACGATATCTGACTATTCACGATACTACAAGACTATTCATCGAAAAATAAAATTTCTTCTTTTCGTCAAAATATCTATTCGGATACTAGCTTTGATTGTATCCATGTTTTGATCATTCTTGAATTTTACACCACCATGATTATTTTGAGGTATTTTTGGATGTGGATAAAATCAAGCACGAATCCTTAATCCTTAATCCTTGTCATTTTGTTTCCTTTGGATTCGTTTTTTAAAAAAAATATTTTCATCATCCTCGGTCTTAAATGATGATATTATTGAATATCTTTGGCTTTGTAGTGCAAAGATGAATGATTTCGAAGAATATCTTTGGCCCTGTAAAGGCAAAGATGAGCAGTGTTGAGATGAACATGACCGATCGATTAATATCTTTGGCTCGTAGTGCAAAGATGAGCAGTGTTTAAATGAACATGACGGTGATGAATATCTTTGGCCAGTAGTGTAAAAGATGAATATTTGATTCGGATGTATATTGATTGATGTTACTGGGGATAAAAGATGAGCGATGAACTTTTAAATTCATACATAGAAGATAGTAGTTTGCATTCTCTACTTAACTCTTCTAATGAATTATTATTTCATTGCGAATATTGATTTAAAATTTGTTGTCTATTCAGATTCTATTAAATTTTTTCCTGTTGAAGACTAACGATAATTTGTTGTATATTATCTTAGTCATAATATTCTTTCTTGAGCTAGTTGAGCTCACCCTTTTCCTTTTTGTTCCATTCTTCTCGGGGAGGCTAGAATATAGCGAAGTATGCAGTCGGGGTATGGAATGAAGGTTTTAGAAAGGATTGTTTAGTAGTCCTCACCATTTTTGTAAAATAATGTATCAATAAATATGATGAGGATTTATTTGAGTATAGATATTATCTGAAGATAATATTTGTATTCAAACTCACGCTTTTCTTGTTGTAATAATAAAGTTGTAGTTGTTTACATGTACCATGTATTGACAACTTAGAATGGGTGATGTATACCTATTTTGGGGCGTCACGGTTGGTATCGAGCTTAGGGATATGATCTCTGGCGGAGATCGGGGAATAGAACTAGGAGGGAGAGAGGCGAGTAAATCCTTCGCTAGTGTGTCCTACCTAAGCTAATTTGTTAGTTAGTCAAGATATATAGGGATATTATGTGATATATTGATTTCTTAATTAACCCTTGTTTTATGGCGGTGATTTGAGAATGTCGATCGAGAATATTAACAATGGAAATGAGAACGTGGAGACGCCTTTGTACTCACCAACGAGGAGAAGGCAATAAGCAGTGGCAATGTTCCTCTTGTGAACAACACCATGGAGCGAGATGATGAGCGAGGGATGTTTAGAAGTTTTTGCGATTCATGCAAAAATCGAGACGAGGAGACTTCGTGTTCAAAATCTGAGGAGGAAATGATAGCAATTCACGGGTTGTCTGCGTGGCAAGATTCAAAGAGTTGGGACCACCGAATTTAAGGAAAGCGGATCCGATCATGGCGGAAACATGGGTCAAGCAAATTACCAAGATATTCGATGTCTTGGGATGCGGAGGAACGAAGGTTCCATTCGCCACCTTTATGTTCCGTGGTGAGGCGGACTCATTGGTGGGAGTGCGTGAAGCGTACCTATCGGCCAAGACTCGGCGATGTCTTGGGAGACATTTGAGAGACTATTTAATGACAAATACTTTCACGAAAGTGTTCGTCATATGAAGGAAGTGGAGTTCATCGATTAGAGCAAAACAACATGGCGGTGTCTCGATGCGAGGCAAAGTTTTGCGAGTTATCCAGTTTGCACCTCATTTAGTGGAGAATGAGGAGCGTATGACGCGGATGTTTCTTAGAGGTTTGAAACCCGGCATACGTCGATATCTCATTTCTCATAAACTTTCTCTTTATTCGAGATGTTGTAAATGTGGCTCAATTATTAGAAGCGAGATAACGAGTACGGTCAATTGAGGACCATAACCGAGGATCGTACCGGAGATAGCGATCAACAGAATAATGATAACTGCGGAGAAAGAAAGCAGACGGAGACGAAATGGTAACCACTCTGGTGGTAATCATGGTTATGAAAATGAAGAAGCGAGTCGGGAGGAGATTTTAAAAGAGGAGATTTAACAACGACTATGTGAAGGCAGCGGTCTTGCGTGAAAGAAGCGGTTTCTAAGGGAGGAGAAGCGACCACCGGTCATATCTGCTACAAATGCGGAAAAGAGGGACATATCGGTCAAGCGCCCACAACAGTTCAAGGTATGCTATAGTTGTGGAAAGGAAGGACATATCGCTCGAGATTATGCAGTAGCGAAACCTAGTTCAATGAGGACGGTGACTCAAAAGATCGTCCCGAAAAAGTCAAAGTCAAGCGATTCCGGGAAGAAGCGTTTGTTGTGGATGGTCATAATGCGAGAACCCAAACGAGGTGATCACGGGTAAGCTATTTATAAATTCTTGCGAAGTTTATACCTTACTTGATCTGGGTCTTGCTACCCATTCATTTATCTCTCCTACATGTGCTCAGCGTTTAAACTTGACTCGGAGAAATTAGACTTTGATCTATCTGTGGAAACTCCGTTAGGAGAAACTTTCATCACATCCATTGTTTATAAATCTTGTTTGATTCAAGTTGGCACCATTACCTTACTGTTGACCTTATCTCTTTAAAGATACTTGCTTTGATGTGATTTTAGGAATTGATTGGTTAACTACTCATCATGCCAAAATTGATTGTTTTCGTAAGGTTGTTAGTTTTCATATTCCTAACCACTTTGTTATGCAATTCAAGCAACTAAACCATTAAAATCAATCAACGTCATATCTAATCATAAAGCTATTCGTTTATTGAAAAGCGGATGTCAAGCTTTCTTAGCCCATGTTATGGATTTGAATAAAGACACGTCAAATTTGAATAATATTCTGTTGTTATTGACTTTCCGACGTATTTCGAAGAACTTCCGGTCTACCCCGAGCGTGAAGTTGAATTCTTTATTGATCTTGAACTTTGGTACAAAGCCCATTTCTAAAACCCCATATCGAATGGCTCTATTGAACTTCAGAGTTAAAGGTCCAACTCTGAGGAATTGTTGGACATCGGTTTCATTAAATCCTAAGTACATCTCCTTGGGGTGCTCTGTTTTATTTGTAAAGAAGAAAGCGGGAGTATGCGACTTTGTATTGACTATCGGGAATTGAACCATGTCACCATCAAGAATAGGTATCCTCTACCTCGTATTGATGACTTGTTTGACCGATTGCAAGGGCACAATTCTTTTCAAAAATCGATCTTCGTTCGGATATCATCGGTGAAGATTAGGCGAGGATATTCAAAGGCGCCTAAGAACTTCGATGCGGGCATTATGAATTCTTAGTCATGTCTTTCGGACTAACTAATGCTCCTGCTGACTTTCATGGATATGATGAACCGAGTATTCAAGGAATATTTGGATCGGTTTGTTGTTGTCTTTATTGATGACATCCTTATATATTCCAAAAGTCGTGAAGATCATGAGCACCATTTGAAATTTGGTACTCCAAAGGCTTCGTGAAAACCAACTATATGCCAAATTGAAGAAATGCGAGTTACGGCGAGGAAGTAGCCTTTCTTGGGCACGTGTGGTGTCAAAACATGGAGTATCTGTTGATCCGTGAAGATTGAAGCAATACAAAGTTAGGGAGCAAAGAAGTCGGTGGTTGAAGTCACGTAGTTTTTGGGCTTAAGTGGTTATTATCGGAGATTCGTGGAAGGGTTTTCTCGAATCGCTACTCCATTAACTTAGCTAACTTTCGGAAGGATACAAAATTCGTTTGGAGCGAAGAATGCGAGAAAAGTTTCCAAGAGCTTAAGAGGAGACTTATTTTAAGACTGTTCTAACAATACCATCCGGTTCGGATGGATTTGTTATCTCTGATGATGCTTGTGCAAAGGGTTAGGATGTGTTCTCATGCGGCGTGGGAAAGTCATAGCCTATGCCTCATGACAACTTAAACAAAGTATGAGAGGAATTATCCTACTCATGATCTAGAGTTGGCGGCGTGATCGTTTTTTTGCTAAAAAGATATGGAGGCACTATCTATATGGGGAGAAAGTGGAGATATATTCGGATCATAAAAGCCTTAAATATTTCTTCACTCAAAAAGAACTCAACATGCAATAAATGACGTTGGCTCGAGCTATTGAAAGACTACGACCACACTATTCAATACCATCCGGTAAAGCGAACGTGGTGGTGGCGCGTTGAGTAGAAGATCATATGCGGAGCGAGTGCGATGATGTCAAGTATCTGCGTAGAGCCAACTTTAATAGAAAAAGTTAAGGTTGCTCAGCCACGCAGGCCGGAAATGATGATGCGTATGAAGAAGAAAGTACAAGAAGGAGCTATTAGGAAGCGAGAATTGATGAAGAAGGAATACTTGAGTCCACTCTAGACTTTGTGTCCCTAACGACTTTGATTTGAAGTACAAGATTATGATGGAGGCACACAATACACCATTTGCAATCCATCACGGAAGTACTAAAATGTATCGTGATCTTGACATACATTTTGGTGGAACAATATGAAGAGAGAGATTGCAAAGTTTATCTCGATGTGTTTAACTTGTCAACGTGTAAAGGCGGAGCATCTAGTACCTAAGGGTCCGTTGCAACCACTTGAGATTAGGAATGGAAGTGGGAACACATTACCATGGATTTCGTTACGGGTCTTCCTACGGTTTCTCAAGGCATCAATGCTATTTGGGTTATTGTTGATAGATTAACCAAATCTGCTCATTTCTTGCCGATTCGGAGACTTATTCCTTGAGCGTCTTGCTAGTATATACGTAAATGAGATTGTGAGGTTGCATGGCATGCACTGTATCCATAGTTTCGGATCGTGACCCAAGATTCACTTCAAGATTTTGGGTTAGCTTGCAAAAAGCTATGGAGCGCACGGATTTGCGATTTAGTTGAAGATACCATCCCCAAAGCAGACGGACAATCGAGAGAGGACTATTCAAACTCTTGAAGATTTATTAAGACTCTGTGTCCTGGACTTCAAGGGAAGTTGGGATAAGTATTTACCATTGGTGGAATTCTCCTACAACAAATGGTTATCGAGCAAGTATAGGTGTGGCTCCATTGAAGCATTATATGGACGAAAATGTCGTTCTCAATATGTTGGGATGAGGTGGGTGAAGCAACATTGTTGGGACCGAGTTAATACGTATGACTACCGAAAAGATCCAAATAATTCGACAACGATACAAAGCGGCTCAAGATCGACAAAAGAGTTATGCGGATCTTCATCGAAAGGACGTGGAATTTAATGTAGGGGATCATGTATTGTTGCGAGTTGCTCCATGGAAGGGAGTTAAAAGATTTGGGAAGAGAGGAAAGCTCAATCCACGATTTATTGGTCCATTTCAAATTCTTGACCGAAGTAGGAAATGTAGCCTATAGACTTGCGTTACCTCAAGAGTATGTCTCGTGTTCATAATGTGTTTCACATATCGTACTTAAGTAAATATGTGAAAGACCCGAACCACGTTATTGAGTTAGAACCAGGACGAGATAATAGAAGACTTAACGTATGAGGAGGTACTATCAAGATCTTGGATAGGAAGGAGCATGTCCTACTGCATGAAAGGTCATACCACAAGTTAAAGTTTTGTGGAGGAATCATGCTATAGAGGAAATGACACAGGAATTGGAAAGCGGAAATGAAAGCGAGGTATCCTCACCTTTTGAAACACACAGTACGTCACGTCAATTTCGAGGACGAAATTTCATAAGGAGGGAGGTTGTAAGACCCAAATTTTTTAAATAAAAGGAATTTCCTTTATTTATTATTTTGAAATAGTAAGGGTTGATTTAATTAATGTGGATAGTTAAGGGTTAAATACATAAATATTTCAAAATAAGCAAGTGGTTATAAAATATTCATTTTTGTGGGGAATATTCGTTTGGTCGTGGAATATTAAATCTTGTCGGGGAATATTAAATGCATGACAGTAGCGACCATGTGTGGGCCCCATGTGGAAAGCGATTGGATGAAGAAAATGACAAATATAAGTTGGTTTAAAAATAACTTGGCGTAGTTATTACCAATTAATCTTGTTGGAATACCGGTGGTTAAAATACGATGAATCTGGCGTGGTTAAAGCGATATTACCGGTATGCACGCATGATTGTTGAATTATTGATCCTTACGTAAGAAGGCACTACTCAATAATTTTTCACGATAATTCTTATTCAATATTTTATTTTATTGATTAATAATTCTTTGCGTTGATATTTTATATTATTGTTTTGATAATTGTCATTTACGCATTATCTCCATTATCGGATCAATAATTCATATTATTTAAATAATATTATTAGATAGCATTATTGGCAATGTCTAGAAAGTTACATCGAGGAGAGGTTTGGTCACCTAATTGCTTGGCGCCATGAAGGAGAAATCCTTATTGGAAAGCCCCCTTCCAGGAGCGGCTGGTTATCATAATTGTGATTACGTAATATTATTTGTGAATAATTAATTATTGATTCATATGATAAAGAAATATTTATTTTATGTGGATATAAATGATGGATTTATTTATGTGGTTATAAATGAAGAAATTATTGTTGAGGTGTTTTATGGTGATATTTTATCGGAATGGAGGTATTAAAAATCAAATCGAGTGGTTTTGAGATATATTTGGGGTTATAATTTTTAATCCGTAGTTGGATTGTGGTAATTTTGGGTATGTTATACATACATAAGTTGAGTATATGTCCACAAATTTTGAACCGAATTTAAAAATGCACGAATGATTTGTTATGAATTTTAAGAGGTGTCGATTAGGAAATTAGGGTTATAATTGATTTTGGTGGAAAATTCTAGAATTGAGTCAAAATAATTGACTTGTGGTTGGTGAAGAAATGTGCTGAATTTTATTTCAAATGTGGTGGGTGGCAATAGTAGCTGAAGTAAAGCCATCGGTATTATTAGTTAAGTCTGCCGCTGGTGGGCTAACATTTTCTATAAATAGAGGGCTTAAGTTAGAATTGAAAATCACACCGAAACAAAGTTTTTCTCTCTCTCTCTATATTATCGGCGTATTTTGTGAGTATTCAGATACTTTGAGAGTTGTTGTTCAATACAAGTTTCATTCAACATCACTTGACCTTTCCTTAAAATCTTCGATTCTTTGAGGTAAGGGATATTATTTTTTTTTCGTAATGATATTATTTCTTCAATATCATTATCTTTGAAATATTGATTGGAACTTTTTATCAAATTTGGAACTTTTTCATGTGGGGTTACTATTCATGAGTTCTTATTCACGAGTTACTATTCATGAGTTCTTATTCACGAGTTCTTATTCGCGTCTTATTAAGTAAGCGTGAAAATGTTTTTTGTGGAATTTCATCTTTTGGTGTCTGAGTTACTATTCACGTATACAAGACTATTCACGTATATCTGACACTATTCACGATACTCGGCACTATTCATCGAAAAATAAAATTTCTTCTTTTCGTCCAAAATATCTATTACGGATACTAGCTTTGATTGTATCCATGTTTTGATCATTCTTGAATTTTACACCACCATGATTATTTTGAGGTATTTTGGATGTGGATAAAATCAAGTACGAATCCTTAATCCTTAATCCTTGTCATTTTGTTTCCTTTGGATTCGTTTCTTTAAAAATATTTTCATCATCCTCGGTCTTAAATGATGATATTATTGAATATCTTTGGCTGTAGTGCAAAGATGAATGATTTCTGAAGAATATCTTTGGCTGTAGTGCAAAGATGAGCAGTGTTGAGATGAACATGACCGGTGATTAATATCTTTGGCTGTAGTGCAAAGATGATGAAGTGTTTAAATGAACATGACCGGTGATGAATATCTTTGTAGGTAGAGCAAAGATGAATATTTGATTCAGATGTATATTGATTGATGTTACGGGGATAAAAGATGAGCGATGAACTTTTAAATTCATACATAGAAGATAGTAGTTTGCATTCTCTACTTAACTCTTCTAATGAATTATTATTTCATCGCGAATATTGATTTAAAATTTGTTGTCTATTGTATTCTATTAAATTTTTCCTGTTGAAGACTAACGATAATTTGTTGTATATTATCTTAGTCATAATATTCTTTCTTGAGCTAGTTGAGCTCACCCTTTTCCTTTTGTTCCATTCTTCTCGGAGGCGAGAATATAAGAGATGCAGTCGGGGTATGGAATGAAGGTTTTAGAAAGGATTGTTTAGTAGTCCTCACCATTTTTGTAAAATAATGTATCAATAAATGTGATGAGGATTTATTTGAGTATAGATATTATCAGAAGATAATATTTGTATTCAAACTCACGCTTTTCTTGTTGTAATAATAAAGTTGTAGTTGTTTCTGTACCATGTATTGACAACTCAGAATGGGTGATGTATACCTATTTTGGGGGCGTCACATTACCCCTAACTATCCACATTAATCAAATCAACCCTTACTATTTCAAAATAATAAATAGAGAAAATTAAATTTCATTAATAATAAGTTGGGGTCTTACATATATTAACATTTATATTAAAAAAAAATCTTAAAATTCTAATCTAAATAGAATTATGAAACTCAAGTTTTAATTTAATTCTGACAATTAGTTAGGAATGAATCAATTATAAATTTTTAATTAATGTTACAGTTATTATGCTTCAAATTTACATATATTATTAATAACATTAAAAAAAACATATATTATTAATACAATTAATCATGTGATTTGATAAAATTTAAATTTTAATAAATTAAATTAATTAGGATATTAATTTAATAATAAAGTTCACGATTAATGTGACGCCCCCAAAATTAGGTATACGTCACCCATCTTGGGTCGTACTTTACATGGTACATAAATTCAAATACAAACTTAATTATACATACGTCAGTGTAATATACGACAATACATAAAGCGAGAGTTCTAATAGGAATATTATCATTTAGATAATATCCATACTCAAGGAGTCCTCATTACATTTATTGTCACACTATTTAATGAGAATAGTGAGGACTACTAATGCTATCCTACGGACCATTACTCCGTTCTCGACTGTCGTCCCGGCTATGTTCTCATTTCTGAAGAAAACGATGAAAGAAAGGTGAGCTCAACTAGCCCAAAGAAGAAATATTATGACTAAGATAATGCAGAATAAATTATCATTAGCCTTCAACAATGTTAAACTGATAAAATACAATAGACAACCAGTTTAACTGCAGCGGAATATGCAATCCATTAAAAGAGTCAAGTAGAGAATAAAATCTACTATCTTTTAGGTTTTAAAAGGTTTTCATCAATTTTTTATCATTTGAGACTCAAATTTTAATAAATAAACCACCACATCTAATCATCCTCGTACCACGGTCAAGGATTTTCATCAAATTATCAATGGTCATGACTATCCGAATCACCCACGGTCATAATCATACCAAAAACTATCCATCTTTGCATTACTGAGGCCATCGAGGACTTTTATCACATCATTTATATCAAAGTCGTGATTATACCGAATGATCCTGGTCATAATCATACTAAGTTCATCTATGCACGTAAGCCAAAGATAACATAATATAACATGAGGATGATGACAATGACATAATAATTCAATAAAACAAGTTCAAGAATTATTTAATCCATGAATTATTAACGTCAAATTGTCAACATGAATCTTTATTTTGTGAGAGTAAAATTCAAGAATGATCGGAAGAATATTTCCGTGAAAGATCTTTGGATGAAACGCAAATATCGAGGATATTCTACTAATTTCATGGAGTATAGAAGTCAAAGTTTTAACCATTTGGGTATAATAAAGAATGGAATAACAAAAGAAATCACCGTGCATGCGGTGCTTGATGTAGGCGAGTTATTCCACGAATAATAATAACGGAACGGTCGGGTGAAATTCACACCGCGAGGATGATCCAACGAGAATAATAAATCTTTGAATAATAAACAATGGAACCAGTCGGTGTAAAAAACACACAGACGAGGATATTCAACGAGAATGATAAAAAGCGGAACCAGTCCGGTGTAAAACACATGAGATAGGATGTTCCAAGAATAATAAAAAGCGGAATTTTCAAATTGTAAAACACATGCATGAGGATGTTCCAAAGAATAATAGAAGAATGTCACCAAGTATAGGGTAAATCAGCGTATCTGAGTTATTCCAATGAATAATAATAAGCAATGGAATAACATAAGGATTTCACCAAGTATAGGGTATACGCGTATCTGAGGTTATATATAGGGTATGCCACTTTTACGAGTTATTCAACGAATAATAATGAATGGAATAACAAAAGTTCTCTTCATGAATAAGAAAGAATAACACCCCTTACGAAGTAAAAAAGGCGAATATAGAAGTAGTGAAGTAGCGAATAATCTTCTTCTTCTTTCTATAAATTTTCTCTCTATAGCTTCTCTCTATAATTTCTCTCTCTAGAGTTTCAATGAATTCGTAAGAAAATAATGAAGGAATGAGCTTTATTTATAGGAAAATGGAATGCATAGTAACTAATCCATGAGCGGTCCAGATTGATTTACTTTAATCGACGGTCCATATTTAAAGAAAAATCTTTTAAATAAAATATAATATATTCTATTTATATAAAAACATTTTTATATGCAAACACTATGCAATACTATGCAAAAAACACTATGCAAAAATACTATGCAACACTATGCATAATAAAATATAATATATTCTATTTATAGAATAACTTTAATAAAGTATTCTATTTTATATAAAAAGATGTTTCGTTTTATTACGTTAATAATACTGAATAAAACAAAAGCGTCATTATCATTATAATAATTCATATTATTAATCGATGATAATGGAATCAAACCGGTGACTTCTCACATAAGCATCGATAATCAATACTGGTGTGCTACTATGCAACCACACGTATTCATCGTACTTTTACTACTGAGAGTAGTTCAACAATAACCAGCGGTAAAACTTCCGCCGTTATTTCAATAAAATATTTTTGTCGTTTTCTCAATCAAATGATAATAATTACATTGTGAGGTCCACCAATGATTGAGTAGTTATACGAATATTCCTGTTTTAGCAAGAATATTCCCAGACCAATCGAATATAATATAACCACTTGCATATTTTGTAAAATTTATAAATACTACCCACAACTATAATATTTATCTCAAATTCACACCATAATATTAAAAATTATTTCGATAAAATTTAAATCTTTATTGATAAAATCTGGGTCTCTGATCTCCCTCCTTATGGAATTTAGCCCTCGAAATTAGAATGCGATACACTGGTATGATAAGAGATGAGGATACCTTGAATACCTTTATCGTTAAAAATATTACATTCATCTTGCAATCCGGCCAAAGATATTCATTAACAATTCATCTTTGCACTACAGGCTAAAGATATACAACTGTAAAACCAATAATGCTGAGACGCAGCTTAATAGTATCACGACCACGAATTATCCATGCACCACTGGCCAAGGATATTCGTGTTTTCAATTACTGTCATGATTATACCGAATAATCCTTGGTCATAATCATACCAAGTCTATCAATGCACTACGGCCAAAGATGACTTTTACCACATCCATGAATTAATATTTCATTGCTGAGACTCAGCTCAATAATTAATCCATATCATCGAATCATCCCTGCACTACAGGCCAAGGATATTCATTAGTATCACGACCACAAATTATCCATGCACTACGGCCAAAGATAATTGTGTATTCATTAGTATCACGACCACAAATTATCCAAGCACTACTACCAAAGATAATTGTGTATTCATTAAGTATCACGACCACAAATTATCCATGCACTACTACCAAAGATAATCGTGTATTCATTAGTATCACGACCACAAATTATCTATGCACTACGTCCAAAGATAATTGTGTATTCATTAAGTATACGACCACAAATTATCCATGCACTACTACCAAAGATAAGATAATTGTGTATTCATTAGTATCACGACCACAAATTATCCATGCAATTATCCATACACTACTACCAAAGATAATTGTGTATTCATTAATATCACGACCACAAATTATCCATGCACTACTACCAAAGATAATTGTGTTTTCAATTACGGTTATGATTATCTTAGAACAATCCTCAGTCATAATCATACCAAGTCCATCTATGCACTCTGAGCCACGTAGATGACTTTCAACATAATATAAACATGAGGATAATGATATAAAGAATCAATCAAATGAGATAAAGGATAAATATTAAACATTTATAATATAATTTATCCGAGATTCAAGAATATCCCATGTTATCAATGTTATAACAATATTTTAATCACTTATTAAATTTATAAACAATTTATCTTAATTGTTTACGTTTTACCATATAATGCATTTAATCATTCAAAAATGCCATACTCATAAGATATCATCACCAATTATCAAATCTCTCAAAAATATGCATATACTCTATATAGGATTCTCTAGCCATAATATCCTATTTTCAACTTTGTTACTTCACATAACATATTTAACTCATATGTTCAGTAACTAAACTATTTTCATGAAAAATACCAAATCAGTCCCAAAAATATTTCTTTTCTGGGATTTAGCATAATATAGTCCCATAATGAAAATATATTTTTCTCAAAATTTTAAAATTCATTTACTATTTTTCAAAAATCAATTTCTAATTAATTCCTTAAGAAATTAGCTACCTCAAGTTTAACTCCAAAAATTCCCAAATCTTGGCAGGACCTTACACATGTTAACGTGAGCTTCTAGTTTAAATTTCATGGTCATCGGAGTTATAGAACTCCGGTTATAGCATTTTTAAATCGGAAAAACCTAAATATTGAAATAGTCATAACTTGCTCATTTTAAGTCAGAATGAGCTCATTTTTGGACAGGAGATACTTTATACCATATACTTTCATTTCCCAAAAGGCCAGAATTTTTCTCATAATTTAAGTGGCCGAAACAGCCCCTTCAAATTTTGGACAGCAACCTTTTTGAAATTTCCAGCTTTTACATCTTTTACTAAAATCAGTTCACACAAAAATCTACAATATCTTTTCCAGTAATTCCACTTGGATTAGTTAGGTAACTCATAGATCTAACTCTAGGACTTGACCACATTCAAAAATTCAAAATATAATAAGAGATATGGTCAATTGAATTTCATGTTACGTTTTTCACCAAAATATGATTTTCAACTCTTTGTGATTTCTAAGAAACTTTCATGTTTTTACATACTAACCAACATAACTCATCATAAAACTTACTAATACCACGAATACCTATGATTTTCATTATTCCAATGCTTTTATTATGACTTTCATCATAAACCACGTAAACCTATTCATTTAGTTGAAGAAATATTTGAGGGTTTAAGAAATGGGTTTTATCATGGGTCAATACTGAAATTCGATTTCACGCTCTAAGTAGGCTAGAAGTCTTCAAGAATACACCATGAAATTTATTAATAATAGAAATATCATTCAATACTGTGACTCTCATCCAAGACTTGGATAGTACGTCACATTGATACCAACTGTGACTTCTATCCCTTAATCTAGATAGCATCTCACAATAATACCTATAAACTTGCCATCTTCATTCACGATGTCGCCTACAGAAAGTCTGGCTTCGACGCATTCCACACAAGGAAGTCAACAACGAAAGGATCGGGGCTCTTTACTTATGGCTTGATATAACAGTGATTAACTTTAGGGTTTGGTTACTTTGAATTCGTATAAAAGGTTGGTTAGGAATATGAAAGCTAACAACCTTACAAAAAGAATAATGAGTAGTTAATCAATCGTTTTCAAAAATTACCTCAAAGGCAAGTATTTTCAAAGAGATAAGATCGTGGTAGCGTGAAAAGCGTTTATTTGAATTAAACAAGATTTAAAAATAGTAGCGATAACGAAGGCTCCTACTAACGAAGTTTCAACCAATAAGTCAAAGTTTAACTTCTTGAGTCAAATTCAAGCGTTGAACACAACTAGGTGAAATAAAAAGAGTGGGTAGAAGGCGGTATCTAATACGGTATAGACTTCGCAAGAGCTTATGATTAACTTACCCGTGATAATTTTATTCGGGTTCCTCGTCACGAAAAAAAACGCTCTCTCTTAAACTACGGCTTTGGTTTGTGCGGGAATGACCTTTGGTGCCTCCATCCTAGTTGAATTTGTCTTGATGGCGACAAAATCGAGCTAAGTGACCTTCTCTTCCACAATTATAACATGCTTTGATGGCGTAAGATGGCGATTTGGATGATGTGTCCCTCTCCTCTGCATTTGAAGCATATAATAGGTGGTCCTTCTCCTTCCTTAACAACGGTCTTTGGTCTTTGACGTCTTTCCATCATTGTTGAATCTCATTTTCTTGAAATGTCCATTCTTATTATTTTGGCCTACGATTACCACAAAGTGGTTATCTTATCCGCCTATTGATTCCCTCCACGCTTGTTGTCACCGCTTCGATGACTACTCTCATTTGGTATTATAATTTTTTTGCATTACCGCTCTCTTTTAGTTGCGTTGACTCGTTATCGCGCTCCACTAAGCGAGCCCTATTTACAACATCGAATAAAAACACGGTTTATGAGAAATAAGATGTTGGCGTATCTCTCGACGCTTCAAACCTCTTAAAATATTCGCGTCATTCTCTCTTCATTATCCACAAGTGGGGTATGAATCGTGATAACTCCGCAAATTTTGCCTCGTATTGCGACACGGTCATATTGTTTTGTTCCAACTTGATAAACTCCACCTCCTTCATGTGGCGAATACTTTCGGAAAGTATTTGTCGTTGAAGCGCTCTCTGGAACTTCTCCCAAGATATCTTGATGACAATGAAGTTGAGTCGTTTTCCGATTCCCACCGATGTCGCTCTCTCCGCGCAACATAAAAGCGTGAAAGGAACCTTTGCTCCTCGGAGCATCCCAAGACATCAAATATCTTGTTAATCTGCTTTATCCATGCTTCCGCTTGAAGTGGTTTTGGCTCTCCTTAAACTCCGGTGGTCGGCTCCTTGAATTGTTTAGCGGTGGCCTTGAGAGTTTTTCGTGTTTCCACCTACGTTTTGGGACGAGAGTCGCTTTTTGCACGATGTTGCATGAATTCTAAAACCTCTTAAAGCGTCTCGTCGTTAAATCAATTGATCGGTGTTGTTTTTACTGGTGGATTATCGTCATCTGTTGCATTGCACATTGTCACGATTATTGATCTGCGGAGAATCAGCATCTCTCTGTGCTCCATTGATATTCTCAACATTCTCGGATGCCATTTTCAAACACCGCCACAAAATAAGGGTTAATTGACATGCAACATATTATCACTATACTCGACCAGACCAATTAAATACCAAATAAACTTAGGTAGGTCATACTAGCGAAGGAATTCCCGTCTCTCCCCTCCTAGTTCTTATCTCACATCTCGGCCGAGGATCATATCCCTAAGCTCGATACCAACCCCATGACGCCCCCAAAATTAGGTATCGTCACCCATCTTGGGTCGCCACTTACTTGGTACATAAATTCAAATACAAACTTAATTATACATCCGTAGGTGTAACATACGACAAACACATAAACCGAGAGTTTAATAGGAATATTGTCATTTAGACAATATCCATACTCAAGGAGTCCTCATTACATTTATTGTCACACTATTTAACGAGAATAGTGAGGACTACTAATGCTATCCTCTGGACTATTACTCGTTCCCCGACTCGTCAAATTTATGTTCTCATTTCAAGAGAAACGGTGAAAAGAAAGGTGAGCTCAACTAGCCAAAGAAGAAATATTATGACTAAGATAATGCGAGAAAAAATTATCATTAGCCTTCAACGATTGTTAAAGCGATAAAATACAATAGACAACCGGTTTAAGCTATGTGGAATATGCAATCCATTAAAAGAGTCAAGTAGAGAATAAAATCTACTATCTTTTAGGTTTTAAAGGTTTTCATCAATTTTTTATCATTTGAGACTCACTTTTAATAAATAAATAAACCACCACATCTAATCATCCCACGTACCGCGGTCGAGGATTTTCATCAAATTATCAATGGTTAATGACTATACTAAGAATCACCCACGGTCATAATCATACCAAAAACTATCCATCAACTGCATTACATGTGCCATCGAGGACTTTTATCACATCATTTATATCAAGTCGTGATTATACAAGAATGATCCCGGTCATAATCATACTAAGTTCATCTATCTTGCGTAAGCCAAAGATAACATAATATAACATAAGGATGTGATAATGGCATAATAATTCAATAAAACAAGTTCAAGAATTATTTAATCCATGAATTATTAACGTCCAAATTGTCAACACGATCTTTGTTTTATAGAGTAAAATTCAAGAATGATCGGAAGAATATTTCCAGGAAAGATCTTTGGATGAAAAGCCTTGAATATCGAGGATATTCTACTAATTTCATGGAGTATAGAAGTCAAAGTTTTAACCAATTTGGGTATAATAGAGAATGGAATAACAAAAGAAATCACCATGCATGCGGTGCTTGCATGAGACGAGTTATTCAACGAGAATAATAATAACGGAACCCGGTCGGGGTGAAATTCACAATCAAGCAGGATGATCAACAGAATAATAAATCTTTGAATAATAAACAATGGAACGGGTTCGGTGTAAAACACACACGCATGGATATTCCAACAGAATGATAAAAAGCGGAACCCGGTTAGGTGTAAAACACATGATGTGATGTTCACGTGAGAATAATAAAGACGGAAACGAGACCGGTGTAAAAAACACATGCATGAGGATGTTCCAATGGAATAATAGAAGAATGTCACCAGTATATAGAGTAAATAGCGTGATCTGAGTTATTCCAATGAGAATAATAAGCGATGGAATAACATAAGGATTTCACCAAATATAGGGTATGTCAGCATTATCAAAGGTTATGTATAGGGTATGCCACTTTTTACGAGTTATTCCAATGTAATAATAATAATGAATGGAATAACAAAAGTTCTCTTCGTGAATAAGAAAGAATAACACCCTCAAGTAAAAAAAACTAAATATAGAAGTAGTGAAGTAGCGAGAATCTCTTCTTCTTTCTATAATTTTCTCTATAGCTTCTCTCTATAATTTCTCTCTCTAGAGTTTAAATGAATTAGTAAGAAAATAATGAAGGAATGAGCTTTATTTATAGGAAAATGGAATGCATAGTAATTAATCCATGAAGCGGTCAGATTGATTTACTTTAATCGACTATCCATATTTAAAGAAAAATCTTTTAAATAAAATATAATATATTCTATTTATATAAAAACATTTCTTACTACGCAAACACTATGAAAAAAACACTACTGAAAAAACACTATGCAACACTATGCGTAATAAAATATAATATATTCTATTTATAGAATAACTTTAATAAAGATTCTATTTTATATAAAAGATGTTTACGTTTTATTACGTTAATAATACTGAATAAAACAAAGCGTCATTATCATTATAATAATTCATATTATTAATAAATGATAATGGAATCAAAATGGTGACTTCTCACATAAAGATCAATAATCAATCTGGTGTCTTACTTATGCAACCACACGTACATCGTTGTTTTTACTCTCTAAAGGTAGTTCAACAAGAACTACACAGTAAAACTTCCGCCGTTATTTCAATAAAATATTTTTGTCGTTTTCTCAATCAAACAATAATTACATTATAGGGTCCACCAATGATTGAGTAGTTATACGAATATTCCACGTTAAATAGAATATTCCCGACCAATCGAATATAATATAACCACTTGCATATTTTGTAAAATTTATAAATACTACCCACAACTATAATATTTATCTCAAATTCACACCATAATATTAAAAATTATTTCGATAAAATTTAAATCTTTATTGATAAAATAAAGGGTCTCACAATTAACATTAATTTAATTAAATCGTAATATGTTAAGAGATTTTTCATCCTATATAAATTTATTAAGATATATAAATTAAATAAAACTATTAAAAAGAAAACATGTAGTAATTATTGATGGATAATATGTATTAATTATTCAATTTTGTAGAGTATTTATTCTAATTTGAATAGAAATAAAAAAAGATTTTTTTCTATTTCTCTTATAGATAGAAGTATTTTTAAATTTGAATAGTATTTAATTGATACAAATTTGGATAGTACTTATGCTACTATTAATTAGGAAAGCTAAACAAAAAATTGGAAAAGCCAAACGAAATTAAATCAAATCAAACCATATATATATATATATATTAAAAATATACTCCTTTCATCCTAAAAAATGACTAAAGGTGCAATGTTTTTTGTCACAAAAAAAACGATCTAAGATACATAAAATGAAATAAATATATGTCATTTAGTGAGGTCTATAATTATGTAATATTGTGAGGTTGCTAAGGACAAATAAAATTTTTAAATCTTTTTTACTCTCTTTCCTCTATTTTATTTTTCATAATATGTATAAAAATATACTTCGCTCATCTTTTTGAAGACAAATGAAGTGTATAAAACAAATAGGTAATGCTAGGGATATCGAATTTAATACCATATTATTTGAGACCATTAATATTATCATAAAAAAATATATTTTTTAAAATTTTGTTATTAATTTTTTTTTTTGGAAACGAGAGACTGTATTATTGTACTAGAGAGAGAACATAGAGAGAGAAAGGAAGTGAATATTGAAAAGAGGAATTGTCACCATCCCAAAACATCTCACATGCTACTACTTGCATAAAATCAATATCAATATACTGACTGATATAGAGAGAGAAAGGAAGTGAATATTGACTGACTGATATCACAGGCAGGTTTACAAATTCTTCACGAAAGTTCCAAAAAGTAATAAGAGAGTTGAGCCCATCTGGGAAGTTGCTCACTTTGAACGGGCCCTGGCCCAGACCAGCTGTTAGTCAACCCCACCAGAGTCAGGCAGCTTGATGAAGTTTCATCCATTAATGATGTAACGTGAGGGATATATATCAAATTTTAAGTCTCAAAATACGTTGCATCAATATATTGGTTGGATAGATGATCACTTTGTCGTTATTATTTTATAAATGGACATTTTGTATTCCATACTTACAGTGCACTAGCTAACACATACATAACACCTGGCCTTCAACCAATATATATTTTGACCGTGAAAAAGACAGTGTACATGGGTCAATACAACCTAACTCCGTAAGCCCAATATTATTTAACAAATTTTTGGTCGAAATGTGTTATATATATGTCAATGCGGTGAAAGTGTAGGATGCAAACTGTCTATTTATAAAATTTGGGATGCAAAGTGCAAAATAAGAGTAAATTAAAGTATGCAAAGTATATTTTAACTCAGCTAAACCGGCTCGGATATTTTCATAATTTTTTTTAATGTCTAATATATAATAATTTGGACCAACTCTTTCTCATAATTAATTATAGGTTTTGAGCCAGAGAGTTTAACATCATTATATTCTAGATTTGGGTCCATTTGCAAATATCATAGAAATGCATGCAAAAAAATAAATTAGGGTTGAATTATTAGAATATCAAATTGAGGCAAATTTCCCACGACTGAACACTTGTAGTGATCTTTATTTTCACTGATATTTTGTGTGTTGGTAATCTTTACAAGGACTTTAATCTATTCTCAGAAGGCTGGCAATTAATGTCCCACAGCTGGGAAGCAACTTATGAGTTTATCCAAACCAACATGTCTGCCCTACTAGTAACTGCATGCATGCATGGCTTTGAATTATTCTCCCACAAAAAAATTAAATATCCATATCAGTATATGTTGGGATAATTATTCTAACTCCCAACAAAAAATTTAAATTCATTATATATATATATATATATATATATATATATATATATATATAGTGCAGTGTGAATTATTTTCAACATTTGAAGGATGTAGGAGTATATAATTTTCTCGCTTAAAAGGACGAGTAGGGTACAATGTACATGACATGCAGGCCGTGCAGTACTCTCATGCCCCACGCAGTGGAAATATCCCGTCTTAATTAATTAGTTTAATAAATTGGATATAGCCAATTAATGTAGCCACGTATTCTTCACGCTTTTATTTCTTTAACCTGATTTGCTAAAGAATATACTCACTTTTGCTATACCACACATATATATATATATATATATATATATATATATATATATAGAGAGAGAGAGAGAGAGAGAGAGAGAGAGAGATCATCACTTTTGGGTATCAAGGTTTCAACAATGCTAATTGCTAGGCAATCTGGAGATATATAATGGAGATATTTGATAATTAGACAATATCTCTCACGTGGATGCATGCATGGTGAATGATATCTACGATGTCAAATTATCATACATCAATCATGCATGTACAATTAAATATCCATCTTAATTAATTAGTATATGCTGGGATATATATATATATATATATATATATATATATATATATATAATTATATATTTTCCCAGTCGAATATTTAAATTCAATATATTTATGTATAATGCAGTGTGAATTAATTATTTTCAACGTGTGAAGGACAACAGTTTCTCAAGGGAGAAGGATACTCCAACCACGCAGCGGAAATAATCTGTCTTCTCTAGCCTTCAAATTTCCTAATTTCACAGCTACTTGGGTTAATTAATTAGTTTAGTAAATTGGATCTAGCCAATGTACGTAGCCATATTATTTTCTCTAATTTTATTCATTTTTACTTGATCTGATATAGAATATGAACACATGCAGCATATATAGATCTTCATAATCAATTTTCGAATGGATAATCTATAAATATATTATGAAAACATTAATAATTCATGAGGAGATCGATTAGGATATGAAAAACGTCTTCTTGACAAGGAAATTAATGGAGATCTGGTCCATGTCATGATCGAACCCGAACTCTTCAGCTGCTAACTAATTCAAGAAAACAATGTGCCTGCTTCTGTTTTCTCCAACATAAACTACAAACTGGCCTTTAATTCGGTGTACATCTTGGCCGGGGAATATAATTCGATCTGCACTAATTTGAAGTTATTTTTCTAAAATTTTATTCAAATGATCCTATATTCCAAGTGCATTAACTTGTGTTAGCTAGGCAGCTGGCGCCCTTGCCCTCGGAAAGGAATCTGATAATGATTTGTTCCTTTCTAATTCAACACCATCCCCTTATGTTGGGGCCGGTCCATTACATTTCTCTTAATCAATCATTGTAGGAGTAATATATAGGCTGAATGATTGATTGTGGCATTTATTAATATTATTGTACGTTCATGACAGTGTAATTTCTATCAGATTTTTTCTTCTTACAATATAGTACACCTTCACACGGAGCAGGGGCGGATCCAGACGGATTGTTCAGTGGGGTCAAATTCGGAAAAAAAATATTCTTATAAATAAAAATTTCATAAAATAACTTACAAAACTAAACAATCCTCAAATATTATTTATAATAACATTTTTCGAGATTTCATTGCTTAAAATTGTTGCATGATATAAATTTCATTTTAATAGTTACCAAAAAATATCACGCTCAATGTATGTTCTTAAACGATTATTCATCCATTCATCTCTCATTTGGTTACTTGAGTTCATTCTTCACGATATTTTGGTATTGAAAATGTCCTTTCAACAAATAAGCGAAGAATTCGAGCAAAAGTAGAAAGCCAATTTCAAAGAACAAATAGACTTTGGGGATACACATCATCTTTTCTTTTACGAACCAACATTTGAGCCAATTTCCCAATTCCTTCTATACTCGAAAAATTGGAATCGGTTCTCTATATTCACAATATAGAAGAATAGAAAAATTGACTTAATGACTTAGTGGGATTTGGGAATTAGGGATTGTTGCCTAATGTCTGCTCACTTAGTATATATATAACATAATACTGTTTGGGTCATGTTTCTTAAGATACACGTTTCACTTTTGCACCTCTTAATATTTTTTTTCCTAATATGACCCTCTTAATTTTTTTTCTTCCTAGTATGACCCCTGACCCCCTGAAAATTCAGTGGGGTCAGGTGCCCCCAGGTCCGCCCCTGACACGGAGTATATATATATATTGTTCAATTGATAGTACACTTAATTGCAACTTGCAAAATAAAGTACTTGGAATGGCTTATGAGCATCCAAACGTGCTTGTAAGCTGGTTTAAAAAGTTCAACTGTGTTTGATATTGTTTTTACAAGTTTTATAGAAGCAAATTTATGAAAATTAAATAAGCAGAAATATCAATATGTTTATGTTGAAGAAGAAATTTAATAAGCATGTTTAACAAAATATATTATTATTATTTAATTCCTATTTATTAGTATTTTATCACTATTCTGTGAGACCCCAGATTTTATCAATAAAGATTTAAATTTTGTCGAAATAATTTTTAATATTATGGTGTGAATTTAAGATAATATTATAGTTGTGGGTAGTATTTATAAATTTTGCAAAAGTATGCAAGTGGTTATATTATATTCGATTGGTCGGGGAATATTTGGTTTAGCGAGGGAATATTATTCGCATAATAGCTCAATCATTGGTGGACCTCACAATGTAATTATTATCGGATTGAGAAAACGACAAAAATATTTTATTGAAATAACGGCGGAAGTTTTTACCGATTATCTTGTTGAACGCTTCAAAGTCGGTCGTCTTTGCCCAAGTGTGAACTTGAGACGACTCTCCAAAGTGGTTCCATTCCTTTTCTTTGTACTTCGGGTCAACCCAACCCGAATGGGAAGAAGAGGGTCACCAAACTGCGGTCCACTTTGTATACGCTTTTGAAAGCGCAGACTAATCGAGCATTTTTGAAAAGGAAAGGAACTTATCACCGAAGGAGGCTCAGTAGTAAAAGTACAAAGAATGTCGTGTGGTTGCATAGTATATTACACGATATTGATTATTGATGCTTATGTGAGAAGTCACTCGGTTTGATTCCATTATTGTCGATTAATAATATGAATTATTATAGAATAATGACGTTTTGTTTTATTCGTATTATTAACGTAATAAAAGTAAACATCTTTTATATAAAATGCGAATACTTTATTAAAGTTATTCTATAAATAGAATATATTATATTTTATTACGCATAGTATTTTGATAGTGTTTTGCGATAGTGTTGCATAGTATTTGCATAGTAAAATGTTTTATATAAATAGAATATATGATATTTTATTTAAAAGATTTTGCTTTAAATATGGACCGTCAGATTAAAGTAAATCAATCTGGACCGATTCATGGATTAATTACTATGCATTCTATTTTCCTATAAATAAGCTCATTCCTTCATTATTTTCTTACTTAATTCACTTTGAAACTCTAGAGAGAGAAATTATAGAGAGAAGTTTATAGAGAGAAAATCTATAGAGAGAAAGAAGAAAGTATATTCTGCATTTCACTACTTTGATATCCAAATGTCTTTTACGGTAAGGGATATATTATTTGTTGTGCCGTAAGGGGTGTTATTCTTTCTTATTCATGAAGAGAACTTCGTTATTCCATTCATTATTATTTCATTGGAATAACTTCGTAAAAGTGGCATACCCTATACATAACTCAGTATACGCCAGCATACCCTATACTTGGTGAAATCCTTATGTTATTCCATTCTTATTTATTACATTGGAATAACTCATATACTGTGAATCCCCTATACTTGGTGATCTTCTTACGTTATTCCATTCTTTATTATTCATTTGGAATATCACATGCGTGTGTTTTACACCGGATTCTGGTTCCATTGTTTATTATTCCGCATTTATTATTCATTGAATATCCTGCGTGTGTTTTACAAGGATTCGGTTCCATTATTTATTATTCAAAGATTTATTATTCTGGTTGGATCATCCCGCTTGTGAATTTCACCACGACACTGGTTCCGATTATTATTATTCCGTTGAATAACTTTTGTCATACATCCAATACCGCATGCGTGGTGATTTCTTTTGTTATTCCATTCTTTATTATACCCGGTTGGTTAAAACTTTGACTTATACTCCATGAAATTAGTAGAATATCCTTGATATTTGCGTTTCATCCAAAGATCTTTTATGGAAATATTCTTACGATCATTCGTGAATTTTACTCTACAAAACAAAGATCTTGTTGACAATTTGGACGTTAATAATTCCTCGGATAAAATAATTCTTGAACTTGTTTTTATTAAATTATTATGTCATTGTCATCATCCTCATGTTATATTATGTTATCTTTCGCTTACGTGCATAGATGAACTTAGTATGATTATGACTGAGGATCATTCGGTATAATCATGACTTGTTATAAATGATGTGACAAAAGTCCTCGAGTCATTTTGTAATGCGTTGATAGATAGTTTTGTTAGGTTTATAATATTCACATGCGCATGAATCAAATTGCAAAATTATGCTAAGCGTGTAATAATCGAGTTTAAAAATTTACAAACCATATACCCGGATCACCCTTTATGCACAATTATTAATTAAACGAAAAGATAAAGAATAAATCATACCCTTGAAGATCGAGCTTCCTCGTGTACAAGTTCACCTCCAATCCTTTTCGCTCAACTTGAATCCACCGGTTTGGTTCCTTCCTTTGATCAACGTTAGCCACCCCGTGTGTTTGGCCTCAGAGGTGATCCACCATGAGGAAGAAAGAAAATTCAAGAAGAAGGGTGGTTGGCTAAACCCTAGTTTTCATCTCTATATAAAAGGTGTATCCCAACAACTTGGAATTATTACGTAGTTGTTAAAGTCAACAACCCTTACCACCCATAATAAGACTCTCTTATTTATAGATGTGGGCAACCCACCTTAACAATTAAGGAATTGGGATTTATTTAATTAATTAAATTCTTTTAATTAATTAAGCTCCCTAATCTTATTAGGGATAATTAATTAAACTCTTTAACTAATTTTCCTTCCTAATCCAATTAGGAATAAATGAGAATACTTATATTAAATTAATTTCTAAACTCTTTAGAAATTAAAATAATAATAATTGTAATAATATTAATAAGACTCTCTTATTAATTTATATTTAATATTTCTAAAATATTAAATAATAATATTAAGCTATTTAATTTATTCTATCACCATAGATTAAATTAAATATACTTAACATATTATTACGATTATGCCATTAACTTCTTAAATAATTATTCTTCCTTTTATGGTGTGACCCTTTAGGTTCTCCATATTAAACCTAAGTTATGAATAAATCAATTAGAACAATTCTAATCTTATTTAAATAAATAAATTAAACAATTAATTTATTTAAATAAATAATATTTATTCTACAATAGGATAAGCCTCCCTAGCGATCAACGACTTTCCAGGATAATATAGATTTCAACATTAATCATTAAAGAACCTTTGAGTAAATAGTTAAAAGACAATTCAATCCTTCCACCATACAATGTCCCAATTAAATATAAGACATGGAATTATCGTCAAGTCTTATTTTATTTAATTATATGTATTTCGACTCTTAAATGCACAAATCCAAATAATGCAAATTAGAAACTCCTTTCTAATTTTATTATTCTTAACGCCAAGGACTCTTTGGGTTGTCATTTATCGAATCACATAGGACATTTTCTCTTCTTTTATTAGAAGTGGTAGATTCTTTATTGATCATACATTATCTCCATGCATACAACTTATTATACCCAAGCATACCATTTGATATACCCTAAGGGTCTTAAGGAATAAGTCAAAGTATAACTCATCATACACAAGATATTATGATGATCTCAAGTCCAAGGATTACTTGTATTACTATCACTCTGTGAATTTCTATTGAAAGCAAATAAAACTCCATTAGGTATTCCTTAGCGAGCCAACGCTCGTGAACTTATTCTCTAATAAGCACCTACATACTTGCTTTAGTGTCTCCACACAAATGATCATGAGATCAATCATCCTCATCCAACGAAAGCAAGTTAACGATGTACCAATCTATCCGGATTCACTAATCCCCAATTTAGTAATCCAATGATTGGGAACTATTTTAGTTTTAAGCTTTCTAAGAATTTAGATCTCATTAGAATGATCATCATCATTATTCTAAAAGCATTGCTTAAAACTATGGGTTTATTACCTATTATAAAACAAAGATCATGTAGATAATTAAAAGCCTTTAATAAATTAATACTTTTATTAATAAATGAATAAGATTGTTACAAAGTATATGCTTTATCATCAAACATGATTGGCTTTGTGTGCATACTACTTTCAATCTCCCACTTGCACTAAAGCCAATCGTCATGGTAACTCATACTCTTCTTCTCTAAGTGACGATTATCCTTTGTTGGATAAGCTTTAGTTAATGGATATGTAATGTTGTTCATGAGAGTCCACTATCTCTATAGTGATTTCCCATCTTTCAATGATTCTAATAATCAAATGAAAGTGCCACAACACATGTTTAGATCCAAGATGAGACTTGGGAACTATTCTAGTTACGTAATGAACTTTTAATCCAAACAATCAACTTGCAGCCTTCATTTATAGCTATAAACTTTGTCTTTATCACTAAACCAAAGAACTCTTTTGTTGTTTGGAACCTTTCCAATTCACTACACCTTCACTGCTCAAGGTAACACTTTACCTTAAAGTGAATTTTCGATCGTCTTAGTGCTCTTCGAAAAACTTGAGTCTATAAAGCCCTCTAGTTTTAATTCGGACTCCACCATGTATGCTCACATCCTTAGTGCTTGGGTTAAGAACTTTAAGATGTTTTTCACCTGTCTTTACAGTGATCTTCTCCGTAATATGACCGATCAACATCGTGGTCTCGTACATTTCATTGCATACATGATTGTCACTCATGCGATCTCTCTTCTTTGGAGTCTATGGGGATTATTAAGAGATACACTCCATAGCTCATCGACATGAGACATCTCTTGGAGTTTGCCATGCTAAACGACTTTAACATCAAATGAATATACGTTCCTTGGGTTAAGTCGAGCATCCTCTTAAATCTATCTATATATAGATTTATATCCCCAATTAAGATACTCTTCCAAATCATTCATGGAGGAATGTTTAGACAACTTTATCTTTTCTTGATTGTAGCATTGGTATGTCATTCCTTATCCGTAGTATATCAACATATAGTACTAGGAATGTCACGATGCTCCCTAATCGACCTTTTGTATACACTAGGTTCATTCTTATTTTGATAAAATCAAACTCTTTTGATTGCCTCATCAAAACGAATGTTCCATATTTGAGAAACTTGCTTCAATCCATTTCTCCGAGTGTCTACAACTCTTACCTCATCGTATGTAACTACGGATCATCATCTTCTATGATGCGTACCTCATCATCATCATCTATGATGAATCCATACCTCCTGTGTATCTTGGTGACTATTCTAGATTTACGATTAGGTTGGTACAATAATAGGTCTATCTACTGAGTTCCTCTTATTTGACTTATAGTGTTTTGTGGTTCTTGAACTCTTCAAGATCTATTATTCTCCCACCAAACCCTTTCAATGATAAACACCTTTATCTTAGAAGGCGGCGTGTTTCGTAACAAACACCTTTTGCTACAAATAGAATTATAGAACATATACCCTAAACTTACTTTAGGATGTCCCACAAATCGACACTTGTCAAATCTTGTCCCAAGCTTATCTTTTGAAACCTTTTCACATAAAGTTGGACAACCCCTTATCTTAACATACTTAAGATTAGGAATCCTCCCCATCCATAACTTTTATGGAGTCTTCAAAGGATTTTGAGGTTACCATTTTCAGAGATATGCACCATTTCTAGGACATTATCCTGAAGGATCTTTGGAATGCTCGGTAAAATCATTATAGATCGCACCATGTCCAACAAGGTATGATTTTTCCTTTTAGATACATCAATCAATTATTGCGTATCATGAGGCGTCCATTATGAGAAAACCATTTGAGATGATCTAGAAACTTATTGCACAAGTATTTATTCCTTGATCTAATCAAAGAATCTTAATACTTTACCAATTTGTTTCACTTCAATTCTTTGAACCTTTCAAATAATTCACACTTGTATTTTTAAAAATACACACATTCAACTCTTTGAATGATCATCTCCTTTTCTAATACTAATTTGTTCAATATGCATAATTATTTTCATGTAAGTCAAGTATACAAAATTTATTATTAGTAATATTCCAGATTCTATACAAAACATTATTATTATAAATGTAACAACAATTATTCTTAATTATAATACCAAAGATTTCATTGTCCAACAATAAAATGGAAATAATATTTTTAACAAGAACTGGAATACAATAACAACTTATCGACTTAATAGATTTGCTCAGTAGGCATTGCTAAACTATAAGTTTCTATGGCTAATATGGCAACCTTTGCTACATTCCCGCACATAGGATTACTTATATTTGTTTAGCTTTTCTTACTGCTTGGTCCCTTCATAAATCTATATTTATGATAACCAAAGTCGTGATCCAATACCCAAGTAGAATCCTTTGTGACGCCCCAAAATAGGTATACACAACACCCATTACGAGTCGCCAAATACATGGTACAAGAAGCAAACTAACTACAACTTCAATAATACAAATGTCGTGTGAAATACGACAATATATACCGTGAGTTTAAATACAAATATTATCTTCTAGACAATATCTATACTCAAATAAATCCTCATCACATTTATTGATACATTATTTTACAAAATGGTGAGGACTACTAAACAACTCTCTCTAGAACCTTCATTCCATACCCTCACTAGTACTCGCTACATTCTCGCCTCCCGAGAAGAAAAATGGAACAACAAGGAAAAGGGTGAGCTCAACTAGCCCAAAGAAGAATATTATGACTAAGATAATATACAACAAATTATCGTTAGTCTCCAACAGGAAAAAAATCGATAGAATACAATAGACAACAAGTTTCAGATCAATATTCGCAATGAAATAATAATTCATGTAAGAGTTACGTAGAGAATGAAATCTACTATAATCTATGAATTTAAAAACCATCATCAATATTTTATCCTCGTAACATCAATCAATATTCATCTCAAATCAAATATTCATCTTTGCACTACACAGCCAAAGATATTCATCAATCGGTCATGTTCATCTCAACACTGCTCATCTTTGCACTACTGGTGCCAAAGATATTCTTCAGAAATCATTCATCTTTGCACCACAAAGCCAAAGATATTCAATAATATCATCATTTAAGACCGAGGATGATGAAAATATTTTTAAAGAAACGAATCCAGTGAAGCAAAATGACAAGGATTAAGGATTCGTACTTGGTTTTATCCACGTCAAAAATACCTCAAAAATAATCATAGTGGTGTAAAATTCAAGAATGATCAAAACATGGATACAATCAAAGCTAGTATCCAAAAAGATATTTTGACTTAAAAGAAGAAATTTTATTTTTCGATGAATAGTGTACAGATACGTGAATAAGGTCAGATACGTGAATAGGCCAGATACGTGAATAGTAACTCCGACACCAAAAGATAGAAATTCCACAAAAAACATCTTCACGCTTTCATTAAATAGTACTCGTGAATAAGAACTCGTGAATAAGAACTCGCTTAATAAGTAACTCGTGAATAAGAACTCATGAATAAGAACCCATGAATAGTAACCCCGACATGAAAAAGTTCCAAATTTGATAAAAACTTCAGATCAACATTTCAAAGATAATGATATTGAAGAAATAATATCATTCGAGAAGAAAATAACATCCCTTACCTCGAAAGATCAAGAGACTTCTAAATTTAAACACCTGGATATAAAGCTATGACTTGGACTTGCAATCAGATAGCAATACTCAAAGTATACTCAAAATACTCACAAGAATACGCCGATAATATAGAGAGAGAAAACTTCATTTTCGGTGTGATTTTCAATTCTAACCCAAGACCCTATTTATATAGAAATCGCTAGTAACACCAAAGCAGAAAATTTAATAAATTAATAATATAATTATATTATTTTCTACACATGTCTAGAATCTGATTTCAGCCATCAAACACATGCCACCTTCTAGAAAAAAATAATAAAAAAACGTTTTTCTAATTTTAAATATTTTAAACTTCCAAAAATCAATTATTTCGGAGCTTCGGAACTTCAATAATTCATAATAAATAGCCCTTTCATCAGAAAATTCGAATCTCGCGAGTTTTTATAGGAAATTCAATTCTCTACAACTTTGCAGAAGAAAGTTTTTCCAAATTCCAATCAGAAATTGACCGAAATCCACAAACGGGCAATTTTATAGGCTATAATCAAATTTCAGTCAATAAATGGGGTCCACCGACATGTTTAACATGTTTTAAACATTTATTGCAACAAAAATACTCTTCCTCCTCGTATACTCATATATCCCACATTCGTTGTAAAAATATCACCAATTAATATATTATTAAAATAATATATTTAAACGAATTATTTTATCGTAAAAAGATAAAATATTAATTTTCAACAATTGTCATTTTAAAATTTTCTCCATCTATATCCACATAAAATCAATATTTTCTCATCATATAAATCAATAATTAATTATTCACAAATAATATTACAGTAATCACAATATCGACAACCGTGCGCCTCTGTGAAAAGAGGGGCTTTCCAATAAGAATTTCTTCTTCATGGCGCAATTAGGTGACCAAACCTCTCCTTAGATGTAACTTTCTAGACATTGCCAATAATGTTATCTAATAATATTATTCAGATAATATGAATTATTGCTTCGATAATGAAAGATATCGTGTAATGACAATTATCAAACAACAAAGAATATAAAATATCAACGCAAAGAATTATTAACTCAATAAAATATCGAACAAGAATTATCGTAACCATTATTGAGTAGTACTCTTCACGTAAGAATCAATAATTGGTGCAATACCGCTGGTGCATCTGCTCAACAACGCAGTATTAGTGTGTTTTAACCACCGGTATTCCAACAAAGATAATCTGTGAATAACTACGCCCGCTTATTTAAAAACAACTTATATTTGTCATTTTCTTCATCCAATCGCTTTCGTTATGGGGCCACACATGGTCTGCGCCATCGCATTTGATATTCCCCGACAAAGATTTAATATTCCACCACCAAACTAATATTCCCCGACAACAATGAATATTTAATAACCACTTGCTTATTTTGAAATATTTGCGTATTTAACCCTTAACTATCCACATTAATCAAATCAACCCTTACTATTTCAAAATAATAAATAAAGGAAATTCCTTTTATTTAAAAATTTGGGGTCTTACAACCTCCTCCTCCTTATGAAATTTCGTCCTCGAAATTGACGACGACGATACACGGTGTTTTGAAAAGGTGAGGATACCTCGCTTTCATTTCGCTTTCCAACTCCCAAGTCATTTCCTCTATAGCATGATTCTTCCACAAAACTTTAACTTGTGGTATAACCTTTGCGCGTAGGACATGCTTCTTCCTATCCAAAATCTTGACAGTACCTCCTCACACGTTAAGTCTTCGCTATCTCGTCCGGTTCTAACTCTATAACGTGGTTCGGTCTTTCACATATTTATTTAAGATGAGATATGTGAAACACATTATGAACACGAGACATACTTGAGGTAACGCAAGTCTATAGGCTACATTTCCTACTTCGGCCAAGAATTTGAAATGGACCGATAAATCGTGGATCGAGCTTTCCTCTCTTCCCAAATCTTGTAACTCCCTTCCATGGAGCAACTCGCAACAATACATGATCCCCTTACATTAAATTCCACGCCCTTTCGATGAAGATCCGCATAACTCTTTTGTCAATCTTGTGTCTGCTTTGTATACGTTGTTTAATCATTAGTCATATCACGACTAAACTCCTAGTCCCAACAATGTTGCTTCCCCCACCTCATCCCAACATATTGGAGAACTACATTTTTGTCCATATAATGCTTCGAATGGAACCATGCCTATATTTGTTTAATAACTATTGTTGTATGAGAATTCCACCAATGGCAAGTACTTATCCCAACTTCCTTTGAAATCTAGGACACGTAGTTTTAATATATCTTCAAGAGTTTGAGTAGTCCTTTTCGATTGCCCATCCGGTTTGAGGATGGTATGCCAAATCGAATCGTAAATTGCGCCCATAGCTTTTCTACAAACTAACCCAAAATCATGAAGTGAATCTTGGGTCACGATCTAAAACTATGGATACCGGCATGCCATGCAATCTCATAATCTCATTTACGTATATATACGAGAAAGATGTTCAAGGAATAAGTCTCTCGATCGGTAAGAAATGAGCAGACTTGGTTAATCTATCAACAATAACCCAAATAGCATTGATGCCTTGAGAAACCGCAGGAAGACCAGAACGAAATCCATAGTAATGTGTTCCCACTTCCATTCCGGAATCTCAAGTGGTTGCAACGGACCCTTAGGTACAAGATGTCCGCCTTTTACACGTTGGCAAGTTAAACACATCGAGATAAACTTTGCAATCTCTCTCTTCATATTGTTCCACCAAAATGTATGTCAAGATCACGATACATTTTAGTACTTCCAGATGGATTGCAAATGGCGATTGTGTGCCTCCATCATAATCTTGTACTTCAAATCGAGTCGTTAGGAACACAAAGTCTAGAGTGGACTCAAGTATCAATTTCTCTTCCGAATAGCTCCTTCTTGTACTTTCTTCTTCACGCGATCAACTCCGGCTTGGTGGCTCGAGCAATCTTAACTTTTTCTATTAAAGTTGGCTCTATGCAGATACTTGACATCATCGCACTCGCTCTCAAGATATGATCTTCTACTCATCGCGTCACGCCTACCACGCTCGCTTTTCCAGATGGCACGATCGTAACATGTCTTTGAAATGAGTCTCTCTCGAAGTTCTTCAAGCTCTTCCCACATTCCTTGCTCCATTCGAATTTTGTATCTCTACGAGTCAATTAAGTTAATGGAATAGCGATTCGAGAATATCCTTCAACGAATCTCCGATAATAACCAACTAAGCTTCAGAAAGCTACGATTTCGACATCGACTTAGGTTGCTCTCAACCGTGACTCATATCCCAATCTTGGATAACACGCCACAATGACACCTATCGCCTTTCTTTATCGCATCTAATATGACGCCCCCTACAGAGAGTTCGGGCGGTGAATTCCACAAAGGAAGTCACAAGATAAAGGCTCAGTACCAAATTTATAGTTGAATTTTAACTCCCAAGTTCAATAGAGCCATTCGATATGAGATTTTAGAAATGAATTTTGTATTAGGGTTCAAAGTCGATACAAAATTTAATATCAAAGCCAGGGGAGTAAGCCAAGAAATTCTTCAGAAATACGTCAGAAAATCAATAACAACAGGAATATTATTCAAATATGACGTGTCTTTATTCAAATCCATAACATGGACTAAGAAAATTTGACATCCGTAATAAACGAATGACTTCATGGCTTGATATGAAAATGTTTGACTACAATGGTTTGATTGCTTGAATTGAATAACAAAGTTGCTTAGGAATATGAAAACTAACAACCTTACGTAAAATAATCAATTTTTGGCATTGATGAGTAGTTAACCTTAAAATCACATCAAAAACAAATATCTCTATAGAAATAAGGTTTATGTGTAATGTGATAGTGCCAACTTGAATCAAGCAAGATTTTTAAACAACGGATGTAATGAAAGTTTCTCCTAATGGAGTCTCCACAGATAGGTCAAAGTTTAATTTCTCCGTAGTCAAGTTCAAACGTTGAGCGCAAGTAAGAGAGATAAAAGAATGGGTAGAACCAATATCTAGTAAGGTATATACTTCAGTAAGAATTTATTATTAACTAACCTGCTTAACTTCGTCGGGTTCTCGATTTTGACCACCACAACAAACGCTCTTCCGGAATCGTTGACTTTGACTTTTTCGACATATTTTCGAGTCACCATCCCTCATTGAACTAGGTTTCGCCATCGTATAATCTCGAAGCGATATGTCCTTCCTTTCCACAATTATAGCATACCTTGAACTGTTGGGGCGCTTTGATGATATGTCCCTTTTCCAGATTTGTAGATACGACGGGTGGTCGTTCTCCTCCCTTAAAACTAGTTGCTATTGGCGCCGACGACGCCTTCACATGGTCGTTGTTGAATCTCTCTTTTAAAATCTCCTCCCGACTCGCTTCTTCTATTTTCATGGCCACGATTACCACCGAGTGGTTACCGCTTTTGTCTCAGATTCTTCTTTCTCCATTTGGTTATCGTTATTTCGATAATCGCTATCTTCTAGTGATGATCCTCGTTATGGTCCCTCGGTTGAACGTATTTCGTTATCTCGCTTCTAACAACCGAGCCCCGCTGACAACATCTCGAATAGAGAGAAAATTTATGAGAAATGAGATATCGACGTATGTCGGGTTTCAAACCTCTCGTAAACATCCGCCATAACGCTCCTCATTCTCCACCAAATGAGGTGCGAACTCGATAACTCCGCGAACTTCGCCTCGCATCGGGACACCGCCATGTTATTCGCTTCTAGTCTAATAAACTCCACTTCCTTCATACGATTTAATACTTTCGTGGAAGTACTTGTCATTGAACTGCTTCAAACGCTCTCCCACGATACGCCGAAAGGTATTTGGATGGGTACGCTCACGATTCCCACCAAGAATCGCCTCGCCACGGAACATAAAGGCGCGAATGGAAGTTTCGTTTCTCCGCATCCCAAGACATCGAATATCTTGGTAATTTGTTTGACCCACGTCTCGCCTTTTTAATCGGATCCGCTTTCCTGCACTCGTGGTCCCAACTCTTTGAATCGCTGCATTTGTGACCACCCGTGAATTGCTATCATTTCTCCTCAGATTTTGAACACGAGTCTCCTCGTCTCGATTTTGTATGAATCGCAAAAAGCTTCTAAACATCCCCTCGCTCATCATCGCTTCAGCAGGGTGTTGTTCATGGGAGGAACATTACCAAATTGTTGACGTTCTCCTCGTTGGTAAAGACAGCATCTCCACGGGCCTCATTTACTCCATCGTTAATATTCTCAACGACATTCTCAAATCATCATAAAACAAGGGTTAATTAAGGAAATCAATATATCACATAATATCCCTATATATCGACCAACTAACAAATAAGCTTAGGTAGGACACACTAGCGAAGGATTTACTCGTCTCTCCCTCCTAGTTTTATTCCCGATCTCCGCCAGAGATCATATCCCTAAGCTCGATATTAACCTGTGACGCCCCCAAAATAGGTATACACAACACCCATTACGAAAGTCGCCAAATACATGGTACAAGAAGCAAACTACAACTTCAATAATACAAATGTCGTGTGAAATACGACAATATATACTATGAGTTTAAATACAAATATTATCTTCTAGATAATATCTATACTCAAATAAATTCTCATCACATTTATTGATACATTATTTTACAAAATGGTGAGGACTACTAAACAACTCTCTCTAGAACCTTCATTCCATACCCCGACTAAGACTCACTACATTCTCGCCTCCCCGAGAAGAAAAATGGAACAACAAGGAAAAGGGTGAGCTCAACTAGCCAAAAAAGAATATTATGACTAAGATAATATACAACAAATTATCGTTAGTCTCCAACAGGAAAAAAATCGATAGAATACAATAGACAACAAGTTTCAGATCAATATTCGCAAGCGGAAATAATAATTCATAGAAGAGTTACGTAGAGAATGAAATCTACTATAATCTATGAATTTTAACGGTCCATCATCAATATTTTATCCTCGTAACATCAATCAATATTCATCTCAAATCAAATATTCATCTTTGCACCATGTGCCAAAGATATTCATCAATCGGTCCATGTTCATCTCAACACTGCTCATCTTTGACTACAGCCAAAGATATTCTTCAGAAATCATTCATCATTTGCACTACTGTGCCAAAGATATTCAATAATATCATCATTTAAGACCGAGGATGATGAAAAATATTTTTAAAGAAACGAATCCAAATGGAAGCAAAATGACAAGGATTAAGGATTCGTACTTGGTTTTATCCACGCCCAAAAATACCTCAAAATAATCATAGTGGTGTAAAATTCAAGAATGATCAAAACATGGATACAATCAAAGCTAGTATCCAAAATAGATATTTTGGACGAAAAGAAGAAATTTTATTTTTCGATGAATAAAGTGCAGATACGTGAATAAGGTCAGTATACGTGAATAGTCCAGATACACGTGAATAGTAACTCTCGACACCAAAAGATAGAAATTCCACAAAAAACATCTTCACGCTTCATGAATAGTACTCGTGAATAAGAACTCGTGAATAAGAACTCATTAATAAGAACTCGTGAATAAGAACTCATGAATAAGAAACCATGAATAAGTAACCCCGACATGAAAAAGTTCCAAATTTGATAAAACTTCAGATCAACATTTCAAAGATAATGATATTGAAGAAATAATATCATTCGAGAAGAAAATAACATCCCTTACCTCGAAAGATCAAGACTTAAATTTAAACAGGATATAAAGGCTTATGACTTGGACTTGCACCGTATAGCAATACTCAAAGTATACTCAAAATACTCACAAGAATACGCTCGATAATATAGAGAGAAAACTTGGATTTCGGTGTGATTTTCAATTCTAAACTAAAGACCCTATTTATAGAAATTGCTAGAACACCAAAAAGTAAAATTTAATAAATTAATAATATAATTATATTATTTTCTACACATGTCTAGAATCTGATTTCAGCCATCAAACACATGCCACCTTCTAGAAAAAATAAGAAAAACGTTTTTCTAATTTTAAATATTTTAAACTTCCAAAAATCAATTATTTTGAGCTTCTTGAACTTCAATAATTCATAATAAATAGCCCTTTCATCAGAAAATTCGAATCTCGAGTTTTTATAGGAAATTCAATTTCTACAACTTTGCAGAAGAAAGTTTTTCCAAATTCCAATCAGAAATTGACCGAAATCCACAAACGGGCAATTTTATAAAGTTATAATCAAATTTTAGTCAATAAATGGGGTCCCACCGACATGTTTAACATGTTTTAAACATTTATTGCAACAAAAATACTCTTCCTCCTCATATACTCATATATCCCACATTCGTTGTAAAAATATCACCGTTAATATATTATTAAAATAATATATTTAAACGAATTATTTTATATCGAAAAAAGATAAAATATTAATTTTCAACAATTGTCATTTTAAAATTTTCTCCATCTATATCCACATAAAATCAATATTTTCCTCATCATATAAATCAATAATTAATTATTCACAAATAATATTACGTAATCACAATATTGACAACTGTGCAGCCTCCTCAGAAAGAGGGCTTTCCAATAAGAATTTCTTCATCATGGCGCCGCAATTAGGTGACCAAACCTCTCCTTAGATGTAACTTTCTAGACATTGCCAATAATGTTATCTAATAATATTATTCAGATAATATGAATTATTGCTTCGATAATGAAAGATAATTCGTAATGACAATTATTGAAACAACAATAATATAAAATATCAACGCAAAGAATTATTAACTCAATAAAATCTTTGAGCAAGAATTAATCGTAACCATTATTGAGTAGTGCCTTCTTACGTAAGAATCAATAATTGGTGCAATACTGGTGCTACTGCTCAACAACGCCAGCGTATTAGTGTGTTTTAACCAACGGGTATTCCAACAAGATAATCTCAGAATAACTACGCCTGCTTATTTAAAAACAACTTATATTTGTCGTTTTCTTCATCCAATCGCTTTAGTTATGGGGCCCACACATGGTCGCTACTGTCGCATTTAATATTCCCGACAAGCATTTAATATTCCACGACCAAACGAATATTCCCCGACAACAATGAATATTTAATAACCACTTGCTTATTTTGAAATATTTGCGTATTTAACCCTTAACTATCCACATTAATCAAATCAACCCTTACTATTTCAAAATAATAAATAAAAGAAATTCCTTTTATTTAAAAATTTTCGGTCTTACAACCTCGACTTAAAGAAAATTTATTTCAATAATGAACAAAATCAGACAGAACCGAAACTTCACTAAGCTTCTTTGGTTAGCCTCTGCAAGATGCTTCTCGTAGTTTCTTTCCAGTGTCCAGGCTTATAGCAGTGGAAGCAAACTCCTTTGCTATCCGTATCGGTTTTGTTCTTATTATCCTTTGTTTATGCCTTTCTATTTACCTTCTTTGAATCGCGTTCTTCTTTCGGAAGATCCTTCGCCCCTACCAAGAAGACTTGATCTTTCTTGGTTGGAAAGTGACTCTCAACATTTTCAATATGTTAAGCAAATCAATGAGGTCGATATCTAGCTTGTTTATATGAAAAATTCACAACAATTGTGAAAGGAGTCCGGGAGTGAGTGCAAGATCAAATCTTGGCTCAACTCTCCATCCATGACAAAACCAGTTGTCCTAATTGATCAATCAAATTGATAATGTTAAGGACTTTTATCTGTACTGTAGTGCCATTGGCCATTCTAGATCGGAAGAGCTCCTTAGATATCTAATATCTATCAGTCCTACTTTCCTCACCATCAACAACTTGTTGTGCAGGAATATAGTAGGTGCATCCATAGTTTCATCTTCGACTGAAGCTCGTTACTCGTGGATGCATGAGCATGATGCATCGAGCCAACTGTGCATCATCTTGCCACTTTCTAAAAGTAGCAATCTCTTCCTCAGAGGCATTGTCTGCAACCATTGTAGGGATAGGCGTATTAAGGACATAAGATAGCTTTTCAGCTATGAGAACTATTCTCAAATTCCTTAACCAATCCGTTTAATTGATTCAAGTTAATTTAGCATCTAATATGCTTCGCAGTTGATAGTAATTTAGACATTGTAAAATTCTATAGATGAATTTGTAATTAACGACATTTTAACATACATTCTTTTATTAATTACCAAAATAATTTAGGACTTGTTTTAAATTGGTATCTCCCACTATTTTCTTCAAACTATATTACCTCACTTATATAGTTCTAAGCAAAATCTAATTAAAGATCTCTTTAGTGAGAATAAGGATCCCATTTCAAATGTATATAGCCTTGTGGTGACACAACAAACTATATATAAATAAATAGGTAGACAACTTTTGTCAATTACATTAACTATGCAACTCTTGTATTTTGCCTCTTAGATTATTTTGATCAGTGGTGGCACATCCGAATCAAAATTATCCAAGTTAAGTCCGACCTAGCACTCCATATATTCAAAAAGAAAAAATATCATCCTTGTGGTGACACAACAAAACAATATTGTTCAATTTTCTTTATAAGCATCAAATGTGATAAATTAACATCTTAAATACTTAATACTTGCCTTGTGGTGACACAACAAACTCATATTAAATATTTAATACTCTATTAATTTTATCATGCTGAAGGCTGACGTTCGATATTCCAAATATCTTTGAACGCTTAGGACTTAATATAAAAATTGAGGGTTTGTTATTAATTTGTCTCATCTTGTTTAGCATGCATTTATATATATATATAAAATACGCGTTATATTAATTAACACGCGAAGCATGTTTGCATAATATATAATATATATAGTATAATAAGCACGCATATAGAATACTATATATTACCCTTGATTGATTATGGACTTTTATTCTAGTTTGGTTCACTAGAGCCACCAAGTGAACCAAAAAGGTCAAACCCTCAGGGTGCAAGAATTAATATTTAAATAAAACTATTACATTTAAAAACCGGGCTCCATTACAAACGGGTCTTCTAGCGCTCTTGCTTCTTGATCTCCAATTTTTCAAAATTAATTCTAACTATTCCTATTACAAAACTATTTAAAATAAATAGAAACCTTGATCAAGTGATCGAGGGGAAGTACATAGGAGGAGATAGAATTTACATTAAGAAAAATTTAGAAGGCGAGGTACGCAGTAATTCCCATTTAATAAAACCCATACATTCATGCATCCAACTAAAATAAAATCCAATCATATCGGGTCAATAGTCCATAATCAATCCCATTTATTATCATACACATCACCATACGCATCAATAAATAACATTCATCTCATGAATAATAAACATTTATATATATATTGATATCATTTAATGGGCAAATTTAGTTAGTATAAAATCTATTTTTGAATAAAAATAAACTCCTTTATTTAAATCCAAATTTAAATCAAAATAAAACTATTTTATTTTAATTTATCTAATTTTGAATAAAATAAACTATTTTATTTTAATCAAAATTTTAATCAAAATAAACTCCTTTATTTTAATTAATTATGAAATCCAATTCCAAAAAAAAAAAAAAATATTATTAAAGGAAACACGGATTATCTTTTTCTATTCACAAATAAACTCCTTTATTTTGAATAATATGAAATCTTATTTCATATTTATATAAACTCCTTTATTTAAGGAAACACGGATTTTCTTTCCTATTCACAAATAAACTCCTTTATTTTGAATAATATGAAATCTTATTTCATATTTAAATAAACTCTTTTATTTAAGGAAACATGGATTTCTCTTTCCTATTCACAAATAAACTCTTTTATTTTGAATAATATGAAATCTTATTTCATATCTAAACAAACTTCTTTATTTAAGGAAAGATGGATTTACTTCCCTATTCACAAATAAACTCCTTTATTTTAGGAAAAATAAAATCCAATTTCAACTCCAATTAGTTATTATGGAATCCAATTCCAACTCTAATTAGTTAGCATGAAATTTAATTTTAAAATTAAAATAAATCTTTTATTTTAATATTAAAATAAACCTTTTATTTTAAGATTAATATAAACCTTTTATTTTAATTATAAAATTATTTAAAATTAAAATAAAACTTTATATTTTAATATTAAAATAAACCTTTTATTTTAAAATTAAAATAAACTTTTATTTTAATTATATAATAATTAAGAATAATATATATATATAACTATATATATATATATATATGTAAAAACGTATTTCATACTTAAAAATAAAGCATATGTACTTCCTTCCTTGGTCCCGATTTCTTGATTTCTTTCCGTCCTTGGTTAAACCGAAATGATCATGTCAATCCTTTAAAATTCGTATACGCCCTTAAGAATTTTTTTTTTTTTTCATTGATTTCTTTTAAAACGACTCACGCCGCATTTGCGGTTTTGATATTTGTTTGAACTCACTGAATTAAAGGAACGAAAATACAATTTGCCATGATTTGCGCTTTTCTTTTTTTTTTTTCTTTTTTATAAATTTTATACAATAAAAATTATGCCCAATTAAATTGTTCAAAACACATATCAAATTAAAACAATTAATAATTTCGATAAAGGTTTGGCTCGATGCCATTGTTAGGTTTTAATAATATTCATACGCGCAATCAAATTGCAAAATTATGCTAAGCGTGTAAAAATCAGAGTTTAAAAAATTTACAAACCATATACCCGGATCACCCTTTATGCACAATTATTAATTAAACGAAAAGATAAAGAATAAATCATACCCTTGAAGATCGAGCTTCCTCAGGTACAAGTTCACCTCCAATCCTTTTCGCGTTCAACTTGAATCCACCGGGTTTGGTTCCTTCCTTTGATCAACGTTAGCCACCCATGTGATTGGCCTCTAGAGGTGATCTACCAAGGAAGAAGAAAATTCAAGAAGAAGGGTGGTTGGCTAAACCCTAGTTTTCTATCTCTATAGAAAAGGTGTATCCCAACAACTTGGAATTATTACGTAGTTGTTAAAGTCAACAACCCTTACCACCCATAATAAAACTCCTCTTATTTATAGATGTGGGCAACCCACCTTAACAATTAAGGAATTGGGATTTATTTAATTAATTAAATTCTTTTAATTAATTAAGCTCTCTAATCTTATTAGGGATAATTAATTAAACTCTTTTAACTAATTTTCCATCCTAATCCAATTAGGAATAAATGAGAGTACTTATATTAAATTAATTTCTAAACTCTTTTAGAAATTAAAATAATAATAATTGTAATAATATTAATAAGACTCTCTTATTAATTTATATTTAATATTTTAAAATATTAAATAATAAATATTAAGCTATTTAATTTATTCTATCACCATAGATTAAATTAAATATACTTAAATATATTATTACGATTATGCCATTAACTTCTTAAATAATTATTCTTCCTTTTATGGTGTGACCCTTTAGGTTCTCCATATTAAGCCGGTTGTGAATAAATCAATTAGAACAATTCTAATCTTATTTAAATAAATAAATTAAACAATTAATTTATTTAAATAAATAATATTTATTCTACAATAGGGATAAAGCCTCCTCAATGATCAACGACTTTCCGGATAATATAGATTTCAACATTAATCATTAAAGAACCTTTGAGTAAATAGTTACTCAGACAATTCAATCCTTCCACCATACAATGTCCCAATTAAATATAATACATGGAATTCTTGTCAAGTCTTATTTTATTTAATTATATGTATTTCGACTCTTAAATGCACATAACTCCAAATAATGCAAATTAGAAACTCCTTTCTAATTTCATTCGCATTGCCAAGGACTCTTGGGTTGTCATTTATCGAATCACATAGGACATTTCTCTCTTTTATTAGAAGTGGTAGATTCTTTATCGATCATACATTATCTCCATGTACAACTTATTATACCCAAGCATACCCTTTGATATACCCTAAGGGTCTTAAGGAATAAGTCAAAGTATAACTCATCATACACAAGATACTATGATGATCTCAAGTCCAAGGATTACTTTCAGACTACTATCACTACTGGTGAATTTCTCTACCGACAGCAAATAAAACTCCATTAGGTATTCCTTAGCGAGCCACGCTCAAATTGAACTTATTCTCTAATAAGCACCTACATACTTGCTTTTAGTGTCTCCACACAAATGATCATGAGATCAATCATCCTCATCCAATGAAGCAAGCAACGTACGTATGTACCAATCTATCCCGGATTCACTAATCCCCAATTTAATAATCCAATGATTGGGAACTATTTTAGTTTTAAGCTTTCTAAGAATTTAGATCTCATTAGAATGATCATCATCATTATTCTAAAAGCATTGCTTAAAACTATGGGTTTATCACATATTATAAAACAAAGATCGTGTAGATAATTAAAAGCCTTTAATAAATTAATACTTTTTATTAATAAATGAATAAGATTGTTACAAAGTATATGCTTTATCATCAAACATGATTGGCTTTGTGTGCATACTACTTTCAGCTTTTTGGTATGATTATGACGTGGGTGATTTGGTATAGTCAGCTTGACCATTGATAATTTGATGAAAATCCTTGACCGTGGTAGTACGTGGATGATTAGATATTGTGGTTTATTCATTAAACCGAGTCTTAGTGATAAAATTGATGAAAACCTTTTAAAACCTAAAAGATAGTAGACTTTATTTTCTACTTGACTCTTTTAATGAATCAGATATTCATTCATAGCAGATTAAACCGGGTTGTCTATTGTATTTTATCGGTTTAACATTGTTGAAGACTATTGATAATTTATTCGCATTATCTTAGTCATAATATTTCATTTGGGCTAGTTGAGCTCACCCTTTTCTTTCACCGTTCTCTTCGTGAAATGAGAACATAGCTTGACAAATCGGGGAACGGAGAAATGGTCCAGAGGATAGCATTAGTAGTCCTCACTATTCTGTGAAATAGTGTGATAATAGTTGTAATGAGGACTCGTTTTGAGTTTGTATAATATCTAATAGACAATATTTGTATTCAAACTCATAGTTTATGTCGTATTGTACACGACAGTTATATTAGTAAGTTGTATTTGAATTTATATACCATGTAAGTGGCAACCCAAGATGGGTGACGTATACCTAATTTTGGGGACGTCACAGTTGGTATCAGAGCTTAGGGATATGATCCCTGGCTAAGAGGTGAGAATAGTACTAGGAGGGGAGAGACGGGGAATACCTTCGCTAAGTATGACCTACCTAAGTTTATGTCTTATTTTATTGGGTTTGGTCGAGAATATAAGGATAATTTGTTACATGTCAATTAACCCTTGTTTTGTGACAAATGTTTGAGAATGGCATCCGAAAATGTTGAGATAAGCAATGAAGCACATGAGAGTGTTGATTCAAATTTCAAACAAAAGGTAACGACCAACAACACGATAATAATCATATTGGTGGCAATTCAATTTATCGTAATAATGATAACCATCGTGGGGAAATTATCATGCCAAGAATGGTAACCACTTCTTGGTGGTAATCATGGCAAAGATAATAGAAGTGGAAATTGCAAGAAGAGAAGGTCATTTAGCCCAATTTTGTTGTGCACCAAAGTCAAGTCTAGCTGGGACGGTGGCACCAAAGGTGGATATGGACAAAACAAAGTCGTTGGTTTTAGGAAGTGCATTTTACGACTTCAAAAGCGAAGTAAACCGAAACGAAGTTAGCGGGTTAGTTAATTATAAATTACGTAAGTCTATACCTTATAAGATACCGGTTCTACCCATTATTTTATCTCTCTTGCTTGCATTCAACGCTTAAATTTGACTCAGGAGAAGTTAGACTTTGACTTATCGGGTTGAAACTTCGTTAGTAGGAGCCTTCGTTTCGCTTACTATTTTTAAATCTTGTTTGGTTCAAATAAATATTTTCACGTCAATCTTATCTTTTGAAAATATTTACCTTTGATGTGATTTTAGGAATCAATTGGTTAACTACTCATCATGCTTTTTATAAGGTTGTTAGCTTTTATATTCATAACCAACTTGTTGTGCGTAATTCAAGTAACCAAACTACTAAAGTCAATTATTGTCATATCAAGCCATAAGTAAAGAGCCCCGAACCTTTCGTTGTTGACTTCCTTGTGTGGAATGCACCAAGCCGGACTTTTCAGAGGCGACATCGTGAATGAAGATGGCAAGTTTATAGGTATCATTGTGAGGTGCTATCTAGGTTAAGGGATAGAAGTCACATTGGTATCAATGTGACGTACTTATCCAAGTCTTAGAGGAGAGTCATAGTTTTGAATGATATTTCTATTATTAATAAATTTCTGGCGTATTCTTGAAGACTTCTTAGCCTACTTAGAGCGTGAAATCGAATTTTGTATTGAATTCTCAAAGACAAAACCCATTTCTTAAACCCTCAAATATATCTTCAACTAAAATGAACAGTTTACGTGGTTTATGATGAAAGTCATAATAAAAGCATTGGACTAATGAAAATCATGGGTATACGTGGTATTAATAAGTGTTATGATGAGTTATGTTGGTTAGTATGTGAAAAACATGAAGTTTCTTAGAAAATCACAAAGAGTTGAAAATCGATTTTGGTGAAAACGTAACATAAAATTCAATTGACCATATCTCCTATTATATTTTGAATTTTTGAGTATGGTCAAGTCCTAGAGTTAGATCTATGAGTTACCTAACTAATCCAAGTTGAATTACTGGAAAAGGTGTTGTAGATTTTTGTGTGGACTGATTTTAGCAAAGGAGTGCAAAGCTGCAAAAACCGAAAAAGTTGTTGCCATGATTTTAGAGGGGCTGTTTCGGCCACTTAAATTATGAGAAAAATTCTGGCCTTTTGGGACATGAAGGTATATGGTATAAAGTACCTCCTGTCCAAAAATGAGCTCATTCTGACTTAAAATGAGCAAGTTATGACTATTTCAATATTTAAGTTTTTCCGACAAAAAACGCTATAACCGGAGTTCTATAACTCCGATGACCATGAAATTTAAACTAGAAGCTCACGTTAACATGTGTAAGGTCCTGCCAAGATTTGGGAATTTTTGGAGTTAAACTTGAGGTAGCTAATTTCTTAAGAAATTAATTAGAAATTGATTTTGAAAAATAGTAAATGAATTTTAAAAATGCCGAGAAAATGTATTTTCATTATGGGACTATATTATGCTAAATCCCAGAAAAGAAATATTTTTGGGACTGATTTGGTATTTTCATGAAAATAGTTTAATTCTGAACATATGAGTTAAATATGTTATGTGAAGTAACAAAGTTGAAAATAGGATTTTATGGCTAGAGAATCCTATATAGAGTATATGCATATTTTTTTTGATGAGGATTTGATAATTGGTGATGATATCTTATGAGTATGGCATTTTGAATGATTAAATGCATTATATGGTAAAAGCGTAAACAATTGAGATAAATTGTTTATAAATTTAAGAAGTGATTAAAATATTGTTATAATATTAATGATATTAGATTATGAGATTATTAAGTGATTGATAACATGGAGATATTCTTGAATCTGGATAAATTATATTATAAATGTTTAATATTTATCCTTTATCTCATTTGATTGATTCTTTATATCATTATTCTCATGTTTATATTACGTTGAAAGTCATCGTATGGCTGTAGTGCATAGATGGACTTGGTATGATTATGACTGTGGATTTTTCGGTATAATCATAACCGTAATTGAATACACGATTATCTTTGGTAGTAGTGCGTGGATAATTTGTGGTCATTGATACTAATGAATACACGATTATCTTTAGTAGTAGTCATTGGATAATTTGTGGTCGTGATCTTAATGAATACACGATTATCTTTGGGTCAGTAGTGCATGGATAATTTGTGGTCGTGATACTAATGAATACACGATTATCTTTGGCCGTAGTGCATGGATAATTTGTGGTCGTGATACTTAATGAATACACGATTATCTTTGGTAGTAGTGCATGAATAATTTGTGGTCGTGATACTAATGAATACACGATTATCTTTGGTAGTAGTGCATGGATAATTTATGGTCGTGATACTAATGAATACACGATTATCTTTGGTCAGTAGTGGATGGATAATTCGTGGTCGTGATACTAATGAATATCCTCGGCACAGTAGTGCGAGGGGATGATTCGATGATATGGATTAATTATCGAATTTGAGTCTCGTGAATGAAATATTAATTCATGGATGTGGTAAAAGTCATCTTCAATGTAGTGCATTGATAGACTTGGTATGATTATGGCCAAGGATTATTCGGTATATTCATGACCGTAATTGAAAACACGAATATCCTTGGCCAGTGGTGCATAGATAATTCGTGGTCGTGATACTATTAAGCTACGTCTCATCATTATTGGTTTTACGGTTGTATATCTTTATTTCAGTAGTGCAAAAAAGATGAATTGTTAATAAATATCTTCGCCTGTAGTGAAAAGATGAATTGTTAATGAATATCTTCGGTAGGATGCAAAGTGAATTTAATGTTTTCAACAATAAAGGTATTCAAGGTATCCTCACCTCTTTATCATATCAGTGCACGTACCCTAATTTCGAGGGCTTAAATTCCATAAGGAGGGAGATTGTGAGACCCAGATTTTATCAATAAAGATTTATATTTTGTCGAAATAATTTTTAATATTATGGTGTGAATTTAAGATAATATTATAGTTGTGGGTAGTATTTATAAATTTTGCAAAGTATGCAAGTGGTTATATTATATTCGATTGGTGGGAATATTTGGTTTAAGAGGGAATATTCGCATACAACTACTCAATCATTGATGGACCCCAGCAATGTAATTATCATCGGATTGATCGAAAACGACAAAAATATTTTATTGAAATAACGGCGGAAGTTTTACCATCGATCTTGTTGAACTACTCAGAGTAGTAAAAACAAAGATGTACGTGTGGTTGCATAGTATACATGGTATTGATTATTGATGCTTATGTGAGAAGTCACTCGGTTTGATTCCATTATTTGTCGATTAATAATATGAATTATTATAGCAATAATGACGTTTTGTTTTATTCAGTATTATTAACGTAATAAAAGCGAAACATCTTTTATATAAAATGAATACTTTATTAAAGTTATTCTATAAATAGAATATATTATATTTTATTATGCATAGTGTTTTTTGCATAGTGTTTTTGCATAGTATTTGCATACTAAAATGTTTTTATAGAATATATGATATTTTATTTAAAAATTTTGCTTTAAATATGGACCGTCCGATTAAAGTAAATCAAACTGGACCGTTCATGGATTAATTACTATGCATTCTATTTTCCTATAAATAGAAGCTCATTCCTTCATTATTTTCTTTATTAATTCTTTGAAACTCAGAGAGAGAAATTATAGAGAGAAGTATAGAGAGAAAATCTATAGAGAGAAAGAAGAAGAGTATTCGTACTTCACTACTTTGATATCCGATTATGTCTTTTACGGTAAGGGATATTATTTGTTGTACCCGTAAGGGTGTTATTCTTTCTTATTCATGAAGAGAACTTACATTATTCCATTCATTATTATTACATTGGAATAACTTTGTAAAAGTGGCATACCCTATACATAACTTTGTGTCATGACATACCCTATACTTGGTGAAATCCTTATGTTATTCCATTCTTATTTATTACATTGGAATAACTTTGATCTGTGAAATCCCCTATACTTGGTGATCTTCTTTCGTTATTCCATTCTTTATTATTCATTAGAATATCACGCTCTGTGTGTTTTACAGGACCGGTTCCATTGTTTATTATTCCGCATTTATTATTACATTTGGAATATCACATCGTGTGTTTTTTAACCGGATCTCAGTTCCATTGTTTATTATTCAAAGATTTATTATTCTCGTTTGATCATCCCCATAAATTGTGAATTTCACGAATTTGTGTGAGACCCAGATTTTATCAATAAAGATTTAAATTTTGTCGAAATAATTTTTTAATATTATGGTGTGAATTTAAAATAATATTATAGTTGTGGCGATTTATAAATTTTGCAAAGTATACTGTTGTTATAAAAATATTCGTTTGGTGGGGAATATTCTTTTTGTCGGGGAATATTAAATACTACTCAACCATTAGTGGACCCCACAACGGAAGTATTGTCGTAGTTAGAAAATGACAAAATTATCATTATATAAAAATAATAACGGCAGAGGTGTTACCGTTAAAGCATTGAACTACCCGTTAGTAAAAAGTACAAGAATACACCGTAGTTGTATAAGTAAAGACACGATATTGATTATTGATGCTTACGTGAGAAGTCACTCATTTATGCTCAATTATTATTGCTATAGTAATTACGATCATATCTCTTATATTATTGATTCAATTATTGTCACGATTATCATCAGATAATATGTTATAGTATTAAATCAATAATTGAGACGACAAGTTATAAATGATTAATAATTGTTGAAAGATTAAATATGTGTTGATTAAAAATAAAATGATTTGTGGTAATATTTATTCAATCCTTGATGTATATAAAGAGTACATTATGAGACATTTGTGGTAAGTTTGATTATTTTATGGGGGCCCATATGTCATCATCTAAGAGTCTCTTCATCGATAGTAATTACTTTTTTCGTCGATAGTAATTACCTTTGTGAATAGTAATTATCTTCGTCAATAGTAATTACCTTCGTCAATAGTAATTACCTTTGTGAATAGTAATTATCTTTGTCAATAGTAATTACCTTCGTCAATAGTAATTACCTTTGTGAATAGTAATTACCTTCGTCAATAGTAATTACCTTTACCAGGCGTCGAACCACTTGTCGTTTCACATTACAAGCGTCGAACCACTTGTCGTTTTCACATTACAAAAGGTCGAACCACTTGTCGTTTCACATTACTGAGCATCGAACCACTTGTCGTTTTCACATTGGTGCGGCCGAACCACTTGTCGTTTCACATTACAGGCGTCAAACCACTTTTCTTTTCACATCACCAGTCGTCAAGCCACTTACCTTTTCACATGGCAGGTGCTAAGCTAGAAATCTTCTATAAATAGAGCCCTAGTGCTTCATTATTTTTCTTAATTCAATGAAACTCTAAAGAGAGAAACTATAGAGAGAAAGAAGAAAAGTATTCTGCTACTTCACCTTGCCAATATTCGGTTCTTCTAAGGTAGGAATATTATTTGTTTGTATTCGTAAAGGGTGTTATTCTTTCTTATTCATGAAGAGAAGGCTGTTGTTATTCCATTGCTTATTATTCTATCGAATAACTTTGTAAAAGTGGTATACCCTATACATAACATGTATACGCCAGATACCCTATACTTGGTGAAATCTTTATATTATTCCATTCTTATTCATTACGTTGGAATAATTTGATACGCTGAATCCTATACTTGGTGATCTCCTTCTCGTTATTCCATTCTTTATTATTCATTGAAATATCCTCATCCCTGGTTCCATTATTTATTATTCCGCATTTATTATTACATTGGAATATCACATGTCTGTGTGTTTTACAGGACACGGGTTCCATTGTTTATTATTCAAAGATTTATTATTACTGTTGGATCATCACGCCGATTGTGAATTTCACCCCATATGGTTCCGATTATTATTATTCGTTGGAATAACTTTTGCCTCATCTGCCAAGTACCGCATGCATGGTGATTTCTTTTGTTATTCCATTCTTTATTATACCCGGTTGGTTAAATCTTTGACTTCTATACTCCATGAAATTAGTGGAATATCCTCGATATTTGCGCTTCATCAAAGATCTTTTCATGGAAATATTCTTCCGATCATTCTTGAATTTTACTCTACAAAATAAGTATCATTTTGACAATTTGGACGTTAATAATTCTGGATAAAATAATTCTTGAACTTGTTTTATTGAATTATTATGTCATTATCATCATCCTCAAAGTTATATTATGTTATCTTGACTTACGTGTATAGATGAACTTAGTATGATTATGACTGAGGATCATTCAATTATAATCGTGGCTTGTTATAAATGATGTGATAAAAGTCCTCAGTGGCCTGTAATGCAGTGATGGATAGTTTTTGGTATGATTATGACCAGGGGTGATTCGGTATAGTCATGACCATTGATAATTTGATGAATATCCTTGGCCGTAGTGCAGGGGTGATTCGATGATGTGGATTATTTATTAAAGCTGAGTCTCAGCTATAACAGTGATGAAAAACCTTTTAAAACCTAAAAGATAGTAGATTTTATTCTCTACTTGACTCTTTTAATGGATTGCTTATTCCGCTGCAGTTAAACTTGTTGTCTATTGTATTTTATCAGTTTAACACTGTTGAAGGCTAATGATAAATTATTCTGCATTATCTTAGTCATAATATTTCTTACTGGGCTAGTTGAGCTCACCTTTCTTTCCTTCGTTCTCTTCGTGAAATGAGAACATAATTTGGACGAGTCGGGGAGCAGAGTAATGGTCCGGAGGATAGCATTAGTAGTCCTCACTATTACGTGAAATAGTGTGATAATAGTACTTAATGAGGACTCCTTTTGAGTTTGTATAATATCTAGTAGACAATATTTGTATTCAAACTCACGGTTTATGTCGTATTGCATACACAGCGTTATATTAGTAAGTTGTATTTGAATTTATGTACCATGTAAGTGGCGACCCAAGATGGGTGACGTATACCTAATTTTGGGGCGTCACGGTTGGTATCGAGCTTAGGATATGATCCGGCTAAGATGTGAGAATAGTACTAGGAGGGAGGCGGAAATACCTTTCGCTAGTATGACCTACCTAAGTTTATTTGGTATTTGATTGGTCGGTCAGAGTATAGTGATAATATGTTGCATGTCAATTAACCCTTATTTTGTGGCAGTGTTTGAAAATGGCATCCGAGAATATTGAGAATAGCAATGGAGCACAGGAGACTGTTGATTCTCCATAGATCAATAATCGGGACAATGTCTGCCGGGATGGCGATAATCCTCCCGTAAACAATAACACCGATCAATCGATTTAACGACGATGACGTTTAAAAGGTTTTAGAATTCATGCAACATCAAAGTAAAGCGACTCTCGCCCAAGCGCGAAGGTGGAAACACGGAAAACTCTCAAGGCGATCCGCATTAAACAATTCAAGGAGCTGGGACCACCGGAGTTTAAGGGAGAGCCAAAACCACTTGGCGGAAGCATGGATAAAGCAGATTACAAGATATTTGATGTCTTGGGATGCTCCGAGGAGCAAAAGGTTCCCTTCACGCTTTTATGTTCTTGTGAGAGCGATTCTTGGTGGGAATCCAGAAACGTACTCAACTCATTGTCATGAAGATATCTTGGGAGAAGTTCCGGGAGTCGTTCAACAACAAATACTTTCTTGAAAGTATTCCCACATGAAGGAGGTGGAGTTTATCAAGTTGGAACAAATTAATATGGCCAAGTGTCGCAATACGAGGCAAAATTTGCGGAGTTATCATGGTTCATCGTCCCACTTGGTGGATAAATGAGAGAATGGCGCGAATGTTTTTAAGAGGTTTGAAGCGGATATACATCAACATCTTATTTCTTATAAACCGTGTTTTATTCAGATGTTGTAAATAGGGCTCGATTAGTGGAGTAGCGATAACGAGTCAACTTAACTAAAAAGAGAGAGCATTGGCAAAATTATAATACCACGAGAGTAGTCATTGAGCGGTGACAACAAGCGTGGAGGGAATCAACGGGCGGATATGGTAACCACTTTGGTGGTAATCGGTGAAAGTATTATGCATACAAGCCAATCATGTATGATGATAAAGCATATCTTTGTAATCAATCTTATTTATTTATTAATAAAGAATTATTTATTAAAGGCATTTATTATCTACATGGTCTTTGTTTTAATAATATGTGATAAACCCGTAGTTTTAAGCAACGCTTTTAGAATAATGATGATGATCATTCTAATGAGATCTAAATTCTTAGAAAGCTTAAAACTAAAATAGTTCCCAATCATTGGATTACTAAATTGGGGATTAGTGAATCCGGGATAGATTGAGTACATACGTTGCTTGCTCATTGGATGAGGATGATTGATCTCATGATCATTTGTGTGGAGACACTAAAAGCAAGTATGTAGGTGCTTATTAGAGAATAAGTTCCTTTGAGCATTGACTCGCTAAGGAATACCTAATGGAGTTTTACTTAATGCGTCGATAGGAATTCTGTAGTGATAGTAGTCTGAAATGATCCTTAGACTTGAGATCATCATAGTATCTTATATATAATGAATTACACTTTGACTTATTCCTTAAAACTCTTAGAGTATATCAAAGGGTATGCTTGGGTGTAATAAGTTATATATGAAGATAATGAATGATCGATAAAGAATCTACCACTTACAGTAAAAGGAGAAATGTCTATGTGATTCGATAAAAATGATTTCGAGGAATCCTTGGTTAAGGTGGAATGAAATTAGAAAGTAGTTTCTAATTTGCATTCATTAGGAGTTGTTCATTTAGGAATCGAAATACATATAATTAAATAAAATAAGACTTGACAAAGTAATTCCATATCTTATATTTAATTGGGACATTGTATGGTGGAAGGATTGAATTGTCACGGTAACTATTTACTCAAAGGTTCTTTTATGATTAATGTTGAAATCTATATTATACGGAAAGTCGTTGATCATTAGGAAGGCTTATCCTATTGTAGAATAAATATTATTTATTTAAATAAATTATTTGTTTAATTTATTTATTTAAATGAGATTAGAATTATTCTAATTGATTTATTCACAATAGGTTTAATATGGAGAACCTAAAGGGTCACACCATAAAAGGAAGAATAATTATTTAAGAAGTTAATGGCATAATTGTAATAATATGTTAAGTATATTTAATTTAATCTATGGTGATAGAATAAATTAAATAGCTTAATATTATTATTTAATATTTTAAAATATTAAATATAAATTAATAAGAGAGTCTTATTAATATTATTATAATTATTATTATTTTAATTTCTAAAAGGTTTAGGAATTAATTTAATATAAGTACTCTCATTTATTTCTAATTAGATTAGGAAAGAAAATTAGTTAAAGGAGTTTAATTAATTACCCCTAATAGGATTAGGAGCCCATTTTAATTAAAAGAGTTTAATTAAATAAATAATACCTTATTTTAATTAAAATAGGGTTTATGATATCATTATAAGAGGAGTCTTATATTAGATATCCAATATCGTAATTCACAGAGTTGGAAAGACACCCCTTTTCTTATCTGAGATAGGAAAAACTAGGGTTTGAGTCAACATCCCTCTTCTTGAAAAATTCCTCTTCCTTGGTGGATCACCTATAGAGGCCATACACTTGGGTGGCTTACATTGATCAAAGGAAGGAATCTGCAGGAGATTGAGGAGATCGCGGAGAAGTAGGAGGTGAACTCGCATTCGAGGAAGCTTGTTTCTACAAGGTATGATTTCATAATTTCTTATTCTTCGTTTAATTAATAATATGCATAAAGGATGATCAAGGGTAATTGGTTTGTGAAAAATTTTAAAATCGATTTCATTTCGCTTCATTATAATTTGCAATTTGATTCTTATTTTGATTTTCACAAAACCTAATGATTGGTATCGAGCCAAACTTTATGCGAATTATTAATTATTTTGATTCACATATATGTATGGGTATGTATTTTGAATAATTTATTGGGCATAATTTGTTGTATAAAATTATTATGTTATAAAAAAAAAATGCCGAAAAAAAAGGGGTTTTCGGAATCATTTTTTTTTTTTTTTATTATGCAGTCCATGCAAACTTGTTGGAATCCGTGTGGCGTTAGAATTATAACATGTTGCTATCTGCTGGACGGTTATATATATATATATAAATAATATATATCTGCTGGTCCACGTTGTCAAGGAATATTAAAGCGGTTTTGTTTTTTTTTTTATTTATGTTGGATGTTATATATATATATATATTTTTAAGGGGCCCGTGGCAAGTATTATATATATATATATATAATATTGTTAAGAATGTAGAGTATGAGGTTAAATAATTTTAAAGAGTAGGACTTTATATATATATATATATATATATTAATTTTAATAATTTTAAAATTAAAATAAAAGAGTTTATTTTAATCTTGAAATTGGATTTCATGCAATATAAAATTGCCCATTAAATGATATTATATATATATATGGAATGATTTTATTTATTGATACGTATGATGATATGTATGATAATAAATGGGATTGATTATGGACAATTGACCCGATATGATTGGATTTATTTTAGTTGGATGTTTGAATGAATGGGTTTTATTAAATGGGGAATTCTGCGTACCTCGTCTTTTACGTTTTTCTTCTTGATGTAAATTCTATCTCTCTCTATGTACTTCCCTCGATTAGCGATCGAGGTTTCTATTTAAATTAAATAGTTTATGTAATAGGATTAGTTAGAATTTTTGAAGAACAGGAGATCAATCAAGAGGCGTTTGAAGACCGTTTGTAATGGAGCAGGGTTTAGATGTAATAGTTATATTTAAATGTTTATTCTTTGCACCTAGGGTTTGACCTTTTGGTTCACTTGGTGGCTCTAGTGAACAAACTAGAATAAAAGTCCATAATCAATCCAGGGTAGAATATCTTTATTCTATATGTGCATGCTTAGTATTATATATATTATATATTATGCAAACATCTTCGCATGTTTAATAATATAATAGCGTATTTTATATATATATTTAAATGCGTATTAAACAAGATGAGACAAATAATAACAAATCCCTCAAAGTTTTTATATATTAAGTCTTAAGCGTTCAAAGATATTTAGGATATCGAGCGTTAAGCCTTCTAGCGTGATAAAATTAATAGAGTATTAAATATTTAATATGAGTTTGTTGTGTCACCACAAGGCAAGTATTAAGTATTTAAGATGTTAATTTATCACATTTGATGCTTATAAAGAAAATTGAACAATATTGTTTTGTTGTGTCACCACATGAGGCGATATTTTTCTTTTTTTGAATATATGGAAGTGCTAGGTTGGACTTAACTTAGATAATTTTGATTAGGATGTGTCACCACTTGATCAAAATAATCCAAGAGGCAAAACATAAGGAGTTACGTGTTGATGTAATTGACAAGGAGTTGTCTACCTATTTATTTATATATAGTTTGTTGTGTCACCACAAGGCTATATATATTTGAATTGGGATCCTTATTCTCACTTAGCAAAAACTTTAATTAGATTTTCTTAGAACTATATAAATGAGGGTAATATAGTTTGAAGAAAATAGTGGGAGATACCGATATAAAATAAGACCTAATTTATTTTGGTAATTAATTAAATGAATGTTTGCTAAAATATTGTCTTTTTACATGCGAAATTTTGAAAATGTCACATTCACTAATTTCCTCTGCGAAGCATACTTGATCTTAACAAACAATGGCCAGGGCCAGAACTACTGCGAATTTGGTTAAGGAATCTGAGAATTGTTCTCCTTCTTTGAAAAGATTTCTTATGTCCTAAATTAGCGATACTGCAAAAAAGTTGCGAGAGGCGACCTACGAGGAAGAGATTGCTACTTTTAAGCGATTGGCGAGATGATGCATCGTGGCTCGATGCATCATGCTCGCATCCATTAAAGTAATGAGCTTGGCGTCGACATGAAAACATGGATGCTCTCTCTTATCTTCTTGCACCTTGGAGAGTTGTATGGTGAGTGAAAGTAGAATTGCTAGATATGAAATATCTAAGGAGCTCTTAGATCTCGGATAATAGAAACCACTGTCGTTGAGACTCATGTCCTAAAGATGATCAATCGATTGAGCGTCTTGGGCGACTTGGGTTAAATCGTGGATGGGGAGTTGAGTCAAGATTTAGTCTTGCAGTCAACTCCCCGGACACCTTCTCACAATTTGTTGTGAATTTTCACATGAATAAGTTGGATGTCGACTTGCACGAATTACTTAACATGTTGAAAGCTGTTGAAGGTCACTTCCCATCCAAGAAGAACCATGTCTTCTTGGTGGATGATTCTTCCAAAAAAGGAAGAGGCCCAAGGTATTTTACGAAAGAAGAAATCCAAGAAGGCTAAAGGAAAGGCGAAAGTGAAGGATCAAAAAAAAACTGATCCAATTAGTGAAAGGAATTTGCTTCCATTGCAATAAGCCGGGTCCTTTGGAAGAGGCGCAAGGATTATCTCTTTGAACAAAAGCGAAGAAGCTTGGAGAAGCTTGAATCCTAATCGAGGTTTATTTATGATTGAAATTAATTTTTACGAAAGTCGATCTTCTACTTGGGTATTGGATCTGGGATGTGGTTCTCACGTATGTAATAATATCTGAGGAATTTGGTCGGAAGTAGAAAGCTAAGCAAGGATGAGGTTAGATCCTACGAGTGGGAAATGGAGTAAAGGTTCTTTGCATTATTTGTAGGGACTTATTGTTTAGCATTGCCTACTGGGCAAGTTCATTAATTTAAATAATTGTTATTTTGTTCCAAATATCATTAGAAACATTATTTCTATCTACGTATTGGATATGGATGGTTTTAATATTATAATAAAGAACAACGGTTGTTCCATTTATAATGATAATTTTTATATGGTGTTGGTAATTTGCGAAATGGACTTTATATACTTGACTTGCATGAAAATATATTTCAAATTGAACAAACTAATAAAAGGAAAAGAGATGATGTTAATTATACCTTCATGGCTTTGTAGACTCGGTCGTATTAATGAAACAAGATTATCCAAGTTGCATAAAGATGGGCTCTAGAGCTATCGATTATGAATCATATCGACTTGTGAATCTTGTCTCATGGGTAAAATGACTAAATCTCCTTTTAGTGGAAAAGGAGAAAGAGATTCTGAGTTGTTAGCGTTGGTACACCACGAGATGTATGTGGACTATGACAACGGCCTTACGAGGAGGGTATTCTTATTTTATTACATTCACTAACGACCACTCAAGATTTGGATATGTGTATTTAATGAAATACAAATCTAAATCATTTGAAAAGTTCAAAGAGTTGAAGTGAAGTTGAGAAAGCAAATGGTGGTAAGAGTATTAAGATTCTTGATCGATCGAGGAGGAGAATACTTAAGTGGTGAGTTTCTCAATTGTCTCGAAAGAAAATGGTATAAACTCTGATGGACTCCACCAGGGACGCCACGGATGAATGAATGGTGTATCTGAAAGGAGAAATCGAACATTGTTGGACATGGTTCGATCCATGATGAGTTTTCTGACCTTCCGGTTTCCTTACGGGGATATGCCCTAGAATCATTTGCATACCTACTTAACAAGGTACCTACAAAATCCATCCCCAAGACCCCATATGAGTTATGGGCGGGGAGGAAACCAAATCTTAAGCATGTTAAGACTTGGGGTTGTCCGACTTATGTCAAATAGTTTGAAAAGCGATAAAAGTCTGCAGACTAGATCGACGACAAATGTAGATTTGTGGGATACCCTAAAAGAAATATCGAGGTATTATTTCTATCATCCAGTGATCAAAAGGTGTTTGTTGCGAAACATCGCCTTCTTGGAAAAGGAGTTTATCCTTGAAAAGGGTCGATTGGGAGTAAGATATATCTTGAAGAAGTTCAAGAACCACAAAATACTATAGATCAAAGTGAGGTACCTAACCAAGTAGAGATTCATACATACCACACCCTATTCGTAAATCGGAAGAGTACCAAAGATACCAGGACGGTATGGACTTGTCATCGTAGAAGATGACAATGAGGTGCGATATCATAGATGATGATGATCCGTTGAATTACTGAGCAGGTATGAGTAGTAAAGACTCGGAGAAATGGCAAGAAGCCATGAAATCCGAGATGGACTCCATGTATAAGAACCAAGTATGGACTTTGGTCTCACCACCTGAAGGCATTAAGCCTATTGTGTAAGACCCCAGCTTTTATAAATAAAGATGAATTTTTCTATAAATATTATTTTTGAATATTATGGAATAAATTTGATATAATGTTATAGTTGTGGGTAATATTTATAAATTTTGCAAAGTATGCAAGTTGTTATAAAATATTCGTTTGGTCGAGGAATATTCTTTTTGTTAGGGAATATTCCTACAATGGCTCAATCATTGGTGGACCCCACAATGGAAATTATTGTCGGATTGAGAAAAGCGACAAAAATATTTTATAAAAATAACGGCGGAGGTATTACCGTTAAAAGCTGTTGAACTACCCGGTGATAAAAGTACGATGTCTGGCGTAGTTGCGTAGTAGCACGGTATTGATTATTGATGCTTACGTGAGAAGTCACTCGGCTATGCTCGATTATTACTACGATAATAATTTTGCATCATATCTCTTATATTATTGATTCAATTATTGTCAAGATATCATACATATAATATATTATAGTATTAAATCAATAATTGAGAGGACAAGTTATAAATGATTAATAATTGTTGAAAGATTAAATATGTGTTGATGAAAAAAAAAATGATTTGTGGTAAGTTTGATTATTTTATGGGGGGCGTATATGTCATCATCTAAGAGTCTCTTAAGGGCGTCGATAGTAATTACCTTATCAATAGTAATTACCCTTGTGAATAGTATTTACCTTCGTCGATAGTAATTACCCTTGTGAATAGTATTTACCTTCGTGAATAGTAAGTATTACCTTTACCTTCAATCGATAGTAATTACCCTTGTGAATAGTATTTACCTTCGTCGATAGTATTTACCTTCGTTAATAGTAATTACCTTTACGACGTCGAACCACTTGTCGTTTCACATTACAAAGCGTCGAACCACTTGTCGTTTCACATTTAATGACCCCGTCAAACATGAATTCGTCGAGCCATTTGCCTTTTCACCGCGGCGGTGCTAAGCTAGAAATCTTCTATAAATAGAGGGCTAGGGCTTCATTATTTTCACGAATTCATTTCAAGCTAGAGAGAGAAAGTATAGAGAGAATAAGAGAAAGAAGAAGAGTATTTTATTCTTTTACCTTTAAGGTTGCGATATTCAATCTCTACCAAATGTAAGGGGTGTTATTCTTTCTTATTCATGAAGAAGCTGTTGTTATTCCATTGCTTATTATTACATTGGAATAACTTTGTATCTGTGGTTTACCCTATACTTGGTGACATTCTTCTATTATTACATTGGAACATCACATGCATGTGTTTTACAGGACTGGTTAAAATCTTTATTATTATTACTGTTGGAACATCACATGCATGTGTGTTTTACAGGACTGGTTAATCTTTATTATTACATTGGAACATCACATGCGTGTGTTTTTACGGACTGGTTAAAATCTTTATTATTACTGTTGGAATATCCTATCGTGTGTTTTACAGGATCTGGTTTCATCTTTATTATTACTGTTGGAACATCACATGCGGTGTGAATTTCACGACTGGTTCCGTTATTTATTATTACATTGGAATAACTTTATGCGTATGTGATCTATCGCATGCGTGGTGATTTCTTTTGTTATTCCATTCTTTATTATACCCGGTTGGTTAAAACTTTGACTTCTATACTCCATGAAATTAGTGGAATATCCTTGATATTTGCGTTTCATCCGATATCTTTTCATGAAAATATTCTTACGATCATTCTTGAATTTTACTCTACAAAAATGATATCATATTGATAATTTGGGCGTTAATAATTCTGGATAAAATAATTCTTGAACTTGTTTTATTGAATTCTTATATCATTGTCATCATCCTCATATTTTTATATTTTTTAAAGTCATACGTGGCATGTAGTGCATAGATGGACTTGGTATGATTATGACGAGGAGACTATTGATTGTAATCATGGTAGTAATATTACAAATAATGTGGTAAAAATCCTCGATTGGTAGTAGTGCATTGATGGACGATTGTTGGCATGATCATGACCATTAATGAATACACAAATATTCTTGGCCGTAGTGTGCATGAATAATTGTGGTCGTGATCTTAAAGAATATCCTTGGTAGTAGTGCGGGGTGATTCGATGATGTGGAATATTTATTAAAAGTGAGTCTAAATTTATATGATGATGAAAAACCTTTTAAAACCTAAAAGATAGTAGACTTTATTTTCTACTTGACTCTTTTAATAGATTGCGTATTCAAATTGCGATTAAACTGGTTGTCTATTGTATTTTATCGGTTTAACATTGTTGAAGACTATTGATAATTTATTACGCATTATCTTAGTCATAATATTTCTTCTTGGGCTAGTTGAGCTCACCCTTTCTTTCCTTTATTCTCTTGAGGAAATGAGAAATATAAATTGGAGACGAGTCGGGAAGCGCAGTGATGGTCTGAAGATAGCATTAGTAGTCCTCCTTTATTACGTGAAATAGTGTGATAATAATTGTAATGAGGACTCCTTTTTGAGTTTGTATAATATCTAGTAGGCGATATTTGTATTTAAACTCACGGTTTATATACGTATTATTGTATGCACGATTATGTTAGTAAGTTGTATTTAAATTACATACCATGTAAGTGGCGACCCAGAGATGGGTGATGTATCCCTAATTTTGGGGGCGTCGCGGTTAATATCGAGCTTAGGGATATGATCCTGGCTAAGATGTGAGAATAGTACTAGGAGGGGAGGCGGGGAATACCTTCATTAGTATGACCTACCTAAGTTTATGTGCTTATTTTATTGGTTGGTCGGGAAGATAGGGATAATTTGTTACATGTCAATTAACCTTTTGTTTTGTGGTAGTATCGAAAATGACATCGAGAATGTTGAGAATAGCAATGGAGAAAGCTTGGCGATCGTTGATTCACCACATATCAATAATCGGGATAATGTGCATCGAGGAAGGCGACAATCCTCGTACAAACAACAACACCTTGACCAAATGATGAATGATCAAATGTTCGGAGGCTTTATGCAATTTATGCGGCAATGATGAGAGCGACTCTGTGTCCAAAAGCGTAGGTGGAAACACGAAAACTCTCTCGGCGGTCACCATTAAACAATTCAAGGAGGCTGGGACCACCGGAGTTTAAAGGAGAGCAAAACCACTTACGGCGGAAGCATGGATAAAGCAGATTACAAGATATTTGATGTATTGGGATGCTCAGGAGCAAAAGGTTCCACTTGCCGCCTTTATGTTGCGGCGGAGGCGGATTCTTGGTGGGAATTGGTAAAAGCGTACTCGACTTCTTTGTCTTGAAGATATCTTGGGAGAAGTTCGGGAGAGTACATTCAACAACAAATACTTTCTGAAAGTATCGCCATACATGAAGGAGGTGGAATTTATCAAGTTGGAACAAAACAATATGGCCAGGTGTCATGATACGAGGCAAAATTTGCGGAGTTATCACGGTTTCGTCCCACTTGGTGGATAATGAAGAGAGAATGGCGCGAATGTTTTTAAGAGGTTTGAAGCGGGAGATCGTCGACATCTTATTTTCTCATAAAGCGTGTTTGTATTGGATGTTGTAAATAGGGCTCGATTAGTGGGCAGCGATAATGAGTCAACACAACTAAAAAAGAAGCGACCCGGCAAAATTATAATACCGGCGAGAGTAGTCATCGAGCGGTGACAACAAGCGTGGAGGAATCAGCGGGCGGATATGGTAACCACTTTGGTGGTAATCGGGAGCCAAAACAATAAGAATGGACATTTCAAGAAAGCGGAGATTCAATGATGGTGGAAAGGCGTCGGCACCGGCACCCGTTGTTAAGGAAGGAGAAAGACCACCTATCATATGCTTCAAATGCGGAGAAGAGGACACATCGGTCAAGCTGCGTCATCCGTCAAAGAATGTTATAATTGTGGAAGAGAAGGTCACTTAGCTCGATTTTGTCGTTCACAGAAGACAAATTCAACTAGGATGGAGGCACCAAAGGCCGTCCGAGAAAATTCAAAGCCGGTAGGTCTGAGGAGGCGTTTGTTGTGACCTCCCAAAAGCGAGGAATCCGAATGAGGTCATCACGGGTAAGCTTATCATAAACTCTAATGAAGTCTATACTTTATTTGATCTGGGTTCTACCCATTCTTTTATTTCTCTCTACTTGCGTTCATCGATTAAATTTGACTCAGGAGAAATTAGACTTTGACTTATCTGTGGAAACTCCGTTGGGAGAAACCTTCATTACATCCTTTGTTTATAAGTCTTGTTTGGTTCAAATCGGTACCCTCACATTACACTGTCGATCTTATTTCATTAAAAATACTTGCATTTGGCGTGATTACAGGGATTGATTGGTTAACTACTTATCATGCAAAAATTGATTGTTTTCGTAAGGTTGTTAGCTTTCATATTCCTAATCAACCTATTATACGAATTCAAACGACCAAACCATTAAAATCAATCACGGTCATCTCAAACCATAAAGCTATTCGTTTATTGAAAAAGCGGATGTCGAAGCTTTCTTAGCTCGTATCACTGATTTAAATAAAAATAAATCGGTTTTAAGCGATATTTCTATTGTTAATAAATTTCTGGCGTATTCAGAAGAACTTCTGGCCTACCCCAGGCGTGAAATTGAATTTTGTATTGACCTTGAAACGGTACAAAACCTATTTCCAAATCCCCATATCGAATGGCTCTATTGAACCCGAGGAGTTAAAGACCCAAGCTGCAGGAATTGTTAGACATTGGCTTTATTAAGTCCTAGTACTTCTCCTTGGGGTACTCTATTACTATTCGTGAAGAAGAAAGATGGGAGTATGCGACTTTGTATTGATTATCGGGAGTTGAATCATGTCACCATCAAAAATAGGTATCCATTGCCGCGTATTGATGACTGTTTGACCCGATTACTGAGGAGCCAAATTCTTTTCAAAGATTGATCTTCGTTAGGATATCACCAATTGAAGATTAGAACCGCGACATTCCAAAGGCGGCTTTCGGAACTTCGATGCGGGCATTATGAATTCCTAGTCGTGTCCTTTGGATTGACTAATGCTCTCTTTGCCTTCATGGATATGATGAACCGAGTATTGAGGAATATTTAGATCACTTTGTGGTCGTCTTTATTGATGACATCCTTATTTATTCCAAAAGCCGTGAAGATCATGAGCAACACTTGAGGTGACACTCCAAAAGCCGTGAATATAAGCTTTATGCGAGTTGAAGAAATCACGAGTTACGGCTTGAAGAAGTAGCATTACTTGGGCACGTGGTATCAAGTCATGGAATATCATTGACCAACCAAAGATTGAAGCTATTCAAAGTGGGAAAAACCTAAATCGATGGATTAGAAATACGAAGCTTTCTCGGTTTATTTGGTTATTATCGGAGATTCGTGGAAGGATTTTCTCGAATCGCTATTCCATGATTTCGGTGACTCGGAAAGATCTGAAGTTTGGTTGGGCGAAGAATGTGAGAAGAGTTTTCAAGAACTCGAGAGGAGACTTATTTATTTTCATTACGCAATACCATCGGCTCGGAGGATTTGTCATCTCTCTGATGATGCTTGGGAAAAGGGTTGGGATGTGTTCTTATGCGACATGGAAAATTTATAGCCTATGCCTCATGACAACTCGAAAGAATATGAGAGGAATTATCCTACTCATGATCTAGAGTTAGCGGTATTGTTATCTTTGCACTTAAAATTTGGAGGCATTACTTGTATGGGGAGAAAGTGGAGATCTTTACGGATCATAAAAGCCTCAAATATTTCTTCACTCAAAAGGAACTCAACATGCGACAACGGCGTTGGCTTGAGCTGTTGAAAGATTATGATCATACCATCTGATACCATCACGGAAAAGCGAGCGTGGTAGGTGGCGCATTGAGTAGAAAATCATATGCAAATCTGAGTGCGATATTGTCGTATGAGCCCATTTTGTGTGACTTGCAAAGGATGGAGATAGAGTTAAAGACTCGAGGGACGCGCATGTGATGATAAGCGAGTATCTGAGTAGAAGCCGACTTTAATCGATAAAGTTAAAAGTTGCTCAAGCTACGGACACGGAGGTGATGCGTATGAGGAGAAAAAGTGCAAGAAGGTGCTATCTGGGAAGCAAGAATCGATGAAGAAGGAATACTTGAGTCAAATCCGGACTTTGTGTTCCTAACGACCACGATTTAAAGTATAATATCATGATGGAGGCGCCTGACACACCATTTGCAATCCATCACAGGAGTACCAAAATGTATCATGATATTCATCATACATTTTGGTGGAAGCAATATGAAGAGAGAGATAATATTTGTTTATCTCAAGGTGTCTAACTTGTCAGCGAGTTAAAGCGGAGCATCAAGTACCAAAAGGTCCATTGCAACCACTTGAAATTCCGGAATGGAAGTGGGAGCACATTACCATGGATTTCGATTCTAGGTCTTCCTAAGGTTTCTCAAGGCATTGATGCGATTTGAGTCATTGTTGATAGATTGACCAAGTCTGCTCATTTCTTCTACCAAATCGAGAAACTTATACACTTGAACGTCTTGCTCGTATATACATAAGCGAGATTGTAAGGCGCATGGTATCTTAGGTATCCATAGTTTCGATCGAGACCCAAGATTCACTTCACGATTTTGGGTTAGTTTGCAAAAAGCTATGAGCGCAGACTTACGATTTAGCTCGGCATATCATCCTCAGACAGACGGACGATCGGAGAGGACTATTCAAACTCTTGAAGATCTATTAAGACTACTGTGTCCTTGATTTTGAGGGAGTTGGGACAAGTTCTTACCATTGGTGGAGTTTTCCTACAACAACGGTTATCAAGCAAGTATTGGCATGGCTCCATTCGAGCGTTGTATGGAAGAAAGTGTCGATTCTCGGTATCTTTGGGATGAGGTGGGTGAAGCAAAGTTGTTGGGGCCGGAGTTGATGCGTATGACTACGGAAAAGATTGAAGCGATCAAACAACGTATAAAAACCTCACAAAATCGACAAAAGAGTTATCTTGATCTTCATCGAAAGGGCGTGGAATTTGATATAGGAGATCGTGTGTTGTTAAGAGTTGCTCCATGGAAAGGAGTTACAAGATTTGGAAAGAGAGGAAAACTTAACCCTCGATTCATCGGTCCATTTTAATCCTCGATCGAGTAGGGCTGTGGCCTATAGACTCACTTTTCTGCCAAATATGTCTCGTGTTCATAACATTTTTTCATATATCTATATTACGTAAATATGTGAAAGACCGAACCATATTATTGAGTTAGAACCAGGACGAAATAGCGGAAGATTTGGCGTATGAAGAGGTTCTGTTCAAATTTTGGATAAGAAGGAACATATTCTACGCTCGAGGTTATACCTCAAGTCAAAGTTTTGTGGAGGAACCACGATGTTGAGGAAATGACTTGGGAGTTAGAATCTGAAATGAAATCAAGGTATCCTTACCTCTTTGACATACCAGTCGTACCCTAATTTCGAGGCGAAATTTCATAAGAAGGGAGGTTGTAAGACCCGACTTTTATAAATAAAGATGAATTTTTCTATAAATATTATTTTTGAATATTATGGAATAAATTTGATATAATGTTATAGTTGTTGGGTAATATTTATAAATTTTGCAAAGTATGCAAGTTGTTATAAAATATTCGTTTGGTGGGGAATATTCTTTTGTTAGGGAATATTAAATACTGATGGCTCATTCATTGGTGGACCCCTAGCGGAAATTATTGTCGGATTGAGAAAGCGACAAAAATATTTTATAAAAATAACTGAGGAGGTATTCTGAATTAAAAGCTGTTGAACTACCGGTGATAAAAAATGCGATGTCTGGCGTAGTTGCGTAGTAGCACCTGCGGTATTGATTATTGATGCTTACGTGAGAAGTCACTTTCGCTATGCTCAATTATTACTACGATAATTCTTGCATCATATCTCTTATATTATTGATTCAATTATTGTCACGAGTATCATACGTATAATATATTATAGTATTAAATCGATAATTGAGAGGACAAGTTATAAATGATTAATAATTGTTGAAAGATTAAATATGTGTTGATGAAAAAAATGATTTGTGGTAAGTTTGATTATTTTATGGGGGCTCGTATATGTCATCATCTAAGAGTCTCTTCGTCGATATTAATTACCTTCGTCGATAGTAATTACCCTTGTGAATAGTATTTACCTTAAATCGATAGTAATTACCTTGTGAATAGTATTTACCTTAAATCGATATAGTATTTACCCGTTAATAGTAATTACCTTTACCAGACGTCGAACCACTTGTCGTTTCACATTACTGAGCGTCGAACCGCCTCTTGATTTTTCGTTAATTATCAGCCTTTGTACTTTTCACTACAGAGGTGCTAAGCTAGAAATCTTCTATAAATAGAGGCCTAGGGCTTCATTTATTTTCACAATTCATTCAAGCTATATAGAGAGAGAAAGTATAGAGAATAAAGAGAAAGAAGAAGAGTATTTTGTTCTTTACTTCTAAGGTTGGGAATAATCAATCTCTACCAAATGTAAGGGGTGTTATTCTTTCTTATTAATGAAAGAAGCTGTTGTTATTCCATTGCTTATTATTACATTGGAATAACTTTGTATCTGTGGTTTACCTATACTTGGTGACATTCTTCTATTATTACATTGGAACATCACATGCATGTGTTTTACAGGACTGGTTAAAATCTTTTTATTATTCTGTTGGAACATCACATGCATGTGTTTTACAGGACTGGTTCATCTTTATTATTACATTGGAACATCACATGCATGTTTTTTACAGGACTGGTTAAAATCTTTATTATTACATTGGAATATCTATATGTGTGTTTTACAGGATGCTGGTTTCATCTTTATTATTACATTGGAACATCACTGTGGTGTGAATTTCACGACTGGTTAGATTATTTATTATTACATTGGAATAAACACATGCGTGTGGTCTATCGCATGCATGGTGATTTCTTTTGTTATTCCATTCTTTATTATACCCGGTTGGTTAAAACTTTGACTTTATACTCCATGAAATTAGTGGAATATCCTTGATATTTGCGTTTCATCCGATATCTTTTCATGAAAATATTCTTACGATCATTCTTGAATTTTACTCTACAAAAGCGATATCATATTGATAATTTGGGCGTTAATAATTCTGGATAAAATAATTCTTGAACTTGTTTTATTGAATTCTTATATCATTGTCATCATCCTCATGTTTATATTTTTTTAAAGTCATACGTGGCTGTAGTGCATAGATGGACTTGGTATGATTATGACGAGAGACTATTGATTGTAATCATGGTAGTAATGTTACAAATAATGTGGTAAAAATCCTCGATTGGTAGTAGTGCATTGATGGACGATTGTTGGCATGATCATGACCATTAATGAATACACAAATATTCTTGGCGTAGTAGTGCATGAATAATTGTGGTCGTGATCTTAAAGAATATCCTTGGTAGTAGTGCGGGGTGATTCGATGATGTGGAATATTTATTAAATTTGAGTCTCATTTATATGATGATGAAAAACCTTTTTAAACCTAAAAGATAGTAGACTTTATTTTCTACTTGACTCTTTTAATGGATTGCGATATTCATTGCAGATAAAGCTGGTTGTCTATTGTATTTTATCGGTTTAACATTGTTGAAGACTATTGATAATTTATTACGCATTATCTTAGTCATAATATTTCTTCTTGGGCTAGTTGAGCTCACCCTTTCTTTCCTTTATTCTCTTGAGGAAATGAGAATATATTTGGGACGAGTCTGGGGAAGCAGTGATGGTCTGAAGATAGCATTAGTAGTCCTCACTATTGCACGTGAAATAGTGTGATAATAATTGTAATGAGGACTTTTTTTTGAGTTTGTATAATATCTAGTAAAGCGATATTTGTATTTCAACTCACGATTTATATGTCGTATTGTACACGAGCAGTTATGTTAGTAAGTTGTATTTAAATTACATACCATGTAAGTGGCAACCCAAGATGGGTGATGTATCCCTAATTTTGAGGCGTCACATATTGGGTGTAAATGGGTCTTTAAAAAGAAGAGCTGAGCTGGAATGACGGCAAGTGTGGAGACCTATAAGGCCCGGATTGGTTGCAAAAGGTTTCAAACAAAGACAAGGAATTGACTATGGCGAAACCTTCTCACCCAAGAGTGAATGCTCAAGTCCATTCGGATTTTACTTGCGATTGCGACTTCTAAGTGACTAAGAAATCAGCGAGATGGGCGTGAAAGCGGCCTTCCTCGATGGGAAACTTGAGGAGGATGTGTATATGACACAACGGAGGATTTGTTTCAAAGGTTGGAACAAATCAAGTCTGCAAGCTTCTGACGATCCATTTATGGATTAAAAGCAAGCTTCTCGTGGGTGGAACATCCGTTTTGATGAGACAATCAAAAAGTTTGATTTTATCAAAAATGAGGATGAACCATGTGTGTACAAGAAGGTTAGTGGGAGATATTTGTTTCATTCCTTGTATTATATGTTGATGATATATTGCGATAGGGAATGATATTCTATCTTTGCAAAACAATTAAAATACGGTTATCTAAACACTTCTCCATGAAGGACTTGGGAGAAGCATCCTATATTTTGGGGATAAAGATCTATAGAGATAGATCTAATAGGATGCTTGGATTATCCCAAGGAGCGTACATTGACTTGATGCTAAAAGGTTTAGCATGGAAGATTCAAAAGAGGTCTCATGGAGATGAGCCATGGAATACATCTCTCAAGAAAACAAGCCCCAAAGACACTGAGGAGAGAAAGCAGTATGAGTAAGATTCCTTATGCTTCAAAGAATAGGATCTATCGTATACGGTATGATATATCTTAGACCGGATGTCGCTCATGCACTTAGTGTAACAAGCGAGATATCGGTCGAATCCGGAGAGAAGAACACTGAGAAGGCGTTGAAAAATATCCTAAAGTACTTAAGAAGAACTAAGGATGTATTTCTTGTCTACGGTGGAGTGCGAATTAAAACTAGAGGCTTCATGAGACTCAAGTTTTCAAGCAGACCAAGATGATGAAGAAATCCGTTTCGGGTATGTGTTTACCTTAAGCGGTGGCACGGTGAGTTGGAAAAGTTCAAGCGAATGACGATTCTTGATTGATGAAAAGAAGCGATACACGTAGGCTGCAAGTGAAGCTGCGCAAAGGAAGGCATTTGGATGAAGAAGTTCATTCTTGAACTTGGTGTGGTTCCTAGCATTAAAGGACCGGTGCCTTTGATACGTGACAACAGCTGGAGTACATTGCATAAGCTTAGGAACCCGGTCTCATCGAAATCCAAACACGTGTTGCGGAGATTTCATTTGATCGGAGAGATCATTGAAAGAAGGCGTCACCACAGGCGTGTGGACTCTCAAGATAATATTGCGAGATCCATTTACTAAAGCGTTAACACTGCAGCGGTTTGATCGTCACTTAGAGAAGATGGGTATGAGATACCACGGCGATTGGCTTTAGTCAAGTGGGAGATTGAAAGTATTATGCATACAAGCCGATCGTGTATGATGATAAAGCATATCTTGTGTAATCAATCTTATTTATTTATTAATAAAAGAATTATTTATTAAAGGCATTTATTATCTACGTGGTCTTTGTTTTAATAATATGTGATAAACCCGTAGTTTTAAGCAGCGCTTTTAGAATAATGATGATGATCATTCTAATGAGATCTAAATTCTTAGAAAGCTTAAAACTAAAATAGTTCCCAATCATTGGATTACTAAATTGGGGATTAGTGAATCCGGATAGATTGGTACATCGTTCTTGCTTTCGTTGGATGAGGATGATTGATCTCATGATCATTTGTGTGGAACACTAAAGCAAGTATGTAGGTGCTTATTAGAGAATAAGTTCCTTTGAGCGTGACTCATTAAGGAATACCTAATGGAGTTTTACTTTTTTTGTCGATAGGAATTCTGTAGTGATAGTAGTACAAATGATCCTTAGACTTGAGATCATCATAGTATCTTATATATAATGAATTACACTTTGACTTATTCCTTAAGACTCTTAGAGTATATCAAAGGTATGCTTGGGTGTAATAAGTTATATATGAAGATAATGAATGATCGATAAAGAATCTACCACTTCAGTAAAAGGAGAAATGTCTATGTGATTCGATAAATGACAAACCGAGGAATCCTTGGCGAGGTGGAATGAAATTAGAAAGTAGTTTCTAATTTGCATTCATTAGGAGTTATTCATTTAGGAATCGAAATACATATAATTAAATAAAATAAGACTTGTGATAATTCCATGTCTTATATTTAATTGGGACATTGTATGGTAGAAGGATTGAATTGTCATCTGTAACTATTTACTCAAAGGTTCTTTTATGATTAATGTTGAAATCTATATTATCCGAAAAGTCGTTGATCGTTAGGAGAACTTATCCTATTGTAGAATAAATATTATTTATTTAAATAAATTATTTGTTTAATTTATTTATTTAAATGAGATTAGAATTATTCTAATTGATTTATTCACAATAGGTTTAATATGGAGAACCAAAGGGTCACGCCATAAAAGGAAGAATAATTATTTAAGAAGTTAATGGCATAATTGTAATAATATGTTAAGTATATTTAATTTAATCTATGGTGATAGAATAAATTAAATAGCTTAATATTATTATTTAATATTTTAGAAATATTAAATATAAATTAATAAGAGGAGTCTTATTAATATTATTATAATTATTATTATTTTAATTTCTAAAAGGTTTAGGAATTAATTTAATATAAGTACTCTCATTTATTCCTAATTGGATTAGGAAAGAAAATTAGTTAAAGGAGTTTAACTAATTACCCTAATAGGATTAGGGGCCCATTTTAATTAAAAGAGTTTAATTAAATAAATAATACCTTATTTTAATTAAAATAGGTTACGTGATATCATTATAAGAGAGTCTTATATTTGATATCAACATACGTAATTCCTAGAGTTGGAGAGTACACCCTTTTCTTATACTGAGATAGAAAAACTAGGGTTTGAGCCAACATCCCTTCTTCTTGAAAAATTCCTCTTCCTTGGTGGATCACTATAGAGGCCATACACTTGGGTGGCTTACATTGATCAAAGGAAGGAATCTACTGGGAGATTGAGGAGATCATGGAGAAGTAGGAGGTGAACTTCGTACGAGGAAGCTCGTTTCTACAAGGGTATGATTTCATAATTTCTTATTCTTCGTTTAATTAATAATATGCATAAAGGATGATCCGGGTAATTGGTTTGTGAAAAATTTTAAAATCTGATTTTATCTCGCTTCCGCTATAATTTGCAATTTGATTGCTACTTTGATTTTCACAAAACCTAACAATCAGGGCCAAAATAATAAGAATGGACATTTCAAGAAAAGGAGATTCAACAATGATGGAAGAGCGTCAAAGACCAAAGACCCATTGTTAAGGAAGGAGAAAGACCACTCATCGTATGCTTCAAATGCGGAGGAGAGGGACACATCGATCCGGCTGCGCCATCATGCCGTCAAAGCATGTTATAATTGGGAAGAGAAGGTCACTTAGCTCGATTTTGTGTTTCTGAAGACAAATTCAACTAGGATGGAGGCACCAAAGGCTGTCCCAGACAAACCAAAGCCAGTAGTTTAAGAGAGAGCATTTTTTTTTTCTCGTGACGAGGAACCTGAATAAAATTATCACGGGTAAGTTAATCATAAGCTCTTGCGAAGTCTATACAAGTGTTAGATACCGGTTTACCCACTCTTTTATTTCACCTAGTTGTGTTCAACGTTTAAATTTGACTCGAAGAAGTTAAACTTTGACTTATTGGTTGAAACTTCGTTAGTAGGACCTTCGTTACCTCTCATTGTTTTTAAATCTTATTTGATTCAAATAAACATTTTCGCGTTACTGTCGATCTTATCTCTTTGAAAATATTTGTCTTTGATGTGACTTTAGAAATCGATTGGTTAAATACTCATCATGATTTTTTAAGGTTGTTAGCTTTCATACTCTTAACCAACTGTTATGCGAATTCAAAGTAACCAAACCACTAAAGTCAATCATTGTCATATCAAGCCATAAGTAAAGAGCCCGATCCTTTCGTTGTTGACTTCCTTGTGTGAAATGCACCACAGCTAGACTTTACGTAAGCGGCGTCGTGGATGAAGATGGCAAGTTGATAGGTATCATTATGAGGTCTTTATCGAGGTTAAGGGATAGAAAGTCGCGATTGGTATTAATGTGACGTCTTATCCAAGTCTTGACGACGAATAATGATTTTGAATGATATTTCTATCATTAATAAATTTCTTGGCGTATTCTTGAAGACTTCCTAGCCTACCCTAGAACGTGAAATCGAATTTTGTATTGACCCAAAGATAAAAACCCATTTCTTAAACCCTCAAATATTTCTTCAACTAAAAGGATCATTTACGTGGATTATGATGAAAGTCATAATAAAAGTATAGAACTGATGAAAATCATGGGTATATGAAGTATTAGTAAGTTTTAAGATGAGTTATGTTGGTTAGTATGTGAAAACATGAAGGTTTCTTAGAAATCACAAAGAGTTGAAAATCAGATTTTGGTGAAAAATGTAACATGAAATTCAATTGACCATATCTCCTATTCTATTTTGAATTTTTGAGTGTGGTCAAGTCCTAGAGTTAGATCTATGAGTTACCTAACTAATCCAAGTGGAATTACTGGAAAAGGTGTTGTAGATTTTTGTGTGTACTAATTTTAGCAAAGGAGTGCAAAGCTGCAAAAACCGAAAAAGCTGCTGCCATGATTTTAGAGAGGCTGTTTCGGCCACTTAAATTATGAGAAAAATTATAGCCTTTTGGGACATGAAAGTATATGGTATAAAGTAGTTTCTGTCCAAAAATGAGATCATTCTGACTTAAAATGAGCAAGTTATGACTATTTCAATATTTAGGTTTTTTCGACGAAAAACGCTATAACCGGAGTTCTATAACTCCGATGACCATAAAATTTAAACTGGAAGCTCACGTTAATATGTGTAAGGTCCTGCCAAGATTTGGGAATTTTTGGAGTTAAACTTGAGGTAGCTAATTTCTTAAGGTATTAATTAGAAATTGATTTTGAAAAATAGTAAATGAATTTTTAAAATTAAGAGAAAATATATTTTCATTATGGGACTATATTATGCTAAAAACCAGAAAAGAAATATTTTTGGGACTGATTTGGTATTTTCATGAAAATAGTTTAATTCTGAATATATGAGTTAAATATGTTATGTGAAGTAACAAAGTTGAAAATAGGATTTTATGGCTAGAGAATCCTATATAGAATATATGCATATTTTTTGATGAGGATTTGATAATTGGTGATGATATCTAATGAGTATGGCAATTTTGAATGATTAAATGCATTATATGGTAAAAGCGTAAACAATTGAGATAAATTGTTTATAAATTTAAGAAGTGATTAAAATATTGTTATAATATTAATGATATTAGATTATGAGATTATTAAGTGATTGATAACATGGGGATATTCTTGAATCTGGATAAATTATATTATAAATGTTTAATATTTATCCTTTATCTCATTTGATTGATTCTTTATATCATTATCCTCATGTTTATATTATGTTGAAAGTCATACATGGCTGTGAGTGCATAGATGGACTTGGTATGATTATGACCGATTGGTGCATGGATAATTCGTGGTGGTCGTGATACTATTAAGGCTGCGTCAAACATTATTGGTTTCTGATTGTATATCTTTGGCACGTAGTGTGAAGATGAATTGTGAATAAATATCTTTGGTAGGATTGTAAAGATGAATTTAATGTTTTCAACGATAAAGGTATTCAAGGTATCCTCACCTCTTTATCATACAGTCGTACCCTAATTTCGGTGAGTAAATTCCATAAGGAGGGAGATTGTGAGACCCAGATTTTATCGATAAAGATTTAAATTTTGTCAAAATAATTTTTTAATATTATGGTGTGAATTTAAGATAATATTATAGTTGTGGGTAGTATTTATAAATTTTGCAAAGTATGCAAGTTTTTATAAAATATTCGTTTGGTCGGGGAATATTCTTTTTGTCGGGGAATATTCGTACGACGGCTCAATCATTGGTGGACCCCACAACGGAAGTATTGTCGTAGTTAAAAAATGACAAAATTATCATTCTATAAAAATAATAACGGCAGAGGTGTTACCGTTAAAACTGTTGAACTACCCGGTAGTAAAAGTACAGTAATACCCGTAGTTGTATAGTAGCACACGATATTGATTATTGATGCTTACGTGAGAAGTCACTCAGCTATGCTCAATTATTGCTATAGTAATTGCTGCATCATATCTCTTATATTATTGATTCGATTATTGTCACGATTATCATACGTATAATATGTTATAGTATTAAATCAATAATTGAGGCGACAAGTTATAAATGATTAATAATTGTTGAAAGATTAAATATGTGTTGATTAAAAATAAAATGATTTGTGGTAATATTTATTCGATCCTTGATGTATATAAAGAGTACATTATGAGACATTTGTGGTAAGTTTGATTATTTTATGGGGGGCCCATATGTCATCATCTAAGAGTCTCTTCGTCGATAGTAATTACTTTCGTCGATAGTAATTACCTTTGTGAATAGTAATTATCTTCGTCGATAGTAATTACCTTAAATCGATAGTAATTACCTTTGTGAATAGTAATTATCTTTGTCGATAGTAATTACCTTCATCAATAGTAATTACCTTTGTGGATAGTAATTATCTTTGTCGATAGTAATTACCTTCATCGTGATAGTAATTACCTTTGTGGATAGTAATTACCTTCGATCGATAGTAATTACCTTTACGGAGGCGTCCGAACCACTTGTCGTTTCACATTACAAATGGCCGAACCACTTGTCGTTTCACATTACTGAGCATCGAACCACTTGTCGTTTCACATTACGAGGCGTCGAACCACTTTTCGTTTCACATACAAAGGCGTCGAACCACTTGTCGTTTCACATTACGAGGCGTCGAACCACTTTTCTTTTCACATCACCATTCGTCGAGCCACTTGCCTTTTCACATGGCGGTCTTAAGCTAGAAATCTTCTATAAATAGAGGCCTAGTGCTTCATTATTTTTCACGAATTCTTTGAAACTCAGAGAGAGAAACTATAGAGAGAAAGAAGAAAAGTATTCCGCTACTTCACCTCGCCGATATTCGGTTCTTCTAAGGTAGGGAATATTATTTGTTGTACCCAGTAAAGGGTGTTATTCTTTCTTATTCATGAAGAGGCTGTTGTTATTCCATTGCTTATTATTCTATTGGAATAACTTTTGTAAAAGTGGTATACCCTATACATAACTTTGTGTCGTGGCGTACCTATACTTGGTGAAATCCTTATATTATTCCATTCTTATTCATTCATTGGAATAACTTTGTATCTGTGGAATCCCTATACTTGGTGATCTCCTTACATTATTCCATTCTTTATTATTCTATTGGAATATCCATGCGTGTGTTTTACAGGACACTGGTTCCATTGTTTATTATTCAAAGCATTTATTATTACATTGGATCATCCATGCTTGTGTGAATTTCACGACACGGTTCCGATTATTATTATTCTGTTGGAATAACTTTTTGCATCATAAGCAACCGCATGCGTGGTGATTTCTTTTGTTATTCCATTCTTTATTATACCCGGTTGGTTAAATCTTTGACTTACGTACTCCATGAAATTAGTGGAATATCCTTGATATTTGCGCTTTCATCCGATATCTTTTCATGGAAATATTCTTACGATCATTCTTGAATTTTACTCTACAAAAGCAGTATCATTTTGACAATTTGGACGTTAATAATTCACGGATAAAATAATTCTTGAACTTGTTTTATTGAATTATTATGTCATTATCATCATCCTCATGTTATATTATGTTATCTTCTTGAACATGTGTATAGATGAACTTAGTATGATTATGACCGAGGATCATTCGGTATAATCATGGCTTGTTATAAATGATGTGATAAAAGTCCTCGGTGGCACATGTAATGCGGTGATGGATAGTTTTGGTATGATTATGACCAAGGGTGATTCTAAGATATAGTCATGACCATTGATAATTTGATGAATATCCTTGGTAGTAGTAGTGCGAGGGGTGATTCGATGATGTGGATTATTTATTAAAGTGAGTCTCAACTATACTTGATGATGAAAAACCTTTTAAAACCTAAAAGATAGTAGACTTTATTCTCTCTTGACTCTTTTAATGGATTGCTTATTCAAGCTATGATTAAACTTTGTTGTCTATTGTATTTTATCGGTTTAACACTTTGTTGAAGGCTAATGATAAATTATTCGCATTATCTTAGTCATAATATTTCTTCTTTGGGCTAGTTGAGCTCACCCTTTCTTTTCTTTATTCTCTTCGTGAAATGAGAACATAAATTTGGGACGAGTCGGGAAGCGGAGTAATGGTCCGAGAGGATAGCATTAGTAGTCCTCACTATTCAGTGAAATAGTGTGATAATAGTACTTAATGAGGACTCCTTTTGAGTTTGTATAATATCTAGTAGACAATATTTGTATTCAAACTCACAGTTTTATGTCGTATTGTATACAGCAGATTATATTAGTAAGTTGTATTTGAATTTATGTACCATGTAAGTGGCGACCCAAGATGGGTGGCGTATACCTAATTTTGGGGGCGTCACAACAGTATATCGAGCTTAGGATATGATCCTGGCTAAGATGTGAGAATAGTACTAGGAGGGAGAGCGGAAATACCTTCGCTTAGTATGACCTACCTAAGTTTATTTGATATTTGATTGGTCACGTGAGTATAGTGATAATATGTTGCATGTCAATTAACCCTTATTTTGTGGCGGTGTTTGAAAATGGCATCCGAGAATATTGAGAATAGCAATGGAGCACATGAGGCTGTTGATTCTCCATAGATCAATAATCGAGGACAATGTGCAACGGGATGGCGATAATCCTCCGTAAACAACAACCTTTGATCAATTATTGACGACGATGCGTTTAAAGGTTTTAGAATTCATGCAACATCGGAAAAGCGACTCACATCCAAAACGTAGGTGGAAACACGGAAAACTCTCGGCGGTCACCGCTAAACAATTCAAGGAGCTGGGACCACCGGAGTTTAAGGAGAGCCAAAACCACTTACGGCGGAAGCATGGATAAAGCAGATTACAAGATATTTGATGTCTTGGGATGCTCAGAGGAGCAAAAGGTTCCTTCTTTACGCCTTTATGTTTGGCGGAGGCGATTCTTGGTGGGAATTCCAAAGCGTACTCAACTTCTTTGTCTTGAAGATATCTTGGGAGAAGTTCAGAGTCATTCAACGACAAATACTTTCTTGAAAGTATTCGCCACATGAAGGAGGTGGAGTTTATCAAGTTGGAACAAAATAATATGACCGTGTCGCAATACGAGGCAAAATTTGCGGAGTTATCACGGTTCGTCCCCACTTGGTGGATAATGAGAGAGAATGACGCGAATGTTTTTAAGAGGTTTGAAGCGGAGATACATCAACATCTTATTTCTTATAAAGCTGTGTTTTTATTAGGATGTTGTAAATAGGGCTCGATTAGTGGGTAGCGATAACGAGTCAACGCTAACTAAACTAAAGAAGCGGTAAGCAAAATTATAATACCGGTGAGAGTAGTCATCAAGCGGTGGACAACAAGCGTGGAGGAATCAACGGGGCGGATATGGTAACCACTTGGTGGTAATCGGTGAAAGTATTATGCATACAAGCCAATCATGTATGATGATAAAGCATATCTTGTGTAATCAATCTTATTTATTTATTAATAAAAGAATTATTTATTAAAGGCATTTATTATCTACATGGTCTTTTTTTAATAATATGTGATAAACCCGTAGTTTTAAGCAACGCTTTTAGAATAATGATGATGATCATTCTAATGAGATCTAAATTCTTAGAAAGCTTAAAACCAAAATAGTTCCCAATCATTGGATTACTAAATTGGGAATTAGTGAATCAGGATAGATTGGTACATATCGTTGCTTTGCTTCATTGGATGAGGATGATTGATCTCATGATCATTTTGTGGAGACACTAAAGCAAGTATGTAGGTGCTTATTAGAGAATAAGTTCCTTTGAGCGTGACTCATTAAGGAATACCTAATGGAGTTTTACTTACTTGTCGATAGGAATTTCAGTAGTGATAGTAGTCAAATGATCCTTAGACTTGAGATCATCATAGTATCTTATATATAATGAATTACACTTTGACTTATTCCTTAAGACTCTTAGAGTATATCAAAAGGTATGCTTGGGTGTAATAAGTTATATATGAAGATAATCAATGTTCAATAAAGAATCTACCACTTCTAGTAAAAGGAGAAATGTCTATGTGATTCGATAAATGACAACCCGAGGAATCCTTGGCGAGGTGGAATGAAATTAGAAAGTAGTTTCTAATTTGCATTTATTAGGAGTTGTTCATTTAGGAATCGAAATACATATAATTAAATAAAATAAGACTTGACGGTAATTCCATGTCTTATATTTAATTGGGACATTGTATGGTGGAAGGATTGAATTATTTGCGGTAACTATTTACGAAAAGGTTCTTTTATGATTAATGTTGAAATCTATATTATACGAAAAAGTCGTTGATCATTGGGAGGCTTATCCCTATTGTAGAATAAATATTATTTATTTAAATAAATTATTTGTTTAATTTATTTATTTAAATGAGATTAGAATTGTTCTAATTGATTTATTCACAATAGGTTTAATATGGAGAACCAAAAGGTCACACCACCATAAAAGGAAGAATAATTATTTAAGAAGTTAATGGCATAATTGTAATAATATATTAAGTATATTTAATTTAATCTATGGTGATAGAATAAATTAAATAGCTTAATATTTATTATTTAATATTTTAGAAATATTAAATATAAATTAATAAGAGAGTCTTATTAATATTATTATAATTATTATTATTTTAATTTCTAAAAGGTTTAGGAATTAATTTAATATAAGTACTCTCATTTATTCCTAATTGGATTAGGAAAGAAAATTAGTTAAAGGAGTTTAACTAATTACCCCTAATAGGATTAGGGAGCCCATTTTAATTAAAAGAGTTTAATTAAATAAATAATACCTTATTTTAATTAAAATAGGGTTACATGATATCATTATAAGAGGAGTCTTATATTTGATATCCAACATACGTAATTCCTAGAGTTGGAGGGTACACCCCTTTTCTTATACAGATAGGAAAAACTAGGGTTTGAGCCAACATCCCTTCTTCTTGAAAAATTCCTCTTCCTTGGTGGATCACCTATAGAGGCCATACACTTGGGTGGCTTACATTGATCAAAGGAAGGAATCTACCCGGAGATTCGAGGAGATCGCGGAGAAGTAGGAGGTGAACTCGTACCTGAGGAAGCTCGTTTCTACAAGGGTATGATTTCATAATTTCTTATTCTTCGTTTAATTAATAATATGCATAAAGGATGATCAAGGGTAATTGGTTTGTGAAAATTTTAAAATCGATTTTATCTCGCCCGCTTATAATTTGCAATTTGATTGCTACTTTGATTTTCACAAAACCTAACAATCGAGGCCAAAATAATAAGAATGGACATTTCAAGAAAAGGAGATTCAACAATGATGGAAAGAGGCAAGACCAAAGACCCATTGTTAAGGAAGGAGAAAGACCACTATCATATGCTTCAAATGCGGAGGAGAGGGACACATCGATCCGGCTGCGCCATGCCGAGTCAAAGCATGTTATAATTGGGGAAGAGAAGGTCACTTAGCTCGATTTTGTCGTTTACCGAAGACAAATTCAACTAGGATGGAGGCACCAAAGGCTGTCCCAGACAAACCAAAGCCCGTAGTTTAAGAGAGAGCATTTTTTTTTCTCGTGACGAGGAACCTGAATAAAATTATCACGGGTAAGTTAATCATAAGCTCTTGCGAAGTCTATACCGTGTTAGATACCAGTTTTACCCACTCTTTTATTTCACCTAGTTGTGTTCAACGTTTAAATTTGACTCTGAAGAAGTTAAACTTTGACTTATTGGTTGAAACTTCGTTAGTAGGAGCCTTCGTTACCTCTTTGTTTTTTAAATCTTATTTGATTCAAATAAACATTTTTCGCGTTACCGATCGATCTTATCTCTTTGAAAATATTTGTCTTTGATGTGACTTTAGAAATCGATTGGTTAAATACTCATCATGATTTTTTAAGGTTGTTAGCTTTTCATACTCTTAACCAACTGTTATGCGAATTCAAAGTAACCAAACCACTAAAGTCAATCATTGTCATATCAAGCCATAAGTAAAGAGCCCCGATCCTTTCGTTGTTGACTTCCTTGTGTGAAATGCAAAGCCGGACTTTACGTAGGCGGACGTCGTATTTGAAGATGGCAAGTTGATAGGTATCATTGTGAGGTCTTATCCGGGTTAAGGGATAGAAGTCACGAGTTGGTATTAATGTGACGTCTTATCCAAGTCTTGGACGAGAGTAATGATTTTGAATGATATTTCTATCATTAATAAATTTCTTGGCGTATTCTTGAAGACTTCCTAGCCTACCCTAGAGCGTGAAATCGAATTTTGTATTGACCCGAAGACAAAAACCCATTTCTTAAACCCTCAAATATTTCTTCAACTAAAAGTATCATTTACGTGGATTATAATGAAAGTCATAATAAAAGTATAGAACTGATGAAAATCATGGGTATATGAAGTATTAGTAAGTTTTAAGATGAGTTATGTTGGTTAGTATGTGAAAACATGAAAGTTTCTTAGAAATCACAAAGAGTTGAAAATCGATTTTGGTGAAAAGCGTAACATGAAATTCAATTGACCATATCTCCTATTATATTTTGAATTTTTGAGTGTGGTCAAGTCCTAGAGTTAGATCTATGAGTTACCTAACTAATCCAAGTGGAATTACTGGAAAAGGTGTTGTAGATTTTTGTGTGTACTGATTTTAGCAAAGGAGTGCAAAGCTGCAAAAAGCAAGAAAAAGCTGCTGCCATGATTTTAGAGGGCTGTTTTGGCCACTTAAATTATGAAAAAATTCTAGCCTTTTGGGACATGAAAGTATATGGTATAAAGTACCTCCTGTCCAAAAATGAGCTCATTTCGACTTAAAATGAGCAAGTTATGACTATTTCAATATTTAGTTTTTTTTAAAAAACGCTATAAGCTTAGGAGTTCTATAACTCAGATGACCATAAAATTTAAACTGGAAGCTCACGTTAACATGTGTAAGGTCCTGCCAAGATTTGGGAATTTTGGAGTTAAACTTGAGGTAGCTAATTTCTTAAGGTATTAATTAGAAATTTATTTTTGAAAAATAGTAAATGAATTTTAAAATTCGAGAGAAAATATATTTTCATTATGGGACTATATTATGCTAAAACCCAGAAAAGAAATATTTTTGGGACTAATTTGGTATTTTCATGAAAATAGTTTAATTCTGAACATATGAGTTAAATATGTTATGTGAAGTAACAAAGTTGAAAATAGGATTTTTATGGTAGAGAATCCTATATAGAATATATGCATATTTTTTGATGAGGATTTGATAATTGGTGATGATATCTTATGAGTATTGTAAGACCCGAAATTTTTTAAATAAAAGGAATTTCCTTTATTTATTATTTTGAAATAGTAAGGGTTGATTTGATTAATGTGGATAGTTAAGGGTTAAATATGCAAATATTTCAAAATAAGCAAGTGGTTATAAAATATTCATTGTTGTGGGGAATATTAGTTTGGTGGTCGTGGAATATTAAATGCGGTCGGGAATATTAAATTTGCAGTGGTTGACCATGTGTGTGGAGCCCATGTGAAGCGATTGGATGATGAAAGCGACAAATATAAGTTGTTTTTAAATAACTAGCGTGTAGTTATTACAGATTATCTTGTTGGAATACAAATTGGTTAAAACACACTAATCTGGCGTTGTTGAGCAGTAGAACACGGTATTGCACTAATTATTGATTCTTACGTAAGAAGGCATTACTCAATAATGGTTCTGATAATTCTTATTCGATTATTTTATTGAGTTAATAATTCTTTGCGTTGATATTTTATATTCTTTGTTGTTTTGATAATTGTCATTACACAAGTATCTTTCATTATAAAGCAATAATTCATATTATCTGAATAATATTATTAGATAACATTATTGGCAATGTCTAGAAAGTTACATCTAAGGAGAGGTTTGGTCACCTAATGCCGGTGGACCCCATTTATTGACTAAAATTTGATTATAACTTTTGTAAAATTGCTGGTTTGTGGATTTCGGTCAATTTCTGATTGGAATTGGAAAAACTTTCTTCTGCAAAGTTTAGAGAATTGAATTTCCTATAAAAACTCGCTGAGATTCGAATTTTCTGATGAAAGGGCTATTTATTATGAATTATTGAAGTTAGAAACTCAAAATAATTGATTTTGGAAGTTTAAAATATTTAAAATTAGAAAAACGTTTTTCTTATTTTTTTCTAGAAGGTGGCATGTGTTTGATGGCTGAAATCAGATTCTAGACATGTGTAGAAAATAATATAATTATGTTATTAATTTATTAAATTTTACGCTTTGGTGTTCTAGCAATTTCTATAAATAGGGTCTTGGGTTAGAATTGAAAATCACACCGAAGCTGAAGTTTTTTCTCTCTATATTATCGGCGTATTCTTGTGAGTATTTTGAGTATACTTTGAGTATTGCTATATCTGTGCTGAGTCAAGTCATAGCTTTATATCCAGGTGTTTTAATTTTAAATCTTGATCTTTCGAGGTAAGGGATATTATTTTTTTTTTCGTAATGATATGATTTCTTCAATATCATTATCTTTGAAATGTTGATCTGAAGTTTTTATCAAATTTGGAACTTTTTCATATGGGGGTTCTTATTCATGGGTTCTTATTCATGAGTTCTTATTCACGAGTTCTTATTAATGAGATTCTTATTCACGAGGAGTTCTTATTCACGAAAGTACTATTCAATAAGCGTGAAGATGTTTTTGTGGAATTTCTATCTTTTGGTGTCGAGAGTTCTTATTCACGTATCTACGGCCTTTATTCACGTATATCTGACTATTCACGTATCTGGTCTTATTCATAGAAAAATAAAATTTCTTCTTTTTCGTCAAAAACATCTAATACGGATACTAACTCGATTGTATCCATGTTTTGATCATTCTTGAATTTTACACCACTATGATTATTTTTGAGGTATTTTTGGGCGTGGATAAAACCAAATACGAATCCTTAATCCTTAATCCTTGTCATTTTGTTTCTTTGGATTCGTTTCTTAAAAATATTTTCATCATCCTCGGTCTTAAATGATGATATTATTGAATATCTTTGGCGTGTAGTGCGAAGATGAATGATTTTGAAGAATATCTTTGGCACTGTAGTGCAAAGATGAACATGTGTTGAGATGAACATGGCCAGATTGATTAATATCTTTGGCTGTAGTGCAAAGATGAGCAGTGTTTAAATGAACATGACCCGGTGATGAATATCTTTGCTTTATAGTGCAAAGATGAATATTTGATTCGGATGCATATTGATTGATGTTCTGAGGGGATAAAATATTGATGATGGGTATTAAATTCATAGATTATAGTAGATTTCATTCTCTACGTAACTCTTATAAATTATTATTTCATTGCGAATATTGATCGAAACTTGTTGTCTATTGTATTCTATCAGATTTTTCCTGTTGAAGACTAACGATAATTTGTTGTATATTATCTTAGTCATAATATTCTTTCTTGGGCTAGTTGAGGCTCACCCCTTTTCCTTGTTGTTCATTTTTTCTTCTCGGGAGGCGAGAATGTAGCGAAGTCTTAGTCGGGGTATGGAATGAAGGTTACAGAGAGTTGTTTAGTAGTCCTCACCATTTTGTAAAATAATGAATCAATAATTATGATGGGGATTTATTTGCGTGTGGATATTATCTAGAAGACAATATTATATTTAAACTCACGATATATATTGTCGTATTTCACACGACATTTGTATTAATGAAGTTGTAGTTTGCTTCTTGTACCATGTATTTGGCGACTCGAGAATGGGTGTTGTGTATACTATTTTGGGGGCGTCACGGTTAATATCGAGCTTAGGGATATGATCTCTGGCGGAGATCGGGGAATAAAACTAGGAGGGAGGCGAGTAAATCCTTATTTAATGTGTCTACTGAAAGCTTATTTGTTAGTTGGTCGGGTATATAGGGATATTATGTGATATATTGATTTCCTTAATTAACCCTTATTTTATGGCGGATTTGAGAATGTCATTGAGAATATTAACGATTGGAGTAAATGAGACAGTGGAGATGCTGTCTTCTCACCAAGCGAGGAGAAGCGTGCAACAGTGGTAATATTCCTCTGTGAACAACACCACTTGAAAGCGAGATGATGAGCGAGGGATGTTTAGAAGCTTTTTGCGATTCATGCAAAATCGAGACGAGGAGACTTCGTGTTCAAAATCTGAGGAGGAAATGATAGCAATTCACGGTGGTCACGACCAAGCGATTCACGAGTTGGGACCACGAGTGCAGGAAGCGGATCCGATTAAGGTGGAGGCGTGGGTGAACAAATTACCAAGATATTCGATGTCTTGGGATGCGCGGAGGAGAAAGTTCCATTCGCGCCTTTATGTTAAAGTGGCGAGGCGATTCTTGGTGGGAATCGCAAGGCGTACCCATCATTACTTTTCGGCGTGTCGTGGGAGAGCGTTTGAAGCAGTTCAATGACAAGTACTTCCACGAAAGTATTTCGTCGTATGAAGGAAGTGGAGTTTATTAGACTAGGCGAGAAAAACATGGCGGTGTCCCGATCTGGCGAAGTTAGCGGAGTTATCGAGTTGCACCTCATTTGGTGGAGAATGAGGAATGTATGGCGGATGTTTACGAGAGGTTTGAACCCGAGCATCGTCGATATCTCATTTCTCATAAATTTTCTCTCTATTCGGATGTTGTCAGCGGGGCTCGGATTGTTAGAAGCGAGATACTTGAGTATGTTCAATGAGGGACCATAACCGAGGATCATCTAGAAGATAGCGATCATCGAATAACGATAACCCGGCGGAGAAAGAAGAATCTGACGAAAAGCGGTAACCACTCTGGTGGTAATCGTGGCCGTGAAAATAGAAGAAGCGAGTCGGAAGGAGATTTTAAAAAGAGGAGATTCAACAACGACCGTGTGAAGGCGTCGTTGCCCGATGCAACTAGTTTTAAGGGAGGAGAAGCGACCACGGTCGTATGTTACAAATCTTGGGAAAGAGGGACATATCGCCCCAAAGCGCCCCTGCAGTTTAAGGTATCTTATAATTGTGGAAAAGAAGGACATATCGCTCGAGATTCTACGATATCGAAACCCAGTCCAGTGAGGAATGGTGACTCAAAAGGATGTCCCGGAGAAAAGTCAAAGTCAGCGGTTCTTGGAAGGCGTTTGTCGTGGCCGGTCAAAATCTGCAAGGAACCGAGCGAAGTTAGCACGGGTTAGTTAATTATAAATTCTTCTTGAAGTTTATACCTTACTAGATATCAGGTTCTACCCATTCTTTTATCTCTCTTTGCTTGCGCTCAGCGTTTGAACTTGACTACGGAGAAATTAGACTTTGCCTATTTATGGAGAATCAGTTAGGAGAAACTTTCATTACATCCGTTGTTTAGAAATCTTGCTTGATTCGGGTTGGCACTATTACATTACCATTAACCTTATTTCTATAGAGATATTTGTTTTTGATGTGATTTTAAAGTTAACTACTCATCATGCAAGAAATTGATTATTTTCGTAAGGTTGTTAGTTTTCATATTCCTAAGCAACTTTGTTATTGAATTCAAACAATCAAACCATTGTAGTCAAACATTTTCATTTCAAGCCATGAAGTCATTCGTTTATTACGGATGTCGAATTTTCTTAGTCCGTGTTATGGATTTGAATAAAGACACGTCGATTTGAATAATATTCTGTTGTTATTGATTTTTGGCGTATTTCTGAAGAATTTCTTGGCTTACTCCCAAAGCACGATATTAAATTTTGTATCGACTTTGAACACGGTACAAAACTTATTTCTAAAATCTCATATCGAATGGCTCTATTGAACTTGAGGAGTTAAAAATTCAACTATAAATTTGGTACTGAGCCTTTATCTTGTGACTTCCTTTGTGGAATTCACTAAGCGGACTCTGTGTGGGGGCGTCATATTCGATGCGATAGTAAGCGATAGGTGTCATTGTGGCGTCTTTATCCAAGATTGGGATATGAGTCGCAGTTGAGAAGCAACCTAAGTCGATAATCGAAAAATCGTAGCTTTCAGGCTTAGTTGGTTATTATCGGAGATTCGTTGAAGGATATTCTCGAATCGCTATTCCATTAACGCTTGGTGACTCGTAGAGATACAAAATTCGAATGGAGCAAAGAATGTGGGAAGAGCTTGAAGAACTCGAGAGGAGACTCATTTCAATTACGTGTTACGATCATGCCATCTGGAAAAGTGAGCGTGGTGGTGACGCGATGAGTAGAGAAGATCATATCTTGAGGAGCGAGTGCGATGATGTCAAGTATATGCATAGAGCCAACTTTAATAGAAAAGTTAAGATTGCTCAAGCCAGGCTCGGAGTGATCGTATGAAGAAGAAAGTACAAGAAGGAGCTATTAGGGCGAGAATTGATGAAGAAGGAATACTTGAGTCCACTCTGGACTTTGTGTTCTAACGACTCGATTTGAAGTACAAGATTATGATGGAGGCACACAATCGCCATTTGCAATCCATCACGGGAGTACCAAAATGTATTATGATCTTCAACATACATTTTGGTGGAGCAATATGAAGAAAGAGATTGCAAAGTTTATCTCGATGTGTTTAACTTGCCAGCGTGTAAAGCGGAGCATCTTGTACCTAAGGGTCCGTTGCAACCACTTGAGATTAGGAATGGAAGTGGGAACACATTACTATGGATTTCGTTACGGGTCTTCCTACGGTTTCTCAAGGCATCAATCTTTATTTGGGTTATTGTTGATAGATTAACCAAATCGCTCATTTCTTCTACCGATCTGAGAGACTTATTCCTTAAGCGTCTTTTTCAGTATATGTACGTAAATGAGATTGTGAGATTGCATGGCATGCAAGTATCCATAGTTTTAGATCGTGACCCAAGATTCACTTCATGATTTTGGGTTAGTTTGTAGAAAGCTATGGGAGCGAATTCTGATTCGGTTTGGCATACCATCCTCGAAGCGGATGGGCAATTAGAAAAAGGACTACTCAAACTCTTGAAGATATATTAAAACTCGTGTCCTAGATTTCAAAGGAAGTTGGGATAAGTACTTGCCATTGGTGGAATTCTCATACAACAATAGTTATTAAACAAATATAGGCATGGTTCCATTGAAGCATTATATGGATGAAAAATGTCGTTCCCCGATATGTTGGGATGAGGTGGGTGAAGCAACATTGTTGGGACTAGAGTTAGTCACGTATGACTAATGATTCGACAACGATACAAAGCGGCACAAGATCGACAAAAAGAGTTATGCGGATCTTCATCGAAAGGACGTGGAATTTAATGTGGGGATCATGTATTGTTGTTGAGTTGCCCCATGGAAGGGTGTTACAAGATTTGGGAAGAGAGGAAAGCTCAAACCATGATTTATTGGTCCATTTCAAATTCTTGACCGGGAAGTAGGAAATGTAGCCTATAGACTTGCGTTACCTCAAAGTATGTCTCGTGTTCATAATGTGTTTCACATATCGTACTTTCGTAAATATGTGAAAGACCCGAACCACGTTATAGAGTTAGAAGCAGGACGAGATAGTAGAAGACTTAACGTATGAGGAGGTACTGTCAAGATTTTGGATAGGAAGGAGCATGTCCTACGCATGAAAGGTTATACCACAAGTTAAAGTTTTGTGGAGGAATCATCTTTATAGAGGAAATGACACTGGGAATTGGAAGCGAAATGAAAGCGAGGTATCCTCACCTTTTGAAAACACCAGAGTCGTCGTCGATTTCGAGGACGAAATTTCATAAGGAGGGAGGTTGTAAGACCCCAAAATTTTTTAAATAAAAAGGAATTTCCTTTATTTATTATTTTGAAATAGTAAGGGTTGATTTGATTAATGTGGATAGTTAAGGGTTAAATATGCAAATATTTCAAAATAAGCAGTGGTTATAAAATATTCATTGTTGTGGGGAATATTCGTTTGGTCGTGGAATATTAAATGCGGTCGGGAATATTAAATGCGACGGTAGCGACCATGTGTGGAGCCCCATAACTTGAAAGCGATTGGATGAAGAAAATGACAAATATAAGTTGTTTTTTAAATAACGGCGTAGTTATTCTGAATTATCTTTGTTGGAATACCCGGTGGTTAAAATACACTAATCTGGCGTTGTTGAATAAAGATAGCTTTGCGGTATTGCACCAATTATTGATTCTTACGTGAAAGCCTTTACTCAATAATGGTTCTGATAATTCTTATTCGATATTTTATTGAGTTAATAATTCTTTGCGTTGATATTTTATATTCTTTGTTGTTTGATAATTGTCATTACAAGTATCTTTCATTATCGAAGCAATAATTCATATTATCTGAATAATATTATTAGATAACATTATTGGCAATGTCTAGAAAGTTACATCTAAGGAGAGGTTTGGTCACCTAATTGCTTGCAGTGATGAAGAAATTCTTATTGGAAAACCCCTCTCTCACAGGAAGCTATGCAGTTGTCAATATTGTGATTACGTAATATTATTTGTGAATAATTAATTATTGATTTATATGATGAGGAAAATATTGATTTTATGTGGATATAGATGGAGAAAACTTTTAAAATGACAATTATTGAAAATTAATATTTTATCTTTTACGATAAAATAATTCATTTAAATATATTATTTTAATAATATATACTTGGTGATATTTTTACAACGAATGTGGGATATATGAGTATCTGAGGAGGAAGAGTATTTTTGTTGCAATAAATGTTTAAAACATGTTAAACATGTCGGTGGACCCCATTTATTGGTGAAATTTGATTATAGCACAATAAAATTGCCCGTTTGTGGATTTGGTCAATTTCGATTGGAATTTGGAAAAACTTTCTTACGCAAAGTTGTAGAGAATTGAATTTCCTATAAAACTCGAGAGATTCGAATTTTCTGATGAAAGGGCTATTTATTATGAATTATTGAAGTTAAAAGCTCAAAATAATTGATTTTGGAAGTTTAAAATATTTAAAATTAGAAAAACGTTTTTCTTATTTTTTTCTAGAAGGTGGCATGTGTTTGATGGCTGAAATCAGATTCTAGACATGTGTAGAAAATAATATAATTATATTATTAATTTATTAAATTTTACTGCTTTGGTGTTCTAAGCGATTTCTATAAATAGGGTCTTGGGTTAGAATTGAAAATCACTTAAAGCTGAAGTTTCTCTCTCTATATTATCGGCGTATTCTTGTGAGTATTTTGAGTATACTTTGAGTATTCTTTATCTGGTGCAAGTCAGTCATAGCTTTATATCAGGTGTTTTAATTTTAAATCTTGATCTTTCGAGGTAAGGGATATTATTTTTTTCGTAATGATATGATTTCTTGATATCATTATCTTTGAAATGTTGATCTGAAGTTTTTATCAAATTTGGAACTTTTTCATATGGGGTTACTATTCATGGGTTCTTATTCATGAGTTCTTATTCACGAGTTCTTATTCATGATTCTTATTCAAAAGTCTTTATCTTATTCATAAGCGTGAAGATGTTTTTGTGGAATTTCTATCTTTTGGTGTGAGATTTACTATTCACGTATCGATTATCGACACTATTCACGTATCTGATCTTTATTCATAGAAAAATAAAAATTCTTCTTTTCGTCTAAAACATCTATACGGATACTAACTACGATTGTATCCGTGGTTTGATCATTCTTGAATTTTACACCACTATGATTATTTTGAGGTATTTTTGGGCGTGGATAAAACCAATCTGAATCCTTAATCCTTAATCCTTGTCATTTTGTTTCTTTGGATTCGTTTCTTAAAAATATTTTTCATCATCCTCGGTCTTAAATGATGATATTATTGAATATCTTTGGCTGTAGTGCAAAGATGAATGATTCTGAAGAATATCTTTGCTTTTGTAGTGCAAAGATGAGCAGTGTTGAGATGAACATGGAGATTGATTAATATCTTTGGCACTTGTAGTGCAAAGATGAGCAGTGTTTAAATGAACATGACCCGGTGATGAATATCTTTGGCTTTTTGTAGTGCAAAGATGAATATTTGATTCGGATGCATATTGATTGATGTTACTGGGGATAAAATATGATGATGATGGGTATTAAATTCATAGATTATAGTAGATTTCATTCTCTACGTAACTCTTATGAATTATTATTTTCAGCTGCGAATATTGATCGAAACTTGTTGTACATTGTATTCTATCAGATTTTTCCTGTTGAAGACTAACGATAATTTGTTGTATATTATCTTAGTCATAATATTCTTCTTTGGGCTAGTTGAGCTCACCCTTTTCCTTGTTGTTCCATTTTTTTCTTCTCGGAGGCGAGAATGTGGCGTAGTCTTAGTCGGGTATGGAATGAAGGTTTAGAGAGAGTTGTTTAGTAGTCCTCACCATTTTTTGTAAAATAATGAATCAATAATTATGATGGGGATTTATTTGCGAGTGGATATTGTCTAGAAGACAATATTATATTTAAACTTTTATATATTGTCGTATTTCATCGACATTTGTATTAATGAAGTTGTAGTTCGCTTGTTTGTACCATGTATTTGGCGACTCGGAATGGGTGTTGTGTATACCTATTTTGGGGCGTCACAAGTATGGCAATTTTGAATGATTAAATGCATTATATGGTAAAAGCGTAAAAAATTGAGATAAATTGTTTATAAATTTAAGAAGTGATTAAAATATTGTTATAATATTAATGATATTAGATTATGAGATTATTAAGTTATTGATAACATGGGGATATTCTTGAATCTGGATAAATTATATTATAAATGTTTAATATTTATCCTTTATCTCATTTGATTGATTCTTTATATCATTATCCTCGTATTTTATATTATGTTGAAAGTCATATATGGGCTTTGTGGTGCATAGATGGACTTGGTATGATTATACCGACCTGTGGATTTTTCGGTATAATAATCATATGGTAATGAATGAATACGATTATCTTTAGCGGTAGTCGTGGATAATTTGTGGTTCGTGATACTAATGAATACACGATTATCTTTGGTAGTAGTGCATGGATAATTTGTGGTAGTGATACTAATGAATACCACGATTATCTTTGGTAGTAGTGCATGGATAATTTGTGGTCGTGATCTTAATGAATACACGATTATCTTTGGTAGTAGTGCATGGATAATTTGTGGTCGTGATCTTAATGAATACACGATTATCTTTGGTAGTAGTGCATGAATAATTTGTGGTCGTGATACTTAATGAATACCACGATTATCTTTGGTAGTAGTGCATGGATAATTTATGGTCGTAATCTTAATGAATACACGATTATCTTTGGTAGTAGTGCATGGATAATTCGTGGTCGTGATCTTAATGAATATCCTTGGCACGTAGTGCGGGGATGATTCGATGATATGGATTAATTATTGAAGTGAGTCTTAGCAATGAAATATTAATTCATGGATGTGGTAAAAGTCATCTTTGGGTCAGTAGTGCATTGATAGACTTGGTATGATTATGACGAGGATTATTCGGTATATTCATGGCCGTAATTGAAAACACGAATATCCTTGGCGATTGGTGCGTAGATAATTAGTGGTCGTGATACTATTAAAGGCTGCGTCTCGGCATTATTGGTTTCTGATTGTATATCTTTGCTTTGTAGTGCAAAGATGAATTGTTAATAAATATCTTTGGCTTTGTAGTGCAAAGATGAATTGTTAATGAATATCTTTGGTAGGATTGCGAAAGATGAATTTAATGTTTTCAACGATAAAAGGTATTCAAGGTATCCTCACTTCTTTTTATCATATCAGTCACGTACCCTAAATTCGAGGGCGAAATTCCATAAGGAGGGAGATTGTGAGACCCCAGATTTTATCGATAAAGATTTAAATTTTGTGAAATAATTTTTAATATTATGGTGTGAATTTAAGATAATATTATAGTTGTGGGTAATATTTATAAATTTTACAAAGTATGCAGTGGTTATATTATATTCGATTGGTGGGGAATATTTGGTTTATCGGAGAATATTAAATACAATGGCTCAATCATTGATGGACCCCACAACGAAATTATTGTCGGATTGAGAAAAGCGACAAAAATATTTTATTGAAATAACGGCGGAAGTTTTCTGGTTGATCTTTGTTGAACTACTTTCAGTAGTAAAAATGCGATGTCGTGTGGTTGCATAGTAACTTTACGGTATTGATTATTGATCTTATGTGAGAAGTCACTCGGTTTGATTCCATTATTGTCGATTAATAATATGAATTATTATAGCGATAATGACGTTTTATTTTATTAGTATTATTAACGTAATAAAAGCGAAACATCTTTATATAAAAGCGAATACTTTATTAAAGTTATTACATAAATAGAATATATTATATTTTATTATGCATAGTGTTTTTGCATAGTGTTTTGCGTAGTGTTGCATAGTGTTTGCATAGTAAAATGTTTTTATATAAATTGAATATATGATATTTTATTTAAAAGATTTTGCTTTAAATATGGATAAAGTCAGATTAAAGTAAATCAATCTGGACCGTTCATGGATTAATTACTATGCATTCTATTTTTCTATAAATAGAAGCTCATTCCTTCATTATTTTCTTACGAATTCTTTGAAACTCTAGAGAGAGAAATTATAGAGAGAAGGCTATAGAGAAAATCTATAGAGAAAGAAGAAAAGTATTACGGTACTTCTTTACTTTGATATCCGATTGTGTCTTTTACGGTAAGGGATATTATTTGTTGTACCGTAAAGTGTTATTCTTTCTTATTCATGAAGAGAACTTACATTATTCCATTCATTATTATTACATTGGAATAACTTTTGTAAAAGTGGTATACCTATACATAACTTTTGTATCATGGCGTACCTATACTTGGTGAAATCCTTATGTTATTCCATTCTTATTTATTACATTGGAATAACTTTGTATCTGTGAATCCCTATACTTGGTGATCTTCTTACATTATTCCATTCTTTATTATTACATTTGGAATATCACATGCATGTGTTTTACAGGACACAGTTCCATTGTTTATTATTTGAATTTATTATTACATTGGAATATCACATACGTGTGTTTTAGGGACACTGGTTCCATTGTTTATTATTCAACATTTATTATTACATTTGGATCATCACATGATTGTGAATTTCACGACGACTGTTCAGATTATTATTATTACATTGGAATAACTTTGCATACATCGCAATCTGCATGGATGGTGATTTCTTTTGTTATTCCATTCTTTATTATACCCGGTTGGTTAAAACTTTGACTTCATACTCCATGAAATTAGTAGAATATCCTTGATATTTGCGTTTCATCAATATCTTTTATGGAAATATTCTTACGATCATTCGTGAATTTTACTCTTCTCAAAACGAGTATCTTGTTGACAATTTGGGCGTTAATAATTCTGGATAAAATAATTCTTGAACTTGTTTTATTGAATTATTATGTCATTGTCATCATCCTCATGTTATATTATGTTATCTTTGGCTTACGTGCATAGATGAACTTAGTATGATTATGACGAGGATCATTCGGTATAATCATGGCTTGTTATAAATGATGTGACAAAAGTCCTCGATTGCTTTATAATGCAAGTGATGGATAGTTTTTGGTATGATTATGACCGAGGGGTGATTTGGTATAGTCATGACCATTGATAATTTGATGAAAATCCTTGGCCAGTAATGCGAGGGATGATTAGATATTGTGGTTTATTCATTAAAGCTGAGTCTTAGTGATAAAATTGATGAAAACCTTTTAAAACCTAAAAGATAGTAGACTTTATTTTCTACTTGACTCTTTTAATGGATTGCATATTATTCAGCTGTGATTAAGCTGGTTGTCTATTGTATTTTATCGGTTTAACATTGTTGAAGACTATTGATAATTTATTACGCATTATCTTAGTCGTAATATTTCTTCTTTGGGCTAGTTGAGCTCACCCTTTCTTTCTTTGTTCTCTCTTGAAATGAGAACATGCATTTGGAGACGAGTCGGGGAGCGGAGAAATGGTCGGAGGATAGCATTAGTAGTCCTCACTATTACGTGAAATAGTGTGATAATAGTTGTAATGAGGACTCCTTTTGAGTTTGTATAATATCTAGTAAACAATATTTGTATTCAAACTCACGGTTTATATCGTATTATACTATTTGACGAGTTATGTTAGTAAGTTGTATTTGAATTTATGTACCATATAAGTGGCGACCCAAGATGGGTGGCGTATACCTAATTTTAGAGGCGTCGCGGTTTATATCGTATTATGTTGCGACAATTATATTAGTAAGTTGTATTTGAATTTATATACCATGTAAGTGGCGACCCAAGATGGATGACGTATACCTAATTTTGGGGGCGTCACATATTCTGTTCCAACTTTACTCAATTTTTTAAAAGTCATTTTCCTATAATTAAGTGATAAAAATTTTCACAAAAAGCGTTTCTCTACCAAATTCTACACACTTTTTCACATCATAATTTTATTATCATAGTATATTTATGAATTAATATTTTATTATTTTAAGAAATAGATATGACACAAAAATATATAAAAGAAAAAAAAATATGTGACTTGTCACAACTAAACTTAACTAGATCAAGAATAAAAAATATAAAACCACGTAGTATTTAGTTATATATAAAATAGTGAAAGGTACCTAAATTTGTGTACGTTAAGTCTCATCCTTTTAGCGACAAAATGGAAGGTTTACAAAGGGTACTAACTACTAAGAGAAGAGCCCATCTAAGAACAGGCCCTGGCCCAGACCAGCTGTTAGTCTTTTTATTTTATTTTTTATTTTTTATTTTTTGGGAGCAAACCATCTGTTAGTCTTTAATATCAAGCAAAACACCCTACTACTAGTAACTGGCTAATTTGCTTGTCTAGCTTTCGGCTTGAATACAATTTAAAATTTTCGTATTTTAAGATTTTAAATCTCACTATTTCAATTTTAATATATTAAATCTTAATTTATCTAAATTTTTATGATTATATACCCATATATATAATATCAAATTATTATCTATCAATATCAAATTTTTTGACTGTTGAGATAGTTATTTTCTCACCAGAAAATTTAAATTCAATATATGAGAGTTAAATTTCAACGTGTGAAGGACACTTTTTGATTTTTCTGACTTTAAAGGACCACCTGGTGGAATTAATTAAGTAGTTTGTCTTTTCTAGCACTGAAATTTCCTTTAAATTTTAAATTGGAACTGTTAATGCATATAATATTCACTAATTTTATTCCTTGAACACATATTAACACGATCATCAAAATGGAATTTTATTCATTGGATTTGGACCAGCTGATCTACTAATTTTCGCACCATTGTTATATATTTTAAAGCTTAAATACACTTTAAAATTTAAAGTTTTCCACTTTTACAATTTAAACTCTGATATTTTAACTTTAAAATATTGAACCTTAATATTTTTAAATTTTTATAAATTAAACATTTTGGTCACCGACAAATAATAATTAGTCCTAATGCATGAGAGAGTATTTTGGGTAATATCATTCCAAATATATTTGAAAACACAGAAAAATTGTAGGCACGTCATTTGTGTGTTATGAAAAATTGATTTTTTGAAGCCAATATAAAAGATATATACTCTTAAAACATAATTTAATTTTCAGTTTGATAAAAGATCTTAAATATCTTTAAAAAACACAAAAATTGTGGTCACGTGATTAATGTGATGAAAAAGAAAAGTAAGAAAAAATTGGAACAATATAAACAATATTATTTTTACCCTTAAAAGACTTATTTACTCTTCTATTTTGAGTCACGTGACTTATTCCGATAAAAAATATTTAATTCAGTAGTTAAAATGTTTTATTTATAGAAATATAGAGACATTAAAGTTTAATGTCTTAAATATAAAACATTAGTGTAAAAAGTGATTTTTTAAAGTTAAAGTGTATTTAAGTCACTTTTGTTTAATTTTTTAGCACAAACTACTAAAGTGTCCCCTCAAATTGACACTCATGAATTATAATATAGACGATATTGTTCCAACTTTTGCAATAAGAAAGTAGATATTTTAATTTTTGGAAAATTGGTCAAAGCAAATTATTCCCTCAGCTCTAACTAATTTTGGTCAAAATAAATCAATCATGTGCATTTGTAAAAAATTAGAACATTAACTATGACATAATAAGATTAAAATATTAGTGTCTATATTATAATTCAGTGTTAACCATGTACAACTTTGCAATTTACGCAATTATTTTTTTATAACAATTGTATAATGTACAGCCTCAAATATCCAAGTTGACTCATAGCTTAGGATCATTTAATGATTGATCCATATATGTTCTTCAAAAACCAACTGATATACGTAGATCGACAGTACGTGATTAAATGAACGGGGTGACAAAAAATCAAATTAAATTTAAGATATTTGTACAAATCTGAATCTCATGAAGTTATATATATATATATATATATATATATATATGTTTTCAGTTAGTTTAAATGATCCCAAAAAAATAAAAAAAAATTAAGCCGCCCCAGAAGAGGTGATCTATATGATCGACCAGCTTCATGATACAGTAGTTCAATATATTATGAAAACATTGAGGAGGTTAGGGCTTCAAAAGCATCTTCATGGCAAGGAACGGTGAGGCCCATGTTATGATCGAACCCGAATTCTTCAGCAGCTAGTTCAAGAAGGCTTTGGAATTCTGGTCGACCCAAGAATGAAATAGGAACAATGTATCTGCTTCTGTTTTCTCCAACATAAACTACAAAGTGGCCTTTTGGCACATCTTGGGGAATATTATTCTGCCCTAATTTTTCATCATCATAAGTACTACTACCCATGTGTTTCTTTCCCAATATGGAGCATATTTGCTTCACAACAGCCGATTGTGACAATCTGTTTGATTTCCTTAAGCCCATAATATATTTCTGAAGAAATTAGGTGTTGAAGATGTGGAGATTTACAGTAGGAATTAGGAAACGTGAACAGGGGAGGGGGTATATATAGGGGCCGGGGGGAGGGGGGGGGGGGTTAAGAAGAGTAATTTTCCGGGTGTTTTCGCGTACGTACTGGACGTGTGAGAACATGCATATATTGTAATTAGGTTTACTACGTGAGTACTGGTAGATTGTTGGCCTTTATCAGGACATCAAGGTCCATCTCCTTGATCAGTCTCCAAAGATTTCGATTTTCTTCCAAGTTCACAAGTTTCGTTCATTCCCCTACGTACCACTTTCCCAACATTAATATATATTTCCAACAGTTTATGTACGTAATTCGTAGTTCTAGTCTAATACCGATATCAAATTTACGTGCATTAACTCTAACATTGGTGAAAACATGCAGTTCGTAGTCTTACTTTCTGAATTAGAACTATATATGTCATGTTTTAATTCTCCATGTTATATAGTTCATGTAATTGTACATATATATTATATATATATATATATATATATATATATATATATATATATATATATATATATCAATAAATCAAAGTTTACTAGATAAACATTGTAGTACATAAATTAAACATGCATCATGCATTGTTCAGATAAGAGTACATAATTAGAGTAACTAAAACATTCATGCATCATTCATTTCAAGCTAGTAATTACTTAATTGTCTAGATCTAGTAATTAAATTAGTACTTAATATGTGTTCATCTGCGTGCTTTAATTAGTACCGTACGTACAACTTTTAATCTTACAAATTAAAAACAAATGCCTATATATTAACTTAATTTTAAGTAATTATTTTCTCAAATATATTTTATTCAAATGATCAAATATTACAATTGTATTAATTTGTTTGAACTTGTGTTAGGTAACAACTCAACTGGTGGCGCCCCTGGAAAGGGGTCCTGATAATGATCACTTGTTCCTTTCTTTGACACCATCCCCTTTATGTTGGGGCCGGTCGATTACGTTTCTGGTAATCAATCATTGTAGTAATATATATAGGCTGAAATGATTGATTCTGGGAATTATAAGTACGTGATTATTATTATCACCACACTTTAATTTCTATTCCAAATGTTCTTTTTTCTTCTTACAATTATATATATATATATATATATATATATATATACATATACATTCTCACTGGCGCTGGATACTCCTCGTCCATTCGTGTGCAGTATCTATTGTTTTTGTTTTTCTTATTTAATATTGCCGCAATAATATATATATATATATATATATATATATATATATATATATATATACACACACACACATGCATGTAGCTAGCTAGGGTTGATGAGAGTACTTCGATTAGGAGAGTTGAGACCCAGCTCGATGCATGGACGTGGACTAACTGATCAGATACATTGAACAGTTTTGTTCATCATGATAGTTCACTTGCAAGCTGATCTGGAATTTCTTTTAAGCATTCAAATTTACTTTCAGAGAAGACAGTTCTAAAAAGTTCAAAGTGGTTATTTGATAATTAAACTGTTTTTGGAAAGCGCTTAAAAGAATTTTTTATTTTTATTTTTATAAAAATAAGAAGTATCAATTAGTGTTTATGTTGAAGTAGAATTTTAAGTAGTATTGCATTTAGAAATCTTTAGAGGAAATTAAGAAAATCTCTCTATTTATTGGATTATTACTCTATCTATTTCATAAAAAGAGTTTCACTTATCAAATTTTACAAAAGAATTTCTCATTAATAGTAGTATTATAAAATAACACAAGGTTATCATGGTTTACTGTACCAAACTACTAAATTAACATTTTATTATATTTAGAAAAAAACAAAAAATATAAATATATTCTTTTTAACATTATTGATTTATAAATGAGATATTTTTTTTGTGGGAGGAGAGAGAGAACATAGTGATAAACACAATAGATGCACGGGCCCTTAAAATAAATGCAAGAAGTTGAAATTAGAGAGTTGGCCGGAGGAGAACACAAAAAGGAAGTGAATATTGAAGAGAGGAATTGTTACCATCCCAAACATCTCACATGCTACTTCTTACATAAATCAATTTGATACTCCCTACTTTTCATATTATTTAATTATTATTAATTTTTAAAAATAATTTAATAAATTTTTAAACTTCAAATTTATATAAATTTTTAAAAATTTTAATTAATATAATAATAAATATTATAAATCTGTCTAAAAATATTACTCATTGTAAATTTTATTATTTCATAATTTTTTAAATAAATTATTTTAAATTTAAAAATAATTCAAATTAATTTTCAAAAATTAATAATAATTTTATAATTTGAAACATTTGAAGTAGTTTAGGAATATTTCCAAAGATACCTAAATTTGTCCTATGTTAAGTCTTATTCTTTTAGCGACAGAATGGAAGGTGGAAGGTTTACAAAGGGTAGCAAGAGTGATGAGCCTATCTACAAACTTGCCAACTTTGAACGGGCCCTGGCACAGACCAGCTGTTAGTCAACCCCACCAGATAGTTTCATCAATAAATCATTATTCAAAATTTCAAATACTCATTATTATTATTTTTGATCAAACCATTTTAAAAGACTGAAAATATATGAATTCGATAATCATAAAATTAATTTTTAGTAAGTTGATCAATTGATCAATACGGTCTTGTATATTATCGTCATCTTTTTAAAATATTTATTAATATTGTATTAATTAATTAACTAAAATTAACTTTTTACTAATCACTCCAGAATATATTGATAGTTACACAAGATCAGGTAATTAAACCATACGAACCTCCACAATGTCAAATTATTATCAATTATTCATGCAGAATTAAATATCCATCTGCTCACTATATTTTGAGATAGTTATTCTCCCACCAAAAAAACAAATTCAATCCAGTGCTGTCTGAATTATTTTTAACGTGTGAACTGTGAAGGACAAATTTTCCTTAAAAGGACGAGAAGGGTACTCCCAGTACCACACGGGGGAATTAAATTGCTTGTCGTTTCTAGCATTGAAGTTTACTAATTTCACACCTACTTAACTACTCTCTCGGATGAATAAAGTACAATTTATATATATATTAGGAAAAATAAAATAAAGAAAAGAGAAAAAAAATTAAATTTATTTTTAGTTGAACCACAATATTATATAAAGTGATCGAGTAATTTTAAATTTTTTTATATACTAATAGACACCACTAGATGATTTACTTTATATACGTACTTTATCTAATCTTTTAGGAGACAATTTTTTTTTTTACACATTTAATCATTTTTTGGGAAGGATGGAGTAGTTTAAATTTTAAATTGGAACTAGCAAATGTAGCTATATAATCTTCACTAATTTTATTCCTTGAATGAACCAGATCCGATAAAGAATATCAACACACGGACATATATTGATCATCAAAAAGAAATTTTATTCATTGAACCTGATCTGCTAATTTCATACTAGTACTGTTATTTCTGTTTATTTTTTGAAGGCAAATTGCAAAACCGTTTCTTCATATATGTTGGCACCCAGTAAATTGTATTCCTCCATTAATATTTTAGTTTATATAATCATGTCGTTTTAGTCAATTTTTATTTTATTACAATTATTTGTCGTTTAATAGTTATTTAGGAGAATTGATTATTATTTAGGGACAAATTAATTATTACTCCACCTAATCTTTTGATCCATATTTATGAGATAAGTGAGGTGAAAGGTATTATATACAATTGATTATAGTATAGTTAATGCTTTTCAATCATTTGCTTAATTAACAAAACAGCATGGTATAAACACGATATATATTAATTTGAAACGGAATAAATTACTGACGTTAATATTTTAGTTTTTGTAATCATGTCATAGTCAATGTTTCAATTTTATTGCAAAATTGTCCCCTCTAACCAATTTCGGTCAAAATAAATCAATCATGTACATATTATGTGGGTGTTTAAGGGACAAAATAATTAGTTTGTACACTAAAATATATTCCCAACAAATTAGCAAAGGGGTGAAACCTTACATTACACACAATAAAGAGTAAGCTAACAATTTAGCACTTTAAACCCCCATGGTATACACATGATTAATTAATTTTGACCAAATAAATTAAAACATTAATTAACGTCTATATTGCAATAAACATGAATGGACACCTTTGCAATTTATAAATTTTTTTATAACAACTCTTTAACAACCTCAAATATCCAAGTTGACTTCATAGCTTTAGATCATTTAATATGAATGAACCCCATGAAGTTATTTATATATGTGTTTTCAGTTAGTTAATTTAAATGATCCCAAAAGTAAATAAATAAAAAATTAATCCACCTCACCCCAGAAGAGGATAATTAATATAATGCGATCGAGCAGCTTCAATATATCTATGAAAACATTGAGGAGGTTAGGGTTTGGAAAACGTCTTCTTGACAAGGAACGGTGAGGCCCATGTCATGATTGAACCCGAACTCTTCAGCGGCTTGTTGAAGAAGGTTCTGGAACTCCGGTCGACCCAAGAATGAAATCGGAACAACGTGCCTGCTTCTGTTTTCTCCAACATAAACCACAAAGTGGCCTTTTGGTACATCTTGGGGAATATTATTCTGCCCTAATTTTTCATTGTAAGTACCAATGTCATGTTTCTTTCTCAATATGGAGCATATTTGCTTCACAACAGTCGATCGTGACAATCTCTTTGATTTCCTTAACCCCATAATTAATTATATATTGGATAGTATAACTGTATAACTATATATATATATATATATATATATATATATATATATATATAAACTTTTGTTGGTATAATATAATTAATATATATGAATAAGGAAGAAAAACGAAAAGTGCTGGCTGGCTAAGGAATTGAAATAAAGGTGATGAAGATATATATGATATGGTGATTAATTTATATTAATTAGTATGTTGGAATGAGGAAATGTGAAACAGGGGAGGAGGGTATATATATATATATAGGGGCCGGCCGGGTATATGCATGCATATTGTCAAGGGTTGGTTTACTACGTGAGTAGTACTGGTAGCTTGTTGGCCTTTATCATGACATCAAGGTCCATTTTATTCCTTGATTGATCAGTCTGTAAAAATTATGATTTTCGTCCAAGCTGAGAAACTTAATTCCTTAATTCATCGATTCCCTACCAATTTTCCTACATTAATACTTCCAAAAGTTTATGTACATACATAAGAAATATATAATCTGTACTCCTAATCTATTAGACTGTAATTACTACGATTAGTTCTGTGTACATTAATAGTTGTACGTGCATGCATGTACTAATTAACTGCCCACTATATATATATATATATATATATATATATATATATAGAGAGAGAGAGAGAGAGAGAGAGAGAAACAATACATGAATTTAATTGTATTTTGTATAATTAGAGCTACATAATATTGTTTTATTAGTGCACGTAAGCGTATTAATTGCTATTACTAAATCAAAGTTTACTTGATCAAGGGACAAACGAACATAAATATTGCTATATTGGAATACATAAATTAAACATGCATGCATGCATTATTCATTCCATGTAGTAATTACTTGTCTAGAGTAAATTATTACTCAATGAAATGTTCCTTATCTCCTGCATGCATGCATGCTTTTACCGGCTCCTTCTCCGCCACCAAGCTTATGGATCAAGTGCTCGGGCCTTTGGAGTTCTAGTCCTAGTACTTACCATAAACTTATCATGCGCTATATCCAATTTTTTTCCCTTGTTTTTTTTTGGGAAACCAGAAACGTTTATTTGTTAACTAAATTAATTAAGAGATACATGACACGTTCTTTGACTTCTTTCCTTCTTTTTTCTTGAGGGTTTAAATTTTTGGTCTTTCGTAACGCGGCAACATTACATATGTGGGGTTCATGAGAGTTCGATTAGGGGTGTTACCCAGCTCGATTCGTGGTGGACTAAACTCGGATACATTGAACAGTTGCCCTCATCATGATGTGAGATATAGATTCAAGAGTGTAAAAGGGTTAATAAGTATAGTCCTTAACCTAATTGGTTAACCTTAAATTAGATAATTAAGAAAGTGATCTTACATGTTTATTAGGCCAGTCTATACAGGTGTGCATTACATAAATAATAAATTGATGTGGGATGGTTCGTACAATTAATTTCACAACAAGTGGTATCAGGGCTTGGTTATTTTTGTGGTTTTCTTGTGCGAATTAAATGGAGGATTGAACAACAGGTTACATGATTTAGAAGCCAAGAATAGAAGATTTGCTTTACTGCAAGGATTCGTACGAGCGAGCTACTTGAGAACGATAGATTGATCAGTCCACAAGCAAGAGTAACGCGTAGTGAAACAAGATGAACATGAAGACTATTGGCCGATCAGATCGTGGATATATCAAAGTGAATTTCATCTAGGTGCCTAATTTGTTAATTATAACACGGGACAAATTTCGAATCCGAATCAAATTATAGCATAATAAGAGTTAATGTACACACTTGTCTCAATATTATCTTCTTAAGTAATCTCAGTCCACCACATACTCACCCAAAAAATCGTAATTAAATATATTAGCGGTAACAACTTGAATTCTTATATACATATCTAAATATCTCACACGTTACTATGTGGGAACTGAAATGTTACAAAATTTGTCCTTTTATTAAAGTCCTAGTCCTTAACGACAAAATGGATGGTTTACAAATTCATCAGCAAACATCTCACATGCTACTTTTCACAAAAAGAAATTTAGTAGTTTAGGAAGTTTTCCTAAGGTTCCTAAATTTGTCCTATATTAAGTCTTATCCTTTTAGCGACAAAGTGGAAGGTTTGCAAAGGGTACTAAGACTAAGAGAGATGAGCCCATCTATGAACTAGCCCACTTTGAACGGGACCTGGCCCAGACCAGCTGTTGGTCAACCCCACCAGTCACTCAGATATTTTCTTTTTGATGAAGTTTCAATGATAAATGAGTATTCAAAACTTACAAATATTACTTCCTCTACTCGATAAAAAAAAATCCATTTGTTATTGTTAGGAATTTATGACTCATAATATAGAAGTCATTGAAAAAGACTAGTGTGAAGCTTAGCTTCATTTCTAATTCTTTCAGTATATCTGAGTTTTTGCACGAGAAGTCTTGGGACGTCTTTGAGTTAAAACTTGTAAGTGGCTGGTATGGCAAACAACTGGAGAAGCTCTTTGGGCGAGTGGCAGCAGAGCGTGCTTATAGTTTGTCTTGAAGCTTGGCAGCGGTACGTTTGTTTCAACAGAAGAGAGACTTTCTGGGTTGTTAATTGGAAAGGCATTATGGGTAATTGACCCTAATGTGAAGTAGGGTTGGAATATGATTAGTAGGTATATATACTATCTATTGTAAAATCATATGTAACCAAGGAATCATCAATAAACAACAAGTCACATGTGGAGTACCCAAATTAGAAAACCACGTAAATCTATTATGTTCTTCTTAATTCTTTATCGTTTGTGTGCGTGTGTGTGATCCTATATTTTAACAGTTATCAATAAATTCACAATAATGGTGAAAATTACGATAATCAATTAAGTTTCATATAAAAGTTATTTAAAAAATAGGATAATGAAATAGAATTAAAGTGTGCATGGAAAAGTACTTATGCTTCACACTATAGATAATGCTAAAATGATACTCTCTTACTTGTTCTAATTAATTTGAAAATACAAGTCTATTAAGAAGAAAAAGAAAATTCTTAACTACTCTCTTATCATCTTTTTGTATTTTAAACTTTTAATTAATTAAACTACTGACTCTTTCTTGAAATAATATAATAGAGAGGGGAAAATGAGCATAGTTGTGCTTCCAATGTCAAAAGTTAATAGTGTCATGTAATTTTAAATGAATTTTTATTAAGTTAATTAATGTTGGTTTATTGAAAAAATAAGGTTAAAAATATTATTAAAATGGAAAGAGGACAGATAGATTTGGACAAACTAGAAAGAAAATTAAAATAAGTAAACTTGTAGCTAAACTGGCCGGCTCGGAATTTTTCCAAATTTGTTGGAGATAAATGCAAAATAAATAAATAAATAATTGAATTAAGAATATCAACTTGATCAGGCAAAAAAGTCCCACAACTGAACACTTTTGATGATCTTTATTTTCATTGACATGTCCCTTGAATGATCTTAATCATATCCGGGTTGGAAAGTTTGAACTAATTAACGTAGCTAGCTAGTAAATTAATTAATGCATGTACCTTCTCCAACTGAGATTACTTAATTAATTACTTGACTAGAGTAGATTAGTAATATAATTAATTATATCTCCTCCTAAACCAACTTTCTTCTTATCTATATGCTACCAGTTTTTCCATGCATTCAATCCATTCTAGTTATGACATTGTTTCTAGCGGTTGATATTACCCCTTGTCAGGGTAGAAGTTATGTAGTAGATAGTTAGATTAATAAGTGTCGTTTAAAGTATCATCAAAAAATTAAAAAAGTGTCGCTAAATACGTATTAATTTGTTAATTTGTTCAGACAATATCAATTATTTTTTTTATAAAATACTATTGAAATATTAATAACGTTATTAATATTCTATGGCATGATAACTTCTCTTAATTAAATATTTAACTTTTAATTTTATCTAAATATATACTTATAACTTGGGATAAAAAGTCCGATAGATTTTTTATTAAGAAGATGAATAAAATGATAAAATTACCCATAATAATATCATTAAATATGAAGAGAGAATTAGATTAAGAAAAGTATGAGATATTTAATGCTACTACGGATATAATAGGAAAATATGTGTAAAAGTTTAGTTATTAAAGGAAAATGAATATTTAACATGAGACTACCCAAAATAATAATAAAAATTTTATCATGGACGGATGGAGTATATATTATATGTTGTTAATTGTATCTTATTGTGCTAAATAAATTACGATACTACTTATTAAATAAGTAAAATATGTAGTATAATGCAATTCACGTAACCAAAAAAAAACAAGTTAAATGCATGGACACATTTAATATAATTTATAAACAAGTAAGAGTTGGTGTTGATAGTTTTGACATGATATGATTGTCAGTCTTACTCGAGCTTTAATTTTTGAATTCTGATATATATAACCATAAATTGGTATTAAATTACAATATATATATATATATATATATATATATATATATATATATATATAATTGAATGTAATTATAAGAAGATCATAATTATTACATATTTTTAAAAGAATTACTACTGATATTTATCCAAAAAATTATAATTAAAAATTTTATATAAATATTCGCACTATGTATCATTTTCGTTTATTTAATGATCATGAAACTCACAACTACTACCCTAATATGGCAGTCTTACTCACGCTTTAATTTTTTGAGTTATGATATATATAACTACAAATTTGAATAAAATTATAAAAAGATCGCACTTATTACATATTTTAAAAAAAATTATTACTGATATTTATCTAAAAATCATAATTAAAAATTTATATACATATTCGCACCATATATTATTTTCGTGTATTTAAAAAACTCACAACTACTACCCCTAGCATATGTACCGAATAAACCACCGATCGAGTAGTCTCATTTCCTGATGTGGTTATATGGAATCTTTTGGATTAAACTATATACTCACTCCGTCCACCCAAAAGATGACATAAATACGTACAATTTTTGTACAAATTATATAGGAAGATTAAATTAGAGGGAATAATATAAAATGATTTCTAATAATATTCACATTAAATGTGTAAACTATTTTTTTTCTTTTTTTTTGTAATTGTGTCATTTTTTGGTGAATGTAGTCCATGGGCGTATTTATGAGGGTGCAAGGATGATCACTTTGACAACTCTTAAATTTGTAATAACTCTAACTAGTAAGGGATAATATAGTAAAGTGACCACCCTTAAAAGAAAAAAATATATATTCGCTAGTTGTACAAATTTGGAGTCTCAAGTTACATACTTAAAATTTGTACAAAATTCAGTTGCAATTTCAATTCAAAAAATTAAGTATGTACTATTTTCAATTTCAATTTCAATCAAAATTATAAATTTTAACTATGTCGATTCGTGAAAAATAAAAAATAAATATTTGAATAGAAAATCATTTTGCAAACGGAATGAAACAGTGAAAATACTGGCAAACTTTAAAGAGAAAGTGAAGCTCAAGGCAACAAAATCCTGTACGGTTTGTCGATACAGAAAAAAAATCTATCTATCTATCCGTTATGGGGTAAAAGCCAGCCTAATAACAAGTATTCCATATATTTCTGGCCTCTTACATGAGGATGAGCGAGCTTGCTGTCAACTCTATAAAAAGTTGCATATCTAAGAAGACAGAACAGTCTGTTTCTCTGTAGCCTCTTCAGCTTGCAAGCTCTCATAATATTTCACTAGGACTTGCCATCCCCGGGGACACATGAAACCGTCAGGAGGGTTCTCTCCGGTTCTTGCATATGTTCGCATCTACAATATACAATATCATGATCAGTTCACTGAAAGCGTATTCGATATAACTACTCCCTCAATTCCACAAAAATAGTCTTATTTGCAAAATTCATAAACTTTAAGGATATATTGTTCTCCTGTTCTTATCCCTATATATATATATATATATATATATATATATATATATATGTGTTTAGTTTATTATTATAGGCATGCAAGTAAATTTACGAATATAATTATAAATGGAATATAATTATAAATGGAACTCTTTTTGTGGAAGTATTACTAGAGATTATTTAAACACAGGCAACCAAGTGTGGTAAGAATAGGTTGTGTCGGAGGATTTAAAATTTACCTTAACACAAACACCATTAAGCCATTTCCAAACAAACAAATGGGCATTGAACAATTAAATGAACAAATCAAGCAAAATTTCTTTCAGTATATCAAGTGCAAAAATTTACTAATCACATATTATTAACTTTTTGTTTGATGGAATTTTCTCTTGCAGCACAAATTATCACACTTTTCTTTACTATATTTGAGAATGTAACTACGGTCTTCCTTTATTTCCTATAAGCTCAGACAACATTCACTCATCCTACTTAGACAGCTGATGGACTTCCTTGTATGGGTTGAAACCATTAAACATAGATTTCCCTCAATCTATCATATCAGTAGTATTTCTACCATCCCAGGAAAGAGCTCATTTCTCATTCTCTGTTAATTTATCACACATTCATCATAATCTCTGCATTTAAATACTAGTTGTTTTATCATCTCAGTTGCCTATCATTTTGTCTAATACTTCCCCTTCAACATCACAGCCATAGTTAATATTTTTATGCTAACAAAATCAAATTTCTAAGCTTTTTAGATTATTCAAGAAAAAATGGGTCTCAAACCCAGTCACATTTCTCTCTTCTTATTCGTTTTTTTTTGTTAATAAGTAATTTCCCTTTCTTTTTCCATATTTTCTCTCATGTGGGTGGATAAATAAGAATTCTAGTCTCACCTTGGTTCCAGAGATGAAGAGAAAATCTTTAGCTCGTGATGGGTCAAAAAATGCCATCTTCTTTTCTACAGTATTATATGCTGCCACCTGTACCATGATAAACGTAGATGGATTTATTTAAGAGATAACGTATAATATAAGAGGAAATAAACTTTTGAAACTTCGTGTTAAAATAATAATGAGCTTAGAAAAGCTTATTGGAAGAAGAAAATAATTGTAAGAAGAATAGTTCCAGTAGAGGATCAAGGACTAGCATACTTTAGGCCTGTCATAAGGATATGAAACATCTATTCTTGAAATTGTGTAATATCAGCTGCTATAAACAAATACTATTCTTATCATTTTTGTGAGAATCAATTCAGTGATATGGGATCTTACACTAAATTGTTATTATTAGTCGGCATATAAAATAAGAGAACAATAGCAACAGTATCAAATGGAGCTCCACAAATTTCAGGGTTGTTTGCAGGATGAAAAACTTATCTTAAATTGCTAAAGATTAATTATATTTAAGTAATATAGCAGCAGTATTGTTTGATTAAGACATTGAAACAAGAAATATCTCTCAATCCTGAACTTGAAGTAATCCTTTCGCCAAAACCAACCCCCAGGATAAACTGTCAGATGACTCAGATGTATTCGCTAGATACAAGAGTTTTGCAACTAGGCAAGACATGACTTAGTACAGATGAATATAATACAAAAAAGGGGGGGGAAGGGGGGGGAAGGAGCACCATATTGTTTTAGGCTCGAGGCAAAGAAAAAAGTTATGGGCCTTGTGGAACGTACCCTGAATGGCAAGATGTTCAACTTCTCTAGGCCAGGAGCTATGCTAAGAACCTTTTTCCCATGATCTGGATCATATAAATCCCTCTTCTCTGTTGGATGGCCCATACCTGCGGGATCACGACCTACAATATAGAAATTAGCACCGGCATTTATCCTTGCCTTGGCATGCCATTGTACTTCTGTTGGACCCGCATAATGCATTGGTGATGGAAATATAGCTACAATAGTAGTCTCAGGGTCAAGTACTCCGTCTTCTAAGACCTAAGCAAGCAAACATATCTTTAATAAAAGTTGGCAAAAAATGAAAATACATTGAAGTAAAAAGTTTTCAGTTTCAGTCACAATTGAATACAGAATCATATAAGTCATCAATACGAAGTAGCATAAGTTATTTGATACCGGTTATCACTAAATGATATGAAGTGGTATAAGCACATTTGCAAATATTAAAAAATCCTCACACCCTCTAACAAAATATCAAGAAGAACAAGTAATTACATCACATCTGGGTTTATGTCTTTATGATTTGTCATTTGTTATATAAGTTCATTAAGGGAAAAAACAGAGGAAAAATTATTGATTTTCATGCTGTATCCATAGCCTACCCTGATTAGAGATATTAGAATAATATGCAGAAAATCGGAAAAGAAACCTTGCTATGTTGTTCTATACGAACATCCAGTGGCACGTCGTCAGCCTTTGTGAAACCCCCTAAAGGATGAAGCAAAAGAATTGGATTTTTGTAACCCATTTCCAAAAGTCTCCTGCGTGTGTCATTCATTAACAAAGCATGACCATTGTGCACAGGATTCCTTAGCTGAAAAGCAAATACTGCATCAGCCTGACGACGATCAAATTCATTTCTGAGTTGTTGGGGCGAGAGTCTATAGTGATCAAGACCGTCATTATACTTGATAGGTGTTAAAACTTCGATATCTCCACCAATGAGCCAATTTCCAGACGGAGTAATTACCTCCTCGACATAAGGTAAACCTGGAGCAATGGTTCCCCACGTTCTAGCAATTCTTTCTTCTTTGTTATGTTTATATATTTCAATGCTGCAATAAAAGAAAAGTGTACATAAGTGCCATACAGGTGGTTTGTATGTATTTATATACATACACGCAAACACATATATATAGAGAGATGCAAAAAAACAGACACAAAAGAGAAAAAGTTTATGTGTATCCTCCACGGACAGACAAATGACAGCATCTTCATACTTCAAGTTTTTAACATCCACCAGAAGGATTGCATTCGTACAGTTTCCAACAACTTTAAATTTTGGATATGTGCTTAAAGAATGATGTTCGTTTTCTTAATAATATGAACTATATGACTAGATCAGCCGTGTCTTAAAAGTTGATGTGATCTAAGGTAGTGCCTCCATAATACAGCATCTACCAGAGGTAAGGCTATATCCAGCAACATCAAAACTACTAGTACTTACTTATGGGCTAACAGGTCACACTTTGGCCAAGAATAAGAAAGTGGCTTATTTATAGCTAATAATATATTAGAAACAATATAACAATGTTCAATGAGATCTGTTTTTACTTCAGATAATAAAAGTTTAATTTGATAACTAAAAGTTAAGACCAGCCTCTTAGCTCTTCGCAATGCATTTTGCTCTACGATGATAATAACATTTCCTAACATAATTAGAATCTCCATCTCTCTCCAGCTCATATGCGTACAACTTTAAATATTATTTGCTAAAGTGATGCATCCTGGGCCTCATTAATTCTTATAAGAAAATAGCAAAGAAGAAACAGAGTTTCTATGGTGATAAAATTAATTTAAAAAAAATAAAAATAAGGTATTTGATTTAACTAAATTTATGTGTTTGTATGCAGTTGGCTACAAGACAGATTGATGGAGGAAATGAAAGATTTTAAGAATCCTGGAACTGGAATGAGAGACGTTATGTTCTTCTTCAAACACCTAGAAAACTCCTTTTGAGCCATTTCCTACATTCTGCTACTATACTTATTGGGGTAATTACATCCATTGAAACAACTGTGACGCCCCCAAATCCGGGTATCTTCCAACCCGATAGATGGTGCTACAGTCTACACATACATTCAACTGAAATACATCAATAAAGTGAATATGTTTACTATATATTACATAATAATAAGTCTCTTCCCAGGTTCTCTGTCATAGTATTACATCAGTACAAAAGTAATACAATTATATTACAAGGATAACTACTTATCCGTCTTGGCCTTTCCTTTGTCCTTACCGGATCCTTCGATCCGTTCATTATTAGCAGCAATCATATAATTCAAGCAAGGGTAAACATAACTAGCTCAGCAAGTTGAACAGTTATAATGGAACAACAGTCAAGAATCATATGATTTTATCTTCTATAACTGAACAAATAGTTATGAAGTACAGTCTGTCGTTTCTATCAATAATTGAATAGAAATTTCTTCGTACGTTAAGTCCTTTTCGACCTGAATAGGTTCATACTCTATTACGTGCTTATAATCTGGCTTATACAGACGTAATACTGATACATGAAACACATTGTGTATATGTTCTAACTCTGGAGGTAATGCTATCACATAAGTTACTTCTCCTACCCTTTTCAATATCTCAAAAGGTCCTATAAACTTTGGACTTAACTTTCCCTTCTTTCCGAAGCGTATCTTTCCTTTCTAAGGAGATACCTTCAGAAACGCATACGAGCCGACTTGCAATTCTTTCTTCTTTCGATGCGGATCTGCATACTTCTTTTGTCTGTCTTGAGCTGCCACCAGTCGTGTTCGTATCAACTTAACTATATCTGCCGTTTGCTGCACCATTTCAGGTCCTAGCATTTGACGTTCTCGTACCTCATCCTAGCACAGTGGAGTTATGCACTTTCTTCTGTATAACGCTTCGTAAGGCGGCATGCCTATACTTGCATAATAACTGTTGTTGTAAGCAAACTCTACTAGCGGTAGATGATCATCCCAACTACCTTTGAAATCCATGACGCAAGATCTTAACATATCTTCTAGCGTCTAAATTATTCTTTCGCTTTGTCCATCTGTCTGTGGATGCTAAGCCGTACTTAACTTCAACTGCGTTCTCATCTGCTCTTGTAGACTTCTCCAGAAATTCAATGTGAATCGTGGATCACGATCTGACACTATCGAAACTGGTACCCAATGTCTTGAAACAATTTTCTTAACATAGAGTTTAGCTAACTGCTCAAGGTTAAACTTGACTCTTATTGGCAAAAAGTGAGCCGACTTCGTCAAACGATCCACTATTACCCAGATAGCGTCGTATCCTTTCTGTGTAGTCGTAGTTTTATAACCTACAGCTTTGATATCAACCTGTGACACCCCCAAATCCGGGTATCTTCCAACCCGATAGATGGTGCTACAGTCTACACATACATTCAACTGAAATATATCGATAGAGTGAATATGTTTACTATATATTACATAGTAATAAGTCTCTTCCCAGGTTCTTTGTAACCATTACATATGTTATCTGTCATAGTATTAAATCAGTACAAAAGTAATACCATTCTATTACAAGGATAACTACTTATCCGTCTTGGCCTTTCCTTTGTCCTTACCGAATCCTTCGATCAGTTCATTCTTAGCTGCAATCATATAATTCAAGCAAGGGTGAGCATAACTAGACAGTTATAATGGAACAACAGTCAAGAATCATATGATTTTATCTTCTATAACTGAACAAATAGTTATGGAGTACTATGAATAAATCAAAATAATACTTCTCTCTTCTTTAAAATAGTTAACGATGATAAACATCAGTTAAACTTTGAGTTTGATCAAAGACCATGAGCATTTCATTCATTCTTTCTTTGAGACAACTCGACACTAAGTCCGTTAGTCCGACATTTCTTACGAGCACGTCTAGGTGATCAACCTATAGTACTCTATGTTGTACAACACTACTACATTAAACGTATCTACGTTTAAGTTTTGGCAAACTCACATGCCAGTCGATTTACGACAAAAACGTTTGTTTATTCATACTCAGTCTTACCTTTGAATCCGTACCAAAACAATTGGCAGATGATAGCAATATCAATAATGTTTTGAAAGATTATAAGGAAATCCACAAAATACTTTAAGTCTGGTCTAGTCGAAGCAAATGGCTTCGACTCCTTTAATTCAGTTCATGCATATCATACATGAATTATAAAGCTTGTCCAACATAAAATATAGACAAGGGTTTAGAAAACATGTGTCAAACGTCTTCTAACGCAGATTCACTTTCCTTTGGGTGTTTATAAGTTCTACATGACATAATCACAGAGCATAACATGTTAGGTCACATAATAATAATACGTATTGTCATTAACCTATCTTCTTCTGCTTCTCAGTATAAACTATCCGAATTGTTAACTTAATAACATTCGTTAGATTATTTAACGTTCATTACAACTTTATAACATTTTATTTATAAGTTACCATATTTGTTCAATGTTTAAGTAATTACATTCCAAGTAATCTCAAACATACATTTGATGTGAATACGGTCTTCCGTATTACTGAATACAGGACCCCGTATTACAAACCTTACTTTGTGTTCACATTTTCGTTACCTTTTGGTAACTTTTAATTGTTAAACTTAAGGTTTTAATCATCTTTTAAGTTGTTACTTTAAGTTTCATTAAGGTTATAATTCACCTTCAATTAACTTACCTTTCTTTTATGTTCATAAATATTGGTACATTGTCTAGGAGTCCTTTGTTATGTGATGTCTTTGCGGTTGTGTATATATAGCGATATTATGGGATCCGGTGTTGGTATTTGCAGCGCCTGATTCCTTCGGCTTTGGGCGTTCTTGCGCCTCCCTTAACTACTGATTTTTTTTTTCAATTTTTCAAGCCGTTCGTTTCCCGAGCTCGTAACTTGTTCATTATAGCTCGGAATTAGTTCGTTTAAAAGCTAATTTCTTGTTTATTCTTCATAATACTATTTCCCCTGGACAGAACAATTTTTTGCATCCGTTAACGAGACTTCCACTTGATTAAATTTTCATTATTCGTCCGTTTAACGTTCTTGAGCATTCATCGCTCGTTCATCCGTAATTCGTTTATACGATGTCCGAATTCGTCAATTCTTGTGTCTATGACTCATAAATTTCATGGTCTTCAATATGTTAACTATGAATTCAACGATTAACGCCTTTTCTTAGAAATTTCGCCGTAACTTCGTTATACAAGATTTTTACTCCGTTCAAAATGGATTCATTCCATTATTCAATTATCTATCATCCTAACCAAGCATATAGCATCTAATCTGATACCCGATGGTTTTAAACTTGTCCATCAACAACAAGCGCTAAGTTTTTCATGTTTTCTTCATTATGATCTTGATTCGATTATGATTTCACTTAATACATGGTTATTAATGTTTAAGTTCACTAATAGTCATCCTTATTACTCCTTACGAGACACGCTCCACCAATAATCACCTCTCTATCAAGAATTAAGTTAAAGAGATGAAGATTAAAGGTTTAAGTTTCATTACCTCTTGATGTTCTAGCTTTCTTTTTCTTTTTCTTCTTTGGCAAATTTCGAAATTCTCTCTTTTCTCTCTCAAAGTATATAAACTCAAGAGTTGGTGAATTGCTTAAGAAATGCCAAATGAAGTTTAAGCTTCCTATTTATAGACTTTCAAGGTTTAGGACAAAATGGTCTTAAAGACAATTGATGTTGGTTCATACTTTGGTCACTTAGGTTATGATATCATATAATCACACCCTTAAGTTTCCATTCTAGCAAATCACCCCCTCATCAATCACCATTCAAACCTAACAAACCATCATCCACCATCCATTTAACACCAACAACTTTTGTGTCATCACAAAGCATTAAATGCCACCTCCTTTCCCTCCACCTTCTTACTATTCCACCAAGCTTCTAAGAGAAGCTTGGCCACCTCCCTTTGGCCGGCCACATGGGGTTGTGGGGCCCCCTATGGGTTGCCCCATGGGTTATTACCCACACGGTGATCCAACAGTTCGACCCACGGGTTCGGTTATTGATTAGGGTTTAGGTTTAATTCAATTCGAGCCTAACCTTTGGCATGAATTAAATTATCTTTGGGCCTTGATTAAGTTTGTCATTGGGCCTCACTCATCTTTCATTTGGGCTTGCCAAAGTTCAATTTCAATATTTACTAGTCCATTAAGAATAGTTTGTACTCTTAGCGTATAATTCTCATATTCTTCTCGAATATAATATTTATATTATACGTCGTATTATCTTTCGTATATATTTGTACAGTACCTTGTATTATACTCGTATTCTTTTCCGTATAACAACTTTCTTATTATACATAATCATTACTTATTCAAAACTTCACTTTCCCTAACATTCTCGAATTGAGTACACATGCAAAAAACTGCGTTTGCCATAACTGAATTATTATTAGATAATCTTAGAATTCTATCATTAAGTATTTCCCGAAAATTCAAAAATAATTCCTGAGTAGAATTAGTGTTTCCCGAATATAGTCTTAGAATTCTATCATTAAGTATTTCCCGAATATAGTGTTTTTCGGAGAATATCTCGGAAAACTTTTATTTTCGTCTTGAAAATTCATACATTTTATTTCTAGCACGTAGCCAGAATTCATACATCCTTTCTAGTTTATTGAATGACCTTCAACTTGCTTACTCGTTATAATAAACATATAATATAATTTTATTTAATATAATCAAATAAAATTAATTTACATTATAATCAGATTTTCTTGGTCGTTACAACAACAATATAAAATACATAAAATGGACTAAAAAGGTCCACGAAACCTGCCCAGCAATTAGATGGGAAGGCAACTTGCAAAATATAGAAAAACTAATCACTCTGTGTTTTATGGACTATACATAATTAAATTTTCCATGGAAAAAAGCCTTGTCAATTTACAATTATTTCAACATAGGAAACACCCTTTAAAGATAAACTTATAGAGTTCATGTATACCGGACTAATGGAAGGAATTAAGCATCCCAATATCATATATGAGAATAAATACTATAATTAACAATATCTGTTTACCATTCACTTGATCAACTAACAGAATATACATGACCCCCTAAATAAATACTAAACACAAATGAGAAGAAAAATAAAAATACTAACCTCCGAAGAATACCAACCAAATCATCATTAGGTCCGATCAATGCAACATCAGTAGAGCCCCCAATTCTTTCTTTAGCCTCATCGTCAATAGCCAAAACAATAGGCAGCGACATATTGACCACAGACCCATCTTTCATTCTCAGAGAATTAAAATGCAAACTCTGCAAATACTCATTCTCTCTCATGAATCCCCTCAATGGGTTCGCCCATCCTTCACTAATCACATGTACCCATTCAAGATCAATCTGGGTCAGCTTCACTTTCGGCATTGATTCAGCCTCCGAGGCCTTCAAACCCCGTTGGCTCTCCGGCACCACAAGATCAACCAAAGAACCGCCATCCGGATCAATCAATGAGCTCTTAATTGTCAAACAATCTCTTGAACAAGGTGGAGAAGAAGTCATTTTTTTGTGATGAAAAACAAGTGGGTTTGAATAGTAAATTGATTTGGTTCCAAATTGTGTACTGTTTATTGTTTTGGCATGAGGATTGAAACTAGTGACGTGTAGCCTAAGGGTTAAAGACATTTTGAATGGGTATTTCTTTGCTTATATCTGTAATTGCAGTGAAATGAGAGATCCGCCAAAAACGGGGAGATGTATTTGAAGGTTTATTTTTGGTGGACACATTTTGTTCTACAAAAAGGAATAGAGATGGCTTGAGATGGAAAGACGTCCACAAGTATGTTCTTGTTATCAAGAGTTTTTTCTTTTTCCGTTTTTGGTAAAAGTTGACGTATGTTTTCCTTTCTCCACTATTTTGTTTTATTTTTTCTGGTGGGCCGCCGCCATATTTATGTATATATTATAGAATTTTAAGTTTCAATTAAAAGCATCATGTGATTAGGAGGATTTCAGTTGACCCAAATTATTTCTTGGGCCGAACTTTTTATTTCAAATTTATTTTATTTTCACAAAATTTCCTCCACCAAAGTTTCTATGAATATGATAATTTATAAAATCTATTACTAAACAAAATCAATATTTAAAAATCTCGTTCGTCAAAAATAATTTATTTTAAACGAAATTTATTTAAATTATAAATAAATAGTTCATCATACATACTTTTTTTTTAAATGTTTTAATTTATTTTACAATAATTTATTTTAACGAGAAAATATAACTTATTGTTTTTAATATATTAAATGTTGAGTTTTAAATATGTATTTATAATTATCAATAAGAATTGAACCTTTGACCTTATACGTGATTGTTATATCGCTTTTTGTTTAGTAGTACGTCACATAGTAACCAATAACACCTCATCTTGCATAATCACCCTCCTCACCACCCGAAAATCCCTTATCTATCTCGTCCAACCAGGCAACCACCCAGGGGCATACCTGTCCCATAATTTAGTATCGTGCCCTAACTTCAACCTCCTCTCAAATCCTCTTTCTTTTCTAACGAGTACACTTCAAACCCTGATTTCTTATTCGCATATTCCATCTCCCTCCCTATACGAATTGGAATTTATTTATATTGGTTTTTATTTACTATCTATATAAATATATCTATATGTATGCCTATCTTTGTGTATCCATCAATTCGGAATTTATCTATATTGGTTTTTATTTAGTATCTATATAAATATATCTATATGTATGTATATCTTTCTGTATCCATCAATTGTTTGCTGAAATTTTGAGATTAGATTTTACTGGAGCTAGAGGAGTTTAGTGATTCACGATGGGAGTTCCGGCATTTTACCGGTGGTTAGCTGAGAAGTATCCGATGGTTGTGGTGGATGTAATTGAAGAAGAAGCCGTTGAAATCGAGGGAGTTAAGATTCCGGTGGATACTAGTAAACCTAATCCGAATAATATTGAATACGATAATCTCTATCTCGACATGAATGGGATTATTCATCCCTGTTTTCACCCCGAAGACCGGGTAAGGATTAGTTAATTTTGCTTTCGATTTTATTAACTACCTTTGTTCCACAAAAGGAGTCCCATTTGCAAAATTTGCATAGAAGTTATGTTTTTGTTCCATGTTGAACCCTAAATATAATGATTGTTTAGTTTTGATGGCATGATAATGAAATTTGTTATGTTAAACCTGAGAAAGTGGTGTCATTTTATACTAACATCAACAAAGATGGGACCTTTTTATGGAACATAAAAAATTGCAAATGGGATTTTGTTGTGGGACGGAGGGAGTATATGATTTTGATTATTTGTATACGAGTTTGATTCTTTGATTATGTGGTTATTATCATTTTTATGGTTAATTGTTCTCGTTCTATGTTGCTCTGAAACTGTGAAATTTATGGTGGTGCGTTGATTTTGATGTCTGAAAAAACATATAGTTGATTAGTTGGTGATTGTAATGCTGTAAATTGTTGTAATGGTTTGTTTGTTTCTTAATTTGTACTGCCGTGTAGCTGTTTCATATGTTATGATGTGTTAAAGTACTCAGAGTATATTGGAATCGAAAAATGTTGGTTTTGAGTAATGCTATGGTTCTGTTTATCCACATTCGAAGGATACTAAGGCTTGCTTATTTTATGGTTTGATGGATTGAGCCTCCAATAAGTCTAACATTCCTTGAGGAAATGCATAAGAAAGAACAAAACTGCCAGTGTCATCGCCAAACCTTAATGCCTATGAGACGAGCTCTCCTTTTAGGAAAGATGGAGTCTGTAATTTGGAAGACATATATGAGTGCCTACTAGGGGTTTTTATGGGAATGTGAAGTTAAATAATTGAGATGTGTTTCTTAGTTAATGTTGATGTCAAGACTTGTACAGTCTCTATATTTGGTTGAGGGATATGATAAGGTTCTTAATTAAATATATAGCTGGGTAAAGGAAACTCTAGAATATTTTGCAAATTGCAATGCAGGTGAAGTGTATGAAATGTAAAGAACAGCCTGTTTTGAAAATATTTAAGACTCGGTGCTTTAGAATTGTACCAAGCAACAAGTATATATGAAGAGAGGGAAATGCATTATCTAGTTTTGAGATATGTTCATCTTCTTTATTTGCTGCTGGCTATGTATTTTTTTTATTGAATGAGTTTTAGAGTATAGGGAGGATGAAGTTAGGGGATGTGCATTTCCTTATCATTATTTCTTCTTCATCTTATATTCTTCCTCCTTCCGTTGGTGGTTCTCTATCACTTTGTTGTTTCCATACAGTACAAGTCTCTTGTTGACACATGTCGGCACATGGCTGGAGTATAGTAGAGTTGTGTCCTCCAAATCATAGCTGTTTTGTGGTTGTAAAAAAGGAGGCAAAAGTGGAAAGCTACAGGGTGACAAAGGCAAGACTCTTGGTTAAAAAAATTGATGAATTATAGTGGATGTTTGCCTTTCTTGAACCGTGTGGGCTACTTGGAGTAAGTCTGGTTCGGCGTTCTCAGGAATTATAAATATGAGTCTATGACAAGTTCAGAAGATATAGTTTTTTGATATGTAAGTATAGGATTTATAATTACTGGTTTTGTAGTGTGAAAGATAAGATATAGAGAGCCGAAGAATAACGTTCAGCATACTTATTACCTAATCTAATTGTGGTCACATTTTTTTTCACTTTGACATACATGTGTGCCTGGAATACTAGTTATTATTTATTGGTATTGAAATTTTAATGTATGTGTCATGTGTGTGTATATTTATAGATATTTACCTGTATATGTATAATTTGTTTAATATTTAAGTGTCTGCCGAATCGTCAAATCCACGCATGGTGAACCGGAATCCTCGAACTGTATCCTTACTTCTTAGGTAGTTCTATGTGGTTTCGTGGCTTTATAAACAATGTTTTACTGGTCCAATTATTATATTTTCAGTAATTTTATAAGTACTCTTCAGTTTCTTATTTAATTTTTTGTACTCATTTCTTTCATTGTTTATGTTATGTATACAACCTTTTGGATTGCCCTTTGTTATTGAACCATTATTTGTGGACACCAATACCTTGTTTTACATTGCAGCCTTCTCCAACATCTTTCAATGAGGTGTTTCAGTGCATGTTTGACTACATTGACAGACTTTTCGTGATGGTGCGACCTCGAAAGCTGCTATATATGGCTATTGGTGGGTGAAAGGTTAAAATATCTTTGTATTTAATGGAAGTTGATGAAATTCCGTTTGTGTTTTTTATTGTAATTACCTGGATCCTGTTGTAGATGGTGTTGCCCCAAGGGCTAAAATGAATCAGCAGCGATCTAGGCGTTTCAGAGCAGCCAAAGATGCAGCAGATGCAGTGAGTACCTCTTGTATATGTATCTTGTGCAACTTACTACCTTCTAGATACAGTTTGTGACTCCTTTTTTCTAGGCAGCCGAAGAGGAAAGGTTGAGGGAGGAGTTTGAGAAAGAAGGCAGAAAGCTTCCTCCGAAACAGGAATCACAAGTATGTGATTCTAATGTTATCACTCCCGGGACCGAGTTTATGGCTGTTTTGTCAATTGCTCTGCAGTACTATGTCCATTGTAGACTGAACAATGACCCTGGATGGAAATCTGTGAAGGTATTATTTATCTCAACTACACATTTGATTTCCATTAAGTGCTCAAGTTTTTATTTTATCCTAGCTTATGTAAACCTCTAATTGTGGACTTGGCCATGGGTGTGTGAATTGGTTAAGGAATAACATTCTATGTGTTGCTTATCATTCTATTCTTTTGAAGGTTATACTTTCTGATGCAAATGTTCCTGGTGAAGGGGAGCACAAAATTATGTCTTATATTCGTCTCCAAAGAAATCTTCCTGGATTTGATCCAAATACACGCCACTGCCTGTATGGTTTGGTATGTCTTCTGATTCAGCTTACTGTGTACTTTCTGTAAACACAACAGTTCTTCCTTTTTTGCTGCACTATTGACTGTTGTTACTGAATCTTCAACTGATGCTGAATAACAGGATGCTGATCTCATCATGTTGGCTTTGGCTACCCATGAAGTTCATTTTTCAATCCTTAGGGAGGTTAGTATGCTACTTTCTCTCGGAATCTTTCCGTCTCTTAAGAATAGCAAGCTTAATTCAGTCTTCCATGCTTGATGCATGCTATTTTGAAGTTGAATTCTCATTCTAAGCAGCATTAGAATAAGAATATGTTAAACTAATTGCTTTCCCGAGTATCCTAGAACTTCTTCCTCAAATATCATTATTTTTCTTTTATATTAGAAAGTATCATTATCTTTTAAATTTTGCAACTTATCTAAAAAAAGAGAAGAAGAAATAAGCTTTCAATTTTTGACAGTTAGTTTTAGAGTTTCTGTTAACAAGAGCAAATGGTTATTTTTGGGTTTATCTGCAATATGCAGTGCGTCTTTGACTCTTTGTTTTCTCTTCAAGGCCACAAATAATCAACGTCTTTAGTCCAAAATTTACTTGCCAGGTTGTATTCACTCCGGGACAGCAAGACAAATGTTTCCTTTGTGGTCAAATAGGCCACATGGCAGCAGAATGTGAAGGGAAGGCAAAAAGGAAGACAGGGGAGTTTGATGAGAAAGGTGATGTTGTGCCTAAAAAGCCTTACCAGGTTACTTTTGTCCCCTACATTATGAATAACAAAATTGATACTCTGTCAATACTAGTTATATTAATCCTTTTTATCATGCTTCCTAAGACATGTACATCTTGCAGTTTCTCAACATTTGGACTCTTAGGGAGTATTTGGAATATGAGATGAGGATTCCAAACATTTCTTTCAAAATTGATTTTGAGCGCATCGTCGATGATTTCATCTTCATGTGTTTCTTTGTCGGCAATGATTTTCTACCACATATGCCTACACTGGAGATTCGTGAGGTTTGTTAAATATTTTCTTTTTCAATTGAGTATCCATGGAAATGTTAAATTTGGCTGAAACTTGTGATATGTGAACACCTAATCCGTATACAGACACAACAGGCGTAGTTAGAGAAGATCACTGGTCTTTGGGAAGTTGACCTTAATAACCTTTTGCCCTTTCTAAACGGTAACCATATAATATCCTGTGAATTTCAATTAATTTATGGACGGGGTTGTTGATGGCTAATGTAGATTAAGTTGCCAGAGAAAAAGATTTGACGTGATGGAGCAAGCTAGGAAGAAAGACTTTGAAACAATTAATCAGTGCTGAAATTAATAGTAGTGCACCAAAAAGAATACAAAACTATGAAACTCAAAATTAAGAAATTTGTTATAAGTTACTGCCAAAATTGATGGAGATAGCAAGTGATACAGGTTTGGAACCAGAAGATATATTAAAAGACAAATTTGATTTAGAGGACACATAATAAATTGAGGGATTAATTTAGGCTTGCGAGCCATTGGAGTCGCAGCATTAGAAAACTTATAGTTGACTAGACAGACTGATTTATACTGTTTGAGATGGCCACATTTTCTTAGTAGTTGATAGGATAATGGACAATTCGAGATTTTGAAATGTTAATTGAAATCAATTTCCGTTGCTGATGTTTATAACTGGATTTTGGACTGAGATGGAGGCATGAAGTTCAGCATCTTAATTCATAGATTTGTTATTCTTACACATTCTGCTAAGTTTGCATTATGTTGTGAAGTGTCTATCTTTTAGGCAACTGGTTTCCTTGCTTTCTTTGAAGAATCTCAAGAATATTAACTATCCTCTTCTTTTTTCTCAATTTCTTTAACGCTTGCTGTCTAGGGTGCAATTAATTTGCTTTTGGCTGTGTACAAGAAGGAATTCAAGGCTTTAGGTGGTTATTTGACTGATGGAAGCAAGGTATATGCAAATTAGTGATCTTTTGGTCAAGTTTCCTTATATATATAAGCAAGCCGTTCCTCTCAAGTATGCTTGAAGGATTATATCCTTAATTAATCTTCAAGTATTTTTCTTATTTCTGCATTGATTTCTATGTTTAGCCGGACCTGAGCAGGGTGGAGCATTTCATTCAAGCTGTGGGATCGTATGAAGACAAAATTTTTCTTAAAAGATCTCGGTTGCATCAGGTTTGATACAATTATCTTCCTCATTTCTAAATTATATTACTTCAAATGAATGGAAAAAGAAATTTAGGGATTCCTGTATTTAACAATAAAAGTACTGGCATTATCATTATATCTGGTAGTTCTTTTCGTTTGTTTGGGGGTGGGGGGAAGGAGGATGGTTCTTTTTTATGTTTAATGAATCATGTCAATTATATCACTCTGAAAGACAAATAAGGTGAGGAGGATTTGACCAATCTGTCATGTCTTGACTGGTTGTCTGGGTTTAAATTAAAATTGGAAGTAATAAATCAAACCTTGGACGTTATTCTGCTTGTTGATTATGAGAATATTTTTAATTGATATAAAGATTATGTTGACTCTCTTGTTCAGAGACAAGCTGAAAGAATCAAGCGTGATAAAGCCCAAGTGAAAAGAGGAGATGATGCTGAACCACAATTCAAACCTGATATGGTGCCAGTTGCTAGGTTTCATGGTTCTCGTCTTGCCTCAGGTCATTCACCTTCACCATATCAGCAATCAGGATCCAATAACCGTTCCACAAACTCAGCAACTGTTAGAAACGGCAACCAACTCGGGCAAACTACTAATGGTTCCGGGACATCTGATGTTGATAAGCCAGCCCATAAACGACCCTCAAAAGTTGCGTGCTTATCATCTGGGGCCACTATTGGTGCTGCTATTGTTGAAGCAGAGAATAATCTTGAAAGAGAAGTATGTTTTCTTTCTTCGAGAGAGGAACTTTAATACAATTCTGAGTCCATTAGCCATTCTCTAGATGATTTCTATGACTGACCTTTTATTTGGTCTGCTTTTGCTAGTAGAGTTCAAACAGTGCATGTATAGTTGCCTCTTTAATTTTTGTAACATAACATCATAATCTTTAACTATTATATTCTACTAGATTACTTGTTAAAATGTTGCTGGCTCAATTAGTTGTCTTCTACTTTGCAGGTATGTGAAAATAAAGAAGAATTGAAGACAAAGTTAAAGGGGTTACTTCGTGAAAAATCTGACGCTTTCAATTCTGAGAATCCCGAGGAAGACAAGGTATAAGCCTGATGCATGTTAAGTGGTTTAATACCATATATGTTTTTCTGTGCCTGATATGGCATTAAGTATTCATATTACATCTGCTAACCCCAAGTAGTGGAAGAAATGGCAGAGGCCTTGAGAGAGAAATAAATAATCTCATGCTCGCTGGTTCGAATCCCTATTCTTGGGATCAAAATTAGCTCTAAAAAAATGTGTTCACATTATCTGTTTATATGTTTGGTAAAACATTTTGAAGCATCATGGCGTTAGGAACCAGTTGCAAGATTATAAGCAAAGCTGAATGTATAGCTATTACAGTGTCTTATTTTTGTTGTTGTACAGTCTATTAGACATTTAATGCAACAGTTTAACCTTATTATATAGCTGTGATTTTATACTAGCATTTACCACATACATCCACAGAAGACTTGCATTAACTAAAAAAAGGCATAATAATGATTGTCTTAAATCAAGTAGATGTCATGTAAACTTAGACAGTTGGTTAACTTGATACTTGTCAGATGCAACAATGTGATTTCAGAAGACATTTATTAACAACTGCAAGTAATTTTTAACAGGGTTTAAATAATTTAGCTGTAAGCCGTTACTTTTTATCTATAAATCAAATTTGGATTATCTGTTTCGTAGGATGTTTTATCTACTGATATGATTTATATCAGATCCTTGCCACTATTAGAGATTTAGCAGGGTAATTTAATTTTTTAGTTTGCTCTCTTCAGGTGAAACTGGGAGTGCCAGGTTGGAAAGAGAGGTATTATGAAGAAAAGTTTTCTGTAAAAACTCCCGAGGAACTTGATGCGATTCGAAAAGATGTTGTAAGTTATTTAATATGCTTTTCCCTTGATTTCTAATAGATTTATAAAGATGGGTTAATTTTGGTTGACTTATACTTTTGACCCCATCCGTATAGCACTATAGCTGCTCCCCCTTTTTTTCCACGGGGAGAGCCATTAGTAGAAGTAAAAACTACCTTAACACATGTTTTAAATTTTAAATACTCAATGAGAAATATTTTTTTCAAAATTTTAAATACTTGATGTGAATACTATGAGAAATATTAGCGAGTATGTTTACTATCAGGTTGATCTATAGTCCTTTGACTTGCATCGGCTGAATTATGACCAGTAGTGACTTAAACCCTGCTGAACTAATTTAGCTGTTCTCAGCACTTAATTGGTAAGGAGGTTGATTGTTTGTTTTTTTAATTTACAACTTTTAATTTGGTAATTTTAAAAAAATGATATTCTAGTCGTTTGAGTAATAACATGGGTAGTTGTGTTATTTAATCAATTTCGTTAATATTATATAGATTTGACGGGGTCTCCACAACAATCTAGTTGTGACCCAAGTATATTAACATGAGTAGTTGTGTTATTTAATCAATTTTATTAATGGTATTGTTGTCATTTTACCATTTTATTAATCAAAATATATCATTTAGTAGCCAAACCAACTAGTTGTGACAACCACAACAATAATTTTTCTTATATAATATATATACATACACAGTCTGTCTCTCCATCGAACCATAGGGAGCGAACTAAAAATGAATTGAAAGTCGGTTTTCTAATGGACGGATAAAACCGTCACTATAGCCGGTTCGTTTTTAATTCGCTCTCTATGGTTACTGGAGAGAGCCAACCTATACATACATATATATTCCCTTCTCCCCAAAAATGTATGTTGATTGAAGTATGAAAGAACACCTCTCTTGAAGTAATAAGCACCTCTGGGCTTTATGTTAAAGCTTTCCTTGAATAAAGTAGCATAAATTATGTTCAAGTAAACCAATCAACTATGAAGGTGGAGGCTAATGATGACCACCTCTTGAATTTAGGTGGTTTGACATCTGATAATACCTCTCTTTGTGGTCAACATTTTGCATGGTTTTGTTTTAGGTCATTTATCTGAAGTTGTTCCAAGTGCATTTTTATATCAGTACGGGTTGACAAAAATTTTGATGGTTCTTTCTTGGTAGGTAATGAGTTACACAGAAGGCCTATGCTGGGTTATGCATTATTACTACGAAGGGGTTTGTTCCTGGCAATGGTATTTACATTAGCTATTTTTTCTACAGTTTATATGCAACTCAAATATACAATTACGTTCAGTATTTCATTAGGGCACTTGCATACCTTTTTGAAAGAGTGGATTTTATCAAGGTTTATTGCAGCATTCAGTTCTAGATTATGTTCTCTTACTCCACATGAAGTATTGAAGCATATAATTAACCAACTAGTAATGAGTGGAATGACCTCCCTGGATCATCTAGTGAGTCTCATGGCTTATATTTACCCGATGTGGGGCTTTGTTTCTCAACACTCTCTCCAAGGTTTGTCATAATTTTGAGTCGAACACATCGGGTGACACTAGCACGTGTTCGTTGGGGCTTGTAAACGAATGAAATTATCTGTTCTGATACCATGTTGACGCATCCAACTAGTAATGAGTAGAGTAGACTCATGATTATATAGTTAGTTTCTAGACTTAGATTGCCCAATGTGAGACTTTGTAGCTCAACATATACTTATTATGAATGTTACTGAAGAGCGCACCACAACATGTTGCATTGTTTCTTTAGCATGTCTAGATTTTCAATACAAGTTCTTTCTTGCAGGTTTTATCCTTACCATTATGCACCATTTGCTTCTGATCTCAAGGATCTTGGGCAGTTGAATGTAAACTTTGAACTAGGTTCTCCATTCAAACCATTTAATCAGTTGTTGGGGGTTTTTCCTGCTGCCAGGTTGTACTTGGCTTCTTCTATTTTTTGTTCAGATTTTTTATTATCTTGTAAAGTTCTAACTGGGTTCACTTTGCAGCTCACATGCACTTCCTCAGCAATATAGGAAATTGATGACAGATCCAAACTCACCTATAATTGATTTTTATCCAACTGGTAGGTTACTGTTTGGCCAAATGACAAAGCACTTTCAAAGTTTTCTCTTTATTGAATTTACTTTTGGTTTATTTACCAGATTTTGATGTGGACATGAACGGCAAGAGATTTGCTTGGCAGGTACGTTTTCATCCATGTCACATCTTAGGTTTGCCTCATGGACATGATTAATGGGGAATTGCTGCTCTACATATGTAGAATAGAATGTTTTTTTGACATTTTTTTCTGTATGTTTAATGTCTGTAGGGTATTGCCAAGCTGCCTTTCATTGATGAAGCTCGTCTTCTAGCAGAGGTTGCAAAAGTTGAGCATACTTTAACGGTATGATGAATGATGCTTCTAAAACTTACTCAGCTACCAGGTGTTGTGCAAAGATAATTTTGTAAATAATCTCTCTTTGCAGGATGAAGAAGTGCGAAGAAACAGCACAATGTGCGACATGTTTTTTATCGCATTATCCCACCCTTTATCTCCATACATATTTTCTCTTAATGATCGTTGTAAGCAGTTGACAGACGAAGAACGAACTCAAGTCAAGGAGCAACTTGATCCGAGGGCTAGGTATGCATCATTGTTCGCTTGTTTGATTTCTGTTCAATTATGTGCACTTGCTAGAGGAGATTGCTAAAGCCGATTGAGGGTGTAATCTCTATTACAAGTGTCATGCCACTTACAAACATAAGCTTTAGTTAAATCATTACTCTATGAATTTGTTTAGGCTAGCATGAATATTTTGCCATGCATAGTTGTAAATGTCAATAATTTTGAAAATGAAATTAGATGTTATTATCTCATTATTGTTCTCATAACAATGTCCTCCACTTCTTATTTATTGGAAAAATTGTTCTAGATCAGAAACGGAAGTCAGTTTGAGCGACTTTATAATTTCTAAAGCCCTTTATAATTCCTTCATGCATCCAGTGTTCTAAAAATCTCCGCCTAGGCCTGAAGCTTAGGCTTCAAAGGCTCTAGGCGCCTCAGCTAGGCCCAAGGTGGCAAAAAAATCTTTCTAGGAAATTAGGCGTAGTCTAGGTAGAGGTTTTTTTATTTTAATAACTACCCTAACTAGATCTTGATATATTTATTTTTCTAATGATTTACCATATTCATAATACAAGATATCAAATCACAACAAGAAGTGAACAATATCAAGTCAAAATGAATAATTTTATTATTAATTTTTTGAACTTGTACCAACTTCAAATTATATAAATGATGATGCAATTGTAATATAAAGTTTAATTCAATATAATTCTTAAATTTATGTTTAGTTTCTTTAGTTTTAATATTGAATTAAATTCTTGAAATTTTAAATTTTATTATTTAATAGCAAACTTGTTTATGAATAAAACTAATACATTAAAAATATGTTTGAACTTTGAACAATTGCATGTTTGTGTTTGAACTTTGACATTTGCAATATGGATATGTGTTTGAACTTTAAGCAAAAGCCTTTATTATCTTTATTATAGATTGTTTTGCTTTATATTATTGTTTTGTTTGGATAAATGTAAGATAAAATATTAAAATTGGTTAAAATAAAAATTCTGCCTAGGTCGCCGCCCACACCCCGCCTAAGCGCTTTTAAAACATTGCATGCATCCCATGTATATAGAAGAGGTTTATGCAAGAAAATTGATAGTAATGTTTGTTTCTTTTTATTAAAATGGAAATCCCTCGAATATGTGCTGAAATATGATCGTCTTAGTAGTAAATATTACAAACCCTACTCCGTTATCCCATTTAACCAGAAACTAAGCGTGTGAACTTCTGTTTGAATTTTTAAGCAGTAAAAGGGATTGGATCCTCTACGATTTACTCTACAGCTGGAACAGTTAATTTCAAACTATAGTTATTCCTTGTTTTATCAGCAACTTATTCTTGACATGGAATATTTTTGCTGATAATAAACTTTTAAGATCTATTTGGACTCTTCTGATTTTATTTAGGGCTACATGCAGTGGCGGGATGAATGGTTATATATCTCTTTGTGGTGGAGATCCGTGCCCTCCAATTTTCAGATCACCAGTTGAGGGGATGGAGGATATTATGGACAATCAAGTGATGTAAGTAAAGAAAACATTCTGCTGAATCATTCGAGTTAGGATCTTATATATTCTTTTTAACACACTTGTACGGTTTTGCATTCAGTTGTGCTATTTACAGACTTCCAGATGCTCATAAACATATCACACAACCACCTCCAGGAGTTAAACCCCCCAAAAAGGTATTTTAAACATTGACTATGAATTTTTCAGTTTACAAATGCAATTCTTTCTTGGCATTTATACTTGTACATTAACTTGCAGTTGTGTTTCTCTATTTAATTTATTTTCTATGCTATTTATGCTTTCTTTATGGGCATTGATATTACTAAACAATCAATCAGCAAGTTAATGTAGGTAATATCAATAAGAATTAGATCTTTTTAGTGAAGTTAGTTGTCTTAGAGGCTCTGAATTGTTTACATGGGTGGACGCATAGATTTTTTCAAGAGGGGGCCCCCTAATAACTGAATAAAAATAACAAAGCTACTATCCATTACACACAAAAAAAAGTCTCATGTGTAAAACATGCAAATACTAAAATGACGTATTTTTTCCTAATTAAATATAATGAGTTCTTAGTTTAATAGTGGTGACATGTAGTGAAATTATGATACCAAATTTGAGAATGTTATGTCATTTATACTACTATCAATAAAAAGAATATTTTCGTGGAACAAAAATATTGACAAATGAGACTCTTTGTTATTGTGAAACAAAGAGAATAATAAAATTCACCAAATATAGATTTCAAAGAAAAAAAATACTTCCTCTATTCCAATTTATAAGATCATCTTTTACTTTTAAAAGTCAATTTTAGAATTCACACTTAAAATTGATGAAATTTATTAAATAACTACAAAGCAATAAATCTTATAATTAGTGTGTTTTTTAATAGTTTATAATATTTATTATTGTATGGATGAAAATTTAATGTATCTAGGTCAATTTTTAGTGTAAAATATCTCATATTGACTTCAAAGAGTCAAATGATCTTATATTTTAAAACGGAGGGAGTACATAAAAATTACTATAAAATCATTCTTTAAAGTTTTATTTTTTAAAGTCACTAATTTTTTTTATTTAAAAGAGAGATCACTTTACTTAAATACCCCCTATACTAACAAAAAAATTTCAAAAATCAAGAGTGGGAACTTGTTCCCCCTGCCATAGTGTGCATCCGCCCATGCCTGGCAGATACATAGCCTACATAAACCACATGCTTTCCTAAACAGGTACCTGGACCTATTTTGATACACATGCTTACATTTAGAGCTTGCCATAATATAGATTCTTGTAGTGTGAAGTTCGCCTTGTAGACACTGAATTTTTTTACTTCCCTGCCAAATACTTAAAAGCATATATATAAACATATGCTTTCCCAGTATATCTATATTTCGAGTACATATGCTTACATTAGAGCTTTGCCATTTATGTAGGTAAATTTGCAGTGTTCACCATAATATTCAGGATACGCTGCAGCACATATTTATTTTTTAAAATCATCTTTCTCCTTTGACCGTAAATTGTTGCCTGTTTATTTTTCTTTTTTGCTTTTCTTAAATGAGTTGTATCTGGCGATTTGAGGCATGCCTGTTTTTATTTGGAATGTAAATTTGGTGCCTGGCAGTTCCTCATCAATAATATATGCTTATCTTCTTACAGACTGTCACGGTCGGGGATCTAACACCAGAGCCTGTTTTATGGCACGAAGATTCTGGGAGGAAGCCGTGGGAAAATAGAAGGTATACTCAAAACTTTTGGTAATATCTACTGGTCAGTTTACTGGGTTATGTTTTCTAGTCTCCTAAGTAATTGTTGTGGTATATGGTCCTCCTTTCAGACACAACTCCCAAGGAAGCATTTCTGGCCCGCATCTCGGTGATGCTGCACGTCGACTTGTAGCTAATAGTTTACAGGCAAAGACAGAAAGGAATGGTTATGGAGATCAATATGCCCAACCTCCGTCATATGCTGCTTCACGTGGCCCTCCATATCCTTCCTACCAGAATAATAGACACCAGGGTCGGGAACAGTACAGAATGGCACCTCCTAACGCAGCTCATCTTGCTCATAGCTCTGAAGGTCACCACAACCTACCCAATCCTGTTCCTGTACAGAATCGGTTTGACCATAGTTATGGTCAACCATATGCGCCATCAGCCACACGTAATCCTCAGAGTAGGTATCACCCACCATTGGAAAGGAGCGAGCTTCTCACTGATCAGAGTAGGGACTATCTTTCTCATGGACACTATGCGCCAGGATTGCAGCAAAATGGATATGTATATCAACCACGTGGCCCTCATCATGTGGCCCAAACACCCCCGATCCCAGCTGGTGCTCAATTTTATCAGCAGGGGGGATACAATAACCGTGGAAGCTTTCAATCATATGGTGCTACCAACTATCATCACCAGAGCAGTGGTGGTGGCCGGCCACCCCAGGCAAATCCAAACCCAAGCAGAGACTATGGTCGTCCTCAACAGTTTGGGAACACATTCTTAGCACTAGATAGGGGAACGAGTAGAAGGCCGCCACCGCCTGGTTATCGCGGGTAGATGTATTTTACCTGCACTTCTTCCCAGGCAGCAATAAGTTGGGAGGGATAATAATGGAAATGTTGTTCAATAGTCAATTTTCATAGTCTGGTAGTTTATTGTGTTCTTTCTATATAACTTTTAATGTTTTATTTATTTTGCTCTTTGAACTTGGTTTGATTCATTTTTCCTTTATGTTGGTTATATTGTATTCTCGACTCATTTACCCGATTACTGTGGCAAAGGCCAAACATTGGATAATAAACAGTGTAAATCATAACATGTAATTTACTTTTAGAGGACGGGTTCTATTTCCATTGTTAAAATTGGCTTATGACTAGGAGAAGGATATTTAACTTGGGTAAAATGGATTATATGGTTTGTTATTCGAGTAAAATGAAATTAAAGTTGTTGAAGTCTTAGATAAGTAACCTTTTCTTTGAAGTTGTATTATGGAATTAACCAAGTCTGAAAAATTAGACATGCCCCAAAATATATACTTTTTAAAAGATAGAAAGGAGTAGCCCTCGTTTGAATTTCATTACATCCATCTGTTTCCTTCCTAGACCAAGTAATATTTAAGATTTCGGTGTTTTTCTTTTTTCCACGCGTAAATTATGATAGTTTTTGGTGAAAGGAACTCCCACTATCACTATTGGGGTTCACTGTATAGACTCCTCAAAAATTGAGATTAACTTTCCAACAAAGTATGTAATGTCTATGTTACACATGGTTGTACTTTTGGTTGAAATGGGTACGTGGTGTTCAAACTCTCAAAATGCAGTCCTGTAGTTACTAAATAAACGCACTTAAAAATTAATTTATTTTAAACACAGTTTATTTAACTCATAAACACAATAAGAAACGTAACGCAACAAAAATTAACAGTCCGTTTTGAGATCAAAACGCTGATAACTGAACGAAGACGATAAGGATTATACATATCTCCATATGAAAAGCCTCCGTTTCTTTTTCTTTTTTTCATAATTATCTGAAATAAAAGGTGCAAAATATCTCTAATTAAGAAAATCATATTTACCCGCCCACCCGTCAGAGATTTATGTAATTAAAGAAGGCTTGATTTGCTCTACATGTGGATGGTCAAAGATAAGAGTTGACTACTTTAGAACAATCGACCAAAAGATGATGTGCATTAATACAGTCACGGCTTGTGTTGGTCGGATGGTGGGGAATTATTTATATATGTCCTCCACATAACACTACTCTCTTTATATTTATTATTCTAAATTTCATTGCTATACAAACTTATTTGTCTCAAGTTAATTGTGTTGTTAGATTAGCTCTTTCTTATGAAATTATTGTTCCTACTTTATGAAGGATATTTCTTTTAATATACTTGTGTTGATACTTTAATTTTGATATAAGGAGACTCTTGTAGTTTCATCAAAATTTATGTAAATAAAAAATGACTTAACCCATATTTCGAAAGGGCATTCCAACACTTGGAGAAAATCATCTGTTCTGGAGTTACAAACAAGAAATTTCATACTCAAAAAAAGAATTTGATCCCGACTCAGAAGGAACGCTAGCTATATGATTAACACATGCAAGTCACGTTGTTTTCGAAGAGCTGGACAAAAAGAACAAAAACATGCGTCAACGACGCTTATGACAAGAAATTTCATTTTTATAATCGTAAGCAGATCAAATTTTAATGATGGTTTGCGTATGAGAAAAAGACCACTTTGATCCCAAGTCGGGATGTGAACATATGGACCCTGAAAACACAAACTGACTTTCAAAGAAAAAAGAAAAGCAAAGAAATGAGTAGATTTATTTTCAGATTCGTGTACTAGAAAATGAAATTTAAAGCCCATTGAAATCAAATTAAGATTATGGTAAAGGTGGCTGAGCCTGGATACTATTCCAAGATTGTAGGTGGTCCAATTAATTAATTAATTAGTATATATATATATATATATATATATATATATATATATATATATATATTCACATGACTTTCTTAGGGAAAGTTGGTTAGTTTGGTTAGGTACACACACGTGTGGATTATTAGGTAGGCAGTCTGCATTCCAACAGCTAGCTCTGCTCTGGACGGAGGGGGAGTTTTTTAATTTTGTGGGTATAAATCTTTAGTAGCCATGCATTTATGTTAACCAGAAATTAATTCTATTGACGTTACGGCGTCACCTAGTAAAGTAAAGAAAAGAAAACTGATATTATAATAATTTTAATATTTTTTTACAAGGCATTTTTCATATGAATTTTGTGAAAAATATAGGATATTTATAGGAAAATATCAATTTTGTATTAAAGAAAATTGCTGTCCATCGTTTTTACTACATTTTACAATTAATGAGACTTAAATCATGCTATCTTATTTCGAAGGGAATGCTCGAATATTTCATGAGGAAAAATGATACTCCCTCCGTCCTTTAATATATTTCATATCGTTTTAGATGATTTTATTTATTTTTCATTTTATATAATTTAGGAGAATTAACTATAAAATGTTACAGATGAGATAGAGTATGAGATAAATATGGTAATTATGAGAATTTAAGGGTATATATTATAGACAATTGATATTATATTTAATACTATACAATCATTTTCTTAATTTTTGTGTACATTCTAAATTTTTTAACTTTTTGATTCACGATTCATAGATAAATATTAGTAGTAACTTTTTAAAGATGTTTATAAATTTATCACAATAAATTTCAGCACACTTACGAATATTCGGAGAGAGATAAGTTTGAACACTAGATAACTAATTAAACACTATATAACTAAAAAGAATTACAAGCAATGCCTGGATTTTCAAACAAATTCCACAAATTAATTAAATGAAGTCACTGGTGACGCATCTTTAATTAATTCATCTAATAACTAATTAAGCAACGGTGAGACTACTGCAAGACGTACCCACACCACACACATCCTACAGCTATAATAAGCCCATAAGCAGCAAGTGTTGAATATTTATAATTAATTAATAATAAATCTTTAATCATATAGTATTAATAGTAAATTAAGTATGATGTGTTAATTCAAGGCATGGAAGCATGTTTCATGTCAGCTTTAAAGAAACCAAGTTTATACTTCTTACTGCACTTGTTTTCTTCTCATCAATCTTTCTCAATAAATAAGTGCTTTTATATATTCTTCCAGAAGCCATTAAAATAGTGATATAATGGGAGAATAAGAAAAAGATTATGTAATTAAACTACCAATAATCTCCAGTTCATACGTAAGAATTTAGCAAAACTTTTTTTTTTTTGGGGGGGGGGGGTTTTAAATGAATGTACAGATAGGAATTAATATTTTATTTTAAAAGAAAACATGGATTTAGAAATCACGTCAGCATTTGTCATCTTGATGTCAACATTACAATTGTTAACGAAAAATAGATTATTCAGAACATCTAAAATATTAAACTTGATTTCAGGGATTAAAACTTGGTTTCAAAATGTACTGTCACGTTTCTAGTGGCAAGTACACAACTTCGATCATATTTTCGACTACGGTGAAAATAAAAAATTTCCAAGTTTTTTTTTTCCATTGTTTGAATAGAAGCATTAATGTATGATGATTGATAATTCACAATAGTTAATTTTTAACTATAAGCTGTAAAAGAAGTTTGAAATATTTGTCTTGCGCTTCAGCCTTTAAATATATATATATATAAAATATAACTGTGTATTTGAGATATTATAATATGTATGGGAAGCGATACTTTCATAATATTTTTTTTGATATTTTTGCTTGTGGGGCTCACATTTCGTTAAAAAATAGGTTCCACATTTAGAAATATCAAAAAAATTTGCGGAAATTTCAAAAAATATTTATGTATGTGTGACCTATTTTTTAACCAAATTATAATTAAAAAGTGAGAATTACATGCGAAGAATGTTGTGGTGCATGGAAGTATCAATTCCCTTATGTAATTGAAGTAGATTTGTGTGGAAGTGACATGGTATGATTTGTTTGAGATGGTCTTATCTTTGAGTTCATGTGACTGAATTACGAATATACATATATTGGTAATTAATTAAGATATTATGTTACACTAGTTTTGGAAAGAATTTTTGTGTTTTGGCATATATGTTTGTCTAATTGAGTGCGAGGAATATATATAATATATTTACAATAAATAAATTAAATATATCCACATCCTGTAATTTATTAGAAAAATGAGACCCTTTTTTTTCACATATCAAATCATATTCATAAAGCAGTGGCATGTGAGTGAGAACTTTCCCCGGCCAGTCGTATAATTCGGCTCTTATATTTTTTTCAGAAAAAAAATCAGACCAAGAAACCAAAAGGCAGATTCATGCATGCATCAGAAATCTTATATATCCAAAACAGAATTTGTCATTTGCCTCACCTCCCTTTACTTTTTTACAAACACCACCGTACCCTCGACACAACACAATATATATCCAATTCAATTCAATTATATATATATATATATATATAGTTCTACTTTATAATTTCTTCTCAAGTAGGAGTATATATTTTTTATTAATTAGTTTATATATGATCAAAGTGGTAGGTTTTTACTTCTTCTACCTTCCAAATATTTGAAACTATTTTGGATATATATTTGTTACTTTCTTAACCGTGTTATAAATGATAAAGTAAGACCATTCATAATGATAAAAGTGATATTTATGTCATCAAAGTAAATATATTAACAATATTTTCACACTTATTTAAGTTATATTTCAAATTTTTAGTGACACATATTACTATATATGTATAATTATTGTTTTGAAATTATCAACTTATTATAAGCGTTGCAAGTCGTAACCAGCTTGTTTGTCAACATGTTTCTTTCTTTTTCTTTTTTTTTTTAAAAAAAAAAACAAGTAGTAATATATATATATATATATATATATATATATATATATATATCTTAAATTTATTTAATACGATTAACTTGGAATAAACATATCATTAGTCAAAAGATTGAGAACCCACTTTTTCTGGAAAATGATTAAATTAATCAACCATCTAACCAGCTCATTAATTCAGTCAGTCATTCATACTCATACATATGGGTAATAAAAAACAAATTACATATATATATTATAATGAATTTATATTTATATATATCGACAAAGATAGATATGGTTCTCTCTTTAACACACGACTCCTGTTGGAATTTTAAAAGAAAGAAAACACCTGCAACGAAAAACGAGGCAGCGACCAACCATTTATATTATTAGTTTAAGCTTTTGATTGGATAGGGTGACTTGAAGATTTGAATTGCACCAAATAAAATACTACTAATATAAATTAAATTAAATGATGATTTGAACTGCTAGTATTACTAGTTTTATCAGGACAAATTAAGGGAGTAGTATACGTATAACATAATAATAATGATTTGTTTTGAATTTTCTCTTGTTGAGGTTGGAGTGCAGGAAGCAAGGCTTATTTTTGGCATGCGACGTGTACCTTTTTAATTCAACCCCCACAACTGTAATTGCACTAATTGTTCTCTAATGCTAATCGTAAAATGGGCCACAGGAATTATTCTTCAATAGTGCATCCGTGATTACTTTGGTACTAGCTAGTTCGTTAATTGCCTACTTATGTGGATCAGTGGGTAATCATTAACTTTATTAATTGAATTTTTTAAAAAATTAGACATAAAAATTGGACAAATATTTTATAAAAATAAATACAAATTTTATTACTTAAGAAATTATTCATACATATTTAATGTTTTACATTGTCAACTATATTTAATGTATTTATTTTTTATAAAATATTTGTATAAATAATTTCTTACGTAATATAATTTAACATTGTCAATTATTATGAGAATTTTATTATTTAAAATTTAAACAATTATCTTATACATATTTTATACATTGACACTATTTAAATTTAACTAAGATGTGACGTTTTAAACATTTCTCTTGACCGCATTTCTTACTTGTGGCAAGCAAAAATAATTAATGTACATATATGTATATACATAGGGTTATGAAAGCCACTCCTACTCCTCCCCCGAGAATAATTTACATAGAATTCTTTAAAGTTTATATTACATTGTTTAACTATAAGGATATAATATATACTAAACTTAAGAAGAATAAATTGAAATCAAACAAGTGCTCAGTTTGTTTTTGACATCATTATATTTTTCATAATTACTATATATATATACCACTCTCGTCTTTTCTAAAAGTATATAAAGACAATCTTTAAGGTGTTTGTCTAAATTCACACTTAATGAATAATGTTTAACGCATGAATATGAATAATATATGTGACTCGATTAAGTAATGGAAGCTTTTATTGCATATAGATAATTAAATACCTTTTGCCACATAAAGTCTATAAACGGAAACCAGGCTAACACAATGTTAATGTTATTTGATTGTATTTTAATATAATGAATATTAACAAATATTTGAATATATCTTAATAATATATATCTTTGTATTAAGAGGTACTTTAAATAATTTATATTTATATTAGAATCTCTTAATACAAATATGTGGGTTATTAAGATGCATTAAATTGCAATCAAACACCACCAAATTTATTTACGCACTCGTTCCATATTTTTTTAATTGATGTTTTAAGAGAAAATATAAATATTAAGAAATAAAATTAATATTTTAATTGATTGACCAAAATGATGATAAAATATTAATTTTTTTTAAATTCATTGAAAAATATGAAAGAGAAATAAATTAACATTTAAATTAAGTCATTAATATTTTTTAAAATTTATAAAATAACAAATAAAAATAAATTACTCTCTAAAAAATAAATAAAAAGAATGGAGAGTACATAACAGATAAGCCATGTAATCATATATCTCATCTTTTTACAAAAAATCAATGTTCTTACCACGTTTATCTTTTATTTACTTTTTATTTTTAAAAAGAAAAAAAAAGGGAAGTAATTTTAAATATAATTGAAATCCATGTACAAATTGCACTCAAAATTGATAATCAATTTATAAAATTCAAAAAACAATTCGTCTGAAGTAATAAAATATCTTATCATAATTTCTGTTACTCAATCCCAACTCCATAAATGGGTTTCTTCCGTTGCTAATGTTTCAATGTTTGCGACGGTAATATTTGATGCGTCTAAAAAGTTTAATATATCTGATCCCTATTGGTCTGTTGTATTTAAACCTTAACTATACACTTGTGAGTACTTAAACAAGATTTTGATGCAAGAGGATTTGAGTTCGATGATGATGAATTGTCGGATAATATAATGATGACACACAATGATAACACTGAAATACTATGAGTTAGTGGATCGACGCAAGGATGGCTGACATTGATGTTTTCAGGGTTGGGAGTTCGGCTCAGTTGACTTCAAGAGTTCGGCTTCAAAAATCTCTTCATGAGTTCGGGATCAGATCCATTCAAAAATTTTCTCCAGGTCTGGCTACGAACATACTTATATGTAGCTACTCTTATTTTTAGCAATGTTTTCGTTCTTTTATAGTAGTGTTTTATTATTAGGAAGTGGATCTTTTATGTTATTACATAATTAATTACGGCCTAATTATTGGGAGTTTGTTACCGTGATTATAAGGTTTTTGTTAAATTTTGATAAGGAAATATTTAAGCTATAAAGCTTGGGCGACTTTCAAATTTGAATGATGAACAATTTTAATTTTGATAATATTAATTTAAGTATCAGAGAAGTTTCTCTGTGTTTTGGGTAATTCTTGTTTCTTTGCCTATGAATTTTCTACTAAATTAATCCGAAGAATAATCAATATTCTGCCCGACGTCAGTTAGTATATATTAGAGCTTCAGTGTCTTCCTAGGGTGAGATATCATCAGTTTCAATGATTGATGGTCTTGGACATGTTCTAAACAAGGAAGTCCTGCACCGTGATGGTAACGTTTAGGATGTGATGATTGAGAATATATAGAGGCAAGTTGCAGAGTTAACCCAACGTCTAACAACTCATGATTTCGGTAATTGTGGGATGGAAGATTACGATTTTGATTCTAGTTTAATTTTGAAAATTTGTATCACAATCAGAATCAATTTTGGGAGCGTTGTGGACAAATGGATCGTCGTTGAGATCTCGATCGATTTCAAAGTGGAACTACCCGAGTTTTTTGGCACGTTACATGCCAAAGGATTCATCGATTGAATGAATGAAGTAGAACGACTTTTTGAACATAAAGAAGTGAAAGTAATATGCACACAAGTCAATCATGTTTGATGATAAAGCATATACTTTGTAACAATCTTATTCATTTATTAATAAAAAGTATTAATTTATTAAAGGCTTTTAATTATCTACGTGATCTTTGTTTTATAATATGTGATAAACCCATAGTTTTAAGCAATGCTTTTAGAATAATGATGATGATCATTCTAATGAGATCTAAATTCTTAGAAAGCTTAAAACTAAAATAGTTCCCAATCATTGGATTATTAAATTGAGGATTAGTGAATCAGGATAGATTGGTACATACGTTATATTTGCTTTCATTGGATGAGGATGATTGATCTCATGATCATTTGTGTGGAGACACTAAAGCAAGTATGTAGGTGCTTATTAGAGAATAAGTCCATTGAGCATTGGCTTCGCTAAGGAATACCTAATGGAGTTTTACTTGCTTTCAATAGGAATTCTGTAGTGATAGTAAGTCAAGTGATCTTGGACTTGAGATCATCATAGTATCTTGTGTATGATGAGTTATACTTTGACTTATTCCTTAAGACCCTTAGGGTATATCAAAGGGTATGCTTGGGTATAATAAGTTGTACATGGAGATAATGTATGATCAATAAAGAATCTACCACTTACATTAAAGAAGAGAAATGTCCTATGTGATTCGATAAATGACAACCCAAGTAGTCCTTGGCAAGGCGAGAATGAAATTAGAAAGGAGTTTCTAAATTGCATTATTTGGAGTTGTGCATTTAAGGATCGAAATACATATAATTAAATAAAATAAGACTTGACAATAATTCCATGTCTTATATTTAATTGGGACATTGTATGGTGGAAGGATTGAATTGTATGCAGTAACTATTTACTCAAAGGTTCTTTTTATGATTAATGTTGAAATCTATATTATCCGGAAAGTCGTTGATCATTAGGGAGGCTTATCCCTATTCAGAATAAATATTATTTATTTAATTAAATTAATTGTTTAATTTATTTATTTAAATAAGATTAGAATTATTCTAATTGATTTATTCACAATAGGTTTAATATGGAGAACCTAAAGGGTCACACCATAAAAGGAAGAATAATTATTTAAGAAATGTTAATGGCATAATCGTAATAATATGTTAAGTATATTTAATTTAATCTATGGTGATAGAATAAATTAAATAGCTTAATATTTATTATTTAATATTTTAAAAATATTAAATATAAATTAATAAAAGGAGTCTTATTAATATTATTACAATTATTATTATTTTAATTTCTAAAAGAGTTTAGGAATTAATTTAATATAAGTACTGTGACGCCCCCAAAATTAGGTATACGTCACCCATCTTGGGTCGCCACTTACATGGTACATAAATTCAAATACAAACTTAATTATACATACGTAGGTGTAACATACGACAATACATAAACCGAGAGTTCTAATAGGAATATTGTCATTTTAGACAATATCCATACTCAAGAGTCCTCATTGCATTTATTGTCACACTATTTAGCGAGAATAGTGAGGACTACTAATGCTATCCTCCGACCATTACTCCGCTTTCCCGACTCGTCGACTATGTTCTCATTTCCAAGAGAACGGTGAAAGAAAGGGTGAGCTCAACTAGCCCGAGAAGAAATATTATGACTAAGATAATGAGAATAAATTATCATTAGCCTTCAAATGATGTTAAAGCGATAAAATATAATGATAAACCGGTTTAAGCTAGCAATGAATACGCAATCCATTAAAAGAGTCAGTAGAGAATAAAATCTACTATCTTTTAGGTTTTAAAAGGTTTTCATCAATTTTTATCATTTGAGACTCAAACTTAATAAATAAACCATCACATCTAATCATCCATGTACCTACGGTCAAGGATTTTCATCAAATTATCAATGGTCATGACTATCCGAATCACCCCCGGTCATAATCATACCAAAAACTATCCATCAATTGCATTACGTGCCACATCGAGGACTTTTATCACATCATTTATAACAAGCCGTGATTATACCGAATGATCCACGGTCATAATCATACTAAGTTCATCTATGCACGTAAGCCAAAGATAACATAATATATCATGAGGATGATGACAATGACATAATAATTCAATAAAACAAGTTCAAGAATTATTTTATCCGAGGAATTAGTAACGCCCAAATTGTCAACAAGAATCTTGTTTTGTAGAGTAAAATTTAAGAATGATCGGAAGAATATTTCCATGAAAAGATCTTTGGATGAAACTTGAAATATCAAGGATATTCTACTAATTTCATGGAGTATAGAAGTCAAAGTTTTAACCAATTTGGGTATAATAAAGAATGGAATAATAAAAAGAAATCACCACGCATGCGGTACTTGCATGCATGTGTGAGTTATTCCAACAGAATAATAATAACGGAACAGTCCGGGTGTAAAACACTGCATGGATATTCAAATGGAATAATAAATGCGGAATAATAAACAATGGAACCGAGTCCGATTGTAAAACACACGTATGAGGATATTCCAATGTAATAATAAAGAATAGAATAATGAGAAGAAGATCACCAAGTATAGGGATTCACAGATACAAAGTTATTCCAATGAATAAATAAGGATGGAATAACATAAGGATTTCACCAAGTATAGGGTATCCGCATATACAAAAGTTATGTATAGGGTATACCACTTTACAAAGTTATTCCAATGAGAATAATAATGAATGGAATAACAGAGGTTCTCTTCATGAATACAAACGAATAATATCCCTTACGAGTACAACAAATAATACCCCTCACCGTAAAAAAGACATTTGGATATCAAAGTAGTGAAGTACGAAATACTTCTTCTTCTCTCTCTATAGATTTTTTCTCTATAGCTTCTCTATAATTTCTCTCAGAGTTTAAATTGAATTCGTAAGAAAATAATGAAGGAATGAGCTTCTATTTATAGGAAAATAGAATGCATAGTAATTAATCCATGAAGCGGTCAGATTGATTTACTTTTAACTGACGGTCCATATTTAAAGCAAAATCTTTTAAATAAAATATAATATATTCTATTTATATAAAAATATTTTACTATGCAAACACTATGCAATACTATCTTGCAAAAACACTATGCAAAAACACTATGCAACACTATCGCATAATAAAATATAATATATTCTATTTATAGAATAACTTTAATAAAGTATTACATTTTATATAAAGATGTTTTTGTTTTATTACGTTAATAATCTGAATAAAATAAAACGCCATTATCGCTATAATAATTCATATTATTAATATTAATAAATGATAATGAAATCAAACCGAGTGACTTCTCACATAAGCATCAATAATCAATACTGGTAATATGCTACTACGCAACCACACGTGACATCGTATTTTTACTACCGAAGTAGTTCAACAATATCAATCGGTAAAACTTCCGCCGTTATATCAATAAAAATATTTTGTCATTTTTCGATCAATCCGACAATTACATTTGTGGGGTCCACCAATAATTGAGTCGTTAGACGAATATTCCTCGCTAAACCGAATATTCCCCAGACCAATCGAATATAATATAACCACTTGCATACTTTGCAAAATTTATAAATACTACCCACAACTATAATATTATCTCAAATTCACACCATAATATTAAAAATTATTTCGACAAAATTTAAATCTTTATTGATAAAATCTGGGGTCTCACAAGTACTCTCATTTATTCCTAATAGGATTAGGAGGAAAAATTAATTAAAGGAGTTTAATTAATTATCCCTAATAAGATTAGGGAACCCATTTAATTAAAAGGGTTTAATTAAATAATACCTTATTTTAATAGGGTTACTTGATATCTTTATAAGAGAGTCTTATATCGGATATCAAAACTACGTGATATTTCCAATGGTTGGAGAGTGTCCTTTTTCTATCTGAGATAGGAAAACTAGGGTTTGAGCCAATACCCTTCTTCTTGAAAAATCTTTTTCCTTGGTGGATCACCTCTAGAGGCCAAACACTTGGGTGGCTAACATTGATCAAAGAAAAGAACCAAACCCGGTGGATTCAAGTTGAACGCGAAAAGGATTGGAGGTGAACTTGCAGACCGAGGCTTCTCTGATCTTCAAGGGTATGATTTTATTCTTTATCTTTTCGTTTAATTAATAATTATGCATAAAGGGTGATCCGAGTATATGGTTTGTAAATTTTTTCAAACTCTGATTTTACACGTTTCCGCACTTTTTATGCAATTTGATTGCGTTCTTGAATATTACAAACCTAACAGTGGCATCAGAGCCAAACCTTTATGCGAATTATTAATTATTTTAATTTGATATGTATATTGATATGTGTTTAGAATAATTTAATTGGGCATAATTTTATTGTATACAATTTAAATAAATAAAAAAAAAAATTCGCGATACATTTATTTTTTCCCGTGACTTCATGAATTCGGATTACTGATATCATGTGGCCAATATCATTTATATGATATATTCAGTACAGCAGCAAGATTCACGTGATTAACTTGAATCACTTTCAAGGGAATCAAGTATGCTACATGTTATTAGTTATATATATAATGGTTATATATATAATAAATTAACATCATATATATATATTAGGTTATGTTTGTCACGTTAATATATATAATATATTACGGTTTATATATATATATATATATATATATATATATATATATATATATATTAGTATAATAATTTTATAATTAAAATAAAAGTTTATTTTAATCTTAAAATAAAAGGTTTATTTAATATTAAAATAAAAGTGTTTATTTTATTTTTTAAATTAAATTTCATGCTAACTAATTAGAGTTGGAATTTGATTCCATGATAACTAATTGGAGTTGAAATTGGATTGCCTAATTTCCTTAAATAAAGGAGTTTATTTAGATATGAAATATGATTTCATATTATTCAAAATAAAGGAGTTTATTTGTGAATATGAAAAGAATCCGTATTTCCTTTAATAAAGGAGTTTATTTTTTTTTTTTTTTGGAATTGGATTCCATAATTAATTAAAATAAAGGAGTTTATTTTGATTAAAGATTTTGATTAAAATAAAATAGTTTATTTTATTCAAAATTGGATAAATTAAAATAAAATAGTTTTATTTTGATTTAAATTTGAATTAAAATAAAGGAGTTTATTTTGATTCAAAAATAGATTTTATACTAACTAAATTTGCCCATTAAATGATATCAATATATATATTAAATGTTTATTATTCATAAGATGAATGTTATTTATTGATGCATATGGTGATGTGTATGATAATAAATGGGATTGATTATGACTATTGACCAATGCGATTGGATTTTATTTTAGTTGGATGCATGAATGTATGAGTTTTATTAAATGGGGTCTGCATGCACTCGCCTTCTCTAATTTTTCTTAATGTAAATTCTATCTCCTCCTATGTACTTCCCTCGATCACGATCAAGGTTTTATTTATTTTAAATAGTTTTGTAATAGAATAGTTAGAATTAATTTTGAAGAATTGGAGATCAAGGAACAAGGAGCGCTTGAAGACCCGTTTGTAATGGAGCCGGGTTTAAATGTAATAGTTATATTTAAAGATTATTTCTTGCACCCCTAGGGTTTGACCTTTTGGTTCACTTGGTGGCTCTAGTGAACCAAAATAGAATAAAAGTCCATAATCAATCGGGTAGAATATAGTATTCTATATATATGCATGCTTATACTATATATATTATATATTATGCAAACATGCTTCGCATGTTAATTAATATGATGCGTATTTATATATATATATATATATATATATAAATACTGTGCTAAACAAGATGAGACAAATTAAATAACAAACCCCTCAATTTTTATATTAAGTCCTAAGCGTTCAAAGATAGTTGGAATATCGAGCGTCGCCTTTCTAGCATGATAAAATTAATAGAGTATTAAATATTTAATATGAGTTTGTTGTGTCACCACAAGGCAAGTATTAAGTATTTAAGATGTTAATTTATCACATTTGATGCTTATAAAGAAAATTGAACAATATTGTTTTGTTGTGTCACCACAAGGATGATATTTTCTTTTTGAATATATGGAGTGCTAGGTCGGACTTAACTTGGATAATTTTGATTTGGATGTACCACCACTTGATCAAAATAATCTAAGAGGCAAAAGAAAAGGAGTTGCATAGTTGATGTAATTGACAAAAGTTGTCTACCTATTTATTTATATATAGTTTTTGTGTCACCACAAGGCTATATACATTTGAAATGGGATCCTTATTCTCACTAGCAAATCTTTAATCGTGATTTTGCCGAACTATATAAGTGAGGTAATATAGTTTGAAGAAAATAGTGGGAGATACCAATTTAAAATAAGACCTAAATTATTTTGGTAATTAATAAAAGAATGTATGTTAAAATGTTGTTAATTACAAATTCATTTCTGAGAATTTTACAATGTCTAAATTACTATCCTTTGCGAAGCATATTAGATGCTAAATTAACTTAATCAATTAAAGCGGATTGGTTAAGGAATTTGAGAATAGTTCTCATGGTTTGAAAAGTTATCTTATGTCCTTAATCCACGCCTATCCCGCAATGGTTGCAGCATAATGCCTCTGAGGAAGACATTGCTACTTTTAGAAAGTGGCAAGATGATGCTGATTGACTAATGCATCATGCTCGCATCTATGAAGTAACGAGCTTGGCGTCGAAGAAGAAACTATGGATGCTTCTACTATATATTCCGCACATCAAGTAGTTGATGGTGAGGAAAGTGGGGCCCGATAGATATCGAGATATCTAAGGAGCTCTTCCGATCTAGAATGACCGAGTGACACTACTGTAGCGGATAAAAGTCCTTAACATTATCAATTTGATTGATCAATTAGGACAACGAGTTTTGTCATGGATGGAGAGTTGAGCCAAGATTTGATCTTGCACTCACTCCCGGACTCCTTTCACAATTGTTGTGAATTTTTCATATGAACAAGCTAGATATCAGCTTTGCTGATTTGCTTAATATGTTGAAAATGTTGATAGTCACTTTCCAACCAAGAAAGATCAAGTCTTACTGGTAGGGGCCAAAGGAACTTCTGAAAAGAAGAACGATTCAAAGAAGGTATATAGAAAGGCAAAAAAAACAAAGGATAATAAGAACAAAACTGATACGGAAAGCAAAGGAGTTTGCTTCCACTGCAATAAGCACATGGACCTTTGGAAAAGCTGCGAGAAGCACCTTGCGTTGGCTAACCAAAAAGAAGCTTAATGAAGTTTTGGCTACAAATACAATTTTGTTCAAGATTTAAAATAAATTTTCTTTAAGTCAAGGTTCTACTTGGGATATTGGATATCGACTTTGGTTATCATAAATATAGATTTATGAATGGACCAAGAAGAAGTAGAAAGCTAAACAAAGATAAATAATCTTATGTGTGGGAAATGAAGCAAAGGTTGCTACATTAGCCATAGAAACTTATAGTTTAGCAATGCCTACGGGCAAGTCTATTAAGTCAATAAGTTGTTATTGTATTCCAGTTCTCGTTGGAAACATTATTTCCATTTTATTGTTGGACAATGACATCTTTGGTATTATATTTAAGAACAATTGTTGTTCTATTTATAATAATAATGTTTTGTATAGAACTGGAATATTACTTAATAAATTTAGTATACTTGACTTACATGAAAATAAATTTGCATATTGAACAAATTAGTATAAGAAAATGAGATGATCATTCAAATAGTTGAATGTATGCATTTGTTGAAATACAAGTGTGAATTATTTGAAAGGTTCAAAGAATTCAGAAGTGAAACAAATTGACAAAGTATTAAGATTCTTTGATTAGATCAAGGAATAAATACTTGTGCAATAAGTTTCTAGATCATCTCAAATGGTTTTCTCATAATGGACACATCTTGATACGCAATAATTGATTGATGTATCTGAAAGGTAAAATCATACCTTGTTGAACATAGTACGGTCCAAAATGATTTTACCTGACATTCCAAAGTATCCTTCAGGATCATGTCCTAGAAATGGCCGTGCATATCTACGAAAAGGTAACCTCAAAAATCCACCCCAAGACTCCATAAAAGTTATGGGACAGGAAAATTCTAATCTTAAGTATGTTAAGATAAGGGTTGTCCAACTTATGTGAAAAGGTTTGAAGGATAAGCTTGGGACAAGATTTGACATGTACTGATTTGTGGGACATCCTAAAGTAAGTTTAGGGTATATGTTCTATAATTCTACTTAGCAAAAGGTGTTTGTTACGAAACACGCGCGCTTCTAAGATAAAGGTGTTTATCATTAAAAGGGGCTAGTGGGAGGATAATAGATCTTGAAAAGTTCAAGAACCACAAAACACTATAAGTCAAATAAGAGGAACCTATAGATAGACTCTATTGTACCACAAACCGAATCGTAAATGCGGAATAGTACAAGAAGATACCTAGGAGGTATGGATTCATCATGGATGATGATGATGAGGTACACATCATAGAAGATGATGATCGAAATATACGATGAGGTAAGTGTTGTGAACACTCGAGAGAAATGGATTGAAGCAAGTTTCTCAAATATGGAACATTCATTTTGATGAGGCAATCAAAATAGTTTGATTTTATCAAAAATAAGAATGAACATAGTGTGTACAAAAGGGACAGTGGGAGCGCCGTGACATTCCTAATATTATATGAACTACGGATGAGGAATGACATACTAATGCTATAATCAGTAATGATAAAGTTGTCTAAACATTCCTCCATGAATGGTTTGGGAAGAGTATCTTAATTGGGGATATAAATCTATATAGATAGATTTAAGAGGATGCTCGACTTAACCCAAAGAACGTATATTCATTTGATGCTAAAGTCGTTTAGCATGGCAAACTCCAAGAGATGTCTCATGTCGATGAGCTATGGAGTGTATCTCTCTTAATAGTCCCCAAAGACTCCTGAAAAGAGATGTCGCATGAGTGACAATTCTGACGCCCCCAAAATTAGGTATACGTCACCCATCTTGGGTCGCCACTTACATGGTACATAAATTCAAATACAAACTTAATTATACATCTGTCGTGTAACATACGACAATACATAAACTGAGAGTTCTAATAGGAATATTGTCATTTAGACAATATCCATACTCAAGGAGTCCTCATTACATTTATTGTCACACTATTTAACGTAATAGTGAGGACTACTAATGCTATCTTCGGGACCATCACTCGTTTCCCCAACTCGTCGGCTATATTCTCATTTCAAGAGAAACGGTGAAAGAAAGGTGAGCTCAACTAGCCCAAGAAGAAATATTAAGACTAAGATAATGCAGAATAAATTATCAATAGTCTTCAACAATGTTAAAGCGATAAAATACAATAGACAAACCGGTTTAAGCTGCGCGGAATATGCAATCCATTAAAAGAGTCAAGTAAAAAATAAAGTCTACTATCTTTTAGGTTTTAAAGGTTTTCATCAATTTTTATCACTAAGACTCGGTTTAATGAATAAACCACAATATCTAATCATCCCTCGTACCACGGTCAAGGATTTTCATCAAATTATCAATGGTCATGACTATATCTAGAATCACCCCCGGTCATAATCATACCAAAAACTATCCATCATCGCATTACATGCCATCGAGGACTTTTGTCACATCATTTATATCAAAGCCATGATTATACCGAATAATCACAGTCATAATCATACTAAGTTCGTCTATGCACGTAAGCAAAGATAACATAATATAACATGAGGATGATGACAATGACATAATAATTCAATAAAACAAGTTCAAGAATTATTTAATCCAGGAATTATTAACGTCCAAATTGTCAACATGATCTTTGTTTTTGTAGAGTAAAATTCAAGAATAATCGGAAGAATATTTCCATGAAAAAGATTTGGATGAAACGCAAATATCAAAGATATTCTACTAATTTCATGGAGTATAGAAGTCAAAGTTTTAACCAATTTGGGTATAATAAAGAATGGAATAACAAAAGAAATCACCCGTGCATGCGAGACTTAGCATAAGCGAGTTATTCAATAGAATAATAATAATAACGGAACCGTGGGTGAAATTCACACCAACAGGATGATCAACAGAATAATAATAAATTTGAATAATAAACAATGGAACCGAGTCCGGTGTAAAACACGAACAGGATATTCCAATGAGAATAATAAATGCGGAATAATAAATAATGGAACCAGTCCGAGGTGTAAAATACTGCGAACGGGATATTCCAAATGAATAATAAAGAATGGAATAATGAAGAAGATCACCAAGTATAGGGGATTCAGCGTATCTGAGTTATTCCAACAGAATAAATAAGAATGGAATAATATAAGGATTTCACCAAGTATAGGGTATCTGGCGTATACGAAGTTATGTATAGGGTATGCCACTTACAAAAGTTATTCAACGAATAATAATGAATGGAATAATGAAGTTCTCTTCGTGAATAAAAAGAATAACACCCCTTACGAGTACAACAAATAATATCCCTTACCGTAAAAAAGAACCTGGATATCAAAGTAGTGAAGTGACCGAATACTCTTCTTCTTTCTCTCTATAGATTTTCTCTCTATAACTTCTCTCTATAATTTCTCTCTAGAGTTCAAAGGTGAATTCGTAAAAGAAAATAATGAAGGAATGAGCTTTATTTATAGGAAAATAGAATGCATAGTAATTAATCCATGAGCGGTCAGATTTATTTACTTTAATCGACGGTCCATATTTAAAGCAAAATCTTTTAAATAAAATATCATATATTCTATTTATATAAAAAATATTTTACTATGCAAACACTATGCAACACTATCGCATAATAAAATATAATATATTCTATTTATAGAATAACTTTAATAAAGTATTACATTTTATATAAAAGATGTTTTACATTTTATTACGTTAATAATCTGAATAAAACAAAAGCGTCATTATCATTATAATAATTCATATTATTAATAAAACAATAATGGAATCAAGTGAGTGACTTCTCACATAAGCATCAATAATCAATACTGGTGTGCTACTATGCGACCACACGTACATCGTACTTTTACTAAGGAGTAGTTCAATGATTATCAGCGGTAAAACTTCCGCCGTTATTTCAATAAAATATTTTTGTCGTTTTCTCAATCCAAGACAATAATTACATTGTAGGGTTCACCAATGATTGGTAGTTATTGCACGAATATTCCCCTTAAACCGAATATTCGACCAATCGAATATAATATAACCACTTGCATACTTTGCAAAATTTATAAATACTACCCACAACTATAATATTATCTCAAATTCACACCATAATATTAAAAATTATTTGACAAAATTTAAATCTTTATTGATAAAATCACGGGGTCTCTGATCTCCCCTCCTTATGGAATTTCGCCCTCGAAATTAGAAGTGCGTACACTGGTATGATAAAGAGGTGAGGATACCTTGAATACATTTATCGTTGAAAACATTAAATTCATCTTTGCAATCCGCCAAAGATATTCATTAACAATTCATCTTTGCACTACTGGCCAAAGATATTTATTAACAATTCATCTTTGCACTACAAATTTAAAGATATACAACTCATAAAACCAATAATGCTTTGAGGACGCGACTTAATAGTATCACGACCACGAATTATCCATGCCTTCTTCGCCAAGGATATTCGTGTTTTTCAATCTGATCATGATTATACGAATAATCCGTGGTCATAATCATAACAAGTCTATCAATGCACTACTGACCAAAAGATGACTTTTACCACATCCATGAATTAAAATTTCATTCTTTGAGACTCATTTCAATAATTAATCCATATCATCGAATCATCCCCGCACTACTGGGCCGAGGATATTCATTAAGTATCACGACCACGAATTATCCATGCACCTTACCAAAGATAATCGTGTATTCATTAGTATCACGACCACAAATTATCCATGTACTACGGCCAAAGATAATCGTGTATTCATTAGTATCACGACCACGAATTATCCATGCACTACGACCAAAGATAATCGTGTATTCATTAGTATCACGACCACAAATTATCCATGCACTACGTGCCAAAGATAATCGTGTATTCATTAGTATCACGACCACAAATTATCCATGCACTACGTGCCAAAGATAATTGTGTATTCATTAGTATCACGACCACAAATTATCCATGCATTACGTGCCAAAGATAATCGTGTATTCATTAGTATCACGACCACAAATTATCCATACACTACGTGCAAAGATAATCGTGTTTTCAATTACGGTTATGATTATACAGAACAATCCTGGTCAGTCATAATCATACCAAGTCCATCTATACTGCGTGAGCCACAAATGACTTTCAACATAATATAAGCATGAGGATCATGTCAATGATATAAAGAATCAATCAAATGAGATAAAGGATAAATATTAAACATTTATAATATAATTTATCCAGGATTCAAGAATATCCCCATGTTATCAATCACTTAATAATCTTATAATCTAATATCATTAATATTATAATAATTTTTAATCACTTCTTAAATTTATAAATAATTTATTTCAATTGTTTACGCTTTACCATATAATGCATTTAATCATTCAAAATGCCATACTCATAAGATATCATCACCAATTATCAAATCCTCATCAAAAAAAATATGCATATACTCTATATAGGATTCTACAGCCCATAAAATCCTATTTTCAACTTTTAATAACTTCACATAACATATTTAACTCATATGTTCGTAACTAAACTATTTTCATGAAAAATACCAAATCAGTCCCAAAAATATTTCTTTTCTGGGATTTAGCATAATATAGTCCCATAATGAAAATATATTTTTCTCGGAATTTTTAAAATTCATTTACTATTTTTCAAAAATCAATTTCTAATTAATTCCTTAAGAAATTAGCTACCTCAAGTTTAACTTCAAAATTCCCAAATCTTGGCAGGACCTTACACATGTTAACGTGAGCTTCCAGTTTAAATTTCATGGTCATCGGAGTTATAGAACTCGGTTATAGCGCGTTTTAAATCGGAAAAACCTAAATATTGAAATAGTCATAACTTGCTCATTTTAAGTCAGAATGAGCTCATTTTTGGACAGGAGGTACTTTATACCATATACCTTCATGTCCCAAAAGGCCAGAATTTTTCTCATAATTTAAGTGGCCGAAACAGCCCGTCTAAAATCATGGCAGCAGCTTTTTTCGGTTTTTGCAGCTTTGCACTCCTTTGCTAAAATCAGTCCACACAAAAATATACAACACCTTTTCCAGTAATTCCACTTGGATTAGTTAGGTAACTCATAGATCTAACTCTAGGACTTGACCACACTCAAAAATTCAAAATATAATAGGAGATTTGGTCAATTGAATTTCATGTTACGTTTTTCACCAAAATCTGGTTTTTAACTCCTTGTGATTTTTAAGAAACTTTCATGTTTTCACATACTAACCAACATAACTCATCATAACACTTACTAATACCATGTATACCTATAATTTTCATTAGTCCAATGCTTTTATTATGACTTTCATCATAAACCACGTAAAGCTGTTCATTTTAGTTGAAGAAATATTTGAGGTTTAAGAAATGGGTTTTATCTTGGGGTCAATACAAAATTCGATTTCACGCTCTAGGGTAGGCTAGAAAGTCTTCAAGAATACGTCAAGAAATTTATTAATAATAGAAATATCATTCAAAGCTGTGACTCTCATCCAAGACTTGGATAGTCGTCACATTGATACCAATGTGACCACATCCCTTAACCTAGATAGCACCTCACAATGATACCTATAAACTTGCCATCTTCATTCACGATGTAAGTCTCTCTGAGAAAGTCCGTTTCGGTGCATTCCACACAAGGAAGTCAACAACGAAAGGTTCGGGGCTCTTTACTTATGGCTTGATATGACAATAATTGACTTTAGTAGTTTGGTTACTTGAATTCGCACAACAGGTTGGTTATGAATATAAAAGCTAACAACCTTACGAAAAGCATGATGAGTAGTTAACCAATTGATTCCTAAAATAACATCAAAGGCAAATATTTTCAAAAAGATAAGATCGACAGGTAACGTGAAAATGTTTATTTGACTCAAACAAGATTTAAAAATAGTAGCGGTAACGAAGGCTCCTACTAACGAAGTTTCAACCAATAAGTCAAAGTTTAACTTCTTGAGTCAAATTTAAGCGTTGAACACAACTAGGTGAAATAAAAGAGTGGGTAGAACGGTATCTAACACGGTATAGACTTCGCAAGAGCTTATGATTAACTTACCCGTGATAATTTTATTCGGGTTCCTCGTCACGAGAAAAAAACGCTCTCTTAAAACTCTGGCTTTGGTTTTATGCAGGAATGACCTTTGGTGCCTCCATCCTAGTTGAATTTGTCTTGATGGCGATAAAATCGAGCTAAGTGACCTTCTCTTCCACAATTATAAAATGCTTTGGATGGCATGGCTGATTCGGATGATGTGTCCTCTCTCCGCATTTGAAGCATATGATAAGTGATCTTTCTCCTTCCTTAACAACTGGTCTTTGGTCTTGGCGTCTTTCCATCATTGTTGAATCTCCTTTTCTTGAAATGTCCATTCTTATTATTTTGTACGATTACCACGAAGTGGTTACCATATCGCCTGTTGATTCCCTCCACGCTTGTTGTCACCGCTTGATGACTACCTACTCACCGGTATTATAATTTTTGTTTACCGCTTCTCTTTTAGTTACGTTGACTCGTTATCGCGCTCCACTAATCGAGCCCTATTTACAACATCTGAATAAAAACACGGTTTATGAGAAATAAGATGTTGACGTATCTCGGCTTCAAACCTCTTAAAAACATTTTGCGCCATTCTCTCTTTATTATCCACCAAGTGGGGACATGAACCGTGATAACTCGCAAATTTTGCCTCGTATTGACACACGGTCATATTGTTTTGTTCCAACTTGATAAACTCCACCTCCTTCGTATGGCGAATACTTTCGGGAAAGTATTTGTCGTTGAAACGACTCTGGAACTTCTCCCAAGATATCTTGATCAGAGATGAGTTGAGTACGTTTACCGATTCCACCGATGTCTGCTCTCTCACAACACAAAAAGGCGAAAGGAACCTTTTGCTCCTCGGAGCATCCCAAGACATCAAATATCTTGGTAATCTGCTTTATTCATGCTTCCGCTTGAAGTGGTTTTGGCTCTCCTTAAACTCCGGTGGTCCCAGCTCCTTGAATTGTTTAGCGGTGGCCAGCGAGAGTTTTCCAGATATTCCACCTACGTTTTGGGCGGAGTAGCTTTCGCTTTAATGTTGCATGAATTCTAAAACCTCTTAAAGCGCATCGTCGTTCATCAATTGATCGGTGTTGTTGTTTACGGGAGGATTATCGCCATCTGTTGCACATTGTCACGATTATTGATCATGGAGAATCAGCGGTCTCTCTGTGCTCCATTGCTATTCTCAACATTCTCGGATGCCATTTTCAAACACTGCCACAAAATAAGGGTTAATTGACATGTAACATATTATCATTATATTCTAACCGACCAATCAAATACCAAATAAACTTAGGTAGGTCATACTAGCGAAGGTATTCCCCATCTCTCCCTCCTAGTACTATTCTCACATCTTAGCCGGGGATCATATCCTAAGCTCGATACCAACTGTATGCGCCCCAAAATTAGGTATCGTCACCCATCTTGGGTCGCCACTTACATGGTACATAAATTCAAATACAAACTTAATTATACATCCGTCAGTGTAACATACGACAATACATAAAGCGAGAGTTCTAATAGGAATATTGTCATTTAGACAATATCCATACTCAAGGAGTCCTCATTACATTTATTATCACACTATTTATGTAGAATAGTGAGGACTACTAATGCTATCTTCAGGACCATCACTCGTTTTTCCCAACTCGTCCAAAACTATATTCTCATTTCACGAAGAAACGGTGAAAGAAAGGGTGAGCTCAACTAGCCCAAGAAGAAATATTAAGACTAAGATAATGCGAGAATAAATTATCAATAGTCTTCAACAATGTTAAAGCGATAAAATACAATAGACAACCGGTTTAAGCTGCGGTGGAATATGCAATCCATTAAAAGAGTCAAGTAGAAAATAAAAGTCTACTATCTTTTAGGTTTTAAAAGGTTTTCATCAATTTTTATCACTAAGACTCGGTTTAATGAATAAACCACAATATCTAATCATCCCCGCATACCACGGTCAAGGATTTTCATCAAATTATCAATGGTCGTGACTATAGAATCACCCCCGGTCATAATCATACCAAAAACTATCCATCATTTGCATTACAGTGCCACCGAGGACTTTTGTCACATCATTTATATCAAGCCATGATTATTAGAATGATCCTTTTCATAATCATACTAAGTTCATCTATGCACGAAGCGTAAGCAAAGATAACATAATATAACATGAGGATGATGACAATGACATAATAATTCAATAAAACAAGTTCAAGAATTATTTAATCTGGGAATTATTAACGTCAAATTGTCAACATGATCTTTTGTTTTGTAGAGTAAAATTCAAGAATAATCGGAAGAATATTTCCATAAAAGATCTTTGGATGAAACGCAAATATCAAAAGATATTCTACTAATTTCATGGAGTATAGAAGTCAAAGTTTTAACTAATTTGGGTATAATAAAGAATGGAATAAACAAAAGAAACAATGCATGCGGTACTTAGCATAGGCGGAGTTATTCGATAGAATAATAATAACGGAACCGGTCGGGTGAAATTCACTGCAAGCGGGATGATCCAATGAATAATAAATCTTTGAATAATAAACAATGGAACTGGTAAAATTGTAAAACACACGCAGACAAAATATTCCAATGGAATAATAAATGCGGAATAATAAACAATGGAACCGGTCCAGGTGTAAAAAACACGACGAGGATATTCCAAATGAGAATAATAAAGAATGGAATAATGAGAAGAAGATCACCAAGTATAGGGATTCCGCAGTATATAGGTTATTCAGCAGAATAAATAAGAATGGAATAATATAAGGATTTCACCAAGTATAGGGTATACGCGTATCACGAGGTTATGTATAGGGTATGCCACTTTTACAGGAGTTATTCCAACGAATAATAATGAATGGAATAATGAAGTTCTCTTCATGACTAAGAAAGAATAACACCTTACTTACAGGTACAACAAATAATATCCCTTACTAGTAAAAGACTTTGGATATCAAAGTAGTGAAGTACCGAATACTCTTCTTCTTTCTCTCTATAGATTTTCTCTCTATAGCTTCTCTCTATAATTTCTCTCTCAGAGTTTGGTGAATTCCTAAGAAAATAATGAAGGAATGAGCTTCATTTATAGGAAAATAGAATGCATAGTAATTAATCCATGAGCGGTCCAGATTGATTTACTTTAATCGGCGGTCCATATTTAAAGCAAAATCTTTTAAATAAAATATCATATATTCTATTTATATAAAAACATTTTTACTATGCAAAACACTATGCAACACTATGCAACATTTATGCATAATAAAATATAATATATTCTATTTATAGAATAACTTTAATAAAGTATTACATTTTATATAAAAAGATGTTTACATTTTATTACGTTAATAATACTGAATAAAACAAAGCGTCATTATCATTATAATAATTCATATTATTAATCGTGATAATGGAATCAAAATGAGTGACTTCTCACACATAAGCATCGATAATCAATACTGGTGTACTACTTACGCAACCACGTATTACATTATACTTTTACTACTAAAAGTAGTTCAGCAGTATCAACGGTAAAACTTCCATAGTTATTTCGATAAAATATTTTGTCGTTTTCTCAATCAAATAATAATTCTATTAATAGGTCCACCGATGATTGGTAGTTATGCGAATATTCCTCGCTAAACCGAATATTCCCCAACCAATCGAATATAATATAACCACTTGCATACTTTGCAAAATTTATAAATACTACCCATTAACTATAATATTATCTCAAATTCACACCATAATATTAAAAATTATTTTAACAAAATTTAAATCTTTATTGATAAAATCTGGGTCTCACAACAATCATGTATGCAATGAAATATACGAGACACGATGTTGATCGGTCATATTATGGAGAAGTTCACTATGAGTCGTTGAAAAACATCTTAAAGTTCTTAAGCGCACTAAGGATGTGAGCATACATGGTGGGTGCGAATTAAAACTAGAGGGCTTTACGGACTCAAGTTTCGAGATGAGACAAGACAATAGAAAATCCACTTTAAGGTAAAGCGTTATCTTGAGCATTGGTGCGTTGAATTGGAAAGGTTCCCAATGACAAAGAAAGAGTTCTTTGGTTTAGTGATAAAGACAAAGTATATAGCTATAAATGAAGCTGCAAGTTGATTGTTTGGATTAAAAGTTCATTCTGAACTAGGAATAGTTCCTAAGTCTCATCTTGGATCTAAGCAGGTGTTGTGGCACTTTCATTTGATTATAAGAATCATTGAAAGATGGGAAATCACTATAGAGATAGTGGACTCTCAAGAACAACATTACATATCCATTAACTAAAGCTTATCCAACAATGCAGGATAATCGTCACTTAGAGAAGAAGAAGTATAAGATACAATGGCGATTGGCTTTAGTGCAAGTGGGAGATTGAAAGTAATATGCACACAAGCCAATCATGTTTGATGATAAAGCATGTACTTTGTAACAATCTTATTCATTTATTAATAAAAGTATTAATTTATTAAAGGCTTTTAATTATCTACATGATCTTTGTTTTATAATATGTGATAAACCCATAGTTTTAAGCAAAGCTTTTAGAATAATGATGATGATCATTCTAATGAGATCTAAATTCTTGAAAGCTTAAAACTAAAATAGTTTCCAATCATTGGATTATTAAATTGGGGATTAGTGAATCCGGATAGATTGGTACATCGTTGCTTGCTCGTTGGATGAGGATGATTGATCTCATGATCATTTGTGTGGAGACACTAAAAGCAAGTATGTAGGTGCTTATTAGAGAATAAGTTCATTTGAAGCATTGGCTCGCTAAGGAATACCTAATGGAGTTTTACTTGCACTGTCAATAGGAATTCTGTAGTGATAGTAGTACAAGTGATCCTTGGACTTGAGATCATCATAGTATCTTGTGTATGATGAGTTATACTTTGACTTATTCCTTAAGACCCTTAGGGTATATCAAAGGGTATGCTTGGGTATAATAAGTTGTACATGGAGATAATGTATGATCAATAAAGAATCTACCACTTCTATTAAAAGAAGAGAAATGTCTATGTGATTCGATAAATGACAACCCAAAGAGTGGTCCTTGGCGGCGAGAATGAAATTAGAAAGGAGTTTTAATTACATTATTTGAGTTCATGCATTTAAGGATCAAAATACATATAATTAAATAAAATAAGACTTGACGGTAATTCCATATCTTATATTTAATTGGGACATTGTATGGTGGAAGGATTGAATTATGCAGTAACTATTTACTCAAAGGTTCTTTTATGATTAATGTTGAAATCTATATTATCTGGAAAGTCGTTGATCATTTAGGGGAGGCTTATCCCATTGTAGAATAAATATTATTTATTTAAATAAATTAATTATTTAATTTATTTATTTAAATAAGATTAGAATTATTCTAATTGATTTATTCACAACCGGTTTAATATGGAGAACACTAAAGGGTCACACCATAAAAGGAAGAATAATTATTTAAGAAGTTAATGGCATAATCGTAATAATATGTTAAGTATATTTAATTTAATCTATGGTGATAGAATAAATTAAATAGCTTAATATTTATTATTTAATATTTTAGAAATATTAAATATAAATTAATAAGAGGAGTCTTATTAATATTATTACAATTATTATTATTTTAATTTCTAAAAGAGTTTAGGAATTAATTTAATATAAGTACTCTCATTTATTCCTAATAGGATTAGGAGGGAAAATTAATTAAAGGAGTTTAATTAATTATCCCTAATAAGATTAGGGAGCCCATTTAATTAAAAGGGTTTAATTAAATAATACCTTATTTTAATAGGGTTACTTGATATCTTTATAAGAGGAGTCTTATATCAGATATCAAAACTACGTGATATTTCCAATGGTTGGAGAGTGTCCCTTTTTCTATACAGATAGGAAAAACTAGGGTTTGAGCCAATACCCCTTCTTCTTGAAAAATCTTTTTCCTTGGTGGATCACCTCTAGAGGCCAAACACTTGGGTGGCTAACATTGATCAAAGGAAAGAACCAAACCCGGTGGATTCAAATTGAATGCGAAAAGGATTGGAGGTGAACTTGTACCTGAGGAAGCTCGGATCTTCAAGGGTATGATTTTATTCTTTATCTTTTCGTTTAATTAATAATTATGCATAAAGGGTGATCCGGGTATATGGTTTGTAAATTTTTTTAAACTCTGATTTTACACGTTTCCGCACTTTTTATGCAATTTGATTGCGTTCTTGAATATTACAAACCTAACAAGAAGTTCTAGAAAGTGCCAAAGTGATATAGATTGCCATCAAACTCAAGGGCAAAGCATTTGCGTGGTTGGCGCAGTTGAGGCAATCATGAGAAAAAGGCAGGGCAAGGCCAAAATCAAGGATTGAGAAAAGATGAAAAAAAATATACAAGGACACTTTTTTTCTTTTAGCTACACTTAATTTTTGTTTAAGCGATTACACCTATTGAGGCAAGACACAAAATCAATTTATGACTACTCAGAGAAGTTTTGTTAATTGATAGTCCGTAATGATCTAACTAAAACTGAACAATAGTTGGTGGTGCAGTATTTAGGGGGATTATGACAATCCTTCCTGGATGTTCTTAGTTTTCATTTGTTACGTACTGTTTTTGAAGCATACTAACGTGCACGTGGTGTATAACAACATAATTGAAGACTGATGATAAGAAACAATCAAAGCAGTAGACCAACAAACCCTCTGGAATCTCGTCTTACTCAACAACAACCACAGAGTATCACAAACCCTAATATTAGATGTTTCAGATGTGGTGAACAGGGACACAAAGCGACTGAATGTAGGAAGTCTACGAGTGATCAGAAGGGCAAAACCTCCTTATTGGAGAAGACGTGGAAGAAGAAGTGGAGGAGGCTGGAACACCTGTGTATGACGAACATGAAGATAAATATGTGCTTTATAGAGATGAATATGAGAATTTAGTCATTCACAATAGTTTACTGACTCTTAAAGGCGATTTAGTGGATGATTGGTTAATAATTAATATTTTCCATACGACTTGTACAGTGGCTGATAAAGTTTACAAGTTGATCATTGATAGTTGCAGTTGTGAAAATGTAGTCTCTAAAAAGGTGGTCCAAAAATTACAATTGAAAACGGATCATCATCCCAAGCCATATAAATTGTCGTAGCTGAATAAGAGCAATGGGGTGACTGTGGACATAAAATATTTATTTTCTTTTTCAATAAGTTAGAAATATTTTGATAGTGTTTGGTGTAATGTGGTGTCTATGAATGTGTGTCATGTGTTATTAGGCAGACCTTGACAATTAGACCATAGTGTCGTTCATGACGGATGAAAGAATATATACTCCATAACATCAAAGAGAAGAGGATTCAGTTAGCACCTCGTCGGGAAAAAGTCAATTCTACACCGGTAGCCAATAATACTAACATGTTGTCTATGTTCAGGTTTCTAACTGAGGTTGAGCATGAAGGCGTGGTATATGCTATGTTGCCTTATGAAAATAGTGACACAGACAGGAACACAAAGTTACCAACATATGTGCAACAATTGATATTAGAGTTTTCAAATCTGATGCCCGACGCTCTTCCTCCTTTATTACCGCCTATGAGGGACATCCAACATCAGGTCGACCTTGTTTCTGGGTCGAGTTCACAAAATTAACCATCATACCGACTCTGCCCCAAGGAGTCAAAAGAGTTACAGTGACAGTTGGTAGAGTTGTTAGAAAAGGGTTACATTTGTGAGAGTGTGAGCTCTTGTGTAGTACCTACTCTGTTAGTGTTGAAGAAGGATGGCCCTTGGCGTATGTGCATTGATAGTGGTCACAGTGAAATACAGGTTTTCGATTCCACGCCTGGATGATATGTTAAATCAGTTGTCCAGTTCTAATATCGTCTCAAAAATTAACCTTAAAAGTGATATACCACCAGATTAGAATTAAGTCTAGGAGATGAATGGAAAACGGTGTTTAAGATACATCATGAACTGTATGAGTGGATGGTTACACATTATGGGTTTTCCAATGCTCCCAGTACATTTATGAGGTTTGTGCATCCGATTTTGTGACCTTTCATAGGAAAAATTAAATTTGTGGTTGTCTACTTCCATGATATTCTCATCTATAACCCGACAAGGGCGTTCCACCATGAGTACCTCCGTACTGTTTTTGAAATCTTGAGGAATGAGCGTCTGTTCGTCAACCAAAAGAAAAGTTCTTACTTCACTGCTTCTGTAACTTTTCCTGGTTTTGTTGTGTTTACCAAAGGTATTCATGTAGACCAGTCAAAGATCGATGCAGTCTTAGTGTGGCCCACACCGAAAAATTTATATGATGTTGGAAGTTTCCATGGGTAAGTATTATTCTACCGTCAATTCATTTGAAATTTCAGCACCCTAATTGCACCTATCAATGAATGCCTTAAGGGACGTGAATTCCAGTTATATGAAGAGGTCGAAGCCAATTTTCAAATGGTCAAGCAGAAGATGACAACATCACCGGTTTTAGCACTTCCTGATTTTGAGAGGATGTTTGAAATGAATCGTGATGCATTGAGGGTTGGGATTAATGGTGTTCTGAGTAAGGAAGGACGTCAAGTAACATTCTTCAGCGAAAAGTTAAGATCTGGAGTTTAATGCCATCGTTCAGACCTTGAAGTATTGGCTTCACTACCTCATACAAGAAGACTTCATTCTTGTTACTCATCATGAAGCCCTCAAATACATCAATAACCAACACAAGTTGAGCCGGAGACTTGCCAAATGGGTGGCGTACCTGCAAGAATTCACTTTTATGTTGAGGTTCCAAGCAGGAAGTCTAAATCGTGTTGTCGGTGCTCTAAGCCGACGCACGATGCTCATTACCACCATTAGTAATCGAGTCGTATACTTTACAACTTTCACTTAGATGTATGTCGAGGACCCTTTATTCGGAAAGATAATTAAGGAGGTAAGTAAAGGTTGGCGTCATGATTTTATTCTGCATAATGAATACTTGTTTCGTGGTATGTAGTTGTGTATTCCAGATTGTTCACTCAGTCAATGGATCATACGTTAACTTCACAATGAATGTCACTTCTGGCAAGATAAGACGTTGGCCCTGATTTCGACTAATTACTATTGGCCCAAGATACCCAGTGATGTGGCTCATTATGTGCGGCGTTGTAATGCGTTTTAACGGTCATAAGGCATTCTCACTAATGTAAGATTATACACGCCTTTGCCCGTTCCTGAATCCCCTAGTTTAATGTCAGCATGGACTTTGTGTTGGGTTTACCCCGTACCAAACGAGCGATGGATTCTATTTTGGTTGTGGTTAACCGATTTTCCAAGATGGCCCATTTTGTAACTTGTAGGAAAACAATAAATGCTAACCGGATCATCCATCTCTATTTTCGAGAGATTGTGTGTTTACATAGTGTTCCGAGATCAATCACTTCTAATCATAACACTAAGTTCAGAAGTCATTTCTAGAAAAGTTTATGGGAGAAGCTCGGAACGTAAATGAATTTTAGCAGTGTATACCACCCCAAACGGATGGTCAAACCGAAGTGGTGAACCGAAGTTTTGGTAACCTCTTAAGGTGTTTGGTTGGTACTAAACCAAAGCAGTGGGATTTGGCGCTACCCCAAGCAGAATTTGTGTACAACAGGTCAAAGAACAGAACCACCGGTATGAGTCCTTTTGAGATTTTCTGTGGTCATAATGAAAGTAATATGCACACAAGCCAATCATGTTTGATGATAAAGCATATACTTTGTAACAATCTTATTCATTTATTAATAAAAAGTATTAATTTATTAAAGGCTTTTAATTATCTACATGATGCTGTTTTATAATATGTGATAAACCCATAGTTTTAAGCAATGCTTTTAGAATAATGATGATGATCATTCTAATGAGATCTAAATTCTTTGAAAGCTTAAAACTAAAATAGTTCCCAATCGTTGGATTACTAAATTGGGGATTAGTGAATCTGGATAGATTGGTACATACGTTGCTTGCTCATTGGATGAGGATGATTGATCTCATGATCATTTTGTGTGGAGACACTAAAGCAAGTATGTAGGTGCTTATTAGAGAATAAGTCATTTGAGCATTGGCTCGCTAAGGAATACCTAATGGAGTTTTATTTACTGTCAATAGGAATTCTCAGTAGTGATAGTAGTACAAGTAATCCTTGGACTTGAGATCATCATAGTATCTTGTGTATGATGAGTTATACTGACTTATTCCTTAAGACCCTTAGGGTATATCAAAGGGTATGCTTGGGTATAATAAGTTTTATACGTAGAGATAATGTATGATCAATAAAGAATCTACCACTTCTAATAAAAGAAGAGAAATGTCCTATGTGATTCGATAAATGACAACCCAGTGAGTCCTTGGCGGCGTAATGAAATTAGAAAGGAGTTTTAATTACATTATTTGAGAGTTAATGCATTTAAGGATCGAAATACATATAATTAAATAAAATAAGACTTGTGAGAATTCCATGTCTTATATTTAATTGGGACATTGTATGGTGGAAGGATTGAATTATGCGGTAACTATTTACTCAAAGGTTCTTTAATGATTAATGTTGAAATCTATATTATCCGGAAAGTCGTTGATCGCTAGGGGAGGCTTTATCCCTATTGTAGAATAAATATTATTTAAATAAATTAATTATTTAATTTATTTATTTAAATAAGATTAGAATTGTTCTAATTGATTTATTCACAACCTAGGTTTAATATGGAGAACCTAAAGGGTCACACCATAAAAGGAAGAATAATTATTTAAGAAGTTAATGGCATAATCGTAATAATATGTTATGTATATTTAATTTAATCTATGGTGATAGAATAAATTAAATAGCTTAATATTTATTATTTAATATTTTAGAAATATTAAATATAAATTAATAAGAGAGTCTTATTAATATTATTACAATTATTATTATTATTTTAATTTCTAAAAGAGTTTAGGAATTAATTTAATATAAGTACTCTCATTTATTCCTAATAGGATTAGGAGGAAAATTAGTTAAAGGAGTTTAATTAATTATCCCTAATAAGATTAGGGAGTTTAATTAATTAAAAGAATTTAATTAATTAAATAAAACCCAATTCCTTAATTGTTAAGGTGGGTTGCCCACATCTATAAATAAGAGGAGTCTTATTATGGATAAGTGGGTTGTTGATTTTTCAACATCTGACATAATTCCAATTGTTGGGAGAGTACCCTTTCTATATAGAGATGAAAACTAGAGTTTGAGCCAAATACCCTTCTTCTTCAATTCTTCTTCTTCCTGGTGGATCACCCCAGAGGCCAAACACTTGGGTGGCTAACGTTGATCAAAGGAAGGAACCAAACCCGGTGGATTCAAGATGAACGCGAAAAGGATTGGAGGTGAACTTGTACTGAGGAAGCTCGATCTTCGCGGTATGATTTTATTCTTTATCTTTTCGTTTAATTAATAATTGTGCATAAAGGGTGATCCGGGTTTATGGTTTGTAAATAATTTTTAAACTCGATTTTACACGCTTAGCATTATTTTTGCAATTTGATCACAATACATGAATATTTCAAACCTAACAGTGGCATCAGAGCCAAACCTTTATGCAAATTATTAATTATTTTAATTTAATATGTATATTGATATGTGTTTAGAACAATTTAATTGGGCATAATTTAATTATATAAAATTTTAAAAAAAAAAAAAAAAAAAAGTGAGAACATACTTAGGACTTGTTGCATGAAAAGGAATTCGGCTCCAGAAAAAAAAAAAAAATTGTTGTAAGCTCCTGGTCCACTATTAAAAAAGAAAAATAAATAAAAAAATAAAAACCGTGACTCATGCATGAAATACCGACTTCCGTGTATGCATGAAGAAAAAAAAAAAAAAAAAAATTGTTTCACGTGGGTAAAGTTTGTTACACAATAGTCACGGCAAGAACTAATTTTTTTTTTTTTGAAAGGGGCACGGAATTCAAGATGCTATGTTACCATATATATATATATATTCAATATATATATACCGTAATTATATATATATATATATAATAGTTATATATATATATTCTACGTAATTATATATATATATAATAATTATATATATATTTTAATTATTTTATTATTAAAATAAAAGTTTATTTTAATTTTAAAATAAAAGTTTATTTTAATCTTAAAATAAAATGTTTATTTTAATTTTAAAATTAGAATTTCATCTTAAACTAATTAGAATTGGAATTGGATTCCATGATAACTAATTGGAGTTGAAATTGGATTTTATTTTCCTAAAATAAAGGAGTTTATTTGTGAATAGGGAAGTAAATCCATCTTTCCTTAAATAAAGGAGTTTGTTTAGATATGAAATAAGATTTCATATTATTCAAAATAAAAGAGTTTATTTGTGAATAGGAAAGAGAATCCATGTTTCCTTAAATAAAGGAGTTTATTTAGATATGAAATATGATTTCATATTATTCAAAATAAAGGAGTTTATTTATGAATAGGAAAGAATATCCGTGTTTCCTTTAATATTTTTTTTTTTTACATGGAATTGGATTTCATAATTAATTAAAATAAAAGAGTTTATTTTAATTAAAGATTTTTTTTTTACATGGAATTGGATTCCATAATTAATTAAAAATAAAGGAGTTTATTTTGATTAAAGATTTTGATTAAAATAAAATAGTTTATTTTATTCAAAATTGGATAAATTAAAATAAAATAGTTTTATTTTGATTTAAATTTGGATTAAAATAAAGGAGTTTATTTTAATTCAAAATTAGATTTTATACTAAATAAATTTGCCCATTAAATGATATCAATATATATATTAAATGTTTATTATTCATAGGATGAATGTTATTTATTGATGCATATGATGATGTGTATGATAATAAATGGGATTGATTATGAATTTATTGACCCGATGCGATTGGATTTTATTTTAGTTGGATGCGTGAATGTATGGGTTTTATTAAATGGGGTCTACTGCACTCGCCTCTCTAATTTTTCTTAATGTAAATTCTATCACCCTCCTATGTACTTCCCCTTGACTGCTGATCAAGGTTTATATTTATTTTAAAATAGTTATGTAATAGGAATAGTTAGAATTAATTTTTGAAGAATTAGAGATCAAGGAGCAATGTGAGACCCCAGATTTTATCAATAAAGATTTAAATTTTGTCGAAATAATTTTTAATATTATGGTGTGAATTTGAGATAATATTAAATGTGACGCCCCCAAAATAGGTATACACAACACCCATTCTGAGTCGCCAAATACATGGTACAAAAAGCAAACTACAACTTCAATAATACAAATGTCGTGTGAAATACAACAATATATACTGTGAGTTTAAATATAATATTGTCTTCTAGACAATATCCACATGCAAATAAATCCCCATCATAATTATTGATTCATTATTTCACAAAAATGGTGAGGACTACTAAACAACTCTCTAGAACCTTCATTCCATACCCGACTAGTACTGCTACATTCTCGCCTCCGAGAAGAAAAAATGGAACAACAAGGAAAAGGGTGAGCTCAACTAGCCCGGTAAAGAATATTATGACTAAGATAATATACAACAAATTATCGTTAGTCTTCAACGAGGAAAAATCGATAGAATACAATATAAACAACAAGTTTCGGATCAATATTCGCAGCTGAAATAATAATTCATAGAAGAGTTACGTAGAGAATGAAATCTACTATAATCTATGAATTTAACGGTCCATCATCAATATTTTATCCTCGTAACATCAATCAATATGCATCTGGAATCAAATATTCATCTTTGCACCTGAGGCCAAAGATATTCATCGATTAAGTCATATTCATTTAAACACTGTTCATCTTTTTGCACTACTGGGCCAAAGATATTAATCAATCAGTCGCGTTCATCTCAACACTGTTCATCTTTGCACTCTGTGCCAAAGATATTCAATAATATCATCATTTAAGATCGAGGATGATGAAAAATATTTTTAAGAAAGCGAATCCGGTGAAACAAAATGACAAGGATTAAGGATTAAGGATTCGTACTTGGTTTTATCTAGGCCTAAAAATACCTCAAAAATAATCATAGTGGTGTAAAATTCAAGAATGATCAAAACATGGATACAATCAGAGTTAGTATCCGGAATAGATGTTTTAGACTAAAAGAAGAAATTTTATTTTTAATTGAATAAGACCAGATATCGTGAATAGTCTTGGTAGATACGTGAATAGTGCCAGATATCGTGAATAGTAACTCAAACACCAAAAGATAGAAATTCCACAAAAAACATCTTCACGCTTCACTGAATAGTACTCGTGAATAAGAACTCGTGAATAAGTAACTCATGAATAGTAACTCGTGAATAGTAACTCATGAATAGTAACCCATGAATAGTAACCTAGGCATGAAAAAGTTCCAAATTTGATAAAACTTGGATCAACATTTTAGCATAATGATATTGAAGAAATAATATCATTTGAGAAGAAAATAACATCCCTTACCTCGAAAGATCAGTACTTCTAGCTGAAACACCGGATATAGGCTATGACTTAGACTTGCACCGTATAGCAATACTCAAAGTATACTCAAAATACTCACAAGAATACGCTCGATAATATAGAGAGAGAAAACTTCAGTTTCTGGTGTGATTTTCAATTCTAACCCAAGACCCTATTTATAGGAAATTGCTTAGAACACAAAAGTTAGAAAATTTAATAAATTAATAATATAATTATATTATTTTCTACACATGTCTAGAATCTGATTTTAGCCATCAAACACATGCCACCTTCTAGAAAAAAATAAGAAAAAAACGTTTTTCTAATTTTAAATATTTTAAACTTCCAAAATCAATTATTTGAACTTGAACTTCAATAATTCATAATAAATAGCCCTTTCATCAGAAAATTCGAATCTCATGAGTTTTTATAGGAAATTCAATTCTCTACAACTTTGCAGAAGAAAGTTTTTCCAAATTCCAATCAGAAATTGACTGAAATCCACAAACGGGCAATTTTCTGTTTATAATCAAATTTCAACCAATAAATGGGGTCCACCGAGACATGTTTAACATATTTTAAACATTTATTGCAACAAAAATACTCTTCTTCCTCAGATACTCATATATCCCACATTCGTTGTAAAAAATATCATAGTTAATATATTATTAAAATAATATATTTAAATGAATTATTTTATCGAGAAAAGATAAAATATTAATTTTCAACAATTGTCATTTTAAAAATTTTTCCATCTATATCCACATAAAATCAATATTTTCCTCATCATATAAATCAATAATTAATTATTCACAAATAATATTACGAATCACAATATTGACAACCAAAAGTAGGTTCAAGGAAAGAGGGCTTTCAATAAGAATTTTTTCTTCTTGGTAGCAATTAGGTGACCAAACTCTCCTTAGACATGAACTTTCTAGACATTGCCTGTAAGACTCAAATTTTTTTAAATAAAAGGAATTTCCTTTATTTATTATTTTGAAATAGTAAGGGTTGATTTGATTAATGTGGATAATTAAGGGTTAAATACGCAAATATTTCAAAATAAGCAAGTGGTTATAAAATATTCATTTTGTTGGGAATATTCGTTTGGTCGTGGAATATTAAATCGCTTGGGAATATTCGTTTGGTCGTGGAATATTAAATGCATCGGGGAATATTTAAACGACGCAAGCCATGACCATATGGGCCCCATAACGAAAGCGATTGGATGAGGAAAGCGACAAATATAAGTTGGTTAAAAATAATGGCGTAGTTATTCTACCAATTAAGATCGTTGGAATACCCGAATTGGTTAAAATACTGATGTCTGCGTGGGTCGCACAAAAGAAGATACTCAGATTGCATAAAGATTGTTGAATTATTGATCCTTACGTAAGAAGGAACTACTCAATAATTATTACGGTGAGTCTTTATTCAATAGTTTATTTTATTGATTCAATAATTCACTGCGTTGATATTTTATATTATTCTTTGCTTCAATAATTGTCCTTTGCATGATTTCCCATTATCGGATCAATAATTCATATTATTTGAATAATATTATTAGATAACATTATTGGCAATGTCTAGAAAGTTCTCGCTTCAAGGAGAGGTTTGGTCACCTAATTGCGGCCAAAGAATGAGAGATCCTTATCGAAAGCCCCTCTTCCCGGGAACTACCTGGTTGTCATAATTGTGATTCTCGTAATATTATTTGTGAATAATTAATTATTGATTCATATGATAAGGAAATATTTATTTTATATGAATATAAATGATGGATTTATTTATGTGGTTATTAATGAAGGAATTAATGTTGAGGTGTTTTATCAAGTATTTTATCGGATTGGAGGTATTAAAAATCAAATCGGGGTTTTGAGATATATCATGGGGTTATAATTTTAATCCGACCGTTGGATTGTGGTAATTTTTGGGTATGTTATACATACATAAGTTGAGTATATGTCCACAAATTTTGAACCGTTAAAAATTCACGAATGATTTGTTATGAATTTTAAGAGGTGTCTCGATTCTAAATTAGGTTTATAATTGATTTTGGTGGAAAATTCTAGAATTGAGTGGGCCCCACTTGTGGTTGGTGAAGAAATGTGCTGAATTTTATTTCAAATGTGGTGGGTGGAAATAGTAGCAGTAAAGCCAAAGTGCTTAGTCAAGTCTGCCTTGGTGGGCTAACATTTTCCTATAAATAGAGAGGGCTAAGTTAGAATTGAAAATCACACCGAAACAAAGTTTTTCTCTTCTCTCTCTATATTATTGGCGTATTTTGTGAGTATTTAGATACTTTGAGAGTCTTTTTCAAGATAAGTTTCATTCAAGATCACTTGAGACCTTTCCTTCCGGCAATCGATTCTTTGAGGTAAGGGATATTATTTTTTCAGTAATGATATTATTTCTTCAATATCATTATCTTTGAAATATTGATCTGAAGTTTTTATCAAATTTGGAACTTTTTCATGTGGGGTTACTATTCATGAGTTACTATTCACGAGTTACTATTCATGAATTACTATTCACGAGTTACTTATTCACGAAGTACTATTCATGAAGCGTGAAGATGTTTTTTGTGGAATTTCTATCTTTGGGTGTTTCTGAGTTACTATTCACGATATCAAGACTATTCACGATATCAAGACTATTCACTTAATACTAAGACTATTCAAGAAAAAATGAAAATTTTTTTTAAATCTAAAATATCTATACGGATACTAGCTTTGATTGTATCCATATTTTGATCATTCTTGAATTTTACACCACTATGATTATTTTTGAGGTATTTTGGACGTGGATAAAACCAAGTATGAATCCTTAATCCTTAATCCTTGTCATTTTGTTTCACCTTTGGATTCGATTTTTAAAATATTTTTCATCATCCTCGGCCTTAAATGATGATATTATTGAATATCTTTGGCCGTAAGGCAAAGATTAATGATTTTGAAGAATATCTTTGGCTGAGTGCAAAGATGAAGCGGTGTTTAAATGAACATGACCGATCGATGAATATCTTTGGCCTTTTAGTGCAAAGATGAACAGTGTTGAGATGAACATGACCGATTGATGAATATCTTTGCTTCTGTAGTGCAAAGATGAATATTTGATTTGAGATGAATATTGATTGATGTTACAGGATAAAATATTGATGATGGATCGTTAAATTCATAGATTATAGTAGATTTCATTCTCTACGTAACTCTTCTATGAATTATTATTTCGCCGCGAATATTGATCTCAAACTTGTTGTCTATTGTATTCTATCAGATTTTTCCTCGTTGGAGACTAACGATAATTTGTTGTATATTATCTTAGTCATAATATTCTTTATTGGGCTAGTTGAGCTCACCCTTTTCCTTGTTGTTCCATTTTTCTTCTCGGGAGGCGAGAATGTAGCCAGTACTTAGTGGGTATGGAATGAAGGTTCTAGAGAGAGTTGTTTAGTAGTCCTCACCATTATTGTAAAATAATGTATCAATAAATGTGATGAGGATTTATTTGAGTATAAATATTGTGCTGAAGATAATATTTGTATTTAAACTCATAGTTTTATTGTTGTGATAATAAAGTTGTAGTTGTTTCATACTCATGTATTTGGCGCACTCGTGAATGGGTTGGGTGGAATGGACCTATTTTGGGGGGTCGCCACGGTTGGTATCGAGCTTAGGGATATGATCTCCCATGAGATCGGGAATAGAACTAGGAGGGAGAGACGAGTAAATCCTTTTGCTAGTGTGTCCTACCTAAGCTTATTTGTTAGTTGGTCAAGATATAGGGATATTATGTGATTGATTTCCTTAATTAACCCTTGTTTTATGACAAAGAATTGAGAATGTCAATCGAGAATATTAATATTGGTGTAAATGAGACCGTGGAGATGCTCAGCACTTAACAACGAGGAGAACGCAACAGTCGGGCAATGTTCCTCCCGTGAACAACACCAATTTGAAAGCGATGATGAACGAGGGATGTTTAGAAGTTTTTGCGATTCACGCAAAATCGACGAGGAGACACTCGTGTTCAAAATATAGGAGGAAATGATAGCAATTCACGGGTGGTCTGCCCAAGCGCTCAAAGAGTTGGGACCACCGAATTTAAGGGAAAGCCGATCCGATTATACGGCGGAAACATGGGTCAAACAAATTACCAAGATATTCGATGTCTTGGGATATACGGAGAAACGAAAGTTCCATTCGCTACTTTTATGTTCCGTGGCGAAAGGTGACATGGTGGGAATCAGAAGGCGTACTCCATCCAAAATGCACTCAAAGATGTCATGGGAGACGTTTGTAAAGCAGTTCAATGACAAGTACTTCCCGAAAGTATTCGTCGTATGAAGGAAGTGGAGTTTATTAGACTAGAAAGTAATAACACGACGGTGTCCCAAAGACGAAAGGCGTAAGTTCGCGGAGTTATCCGTGTCGCACCTCATTTGGTGGAGAATGAGGAACGATGACGCGGATGTTTACGAGAGGTTTGAAACCCGATATCGCCAAGATCTCATTTCTCATAAATTTTCTCTCTATTCAGATGTTGTCAACAGGCTCGGTTGTTAGAAGCGAGATAACGAATACGTTCAACCGGGGACCATAACCGAGGATCATATCAAGATAGCGGTCATCGAATAACGATAACCAATGGAGAAAGAAGAATACAGACAAAGGCCAGAACCACTCGTGGTGGTAATCGTGGCCATGAAAATAGAAGAAGCGAGTGGGAGGATTTTAAAAAAGGAGATTCAACAACCACCATGTGAAGACGCCACGCCAAAGTGGCAAACCGGGTTCCAAGGGAGGAGAAAGACCATCTATCGTATGTTACAAATGCGGAAAGAGGGACATATCACCAAAGCGCCCACAACAGTTTAAGGTATGCTATAATTGTGGAAAAGAAGGACATATCGCCGAGATCATACGATATCGAAACCTAGTGCAATGGGGCGGTGACTCAAAAGGATGTCCCGTAAAAGTCAAAGTCAACGATTCTCGGAAGAGCGTTTTGTCGTGGACCGGTCAAAATACGAGAACCCGAACGAAGTTAGCACGGGTTAGTTAATTATAAATTTTCATAAGTTTATACCTTACTAGATAATTTGGTTCTACCCATTCTTTATCTCTCTTGCTTGCGCTCAACGCTTGAACTTGACTCACGGAGAAATTAGACTTTGACCTATTTATGGAGACTCTCGTTAGGAGAAACTTTCATTACATCCGTTGTTTAAAAATCTTGTTTGATTCAAGTTGGCACCATTACCTTTACCGTTGACCTTATCTCTTTAAAGATACTTTGCTTTTGGGGATTGATTGGTTAACTACTCATCACGCCAAAATTGATTGCTTTTGTAAGGTTGTTAGTTTTCATATTCCAAGCAACCCGTTATTCGAACTCAAGCAATCAAACCATTGTAATCAAACATTTTCATATCAAGCCATGAAGTCATTCGCTTATTAAAGACCCAAAATTTTTTTAAATAAAAAGGAATTTCCTTTATTTATTATTTTGAAATAGTAAGGGTTGATTTGATTAATGTGGATAGTTAAGGGTTAAATACGCAAATATTTCAAAATAAGCAAGTGGTTATAAAATATTCATCATTGTTTGGGAATATTCGCTTGGTCGTGGAATATTCAGATCGTTTGGGAATATTCGTGACGACACACGCCAAGCAGCCCATGTGTGGGCCCCATAACGGAAAGCGATTGGATGAAGAAAACGACAAATATAAGTTGTTTTTAAATAACTGCCAGAGTTGTTACAAGTATCATCGCTGAATACCCGGTGGTTAAAACACACTAATACGCCGTTGTCGAAACAAGAAGATACCAGATTGCACCAATTATTGATTCTTACGTAGAAGAAGGCACTACTCAATAATGGTTATGTGAATTATCGCTCAAGATTTTATCGAAAGTTAATAATTGTCATATTGATATTTTATATTGTCCGTTGTTTCAATAATTGTCATTACATACGTATTTTTCATTATCAAGCAATAATTCATATTATCCTAATAATATTATTAGATAACATTATTGGCAATGTCTAGAAAGTTCTCGCCTCAAGGAGAGGTTTGGTCATCTAATCATGCGCCAAGAAGAAGAAATTTTATCGAAAGCCCTCTTCCTGAACCGCCTCGTTGTCAATATTGTGATTCTCGTAATATTATTTGTGAATAATTAATTATTGATTTATATGATGAGGAAAATATTGATTTTATGTGGATATAGATGGAGAAAATTTTAAATGACAATTGTTGAAAATTAATATTTTATCTTTTTCTCGATAAAATAATTCATTTAAATATATTATTTTAATAATATATTAACTATGATATTTTTACAATGAATGTGGGATATATGAGTATATGAGGAGGAAGAGTATTTTTGTGGCATTAAATGTTTAACACATGTTTTGTGTGTGGTGGACACAATTATCGAATCAAATTTGATTATAAATTTTGTAAAATCACCCGCTTGTGGATTTTTGGTCAATTTCTATTTGGAATTTGGAAAACTTTCTTCTGCAAAGTTGTAGAGAATTGAATTTCCTATAAAAACTCGCGAGATTCGAATTTTCTGATGAAAGGGCTATTTATTATGAATTATTGAAGTTCAAGTTCAAATAATTGATTTTTGGGAGTTTAAATTATTTTTGTTAAGAAAAACGTTTTTTTTGTATTTTTTTTGGACATCATTAACATGTGTGGCTGGTGTTTTGACCAAAAGGTGGGCTAAGGAAAATTTGTATAATTATATTAATATTATATTAAATTTTTCGCTTGTGTTCTAAGCATTTTCCTATAAATAGGTGCTTAGGTTAGAATTGAAAATCACACCGTAAACCCAAGTTTTCTCTATTTTCTCTCGATATTTTGAGCGTATTCTTGTGAGTATTTTGAGTATACTTTGAGTATTGATAGACTATGCAAGTTCCTTCAAAGACTATAATCCTAGATTCCAATGTAAGTACTAATCTTTCGAGGTAAGTGGATATTATTTTTTTTTTCAGAATGATATTATTTCTTCAATATCATTATAATCGAAATGTTGATCCAAGTTTTTATCAAATTTGGAACTTTTTCATGCTCTGGGTTACTATTCATGGGTTACTATTCATGAGTTACTATTCACGAAGTTACTAGTTACTATTCACGAAGTTACTATTCACGAAAGTTACTATTCACGAAAGTACTATTCATGTAAGCGTGAAGATGTTTTTTTGTGGAATTTCTATCTTTGGTGTTTGAGTTATTATTCACGATACTAAGACTATTCACGATACCAAGACTATTCACGATACTCAAGACTATTCAATTCAAAAATAAAATTTCTTCTTTTTGTCCAAAATATCTATTCGGATACTAACTCGATCAGATCCATGTTTTGATCATTCTGAATTTTACACCACTATGATTATTTTTGAGGTATTTTTGGACGTGGATAAAACCAAGTACTAATCCTTAATCCTTAATCCTTGTCATTTTGTTTCACCGGATTCGCTTTTAAAAAAATATTTTCATCATCCTCGCCTTTAAATGATGATATTATGGAATATCTTTGGCTCAGAAGTAAAAGATGAATGATTTCTTAAGAATATCTTTGGCCCAGAAAGTAAAAAAGATGAATGATTTTCAAGAATATCTTCGGCCCAGAGTGCAAAGATGAACAGTGTTTAAATGAATATGATTAATCGATGAATATCTTCGCCTCAGAAGTGCAAAAGATGAATATTTGATTCCAGATGTATATCGATTGATGTTGTTACAGGATAAAAGATAGACGATGAACTTTTAAATTCATACATGTAAGATAGTAGTTTGCATTCTCTACTTAACTCTTCTAATGAATTATTATTTTCATGTAATATTGATTTAAAGTTTGTTGTCTATCAGATTCTATTAGATTTTTCCTCGTCAAGACTAACGATAATTTGTCAGATATTATCTTAGTCATAATATTCTTTATCGAGCTAGTTGAGCTCACCCTTTTCCTTTTTGTTCCATTTTTCGTGGAGGCTAGAATATAAAAAGTATTTAGCCTCAAAAAAATGGAATGAAGGTTTTAGAAAGGATTGTTTAGTAGTCCTCACCATTTTTGTAAAATAATGTATCAATAAATGTGATGAGGATTTATTTGAGTATAGATATTGTCTGTAAGATAATATTTGTATTCAAACTCACGCTTTTCATGTTGTAATAATAAAGTTGTAGTTGTTTTCGCATCACGACGACAACTCGTAATAGTGATGATGTATACCTATTTTGGGGGCGCCACAATGGTATCGTAGTTAGGATATGATCTCCATGAGATCGGGAATAGAACTAGAGGGGAGAGACGAGTAAATCCTTCGCTAAAGGTGTCCTACCTAAGCTTATTTGTTATAGTCTGGTCAAGATATAGGATATTATGTGATATATTGATTTCTTAATTAACCCTTGTTTTTACGACAAGATTTGAGAATGTCGATCGAGAATATTAACAAAGGAGTAAATGAGACCGTGGAGATGCTCAGTATTTTACCAACGAGAGGAGAACGCAACAGTCGGGCAATGTACCTCCCGTGAACAACACCGCTGAAAGCGATGATGAACGAGGGATGTTTAGAAGTTTTTTGCAGCTCATGCAAAAATCGCATTTAGGAAACTCGTGTTCAAAATACAGTGAGGAAATGATAAGAATTCACCAAGTTGTCACAAGCCCAAGCAGCTTCAAAGAGTTGGGACCACCGTAATTTAAGGGAAAGCCGATCCGATCACGCCGGAAGCACGGGTCAAACAAATTACCAAGATATTCGATGTCTGGGATGCACGGAGGAACAGAAGGTTCCATTCGCCACCTTTATGTTCCGTGGCGAGGCGATCATCGGTGGGAGTTCGTGAAGCGCACCCATCCACCCGACTCAAAGATGTCTGGGGAGACGCTTTCAGAAGTTATTTAATGACAAATACTTTCCGAAAGTGTTCGCTATACGGAAGGAAGTGGAGTTCATCGATTGAAACAAAACAACACGATTTGTCTCAAAGACGAGGCAAAGTTTGCAGAGTTATCCGTGTTCAGACCTCATTTGGTGGAGAATGAGGAACGATGACGCGGATGTTTCTTAGAGGTTTGAAACCCAAGATACGCCAAGATCTCATTTCTCATAAATTTTTTCTTTATTCAGATGTTGTAAAAACAGGCTCAATTATTAGAGCGAGATAACGAGTACGGCCAACGAGGGACCACAACCAGATCAGATCGTAGACGTAGATAGCAACAATGTAATAATGATAACTCATGAGAAAGAAACAGACGGACAGTAAATGGTAACCACTCTGGGTGGTAATCATGGCCATGAAAAATAAAGTTTAGAAAGTGGGGAGATTTTAAAAGAGGAGATTTAATAAATGACTATGTGAAGATGACAAAGGCAAAGAAAGAATCGGTTCTAAGTGGAGGAGAACGACCACCCATTATATGCTACAAATGCGAAAAGAGGGATATATCACCAAACCGCCCACAACAGCTCAAGGTATGCTATAATTGTGGAAAGGAAAGGATATATCGCCGAGATCAGACAACAAGAATAAACCTAGTTCAATGGGGACGGTGACTCAAAAGATCGCCCCGTAAAAGTCAAAGTCAACGATTCCGGAAGAGCGTTTGTTGTGATCGGTCATAATGCGAGGAACCCAAACGAGGTGATCACGGTAAGCTATTTATAAATTCTCGCTAAGTTTATACCTTACTTGATACCGGCATACCCATTCATTTATCTCTCCGCATGTGCTCAACGCTTAAACTTGACTCCGAGAGAAATTAGACTTTGACCTATCTCGTGGAAACTCCGCTAGAGAAACTTTCATCACATCCACCGCTTATAAATCTTGTTTGATTCAAGTTGGCACCATTACCTTACCGTTGACCTTTATCTCTTTAAAGATACTTGCTTTTGATGTGATTTAGGGATTGATCGTTAACTACTCATCATGCCAAAATTGATTGTTTTCGTAAAGGTCATAGTTTTCATATTCCTAACCAACCCGTTGTATTTAATTCAAGCAACTAAACCATTAAAATCGATCATCGTCATATCTAATCATAAAGCTATTCGCTTATTAAAAAACGGATGTCAAGCTTTCTTAGCCCATGTTATGGATTTGAATAAAGACACGCCAAATTTGAATGATATTCCCGTTGTTATCGACTTTCCGACGATTTTCAAGAACTTCCTGGCCTCACCCCGTAACGTGAAGTCAATTCTTTATCGATCTTGAAACCCGTACAAAGCCCATTTCTAAAACCCCATATCGAATGGCTCCTATTGAACTTCAGAGTTAAAGGTCCAACTACGTGAATTGTTGGACATCGGTTTCATTCTGGCCCCAAGACATCTCCTCGGGGTGCCCTGCTTTATTCAGAAAGAAAGAAAGACGGAGTATGCGATTTTGTATCGACTATCTGGAATCGAACCATGTCACCATCAAGAATAGGTATCTCTCACCTCGATTGATGACTTGTTCGACAACTTGTAAGGGGCACAATTCTTTTCAAAATCGATCTTCGCTCGGATATCATCAATCAAGATTAAAATCGAGGATATTCCAAAGACCGCCTTCGTAATCCCAGATGGGCATTATGAATTTTAGTCATGTCTTTCTGACTAACTAATGCTCCCGCGGCTTTCATGGATATGATGAACCGAGTATTCAAGGAATATTCGATCAATTCGTTGTTGTCTTTTATGATGACATTCTCATATATTCCAAAAGCCCGGAAGATCATGAGCACCATTTGAAGTCGGTACTCCAAAGGCTTCGTGAAAACCAACTATATGCCAAATTGAAGAAATGTGAGTTCGCTCGAGGAAGTAGCATTCCTTGGGCACGTGGTGTCAAACATGGAGTATCCGCTGATCCAAACAAGATCAAGCAATACAAAGTTGGGAGCAACCAAGTTTGTGGATCAAGTACGAAGTTTTTTGGGCTTAATGGTTATTATCGGAGATTCGTGGAAGGGTTTTCTAATCGCTACTTCATTAACCCAAATTTAACTGCTAAGGATACAAAATTTGCTTGGAGTGAAGAATGCGAGAAGAGTTTCCAAGAGCTTAAGAGAGACTTATTTCTAAGACTGTTTCTAACAATACCATCCCGTTCTTGATGGATTTGTTATCTACAAATGATGCTTCGTGCAAAGGGTTAGGATGTGTTCTCATGCAACGGGAAAGTCATAGCCTACGCCTCGCGACAACTTAAAGAGTATGAGAGGAATTATCCTACCATGATCTAGAGTTGGCAAAGCAATGCAAGTTGCCGCTTAAAGATATGGAGGCACTATCTATATGGGGAGAAAGTGGAGATATATTCGCACCATAAAAGCCTTAAATATTTCTTCACTCAAAAAGAACTCAACACGCCAAGCAATGACGCTGGCTCTAACTATTGAAAGACTACGACCACCACACTATTCAATACCATCCCGTAAAGTTTAACGTGGAAAGCCGACGATCGAGTAGAAGATCATATGCGGAACGAAAAGCGATGATGTGTCAAGTATACGACAGAGCCAACTTTAATAGAAAAAGTTAAGGTCGCTCAAGCCACCCAATCTTGAGTCGATGCGTATGAAGAAGAAAGTACAAGAAGGAGCTATTCCTAAGCTTAGAATCGATGAAGAAGGAATACTTCGAGTCCACTCTAGACTTTCAGGTTCCTAACGACTGATTTGAAGTACAAGATTATGATGGAGGCACACAATACGCCATTTGCAATCCATCTCGAAGTACTAAATGTATCGTGATCTTCTACATACATTTTGGTGGAACAATATGAGAGAGAGATTGCAAAGTTTATCTCGATGTGTTTAACTTGCTAACGCAGTAAAGGCGAGCATCTTGTACCTAAGGGTCCGCTCAGAACCACTTGAGATTCCGGAATGGAAGTGGGAACACATTACTATGGATTTCGTTACGGGTCTTCCTACGGCTTTTCAAGGCATCAATGCTATTTGGGTTATTGTTGATAGATTAACCAAGTTCCGCTCATTTTTGCCGACACGGAGACTTATTCCTCGAACGCCTTGCTAGTACGTGACGTGAATGAGATTGTGAGGTTGCATGGCATGCCTCAGATCCATAGTTTGGATCGTGACCCAAGATTCACTTCAAGATTTTGGGTTAGCTTGCAAAAAGCTACGGGCACGGATTCGGCGATTTAGTTCTAAGATACCATCCCCAAACCGGACGGACAATCGAGAGGACTATTCAAACTCTCAAGATCTATTAAGACTCGTGGTCCTAGACTTCAAGGGTAGTTGGGATAAGTATTTACCATGGTGGAATTCTCCTACAACAACAGCTTATCGTGCAAGTATAGTGTGTGGCTCCATTCAAGCATTATATGGACTAAAATGTCGCTCTCCAATATGTTGGGATGAGGTGGGTGAAGCAACATTGTTGGGACCCGAAGTTAGTACGTATGATCACCGAAAAGATCCAAATGATTCGACAACGATACAAACCAAGACAAGATCGATAAAAGAGTTATGCGGATCTTCATCGAAAGGACGGGAATTTAATGTAGGGGATCATGCGATTGTCATGAAGTCAGCTTCCATGGAAGGGAGTTACAAGATTTGGGAAGAGAGGAAAGCTCAATCCACGCATTTATCGGGTCCATTTCAAATTTTCGACCGAGTAGGAAATGTAGCCTATAGACTTTTGCAGATTACTCCGAATATGTCTCGTGTTCATAATGTGTTTCACATATCCGCATTTCAGAATATGTGAAAGACCCAACCACGTTATCGAAGTTAGAACGGACGAGATAGCCAAGACTTAACGATGAGGAGGTAATTGCCAAGATCTTGGATAGAAGGAGCATGTCCCACGCTAAGAAAGGTCATACCACAAGTTAAAGTTTTGTGGAGGAATCATGCTATAGAGGAAATGACCCGAGTTGGAAAACTAAATGAAAGCGAGGTATCCTCACCTTTTCAAACACTGTGTATCGTACATCAATTTCGAGGACTAAATTTCATAAGGAGGGAGGTTGTAAGACCTCAAATTTTTTTTAAATAAAAAGGAATTTCCTTTATTTATTATTTTGAAATAGTAAGGGTTGATTTGATTAATGTGGATAGTTAAGGGTTAAATACGCAAATATTTCAAAATAAGCAAGTGGTTATAAAATATTCATCATTGTTTGGGAATATTCGTTTGGTCGTGGAATATATTCAGATCGCTTTGGGAATATTCGCATTTACCTGCAAGCAGCCCATGTGTGGGCCCCATAACGGAAAGTTTATGGATGAAGAAAACGACAAATATAAGTTGTTTTTAAATAACTGCCAGAAGTTGTTACCGCTAATATCATCGTTGAATACCCTTGTGGTTAAAACACACTAATACGCCGTTGTCGAAACAAGAAGATACCAGATTGCACCAATTATTGATTCTTACGAAGAAGGCACTACTCAATAATGGTTACAAAGAATTATCGCTCAAGATTTTATCGAGTTAATAATTGTCATATTGATATTTTATATCATTGTTGTTTCAATAATTGTCATACACAAGATTTTCATTATCGGCTAATAATTCATATTATCTAATAATATTATTAGATAACATTATTGGCAATGTCTAGAAAGTTCTCGTTTCTAAGGAGAGGTTTGGTCATCTAATCAAGGCCAAGAAGAAGAAATTTTATCGAAAGCCCCCTCTTCCTGAACCCGCCTCGTTGTCAATAATATGATTCTCGTAATATTATTTGTGAATAATTAATTATTGATTTATATGATGAGGAAAATATTGATTTTATGGATATAGATGGAGAAAATTTTTAAATGACAATTGTTGAAAATTAATATTTTATCTTTTCTCGATAAAATAATTCATTTAAATATATTATTTTAATAATATATTAACTGTGATATTTTTACAATGAATGTGGGATATATGAGTATATGAGGAGGAAGAGTATTTTTGTGGCATTAAATGTTTAACACATGTTTTGTGTGTTGGTGGACACAATTATCGATCAAATTTGATTATAATTTTGTAAAATCACCCGCTTGTGGATTTTGGCCAATTTTTATTTGGAATTTGGAAAACTTTCTTCTGCAAAGTTGTAGAGAATTGAATTTCCTATAAAAACTCGCGAGATTCGAATTTTCTGATGAAAGGGCTATTTATTATGAATTATTGAAGTTCAAGTTCAAATAATTGATTTTTGGGAGTTTAAATTATTTTTGTTAAGAAAACGTTTTTGTATTTTTTTTTGGACATCATTAACATGTGTGGCTGGTGTTTTGACCAAAAGGTGGGCTAAGGAAAATTTGTATAATTATATTAATATTATATTAAATTTTTCGCTTTGGTGTTCTAAGCATTTTCCTATAAATAGGTGCTTAGGTTAGAATTGAAAATCACACCGTAAATCAAGTTTTCTCTATTTCTCTCGATATTTTGAGCGTATTCTTGTGAGTATTTTGAGTATACTTTGAGTATTGATAGACGGTGTAAGTTCCTTCAAAGACTATACCCTTGTATTCCAAAGTAAGTACTAATCTTTCGAGGTAAGTGGATATTATTTTTTTTTTCAGAATGATATTATTTCTTCAATATCATTATAATCGAAATGTTGATCCAAGTTTTTATCAAATTTGGAACTTTTTCATGCTCTGGGTTACTATTCATGGGTTACTATTCATGAGTTACTATTCACGAAGTTACTATTCATGAAGTTACTATTCAGTTACTATTCAAGTTACTATTCACGAAAGTACTATTCGTAAGCGTGAAGATGTTTTTGTGGAATTTCTATCTTTTGGTGTTCTGAGTTACTATTCACGATATACTAAGACTATTCACGATACTAAGACTATTCACGATAATGACTATTCAACCTAAAAATAAAATTTTCTTTTTGTCAAAATATCTATTCGGATACTAACTCGATCAGATCCATGTTTTGATCATTCTCGAATTTTACACCACTATGATTATTTTTGAGGTATTTTTGGACGGATAAAACCAAGTACTAATCCTTAATCCTTAATCCTTGTCATTTTGTTTCACCGGATTCGCTTTTTAAAAAAATATTTTTCATCATCCTCGCCTTAAATGATGATATTATGGAATATCTTTGGCCCAGTAGCAAAAGATGAATGATTTTTAAGAATATCTTTTGGCCCAGAAGTGCAAAAGATGAATGATTTCAAGAATATCTTTGGCCCTCAGAGCAAAGATGAATGTGTGTTTAAATGAATACTTAATTAATCGATGAATATCTTCGCCCAGAGTAAAAGATGAATATTTGATTCCGATGTATATCGATTGATGTTACAGGATAAAAGATAGACGATGAACTTTTAAATTCATACATGTAAGATAGTAGTTTGCATTCTCTACTTAACTCTTCTAATGAATTATTATTTCACGCCATGTAATATTGATTTAAAGTTTGTTGTCTATCAGATTCTATTATATTTTTTTCCTCCTGAAGACTAACGATAATTTGTCAGATATTATCTTAGTCATAATATTCTTTTATCGAGCTAGTTGAGCTCACCCTTTTCCTTTTTGTTCCATTTTTCTCGTGGAGGCTAGAATATAGCGAAAGTATTTAGCCTGGGGTATGGAATGAAGGTTTTAGAAAGGATTGTTTAGTAGTCCTCACCATTTTGTAAAATAATGTATCAATAAATGTGATGAGGATTTATTTGAGTATAGATATTGTCTGTAAGATAATATTTGTATTCAAACTCACAGCTTTCATCGTTGTAATAATAAAGTCAGTAGTTGTTTCGCATCATGTATCGACAACTCGTAATAGGTGATGTATACCTATTTTGGGGCGCCATGATGAATTTGAAGAAGGAGGTGCAAGAAGTTGTTATTTCAAAAGCGAGAATCGGTGAGGTGAGGAAAGCTCAAACCTTCGATTTATTAATCCGGTTGAAATTCTCGATCGAATAGAACTGTGGCCTATAGACTCGCTTTCACCGCCAAGTATGACGCGTGTTCATAACGCTTTTTTAACGTGATCGATGTTACGACCCGAACTACGCTATTGAGTTAGAACCGGACGAGATAGCCAAGACTTAACGTATGAGGAGGTACTGTCAAGATTTTGGATAGGAAGGAATACGTCCCTACGCCAAGAAAGGTCATACCACAAGTTAAAGTTTTGTGGAGAAATCATGCTTTATAGAGGAAATGACACGGGAGTTGGAAACGAAAATGAAAGCGAGGTATCTTTACCTTTTCGAAACACCAGTGTATCGTACGCCAATTTCGAGGACGAAATTTCATAAGGAGGGAGGTTGTAAGACCCAAATTTTTTAAATAAAAGGAATTTCCTTTATTTATTATTTTGAAATAGTAAGGGTTGATTTGATTAATGTGGATAGTTAAGGGTTAAATACGCAAATATTTCAAAATAAGCAAGTGGTTATAAAATATTCATTTTTGTTTGGGAATATTCGTTTGGTCGTGGAATATTAAATCGCTTCAGAATATTCGTTTGGTCGTGGAATATTCGTGACCGCTGTGGGAATATTCGTACGACGCGTAGCGACCATGTGTGGGCCCCATAACGGAAAGCGATTGGATGAGGAAAACGACAAATATAAGTTGGTTAAAAATAACTGGCGTAGTTATTACAATTAAGATCGTTGGAATATGCCGGTGGTTAAAATACGATGAATCTGGCGTCAAGACAAAGAAGGCATTACCAGATTGCACAAAGATTGTTGAATTATTGATCCTTACGTAAAAGGAACTACTCAATAATTATTACGGTGAATTACTATTCAATAGTTTATTTTATTGATTCAATAATTGCTGCGTTGGTATTTTATATTATCATTGTTTCAATAATTGTCACCGCACAAAGATTTCCCATTATCGGATCAATAATTCATATTATTTGAATAATATTATTAGATAACATTATTGGCAATGTCTAGAAAGTTCTGTCTAAGGAGAGGTTTGGTCACCTAATTCATGGCGCCAAGAAGGAGAGATCCTTATCGAAAGCCCCCTCTTTCCTGAGAACTACTGGTCATTATAATTGTGATTCGTAATATTATTTGTGAATAATTAATTATTGATTCATATGATAAGGAAATATTTATTTTATATGAATATAAATGATGGATTTATTTATGTGGTTATTAATGAAGGAATTAATGTTGAGGTGTTTTATCAAGTATTTTATCGGATTCGAGGTATTAAAAATCAAATCGTGGGTTTTGAGATATATTATGGGTTATAATTTTTAATCCAAACCGTTGGATTGTGGTAATTTTTGGGTATGTTATACATACATAAGTTGAGTATATGTCCACAAATTTTTGAACCGTTAAAATTACACTGAATGATTTGTTATGAATTTTAAGAGGTGTACGATTAGGAAATTAGGTTTATAATTGATTTTGGTGGAAAATTCTAGAATTGAGTGGGCCCCACTTGTGGTTGGTGAAGAAATGTGCTGAATTTTATTTCAAATGTGGTGGGTGGAAATAGTAGCGAGTAAAGCCATCAGTAAAGCAGTCAAGTCTCTGCTTGGTAAGGCTAACATTTTCCTATAAATAGAGGGCTAAGTTAGAATTGAAAATCACACCGTAAACAAAGTTTTCTCTCTTCTCTCTCTATATTATTGAGCGTATTTTGTGAGTATTTAGATACTTTAAGAGTTCTTTGTTCAAGACAAGTTTCATTCAAAGATCACTTCCGACCTTTCCTTCCAAGAAATCTTGATTCTTTGAGGTAAGGGATATTATTTTTTCAGTAATGATATTATTTCTTCAATATCATTATCTTTGAAATGTTGATCCAAGTTTTTATCAAATTTGGAACTTTTTCATGTCGGGTTACTTATTCATGAGTTACTATTCACGAGTTACTATTCACGAGTACTATTCATGAAGCGTGAAGATGTTTTTTTGTGGAATTTCTATCTTTGGGTGTTTGAGAGTTACTATTCACGATACTCAAGACTTTATTCACGATACCAAGACTATTCATTTACGAATATTTAAGACTATTCATAGAAAATGAAAATTTTTCTTTTCGTCTAAAATATCTATTACGGATACTAGCTTTGATTGTATCCATGTTTTGATCATTCTTGAATTTTACACCACTATGATTATTTTTGAGGTATTTTTGGACGTGGATAAAACCAAGTATGAATCCTTAATCCTTAATCCTTGTCATTTTGTTTCACTGGATTCGTTTCTTTAAAAATATTTTTCATCATCCTCGGTCTTAAATGATGATATTATTGAATATCTTTGGCCCAGTAGTGTAAAAAGATTAATGATTTTCGAAGAATATCTTTGGCTCGTAGCAAAAAGATGATGGCAGTGTTTAAATGAACATGACCGATCGATGAATATCTTTGGCCTTTAGTGCAAAGATGAGCAGTGTTGAGATGAACATGACCGATTGATGAATATCTTTGGCACTGAAGTGCAAAGATGAATATTTGATTTGAGATGAATATTGATTGATGTTACAGGATAAAATATTGATGATGGATCGTTAAATTCATAGATTATAGTAGATTTCATTCTCTACGTAACTCTTTCTATGAATTATTATTTCCGCGAATATTGATCCGAAACTTGTTGTCTATTGTATTCTATCGATTTTTCCTCGTTGGAGACTAACGATAATTTGTTGTATATTATCTTAGTCATAATATTCTTTCTTGGGATAGTTGAGCTCACCCTTTTCCTTGTTGTTCCATTTTTTTCTTCTCGGGAGGCGAGAATGTAGCGAGTACTAGTCGGGGTATGGAATGAAGGTTCTAGAGATAGTTGTTTAGTAGTCCTCACCATTATTGTAAAATAATGTATCAATAAATGTGATGAGGATTTATTTGAGTATAAATATTATCAGAAGATAATATTTGTATTTAAACTCATAGTTTTATTGTTGTGATAATAAAGTTGTAGTTGTTTCTGTACCATGTATTTGGCGACTCAGAATGGGTTGGGTGGAATGGACCTATTTTGGGGTCGTCACATTGCCAATAATGTTATCTAATAATATTATTCAGATAATATGAATTATTGCTTCGATAATGAAAGATACTATGTAATGACAATTATTGAAACAACAAGAATATAAAATATCAACGCACAATTATTAACTCGATAAAATATTGAAGCAGTAATTATCGTAACCATTATTGAGTAAAGTGCCTTTCACGTAAGAATCAATAATTGGTGCAATACTGGTGTGCTTCTTGTTCAACAACGCGTATTAGTGTGTTTTAACCAGGGTATTCCAACAAAGATTAACAGTAATAACTACGCCGTTTATTTAAAAACAACTTATATTTGTCGTTTTTCTTCATCCAATCGCTTTCAGTTATGGGGCCCACACATGGTTGTTGGTCGCATTACGAATATTCCCGACGCACGAATATTCCACGACCAAACGAATATTCCCGACAACAATGAATATTTAATAACCACTTGCTTATTTTGAAATATTTGCGTATTTAACCCTTAACTATCCACATTAATCAAATCAACCCTTACTATTTCAAAATAATAAATAAAGGAAATTCCTTTTTATTTAAAAAATTTGAGGGTCTTACAACCTCCCTCCTTATGAAATTTCGTCCTCGAAATTGAATTACGTACTGAGTGTTTTGAAAAGGTGAGGATACCTCGCTTTCATTTAGTTTCCAACTCCCGGTCATTTCCTCTATAAGCATGATTCTTCCACAAAACTTTAACTTGTGGTATAACCTTTCAGCGTAGGACATGCTTCTTCCTATCCAAAATCTTGACAGTACCTCCTCATACGTTAAGTCTTGGCTATCTCGTGGGTTCTAACTCTATAACGTGGTTCGGGTCTTTCACATATTCTGAAGTATGAGATATGTGAAACACATTATAAACACGAGACATACTCGGAGGTAACGCAAGTCTATAGGCTACATTTCCTACTCGGTCAAGAATTTGAAATGGACCGATAAATCGTGGATTGAGCTTTCCTCTCTTCCCAAATCTTATAACTCCCTTCCATGGAGCAGCATTTCATGACAATACATGATCCCCTACATTAAATTCCACGTCCTTTCGATGAAGATCCGCATAACTCTTTTGTCGATCTTGTGCTTGCTTTGTATCGTTGTCGAATCATTAGTCATATCGTATTTAACTCGGGTCCCAACAATGTTGCTTCACCCACCTCATCCCAACATATTGGAGAACGACATTTTCGTCCATATAATGCTTGAATGGAACCATGCCTATATTTGTTTAATAACTATTGTTGTAGTATGAGGATTCCACCGATGGCAAGTACTTATCCCAACTTCCTTTGAAATCTAGGACACGAGTTTTAATATATCTTCAAGAGTTTGAGTAGTCCTTTCTAATTGCCCATCTGTTTGAGGATGGTATGCCAAACCAGAATCGTAAATTCGTGCCCATAGCTTTTTGCAAGCTAACCCAAAATCATGAAGTGAATCTTGGGTCACGATCTAAAAACTATGGATCTTTGGCATGCCATGCAATCTCACAATCTCATTTACGTCATATACGAGAAAAGGCGTTCAAGGAATAAGTCTCTCGTATCGGTAAGAAATAAGCGAGACTTGGTTAATCTATCAACAATAACCCAAATAGCATTGATGCCTTGAGAAACCCGCAGGAAGACCGTGAATGAAATCCATAGTAATGTGTTCCCACTTCCATTAGGAATCTCAAGTGGTTGCAGCGGACCCTTAGGTACAAGATGCTCCGCCTTTACACGTTGGCAAGTTAAACACATCGAGATAAACTTTGCAATCTCTCTCTCTTCATATTGTTCCACCAAAATGTATGTCGAAGATCACGATACATTTTAGTACTTCCAGGATGGATTGCAAATGGCGATTGTGTGCCTCCATCATAATCTTGTACTTCAAATCAGTCGTTAGGAACACAAAGTTCAGAGTGGACTCAAGTATCAATTCTCGCTAGGAATAGCTCCTTCTTGTACTTTCTTCTTCATACGCATCAACTCGGGTCGGTGGCTTGAGCAATCTTAACTTTTCTATTAAAGTTGGCTCTGTCGTATACTTGACATCATCGCACTCGTTCCAAGATATGATCTTCTACTCATCGCGTCACCTACCACGTTCGCTTTTCGGGATGGCATGATCGAACATGTCTTTGAAATGAGTCTCTCTTGAGTTCTTCAAGCTCTTCCCACATTCCTTGCTCCATTCAAATTTTGTATCTCTACGAGTTAATTTGCGTTAATGGAATAGCGATTCGAGAATATCCTTCAACGAATCTCGATAATAACCAACTAAGCCTGAAAGCTACGTATTTCGATTCTCGACTTAGGTTGCTCTCAATCGTGACTCATATCCCAATCTTGGATAAGACGTCACAATGACACCTATCGATTTCTTATCGCATTGAATATGACGCCCCTACGGAGAGTTCGGCTTAGGTGAATTCCACAAAGGAAGTCACAAGATAAAGGCTCGGTACCAAATTCTATAGTTGAATTTTTAACTCTGAAGTTCAATAGAGCCATTCGATATGAGATTTTAGAAATGAGTTTTGTCTAGGGTTCAAAGTCGATACAAAATTTAATATCGGGCTTTGGGAGTAAAGCAAGAAATTCTTGAAAGAAATACGTCGGGAAAATCAATAACAATGGGAATATTATTCAAATCGGCGTGTCTTTATTCAAATCCATAACATGGACTAAGAAAATTTGACATCCGTAATAAACGAATGACTTCATGGCTTGATATGAAAATGTTTGACTACAATGGTTTGATTGCTTGAATTGAATAACGAGTTGCTTAGGAATATGAAAACTAATGACCTTACGAAAATAATCAATTTGGCATGATGAGTAGTTAACCTTAAAATCACATCAAAAACAAATATCTCTATAGAAATAAGGTTAACGAGTAATGTGATAGTGCCAACTTGAATCAAGCAAGATTTTTTAAACAACGGATGTAATGAAAGTTTCTCCTAATGGAGTCTCTACAGATAGGTCAAAGTTTAATTTCTCCGTAGTCAAGTTCAAACGTTGAGTATGCAAGTAAGAGAGATAAAGAATGGGTAGAACCAATATCTAGTAAGGTATATACTTTAAGAATTTATTATTAACTAACCAAGTGCTAACTTCGTTCGGGTTCTCGCATTTTGACCGATCCACAACAAACGCTCTTCCGGAATCGTTGACTTTGACTTTTTCTGGGACGATCTTTTGAGTCAAAATCCCCATTGAACTAGGTTTTGCTTCTGTATAATCTCGAGCGATATGTCCTTCTTTTCCACAATTATAGCATACCTTGAACTGTTGTGGGGGTTTTGATGATATGTCCCTCTTTTCGCATTTGTAGCATATAATGGGTGGTCGTTTCTCCTCCTTAAAACTAGTTGCTTCTGGCGACGCGTCTTCACATGGTCGTTGTTGAATCTCCTCTTTTAAAATCTCCTCCCGACTCGCTTTTCTATTTTCATGGCCACGATTACCACGGAGTGGTTACCGCCTTTGTCTCGTATTCTTTCTCTCCATTTGGTTATCGTTATTCGATGATCGCTATCTTTGATATGATCCTGGTTATGGTCCCTCGGTTGAGCGTATTTCGTTATCTCGCTCTAACAACCGAGCCACATTGACAACATCTCGAATAGAGAAAATTTATGAGAAATGAGATCTCGGCGTATGTCGGGTTTCAAACCTCTCGAAACATCCGCGTCATCGTTCCTCATTCTCCACCAAATGAGGTGCAAACACGGATAACTCCGTGAACTTCGCTTTCGTCTTTGGGACAATCATGTTATTACGCTTCTAGTCTAATAAACTCCACTTCCTTCATACGACGAATACTTTCGGGAAGTACTTGTCATTGAGGCATTTTCAAACGTCTCCCATGACATCTTTGAGTGAAATTTGGATGGGTGCGCTTCATGATTCCCACCGATGTCTGCCTCGCCACGGAACATAAAGGCGGCGAATGGAAGTTTCGTTCCTCCGTGCATCCCAAGACATCGAATATCTTGGTAATTTGTTTGACCCACGTCTCGCCTTAATCGGATCCGCTTTCCTGAATTCGGTGGTCTGACTCTTTGAAGCTGCTTTGTTTGTGACCACCCGTGAATTTCTATCATTTCCTCCTCGTATTTTGAACACGAGTCTCCCAAATGCGATTTTGCATGAATCGCAAAAGCTTCTAAACATCCCTCGTTCATCATCGCTTTCGGTGGTGTTGTTCACGGGAGGAACATTACCACTGTTACACGTTCTCCTCGTTGGTAAATACAGCATCTCCACGGTCTCATTTACTCCTTCATTAATATTCTCGGTCGACATTCTCAAATCATCCATAAAACAAGGGTTAATTAAGGAAATCAATATATCACATAATATCCCTATATATTGACCAACTAACAAATAAGCTTAGGTAGGACACACTAATGAAAGGATTTTCGTCTCTCCCTCCTAGTTTTATTCCCGATCTCCACGGAGATCATATCCCTAAGCTCGATACAACTGTGACTCTGGACACCAACTTGTGTCAAGACCTCACATTGATACTATCGGTTTGCCACCGCAGAGCCAAGGTCCCTACGGAGAGTCTAAAGCGGTGCATTCCCCATCAACAGAAGTCACCGGTGAGAGGCTGGGGCTCTTTACTTATAGCTACGATATTAGTTCATGGCGCCCCAAAATAGGTATACACAACACCCATTCTCGAGACGCCAAATACATGGTACAAAAAGCAAACTACAACTTCAATAATACAAATGTCGTGTGAAATACAACAATATATCTTTGTGAGTTTAAATATAATATTGTCTTCTAGACAATATCCACATGCAAATAAATCCCCATCATAATTATTGATTCATTATTTCACAAAATGGTGAGGACTACTAAACAACTCTCTCTGGAACCTTCATTCCATTACCCGACTAGTACTATTTACATTCTCGCCTCCCGAGAAGAAAAAAATGGAACAACAAGGAAAAGGGTGAGCTCAACTAGCCCCGATAAAGAATATTATGACTAAGATAATATCTGACAAATTATCGTTAGTCTTGACGAGGGAAAAATCGATAGAATACAATAGGCAACAAGTTTGAGATCAATATTCGCAATGGAAATAATAATTCATAGAAAGAGTTACGTAGAGAATGAAATCTACTATAATCTATGAATTTAATGGTCCATCATCAATATTTTATCCCGTAACATCAATCAATATGCATCCGGAATCAAATATTCATCTTTTTGCACTACTGAGCCAAAGATATTCATCGATTGGTCGTATTCATTTAAACACTGTTCATCTTTGCACTAAAGCCAAAGATATTAATCAATCGGTCACGTTCATCTCAACACTGCTCATCTTTGCACTACTGAGCCAAAGATATTCAATAATATCATCATTTAAGATCGAGGATGATGAAAAATATTTTTTAAAAAGCGAATCCGGTGAAACAAAATGACAAGGATTAAGGATTAAGGATTTCGTACTTGGTTTTATCCACGCCCAAAAATACCTCAAAAATAATCATAGTGGTGTAAAATTCAAGAATGATCAAAACATGGATACAATCGAAAGTTAGTATCCGAATAGATATTTTAGACGAAAAGAAGAAATTTTATTTTTGATTGAATAATCAAGTATACGTGAATAGTGCCATATCGTGAATAGTGTCGATATCGTGAATAGTAACTCAGAACACCAAAAGATAGAAATTCCACAAAAACATCTTCACGCTTCATGAATAGTACTCGTGAATAGTAACTTCGTGAATAAGAACTTCGCTGAATAAGTAACTCGTGAATAGTAACTCATGAATAGTAACCCATGAATAGTAACCCAGACATGAAAAAGTTCCAAATTTGATAAAACTTCAGATCAACATTTCAAAGATAATGATATTGAAGAAATAATATCATTTGAGAAGAAAATAACATCCCTTACCTCGAAAGATCGATCTTTAAATTTGAAACAGGATATAAGCTATGACTTGGACTTGCAGATAGTATAGCAATACTCAAAGTATACTCAAAATACTCACAAGAATACGCTTCGATAATATAGAGAGAGAAAACTTGATTTTCGTGTGATTTTCAATTTAACCCAAGACCCTATTTATAGGAAATTGCTTAGAACACCAAAGCAGAAAATTTAATAAATTAATAATATAATTATATTATTTTCTACACATGTCTAGAATCTGATTTCAGCCATCAAACACATGCCACCTTCTAGAAAAAATAAGAAAAAACGTTTTTCTAATTTTAAATATTTTAAACTTCCAAAAATCAATTATTTCGGAGCTTCGGAACTTCAATAATTCATAATAAATAGCCCTTTCATCAAAAAATTCGAATCTCGCGAGTTTTTATAGGAAATTCAATTCTCTACAACTTTGCAGAAGAAAGTTTTTCCAAATTCCAATCAAAAATTGACCGAAATCCACAAACGGGCAATTTTACAGGCTATAATCAAATTTCAGTCAATAAATGGGGTCCACCGACATGTTTAACATGTTTTAAACATTTATTGCAACAAAAATACTCTTCCTCCTCGTATACTCATATATCCCACATTCGTTGTAAAAATATCACCGTTAATATATTATTAAAATAATATATTTAAATGAATTATTTTATCGAGAAAAAGATAAAATATTAATTTTCAACAATCGTCATTTTAAAATTTTCTCCATCTATATCCACATAAAATCAATATTTTTCTCATCATATAAATCAATAATTAATTATTCACAAATAATATTACGAGAATCACAATATTGACAACCGAGGCGAGCCCAGGAAGAGGGCTTTCAATAAGAATTTCTTCTTCTTGGCGCCGCAATTAGGTGACCAAACCTCTCCTTGCATGAACTTTCTAGACATTGCCAATAATGTTATCTAATAATATTATTCAGATAATATGAATTATTGCCGATAATGAAAGAGATTTGTGTAATGACAATTATTGAAACAACAATGAATATAAAATATCAACGCAAAGAATTATTAACTCGATAAAATAATTGAGCGATAATTACCGTAACCATTATTGAGTAGTGCCTTCTTATTTAAGAATCAATAATTGGTGCAATACTGGCAAGCTTCTTGTTCGATAACGCAGCGTATTAGTGTGTTTTAACCACGGGTATTCCAACAAGATAATACTGAATAACTATACTGTGGTTATTTAAAACAACTTATATTTGTCGTTTTCTTCATCCAATCGCTTTCCGTTATGGGGCCCACACATGGGCTGCTGGCTGGTCATCGAATATTCCCAACACAGATCGAATATTCCACGACCAAACGAATATTCCCAAAACAACAATGAATATTTAATAACCACTTGCTTATTTTGAAATATTTGCGTATTTAACCCTTAACTATCATTAATCAAATCAACCCTTACTATTTCAAAATAATAAATAAAGGAAATTCCTTTTATTTAAAAAATTTCGGGGTCTTACATTATAGTTGTGGGTAGTATTTATAAATTTTGCAAAAAGTATGCAAGTGGTTATATTATATTCGATTGTTAGGGAATATTCTATTTTAGCAGAGGAATATTCGTACAACAGCTCAATCATTGGTGGACCCCTAATGTAATTATTGTCGGATTGAGAAAACGACAAAAATATTTTATTGAAATAACGGCGGAAGTTTTACCGTGATTCTTGTTGAACTACTCGATAGTAAAAATCTGAGAATACGTGTGGTTTATAAAGACACTGCAGATTGATTATTGATGCTTGTGAGAAGTCACTCAGTTTGATTCCATTATTGTCGATTAATAATATGAATTATTATAGCGATAATGACGTTTTGTTTTATTCGTATTATTAACGTAATAAAAAGCGAAACATTTTTTATATAAAATAGAATAATTTATTAAAGTTATTACATAAATAGAATATATTATATTTTATTATGCATAGTGTTGCATAGTGTTTTTGCATAGTGTTTTGCATAGTATTGCATAGTGTTTGCATAGTAAAATATTTTATATAAATAGAATATATTATATTTTATTTAAAAGATTTTTCTTTAAATATGGACCGCGTCAGATTAAAGTAAATCAATCTGGGACCGTTCATGGATTAATTCTTATGCATTCCATTTTCCTATAAATGAAGCTCATTCCTTCATTATTTTTTTAATTAATTCATTGAAACTCTGAGAGAGAAATTATAGAGAGAAGCTATAGAGAGAAAATTATAGAAAGAAGAAGAGTATTACGCTACTTCACTACTTCTATATTCGGTTCTTTTACGGTAGTGGGTGTTATTCTTTCTTCTTGAAGAGAACTTACATTATTCCATTCACTATTATTACATTGGAATAACTTTGTAAAAGTGGCATACCCTATACATAACCTCGTGATATCATGGCATACCCTATACTTGGTGAAATCCTTATGTTATTCCATCGCTTATTATTACATTGGAATAACTTTGTATCTGTGATTTTACCTATACTTGGTGACATTCTTCTATTATTACTGTTGGAACATCACGTCTAGTGTGTTTTTACAGGACCGGTTCCGCTTTTTATTATTACGTTGGAACATCACATGCGTGTGTTTTACAAGGACACTGGTTCCATCTTTATCATTCTGTTGGAATATCCCATCTCATGTGTTTTACACGATCCGGTTCCATCTTTATTATTACGTTGGAACATCACCGTCGGTGTGAATTTCACGACACAGTTTCCGTTATTATTATTCATTGGAATAACTCATGTCATCAAATACCGCATGCGTGGTGATTTCTTTTGTTATTCCATTCTTTATTATACCCGGTTGGTTAAAACTTTGACTTTCTATACTCCATGAAATTAGTAGAATATCCTTGATATTTGCGTTTCATCCAAAGATATCTTTTCACGAAAATATTCTTCCGATCATTCTTGAATTTTACTCTGTAAACGGTATTATGTTGACAATTTGGACGTTAATAATTCATGGATTAAATAATTCTTGAACTTGTTTTATTGAATTATTATATCATTGTCATCATCCTCATGTTATATTATGTTATCTTTGGCTTACGCAGCATAGATGAACTTAGTATGATTATGACGAGGATCATTCGGTATAATCATGACTTGATATAAATGATGTGACAAAAGTCCTCGATGGCTCTGTAATGCGATGATGGATAGTTTTTGGTATGATTATGACGAGGGGTGATTCAAGTATAGTCGTGACCATTGATAACTTGATGAAAATCCTTGACCGTGGTAATGCGGGAATGATTAGATGTGGTGGTTTATTTATTAATTCGAGTCTCGTGATAAAAATTGATGAAAACCTTTTAAAACCTAAAAGATAGTAGACTTTATTCTCTACTTGACTCTGTTAATGGATTGCTTATTCAGCTGCAGATTAAACTTGTTGTCTATTGTATTTTATCGGTTTAACCTTTGTTGAAGGCTAATGATAATTTATTACGCATTATCTTAGTCATAATATTTCTTATTGGGCTAGTTGAGCTCACCTTTTCTTTCACTTTGTTCTCTTTGAGGAAATGAGAACATATTTGGGACGAAAGTCTGGGGACGAAGTAATGGTCGAGAGGATAGCATTAGTAGTCCTCACTATTACGTGAAATAGTGTGATAATAGTTGTAATGAGGACTCCTTTTGAGTTTGTATAATATCTAGTAGACAATATTTGTATTCAAACTCACGGTTTATGTCGTAAGTATTGCATACAGCTGAGTTATATTAGTAAGTTGTATTTGAATTTATGTACCATGTAAGTGGCGACCCAAGATGGGTGGCGATATACCTAATTTTGGGGGCGCCACAAGCAAGGAGCGCTGAAGACCCGTTTGTAATGGAGCCAGGGTTTAAATGTAATAGTTATATTTAAATATTATTTCTTGCACCCTAGGGTTTGACCTTTTGGTTCACTTGGTGGCTCTAGTGAACCAAACTAGAATAAAAGTCCATAATCAATGGGTAGAATATAGTATTCTATATGTGCATGCTTATACTATATATATTATATATTATGCAAACATGCTTCGCATGTTCATTAATACGACGCGTATTTTATATATATATATAATGCATGCTTTAAACAAGATGAGACAAATTAATAACAAACCCCTCAATTTTTTTATATTAAGTCCTAAGCGTTCAAAGATATTTGGAATATCAAGCGTCAGCCTTCTAGCATGATAAAATTAATAGAGTATTAAATATTTAATATGAGTTTGTTGTGTCACCACAAGGCAAGTATTAAGTATTTAAGATGTTAATTTATCACATTTGATGCTTATAAAGAAAATTGAACAATATTGTTTTGTTGTGTCACCACAAGGATGATATTTTCTTTTTTGAATATATAGAGTGCTAGAGTCGGACTTAACTTGGATAATTTTGATTTGGATGTGCCACCACTTGATCAAAATAATCTAAGAGGCAAAAATCTGAGAGTTGCATAGTTGATGTAATTGACAAAAGTTGTCTACCTATTTATTTATATATAGTTTGTTGTGTCACCACAAGGCTATATACATTTGAAATGAGATCCTTATTCTCACTAGCAAATCTTTAATTAGATTTTGTCGAACTATATAAGTGAGGTAATATAGTTTGAAGAAAATAGTGGGAGATACCAATTTAAAACAAGACCTAATTTATTTTGGTAATTAATAAAAGAATGTATGTTAAAATGTTGTTGATTACAAATTCATTCTGAAATTTTACAATGTCTAAAAATACTATCATCATGCGAAGCATATTAGATGCTAAATTAACTGGGCCAAGAATTAAGCGGATAAGTTAAGGAATTTGAGAATAGTTCTCATGGTGAAAAGCTATCTTATGTCCTTAATATCGCCTATCCTCACAATGGTTGCGCAGACAATGCCTACGAGGAAGAGATTGCTACTTTTAGAAAGTGGCAAGATGATGCGCTGATTGGCTCGATGCATCATGCTCGTATCCATGAGTAACAAGCTTCAAACGTCACTGAAACTATGGATACTTACGCTTATAATCCTCGCACATCAAATAGTTGATGGTGAGGAAAGTAGGGACCGATAGATATCGGATATCTAAGGAGCTCTTCCGATCTAGAATGGCCAATGGCACTATAAGCAGACATAAAAATTCTTAACATAATCAATTTGATTGATCAATTAGGACAACTGGTTTTTGTCATGGATGGAGAGTTGAGCCAAGATTTGATCTTGCACTCACTCCGGACTCTTTCACAATTGTTGTGAATTTTTCATATAAACAAGCTAGATATCGACCTCATTGATTTGCTTAACATGTTAAAAAATGTTGAGAGTCACTTTCCAACCAAGAAAGACCATGTCTTCTTGGTAGGGGCCAAAGGATCTTACGAAAAGAAGAACGATTCTAAGAAGGTAAATAGAAAGGCAAAACAAAGGATAATAAGAACAAAAGCGTCACGGATAGCAAAGGAGTTTGCTTCCACCGCAATAAGCCTGGACACCTTTGGAAAGAAACTACGAGAAGCATCTTGCGAGAGGCTAACCAAAGAAGCTTAGTGAAGTTTGAGTTATAAATACAAATTTGTTCATGATTTAAAATAAATTTTCTTTAAGTCGAGGTTCTACTCGGGTATTGGATATCGACTTTGGTTATCATAAATATAGATTTATGAAAGGACCAAGCAGTAAGTAAAGCTAAACAAATATAAGTAATCCTATGTGTGGAAAATGAAGCAAAGGGTTCTTTGCATTAGCTATAGAAACTTATAGTTTAGCAATGCCTACTGGCAAATCTATTAAGTCAATAAGTTGTTATTGTATTCCAGGTTCTTGTTAAAAATATTATTTCCATTTTATTGTTGGACAATGAAATTCTTGGTATTATAATTAAGAACAATTGTTGTTTCTATTTATAATAATAATAATGTTTTGTATATAAGCTGGAATATTACTTAATGGATTTTGTATACTTGACTTACATGAAAATAATTTTGCATATTGAACAAATTAGTATAAGAAAAGGAGATGATCATTCAAAGAGTTGAAATGTGTATTTGTTGAAATACAAGTGTGAATTATTTGAAATGTTCAAAGAATTGAAGTGAAATAAATTGGCAAAGTATTAAGATTCTTTGATTAGATCGAGGATAAATACTTGTGCAATAAGTTTCTAGATCATCTCAAATGGTTTTCTCATAATGGACACCTCCCGATACACAATAATTGATTGATGTATACGAAAGGAAAAAATCGTACCTTGTTGGACATAGTGCGGTCCATAATGATTTTACCGACATTCCAGTATCCTTCTAGGATCATGTCCTAGAAATGGCTGCATATCTACAAAAGGGTAACCTCAAAATCCGGCCCCAAGACTCCATAAAAGTTATGGACAAGGAGGATTCCTAATCTTAAGTATGTTAAGATAAGGGGTTGTCCAACTTATGTGAAAAGGTTTCAAAAGATAAGCTTGGGACAAGATTTGACAAGTGTCGATTTGTGGGACATCCTAAAGTAAGTTTAGGGTATATGTTCTATAATCCTACTTAGCAAAAGGTGTTTGTTACGAAACACGCTGCCTTCTAAGATAAAGGTGTTTATCATTAAAAGGGGCTAGTGGGAGGATAATAGATCTTGAAAAGTTCAAGAACCACAAAACACTATAAGTCAAATAAGAGGAACCTGTAGATAGACCTATTGTACCACAACCGAATCGTAAATCTGGAATAGTACCAAAGATACCAAGGAGGTAAATCCTCCATGAATGATTTGGAAGAGTATCTTAATTGGGGATATAAATCTATATAGATAGATTTAAAAGGATCCTCGACTTAACCCAAGGAACGTATATTCATTTGATGCTAAAGTCGTTTAGCATGGCAAACTCCAAGAGATGTCTTATGTTGATGAGCTATGGAGTGTATCTCTCTTAATAGTCCCCACAGACTCCTGAAAAGAGAGGTCGCATGAGTGACAATCATGTTTACAATGAAATATACGAGACCTGATGTTGATCAGTCATATTATGGAGAAGTTCACTATGAGTCAGTGAAAAACATCTTAAAGTGCTTAACCGACACTAAGGATGTGATCATATTCATGGTGGGTCTAAATTAAAACTAGAGGGCTTAATGGACTCAAGTTTTTTCAGATGAGACCAAGACGACGAGAAAAAATCCACTTTAAGGTAAAGGGTTACCTTGAACAAAGTGGTGCGATGAAATGGAAAGGTTCCAAACAAAGAAAGAGTTCTTTGGTTTAGTGATAAAGACAAAGTATATAGTTATAAATGAAGGCTGCAAGTTGATTGTTTGGATTAAAAGTTCATTCTGAGAACTAGGAATAGTTCCCAAGTCTCATCTTGGATCTAAACATGTGTTGTGGCACTTTCATTTGATTATTAAAATCATTGAAAGATGGGAAATCACTATAGAGATAGTGGACTCTCAAGAACAACATTACATATCCATTAACTAAAGCTTATCCAACAGCAGGATAATCGTCACTTAGAGAAGAAGAGTATAAGATACCATGACGATTGGCTTTAGTGCAAGTGGGAGATTGAAAGTAATATGCACACAAGACAATCATGTTTGATGATAAAGCATATACTTTGTAACAATCTTATTCATTTATTAATAAAAAGTATTAATTTATTAAAGGCTTTTAATTATCTACATGATCTTTGTTTTATAATATGTGATAAACCCATAGTTTTAAGCAATGCTTTTAGAATAATGATGATGATCATTCTAATGAGATCTAAATTCTTTGAAAGCTTAAAACTAAAATAGTTCCCAATCGTTGGATTACTAAATTGGGGATTAGTGAATCCGGATAGATTGGTACATACGTTGCTTGCTTTCATTGGATGAGGATGATTGATCTCATGATCATTTGTGTGGAGACACTAAAGCAAGTATGTAGGTGCTTATTAGAGAATAAGTTCACTTTGAGCATTGGCTCGCTAAGGAATACCTAATGGAGTTTTATTTGCTGTCAATAGGAATTCTGTAGTGATAGTAGTACAAGTAATCCTTGGACTTGAGATCATCATAGTATCTTGTGTATGATGAGTTATACTTTGAATTATTCCTTAAGACCCTTAGGGTATATCAAAAGGTATGCTTGGGTATAATAAGTTGTACATGGAGATAATGTATGATCAATAAAGAATCTACCACTTCTAATAATAAAAGAGAAATGTCCTATGTGATTCGATAAATGACAACCCAAGTAGTCTTGGCGAATGAGAATGAAATTAGAAAGGAGTTTCTAATTTGCATTATTTGAGTTGTGCATTTAAGGATCGAAATACATATAATTAAATAAAATAAGACTTGTGAAGAATTCCATATCTTATATTTAATTGGGACATTGTATGGTGGAAGGATTGAATTATCAAGTAACTATTTACTCAAAGGTTCTTTAATGATTAATGTTGAAATCTATATTATCCGGAAAGTCGTTGATCGCTAGTAGGAGGCTTATCCTATTGTAGAATAAATATTATTTAAATAAATTAATTGTTTAATTTATTTATTTAAATAAGATTAGAATTGTTCTAATTGATTTATTCACAATAGGTTTAATATGGAGAACCTAAAAGGTCACACCATAAAAGGAAGAATAATTATTTAAGAAGTTAATGGCATAATCGTAATAATATATGTTATGTATATTTAATTTAATCTATGGTGATAGAATAAATTAAATAGCTTAATATTTATTATTTAATATTTTAGAAATATTAAATATAAATTAATAAGAGAGTCTTATTAATATTATTACAATTATTATTATTATTTTAATTTCTAAAAGAGTTTAGGAATTAATTTAATATAAGTACTCTCATTTATTTCTAATAGGATTAGGAGGAAAAATTAGTTAAAGGAGTTTAATTAATTATTTAATTAATTATCCCTAATAAGATTAGGGAGCTTAATTAATTAAAAGAATTTAATTAATTAAATAAAACTCAATTCCTTAATTGTTAAGGTGGGTTGCCCACATCTATAAATAAGAGGAGTCTTATTATGGATAAGTGGGTTGTTGACTTTTTCAACATACGACATAATTCCAATTGTTGGGAGAGTACCCCTTTTTCTATAGAGATAGAAAACTAGGGTTTGAGCCAAATACCCTTCTTCTTGAATTCTTCTTCTTCCTTGGTGGATCACCTCTAGAGGCCAAACACTTGGGTGGCTAACGTTGATCAAAGGAAAGAACCAAACCCGGTGGATTCAAGATGAACGCGAAAAGGATTGGAGGTGAACTTGTACCTGAGGAAGCTCGATCTTCAAGGGTATGATTTTATTCTTTATCTTTTCGTTTAATTAATAATTGTGCATAAAGGGTGATCCGGGTTTATGGTTTGTAAATAATTTTTAAACTCTGATTTTACACGCTTCCGCATTATTTTTGCAATTTGATTGCGCACATGAATATTACAAACCTAACACATAATCCATCCGGGGTCCTAGACTTAGCTCATATTCCACGGGTTGGCCGTGTGAACCCTGCAGCGGACGAGATGGTAGAATATCTTCGGGGTATCCATGACTAGGTGCAACACTCTATTCATGAGAGCAATGCCACGTATAAGGATCAGGTTGACAGTCGTCGTACTGGTCGATGTTGGTGATTTTGTTTGTGCAATATTAACTCGTGACCGATTTCCTGTTGATTTAAGCTTAAGGACCGGAAGGTTGGGTCATATGAGATTCTGCAGAAAATCAATGATAATACCTATAGGTTGTGCATCCCTAGTCATTTGCGGACTTTGGACGTTTTCAATGTGAAACATGGAGTCTTTGTTTTGTGGAGTCCGATGACAACGATGTGAACTCGAGGACAAGTTCTTTCTAACCAAGAGTGACTGATGCAAGAGGATTTGAATCCAATGATGCTGAGTTGTTGGATAGTACAATGATGACACTGGAATACCATGAGTTAGTGGATTGGTGCAAGGATGACGAACATTGATGTCTTCGGGGTTGGGAGTTCGACACAATTGACTTCAAGAGTTTGGTTTCAGAAATCTCTTTAGTAGTTCGGGATTGAATCCCTTCAGGAGTTCTCTTCGGGTTTGGCTTCGGGCATTCTTAGTTTTAGCTATGTTTTTCGTTCTTTTATTGTAGTATTGTATTATTAGTAAATACATCTTTTCTGTTATTACGTAATTAATTATGACATAATTATTGTGTGTTTGTTACCGTGATTATAGAGATTTTGTTACATTTTGATAAAGAAATATTTTAACTATAAAGCCCGACTTGCGGACTGAATGATGAACAGTTTTTGATTTTGACAATATTAATTTAAGTATCGGAAAAGTTTCTATGCATTTAAACACTCCAAACACATAAAATATTCTAAACAAATATGCACATTGTTGTGTACAATAGTCCTAAGTTTTGTAGATCCCAAATTCAGAATGTTCAACGAGTCAATTAAATTTCATAAACGGAGTTTAATTTTTAGTCGTAAAATGTTCAATTACAAATATCAGCATCCATATACATACAAATTAAGACCGTCATTTTATTAAACAATATTGTTGGGCCATAATCCTTTTCTTTATTGGTAAAATTATTGGGCTCTTTTATTATTTGGGCTTAGTCATTATATTGGCCCATTATACAAATTATCCTTACTTGACTTTGACGATAATCATTATGCCAAATGATGTTTGACTATTGTATACGCCACTTTCTTTGCATGGCATTAATGAGGATGGGACTCGGATGGCCGTGGTGCAAAAGCGATATGAGAGGGGTGAAGGTGGTATTTACTTTTAATTTGAAGTAATAGGAAGTGAGGGAAAAAAGGTGTCGAGAAGGTGGTGGGTGTACGATGGCCGGATAGTGGAGTATCGTGGGGCTAAGATCACATAAGAGGGTAAATAACACATATATTTCATTTAAAATTCTAATTTATATCTCTCGGACACTAGATAATATTTTCTCTCCATTGTTGACCTTGTGATCGCTTTGTCTTGACTCTCTGCATGGGGCTATCCCTCGTGGTCGGTAGTCGTGAACTTTTAGTGTTGACTTGTTGGTATGCGGGATATTGGGGCAGCGTCTTGGTGATTGGGACGTGGAGAAAGATCTTGGCGTTAACATTGGTATTTAGAAGGAGGAGGGTGAGTTCTAGTGTCTTGAATATTTTTCAATCTGATCCAAGTGTTTGTTCTACGTCGATATTCATGGTGAAGAGTAGAACACCTACACTGAAGAAGGCGGTAGAAATTTGCCGGTGAATCGACACCAGAGAGTGTACATTAAGGATCGTTTGGGGCCGTGATAAGTGTTAAATGCAAACACGGCGTCAAGCGATCCCCTGAAGATTTTCGGTTGAAGAAGATGGGTAAGGCTAAGCGTGGGTTAGTCTACCCTCTTGATAAAAGCGTCGCCGCAGTCGGGAAGCGAGTAGAAAGGCGCCGCTAGAACTTCGATATCGAGAAGACCAAGATGAAAAAGGCTTCACGACTAGCTAAGATGGGTGATGAAGCGGATAAAGCTATGGAAGTACTTGTGAAACAAAGACGAAGATATAGGTGAGCGGATGGCGGAATGAGTTGAGAGATGAAGAACTCGGTTATAATCGGTCAGAAGAAGCGAGGACAAAGTGGAAAAAGAACACATTCATTCGGGGCCCGAGAGTCTCGGTAGAAATCGAGAAAGAAGAAGATCCGAAGCCCTACTCCTCAAAGATCGAGGAGGTACATCACCTGTCGATTCTAAGGAGGCGGGGTCGGGAGGGAACGAAGAGGTCGATCGAGGATCGTACTCACTGAAACCACAAAAGAGCCCTTGTTGTTGCATTCTCGCCTCGATTGAGACCTGAAAGGCGAAGCATATCTAGAGATTGTACTCAGAAGTCTGCGAGGTACACCATACTATAGACTTCGTCGTCAGAAGAAGCCCTTACAGAGTTGAAGGTTATATTGAAGAAAGAAATCTACTTTCATGAGGAGAAAGGAGTCATCGGAAAAGGAAGCATCATCTCGACGGAAGGTGTAGATTATTTGGTTAAAAGTTAAAAAGAACTTGAGCGACTTGCCGAAATACGAAAGGCGAAGGACACGCCGGGAAGAAGAATCCCCTTTTTCAGCGGAGATTCTTAGAGAAAAAAGTGACCCCACAAGAAGTTGCCCGTATTGAGAGTTATGATGGATCGGGGATCCCTATGACCCACGATCGAGGCGTTAAATAGGTGATGGATTAATATGACTTTAGCGATCTTTGCTAAGTGTCATACTTTTGTCCTAACACTTAGAAAGGATGCGGCGGTGGATGGGGACTTTGCCCTCAGATTGATTTCATCTTGGGGGGATATATGCGATAAATTTCATGCTCGCTTTGGGCAACAAAAGAAGGGAAAACCATTTGGTTCGTTGGCTCGGGTTAAACGGTTTTGAATGAGTCTTTGGGCGATATGTGAAGAGATTAAAGTGAAGCGATGGGCGGTGTGAGACTTGAATGATCTAAAATGGTTAATTTGTTTGAGAATGGGTTAGATCTGGTCGAATCGGAGAAGTTAGTGAAGAAGTTGATGTTTCATCACAGAAGAGTCTTCTTTGAGGCCTTTGACAAAGTGAAGGTTATATCGTGGTGGAGGAAGCTATGGGCGACCTTAAGCGTCTGCTTGAGGCCAGAAAGCAAGGAGACGGATCGGGATAGAAGGCGATAAAGATCGAGGAGAAAGAATGAGGGTAATAAAGGCCAGCTACGGCGGGTCGAAAAAGTTTAATAATTGGAGCGGGGTGGAGGGCGTTAAATCGCTCCGGCTCAAAGAGTGAATAGAGCGTACCTGACACTTAATCTGAGACGAGTACATTATCTTGGATCAAATTAAGAATCGACCTATTTTGAACCACCTCGAGATAACATTAAGCTGGAAAAGGAAATTCGTAAGTATTGTGATTATCATCAAGCTTGAATTAAATAATACAACATTGTCTGCTAGTTTGAAGGACTTTATTGAAAGGAAGGTCTGGCGGTGCTTTAATTGATATGTGGTGCGCGAACCAATCAATGGCGGAGACGGAGGGCTGTTCCGTAGCTTCAACCGTTCGTGAAGTGTTACCCGCTCGAACGACTGCGAGAGCGCGTGATAGATGTCATCACTCAGGGGTACTTACAGCAAACTTCGTTGGAAAAAAGCGGCAAAACTACTTGGATTGTCGTAGCGATGGCGGGTACCCTCCAGAAAGTATGAGACCTTATCAAAGTTCGGTAATCTCTTTTCTTGATGAAGACTACCCTTGAAATTATCGAGCCATACGAGGATCATTGGTGTTATTTGCCTGAAGTGGGTTGGTAGATATAAAGCGGATGATGGTGGATAATGGGTCTTACTGTAGATATTTACGTATGCCCCGCTTATCGGAGAATGCACTAGATGGGCGAAAGATGGAGTTGGGACGGAAGCTCCTTTATATGGTTTTAGTAATGACCCGGTTAAGGTGCATTTGGAACTATTGAGCGCCGTCGTCTTGGAGGCCCCCCAACGGTAGAAATTATTTGCAAATTTTATGTTGTAAATGTAGATTATTAACTTATAATCTTTATTTTGGGAAGGCACTGCTTTAATTGCTTTGCAAGTTGTGACCTCTATTCCTCATTTCAAAATCAAATTTCCTCGGCTCGTGGAATTGGCGAGGTGAAGGGGATTTGGATCGGCGGAAGATGTTATAGAAATCTTTGTGATCACTTGGGGTGGGAATATCGAAGCGAAGCGGACTATGGCGATAGAGATCGAACCTTTCACAGAGAGTAGTTCGAACCATTGGTCGTGCAATTTGAAGAAAGCGGAGGAGATAGAGCTCATCCGGGCGAAAAGCAAACAAAAGCGGTGAAAATAGGTTGGTCTGCGGAACCTCTCGAGACGAACCTCGTGGAGCTCTTGCAAAGCTATGTTGATTTTTTAGCATGGGAGCCTCGGGATATCTGCGGGGAGTAGCGGGGATATCATTGAGCATCATTTGGAGAGTGAACCCGTCGAAGAAAAAGCGGTCAAAGCGAAGAGGAGGATTTTCGCGCTTTGAGCGTCGGTGAATAATTGATGATGAAGAGATTGCAAAAGCTGTTGGCGGCGGACTTCATCTTGAGATTGATTACCCATGATGGATGGCGAATGTGGTCTTTGATCTGACGAAGCAAAATGGTAAATGGATCTGCATCGACTATCTTGATTTAAATAAGGCTTGTCAGAAGGATTTCTACCCCTACCCACATTGACCCGACTAATCGATGCCACTTGGGGTATGCTTTATTAAGTTTCATGGGCGCATTTCTGGATATCATCAAATTTCCATGTGTAAAGAAGATATCTAGAAGGCGGCGTTCATTACGCATCGTTCGTTCGGTATCTCTTATAAGAAAATGACCTTGACCTCCTCATCGATCATAGGAACCCATATCGGAGGATGATGAACCGTGTTTTCGGATATCAATTTGGCGGGAATGTGGAGGTGTACGTGAGGCGACATGATTGTCAAAAGTATGTTGGTACGTAAACATCTGGATGATTTAGAAGAATGCTTTTGAGACGATTAAATCGACCTGATTTGAGATTGAATCCCACTAAGTGCACCTTGATCTAGAGTTTGGCAAATTTACGGGTTATCTTGTCGATCGAGAGAGGAATCGAAAGCCGATCTGAAAAGATTGACGATCACGAACATGAAGACTCCTCGGTCGTTTAAAGATGTTCAGCGTCATTTGGAAGGATTGCGACTTTGAGGAGGTTTATGTCGAAGTCGGCGGAAAGATGTCTACCAGTTCTTTGATACATTGAAAAGTAGAAGAATGCGAAAGACATTTGATGGACTTTGGTGTGAGGGCGCCTTCGAGCATCAAGTCTATTTATCTTGGCGCCTTTGTTGGTGAAGCAGTTCTCTCTTGAACCTTTATATTTGTACTTATGACTAGTTCAATTTGGCGGTGGGAAGCGGTTTTAGTGCGTGAAGTTGAAAGTAGCGACACCGGTTTATTATGTAAGCCGTGTCCTTGAGATCTTTGAAACAAAGTGCGAACATTGAAAAGTTTGCTTTTGCTTTAATAAGCGCTAGTCGAAAGCTTAAGCGATACTTCGAGGTAGATTGGTAATAGTGTATCTGAATCGACCTTTAAAGAAGATTATGGGCAAACACTGAGGTGTCGGGGAGATTAGGCTGCGTGGACTATGGAGTTGTCACAATTTTTCATTGAATATCATCCCCGACCGCCATGAAAAGGCAAGCCTTGGCTGATTTTGTTTGTTGAATGCTCGTTTTAAAGTGATGAAGTTGTGGTAGAAAGAAGTGAAGGATCAGACGAAGCGATTCTGATTCTTGAGAGCGAGTTCTTGAATATTTGTATCTGAGATGGGTCTTCTACCACGGACGTCGGTGGTGCGAGGATTATTCAGCGAGTGGGAGAGGATTCAAAGTACAATGAGCCATGATTTGAGTTCAAAGCGACAAACAAGCGAAGGAAATTTGAGTATGAAGCGGTACTTGCGAGGATTCTGGTTGGCAAAAAGTCTTGAAGTCTGAAAGAATAATCATCTTTAGTGATTCTCGGTTAATCGTTAAGCGACTTTACGGGGAATATGAAGCTCGAGGCCCAAAAATGATCAAATATCTAACGAAATTGAAGAAAGCGACTTGATATTCCAAATCTATGAGTTTGAGGATCGGCGTAATAACAATTCAATTCTTGATGCACTTCTCCAAATTAGCCACTACGGATGTTAACGTCTTTGATGGGTCGGTTTATTTAGAAACTTTGCAACATCTAGTGTCCATTATGAATCGGTAATGTGCATTGGCCGAACATTCTTTGGTTGACTCCATATATAGAGTATCTGGCGGATGGCGTCTTACCGCCGGATCGGATGCTGCCAAGAAAATTAAGTATAAAAGTGCAATTTTATTACGATTGATGGAGATCTGTTTAGAAGAGCCTTCTCATCTCCATTATTGAAATGCTTGACTCCATCTGAAATTTGAATATGCTCTTGGGAAATCATGAAGGTATCTGTGGCGACCGTATATATATGGCGGCTAAGTCATTGCTTTATAAAGTACTTCATGAGAGTACTCTTGGCTACTTATCTTTAAAAAAAAAGCAATGCGTACGTCGAGAAGTGCGAGAAATGTCACTCAATAGTCAGATCCCATCGACCACGGAGAAGAGTTATACTCGATCTATCTCTATATACTTTTTGTGCATGCTGGGGGTTGATATCTTTGGGTCCCTACCAAAAGCTAAAAAGGTCGGTCGACCGTCATGAATTCTTTATTGATTATATGACTAAGTGGGTGGAAGCAAAACCACTTGATCGATAGCGAACAGGAGTGCCTAAAGTTTATAAAAAGTGCGTGGTGTTTAACCCGGGATCCCTAAGGTGTTGATATCGGATAGACGGGCTTGATTTGTGGGATCGAAATTTGAGGCATTCTTGAAAGAAGCTGGGGATTGACTGAGAAAGACTTGATGGCTCATCCACGGTCGAATGGACAAGTTGAAGTGACTAACGAGCAGCTTCTTTGAGCGGGATCAGCCTTGATTGAATGAAGCGAGGCGAGATGGCGGAGGAGCTACTTAGCGTGTTGTGGGCTTATCGAACTACTCAGGGACTCTGACGGAGTTCACCTTTTAGGCGCCTATAATGCGATGCCTTAGTCGGTTGAAATTGGATCTCGGTCTTGAATTGACCGATCGAGGAGAAATATCTGATGAGGAAGGGCTTAAGGCCGATCTTGATTTACTTGAAGAAGTAAGAAAATAGCCTTAATCGGGTTGGCGACTTATCGGTGAAGAGTGGCTAAGCATTATAATAAAGGGGTAAAATGTCGAAGGTTGAAGTGGGAGATTTTGTCCTCGGAGAAAGTGAAGCATCTACACCTCGAGAATATGGGAAAGGCGATGCCCAATGGGAAGATAGTATGAAATAATTTGAAGTGAAGGCGGGAACTTATCGATTGAAAGCATTAGATGGGTCGTGATTAAGAATACTTAGCGCTTTTGGCGGGCTTAGAAAGTACTTTCGGTAGAAATGATGTCGTACATTGGAAGTCTGTAAATATTTATGTCATCATCGATAAAAGTTCCTTTTTCTCGAACAACTTTTGTCTTCATTCTTGATCGGATCATCGAAGTTAGGTGGTTGGGTGGACTCATTGGCCATTCGATGGCGACCTTTTCGATGTGGTGGTCCTTATGAGTTTATCGGGCCCGCCGTGGTAAAGCAAGCGTCATTGGTGTTAGGAGGTTCGGGTGGACTCATTTGGCCCATTCGATGGCGACCTTTTCGGCGAGTGGTCCTTATGAGTTTATCGGGCCCCGCCGTGGTAGGCAAAGCGTCATTGGTGTTAGGAGGTTCGGGTGGACTCATTTGGCCATTCGATGGCGACCTTTTCGGCGGTGGTCCTTATGAGTTTATCGGGCCCCCGTGGTGGTGGCAAGACGTCGTTGGTGTTAGGTTGTTGAGGAGGTTTGGGTGGACTCATTTGGCCATTCGATGGCGACCTTTTCGGCCGGCTGGTGGTCACTTAGACCTTGTCGGGCCGGCCCGCCGTGGTAGGCAAGTGTCATCTTTAAGGCGTTATCGGGGCCCCGTCGTGGTAAGCAATTGTCGACCTTAGACCTTGTCGGGCCCCGCCGTGGTAGCAAGTGTCATCAGTGTTTAACTTTAAGACTTTGTCGGGCCCTTTGTGGTAAGCGAATGTCATCTTTTGGTTTTATTAGGCCTTTAGGGGTAAACAAATTCTGATGAAGCGAGATATGTCTCACACTTGATAACTAATAAGTATCCCTTTACTTTATTACCTAAAATTTTTCTAAGTGTTGAGTTAGGAAGCTTCGTTCTTACACTTCATACATTATATGGCATGTTTAGTTGTTACTAATGATTAGAGTTGACCCGTGAAGGGGTTGGTGCATTTTTTCATAAGGAAATATTGGAGTATTGGCGGATAATAAATATCTAGAAGTCATAAGGAATGAAGCCATTTTCATTAAATATTTAATTTAATTACCTTATTGACAATTTTACGAGATGTTGTAAATTAAAAAGGCGAAAAAAACATAAGCGAAAACATCGACGAGGCTCCGTCTTCGTACGAAGAATCGAGTAAGGATGGGTCGAGGTTGGCTGCGGGCGACTTCTCCTTGCCACGATTTGGCCAAAGCTCGTAACTCTCGGAGTATATCTTCATTATTTCTCCATTGATCTCGTCAGGAGTTCGGTACTCTTAGCGTATTTGTTTGCGAAGGTAGGTCGTCCGATTAATAAGGGGCCCGAGGTCGAAGAGCCTTGAGTTCTCGATTTCTCTCTTGAGTTTGAGCGCGCTTTCGTGTGACGAGTTTCTCTTGCCTCCGACTTATGGATAGTCTTGGTCGAGATCTTAGCATCGACCTTTAGCTCCTCGATCTTTTCCATCCTTATCTCTCGCTCCCTACGAACAAGTCGGCGTTCATTTTCACGATCTCCTCGTCTTTGTGCTTTGGTTGACTTGAGTTCTTCCTTGGAGGCCTTCACATCTCCTTTCCTTTGGCTTGGGCTAACTCTTTTGAAGACCTTCATTTGTATGAAGAAGGCATTCACGTTGAGTTTTCTCTCCGCCATGGCGGAACTTCAACATGGCATTCTCCTTCCTCAAGATCTCTTCTTCCTGCTTGACTTGAGAGACCTTGGGCGAAGGCGTCCAGAACTCTTTGCATTGGCACATGTATTTCCAATATCATTTGATCGGTTTTCGGATATATAAATATGCGAGATAAATTGAAATAAAAAAGATACTCGTTTACCTTCCTTGAAGTAGCTCGTACCTTATTTGAGTAGATCTCCATTCGAGCTATTCCGAGCAGAGTGATCGTCGGTTTCACGAACAAAGGTGTTGAGCAGTTGGAATGGAAAATGAGCATTAGTCGGGGCCACATTGTTGGAGAGGCCATGGCTTCCGTCAATCTCGGTGGTTGGTTCTCTTGGCGGAGAAGGTGGAGGTTCTTAGCGCGAAGGGTGAGGGTCTACGTGTATGGTTTGGGAGAAGGAGATCGAGGCGGTGTGCGTTCGGGAGTTGGCGAGGGCAGGGAGATGAACGGGGTGAATGTCGATGGCATTTGTTTTCTTTTTCGGGAAGGAGTGCGGATTGGCCGGTTGGTTCATTATCGAGAGCGGGGTTTACGTGGATGTGATCGGAGATGAATGACAATAGAAGAGGTAGGGACTCGAAGCTCTTGGCGGTCGAGGAGTTATTTTGGTTCTTATTTTCTTTACGAAGGACCTTGGCGATCGTGCTGAAAGGAATATCGAGAAGGCTTCTCTCGGCGGGATAGGTTCGGAGGTTGGAGGATTGAGATTAGTTGAGGAGGTTGTTTGGGGGTTGCTTGGGGAGTGTTTGGGATCCTTTGTCGGGGTTTGTTTCTGGTTGGGTGGTTTTGGTTCGTTTGGCGGATCTCTTTCTTCGGCGAGGTCGAAGGTTTTCTTCAGGAATAATGGGTTCGTCAGTTTGAGGTTCGTCAGTTTGAAGGGAAGAAGTTGGAGGGTCGGCAGTAGAAGGGTTAACCTGGGAAGATTCTTCGGCCGGATGCTCTTCACTTGCATCTGCATTCTCCCCTGCCAAAAAATCTTCCAGGTCTCTCACCTCCAGGGAAGTCGGTTTGATCAGAGATACTGCAAAAAACCACACATCGAATATGTATCACTATATATAGCTCGAAATTATATTCTGAGGATTAATCAAAACTTACATTTGTGGTTGTATAACCGGGCTTGTTTGGTCGATAGTGTGAAACTCCATTCTTTTGGAGGAATTTTCCTCGAAATCTGCCCGTCTCTCCTCACCCGTTCTTGGATATGTCTCGAAGTCGTGAGAGACTTAGTCGAGGTGGTCGGTCTGGAGAGAAGAGATCTCGAGTCCGTAATGAAAAACCACTTCTCGTGCCTGACCTTTGTTCTTTGGAAGGAGTGTTCATCGAGAGGTCTCTCTCGAACACAGTGTTGGGTCGAGGAGATTGCTTGCTTCGACACTTTGAAGCCCGTTCGAGACTACCCGTGCGGAGAAGAGGGTGAAGAAGATGTCGTGAGAGGAGTAATCCCGAGTTCATGGCGGAAAGCGATAAATGCGAAGATGTGGATGTAGGAGTTGGGCCTTAGTTGGTGAGCCCCCTCCTATAAACCCTAAAAAGGGTAATGATGAAGACATGGAGAGGAGGCGAACTCCCTTTTCTAGAAGAGTGGTGGCGTGGCGACCAAGCCGTCCGATTCATTTGGTCATCGCTCTTCGGGAGGCGAGGGGCCCTTATTGCGTACATGTCGGGGAATCGATGCGACTCTGAGCGTGCATATTTGGATTCGGTGTGAGAGCGGATGTTGGCGTTAGGAAATTGTTCCCGTCTTTGAAGAAATCAAAGTAGAGAGGAGGTCGGAGAAGGGTTTCCCCCATGGTGGATGATTGAGGGTTGGAACTTGAACCCTCTTGGTTAGGGTTTGGGTTGGGAGAAAGCGATCTTAATGGGAGTTACCACGAAGAGGAGAGTTTGGCTAGAGGTTTGATCACCATTGTTTCGATTTTGTGAAGCGAGAGAAAGAAATTTTGAGAGAGAAGAAGAAAGCTCTAAGGTTCAAATTTTGAATTAGCGAGGTAAAATCGTCGAGAATTGGTAAAGTTTACCTTTTATCTTGTGGGTTACACGGTAATTAAAAGTGGCACATTTAATTCCTTTATGATGATGATGAATGGGAAGGGTTTTCGTCAGTTTTAGACCTAAATATCTTCACTTTTTGTGGGCTTGCGTCTATTGGGTTTCTCCTTACATGCACTGATGACAATTTGGGCTTTGGTGAGTTTCACTTTGGATCTCTTATGACTTATCATAGATGGTTATGTCACGGGCTATCTTTTGTTTATAGTCTTTCATTAAACACCATTTAATATAAGACTAGGGGTAATCATTGGGCCGTAATCCTTTTCTTTATTGGTAGAAATTATTGGGCTCCTCCTTGGATCGTGTTATCTTTAAGTCGTGGTTGGATCCGGTCACTTGGGTCATTTTATTATTTGGGCACTTAGTCGTTATATTGGCCCATTATACAAATTATCACTTAACTTGACTTTGACGATAATCATTATGCCGAATGACGTTTGACTATTGTATATGCCACTTTCTTGCGTGGCATTAATGAGGATGGGACTCGGATGGCCGTGATGTGAAAAGCGATATGAGAGGGGTGAAGGTATTTATTTACTTTATATTTGATTTGTGTAATAGGAAGTGAGGAAAAAAGGTGTCGGAAGGTGGTGGGTGGCGATGGCCAGGATAGTGGAGTATCGTGGGGCTAAGATCACATAAGAGGGTAAAAATAATACATATATTTCATTTAAAAATTCAATTAATTCTTGTTTATATCTCTAGGAAAACTAGATAATATTTTCTCTCCATTTTGTTGACCTTGTGATGATCACTTTGTCTTGACTCTCATTGTTAAAAGGGCTATCCCTCGCCGGTCGGTAGTCGAGCTTTTAGTGTGTTGACTTGTTGGTATGCGGGATATGGGAATAAGCGTCTTGGTGATTGGGACGTGGAGAAAGATCTTGGCGTTAACCTGTATAAGTATAACATTTACATACAATAAGTTCATTTATTGTCTAGTCATAAATTCCCCATCAATTTTATTCGATACATCGTATTTTTATAATATAAATAGTACAATTAAAATTAATGTAAATCAATTAATTTATTATATTAAATAATATAAAATAGAAGTAACTCGATATGTTTTTCACCATTTGATGAACATGTGAATGTTTCATCAAAATTTTAGTAATCGAATATTTTTTATTCTAATTTTTTATAAATTTAATCTTAATACAATTAACTATCTATTAACACATTTTGATAATTACTAACAAAATTATTAAGATCAAATAATTGATAAATTGGTTGAAATTAAAATGAATGTGTAATAGAAGGGAGCCAAATTCGAAATTATTAGTTTGAATTTATTTGGAATGATTTCCTTTTCTTGTTCTCCTCTTTTTATTTTTCATTTTCATTTTTTTTAATATCCAACATAAACGTAAGACGAAAATTAAAATATTTTGATATATCAAATATTTGTTCCTCAGAAAAATGTCACAGTTGAAGTCATTGACATATGCACAAAACAAATCTATATAAAAAATTTATATCTTTATATGTTTTGTATGGTCTTGCATTCACATGTTGAAATGTCAAGTAAAGGGCCAGGATGACATAATACTTTATCATTTTCTTACAAATATAAGATAACTCGTCATTTTATATCTAAAATCTTTCATTTTCTTTATCCAACATGCCAGAAAATATTTTTAAAATTAAAAATATGATTGATTTTTTGAGGTTAAACGACAATTTATTAAACTTCAAATTGATGTGAATTTATTTAATTTTTAATCGATACAAATATTTTAATTATATAGTATATAACAAAAATTATTAATCACAAAATTTATTTCATTTAATTTTTTTATGAATTATACTAATTTTAAAGTTTCATATGATATCGTTTGATCAAAAATCAAATTATATTTAATTTTAAAACGGAAAAAGTATTAAATTCCAGAACAGACATAGATTCGGTGTAATATTTAGTTATACGTGCTTCAAATATAAGTTATCAATATAAGCATGGTTTCCTCAAATTTATTTTAGTAGAAAAGAAAAGAATATTGTAATTTTCTAAAGGCATAAAAAAATTAAAGGGGAGTTGAATAGATCTTTTAAAAAAAATTACTCGTTTAAGATGAATTGCCGATAATTAAATTATTCAATTTAATTAAGCACAACGAAATATTAATTTGAAAACTCTTTAAAAATTTAAAGAAATCATAGTTCTGAATTTAATTATTTGTATTTTAGTCACAAACAATTATAAAAGTTAATAGATAGAAAGTAAACTGCACAAGATAAATATCAAAGTTGGATTTTGTAAAAATATCAAAGCAAAATTATTTTGTAAAATTGATGTATATAACTTAAATATATTAGAGGATTTCTCCTATTGACCTGATATTTTATATTTGACTATATATTTAACATATATATTTGATGGATAATTTTATTTTTTTTAGTTTAGTTATTTTTTGAAAATCAGAGGTTGTATTTGGATTTTGAGTGTAACACCTCTTTGGAATATTTATTTATTTATTTTACTATATTAAACTGACGGTCCGGATCTTAAACTCACCCATTATCTAATATACCTTGCTCAATTTTTAATGATTTGAATGACGCTATATATGCTCGTCATTATATGTTGTCAGATTCCATGTTTAAAAACAACGATTCTATATATAGCGACGGATCTCGAATCGTCGTCCGGTCCGTTGTTAAATGGGGTGAGTAAGGTATGTTAGATAAGGGATGAGTTTAAGATCCGAATCGATTAAATTAAAATTTAAACAATTATATATTTTATCTTGACATGTCAAAACTCCGACCTTCAATTTTATAATTATCAATTATGAATTGAGACGTACTACTCGGGCGAAAGAACTTCGGTGCCTCTTTGGAATGTAATTTGATGCTTCTTTGGATATGTACTACCGGATTTCATTTTATGGGGCCATGTTGGCCCAAGTCTAGTAGGCACGTGTACGGGGTGTACCTGTGGAAAGCTCCGTCATAACAGCACTGGACCAACATCATTCTGGTAGGTCCACAATCTTTGGCCCTTCCCTTCTATTCCTTTTGATTAGTTTTCTCCAATTCAAGGCTCCAAGATTCTCTTTTTTCATCCCTATTACCTCATGCCCGCGGGTCGTAGAATGTATTTAATACGAGTTATATACTATGTATGATTTTTACAATAATACTATCAACATAACACAAAAAATTATATATAAACAATATAAAAAAAATTAAGGCTTAAATATGTATTAATATCTTGAAATTTTAATTTTTTTCCCGCTTTGGAAACTATCTTCTAAATTTTTAATTAAGGGATTAAATTTATTTATTTTTTCACTTTGGACATTCTATTCTCAATTTTTTCTATTACGGGATTAAACTTTTAATTTTTTCTGATTACGTCTAATTGATAATAGTACGTCAAAAATTGATAACATGACAACGACATGTGGATAAAAAAATGCTTATGTATAATATTGATTCTCATTTTAACAGTTATTCCATTAATTTTTTAAAGTAAATTTTGTGACGCCCCCAAAATATATATACATTATCCATTTTGAGTCGTCAAATATATGGTACAGAATTCAAATACAACTTAATTATTCAACTGTCGTGTAAAATACGACAAAATATACCTGAAAGTTTTAACACGAATATTGTCTCGTACACAATATTTAAACTCAAATAGAGTCATCATTACAATTATTATCACACTATTTCATAGAATAATGAGGACTACTATAGCCACCATCTCGGACTATCACTCCGTTCCCCGACTAGTCCCAACTACATTCTCATTTCCTGAAAAGAACAATGAAAGCAAAGGGTGAGCTCAACTAGCCTAATAAAAAATATTATGACTAAGATAATGCAAAATAAATTATCGTTAGCCTTCAACAGTGTTAAACTGATAGAATACAATAGATAACAAGTTTAACTGCAGTGGAACAAATAATCCATTAGAAGAGTCAAGTAGAGCATGATATCTACTATCTTCTATGATTTAAAAGTTTATCATCAATTTTATCGTTGAGACTCAACTCAATAAATAATCCACATCACTGAATTATCCATGCACTACGGGCCAAGGATATTCATTATTATCACATCCACGAATCATCCATGCACTTTGGGCGAAGGATATTCATTATTATCACCAATGGACATGATTATACCGATACATAGTCATAATTATACCAATCAACAGTCCATCTATGCACTACGGGTCAAAGATGACTTTCATCACAATATAAGCATGTGGATGATGACAATGATATAAGAATTCAATTAAACGAAAGCAAAAGATAAATTTTAAAGATTTATAATTCAATTTATCCAAAGTTCAAGAATGTCCAAATTGTCAACATGATACTACTTTGTGGAGTAAAATTCAAGAATAATATTGTATCAAAAATAATTCTGTGACGCCCCCAAAATTAGGTATACATCACCCATCTTGGGTCGCCACTTACATGGTACAGAATTTAAATACAACTTACTAATATAACTGTCGTGTACAATACGACATAAATCGTGAGTTTGAATACAAATATTGTCTACTAGATATTATACAAACTCAAAAGGAGTCCTCATTACAATTATTATCACACTATTTCACGCGAATAGTGAGGACTACTAATGCTATCCTCTCGGACCATTACTCCGCTCCCCGACTTGTCCCAAATTTATATTCTCATTTCAAGAAGAAACGGTGAAAGAAAGGGTGAGCTCAACTAGCTTAGTAAGAAATATTATGACTAAGATAATCTGTAATAAATTATCATTAGCCTACAACAAATGTTGTTAAACCGATAAGATATAATGAACATCAAGTTTAACTATGGCATGAACCAAAGAATCCATTAAAAAAGTCAAGTAGAAAATAAAATCTACTACTTTTTATGATTTTAAAAGGTTTTTCATCATTGTTATAAATTTGAGACTCAACTTTAATAAATATTCCACATCATCGAATCACCCCGCACTACTGCCAAGGATATTCTTTTTAAGTATCACGACCACAATTATTCATGCACTACGCCAAGAATAATTGTGTATTCATTAATGGTCATGATCATGCCAACAACTCTGCTCTATCAATGCACTACGGCCACTAAGGATTTTTATCACATCATTTGTAACATTACTGGCCATGATTACAACCGAATAGTCTCTCGGTCATAATCATACCAAGTCCATCTATGCACTACGTGCCACGAGATGACTTTCAACATAATATAAACATGAGGATGATGACAATGATATAAGAATTCAATAAAACAAGTTCAAGAATTATTTTATCCAGAATTATTAACGCCCAAATTGTCAACATGACATCTTTTTGTAGAGTAAAATTCAAGAATGATCGGAAGAATATTTCCATGAAAGATATCGGATGAAACGCAAATATCAAGGATATTCTACTAATTTCATGGAGTATAAGTCAAAGTTTTAACCATTTGGGTATAATAAAGAATGGAATAACAAAAGAAATCACCATGCATGCGATAGCCATCGCATACGCAGTTATTCCAATGTAATAATAATAATAATGAGAACCGCATCGTGAAATTCACACTGACAGGATGTTCCAATGAGAATAATAAATGCGGAATAATAAATGATGGAACCAGTCCGACGATATAAGATGTATGTGATATTCCGATGTAATAATAAAGACGGAATAATAAAAAATGGAACCGTGTCAGTGTAAAACACACATGCATGGATATTCCAAATGTAATAATAATAAAGAGCGGAACCAGTCCTGTGTAAAACACATGCATGGATGTTCCAATGTAATAATAGAAGAATGTCACCAAGTATAGGGTAATCACAGATACAAAAGTTATTCCAATGTAATAATAAGAAATGGAATAACAACGATTCTCTTCATGAATAAGAAAGAATAACACCCCTTACGAGTACAACAATTAATATTCCTACCTTAAGAATGAATATTGGAAAAGTGAAGTAATGAGAATACTTTCTTCTTCTTTCTCTATAGTTTTCTCTGTAGAGTTTCAATGAATTCGTAAGAAATAATGAAGGAATGAGCTTTCTATTTATAGAAAAACCGAGGGTGGCTCTTGGTCTTAACGGAAGGGTCAAAATGACTCTTGGTAATATCAAGAGACAACTACTATTTCATGAAGGGTAATTAACCTTTGGAACAATCAAGAAAGCGGTTAACTCTGGTAATATTGAAGGACAACTACTATTTCATGAAGGGTAATTACTATCGACGAAGGTAATTACTTATCGACGAAGGTAAATACTATCGACGAAGGTAAATACTATTCAAGAAGGTAATTACTATCGATGAAGGTAAATATTTATTGACGAAGGTAATTACTATTCAAAAGGTAATTACTATTGATGAAGAGACTCTTAGATGATGACATATGGGGCCCCCATAAAATAATCAAACTTACCACAAACGCCTCATAACGAACTCTTTATATACATCAAGGATTGAATAAATATTACCACAAATCATTTTATTTTAATCAACACATTTTTAATCTTTCAACAATTATTAATCATTTATAACTTGTCGTCTCAATTAATAATATAACATATTATACGGATGATCTTGTGACAATAATTGAATCAATAATATAATAGATATGATGCAAAGAATCTTTGAAGTAATAATTGAGTATAGCTAAGTGACTTCTCACGAAGCATCGATAATCAATCCGTGTCTTACTATGAACCACGCCAGACATCTTTATTTTTTACCACCGGTAGTTCAACATTTTAACGGTAACACCTCCGCCGTTATTTTTATAGAAAGATAATTTTGTCGTTTTTAACTACGACAATACTTCCGTTAATGGGGTCCACTAATGATTGAGCCGTCGTCATCGAATATTCTCCCGACAAAAAAATATTCCCGACCAAACGAATCTTTTATAACAACTTGCTTACTTTGCAAAATTTATAAATATTACCCACAACTATAACATTATATCAAATTTATTCCATAATATTCAAAAATAATATTTATAGAAAATTCATCTTTATTTATAAAAGCTGGGGTCTTACAAATTTGAACAGAAAAAAAATTAATTTTTGTCATGAATAGTACCCCGGGTGATTAGTACCCGAGTTAATAGTACTTTGTGAGTAGTACTTCGTGATTAGTAATCCGGCATGAAAAGATTAAAATTTAACAAGAATGTCCAGAAAAATATTCTCGTGAAAAGATACTCGATGACGTGCAAATTTCAAGGATATTCTACTAATTTCAAGGAGTATAGAAGCAATATTTTAACAAAATGAGTGTAGAATTTGAAATCTGAAACGAAATAATATTACTTACATACTACAGAGTATGGAAGAAAATATTATTTCATACGAATATTGAACAAAAATAATATCCCTTACTTTAAAAGAAGAGTATTTCTGACTGGTAGGGCGGTGATATTCTTGAAGAAAACTTATACTATTTTCTACACTCAAAGCTTCCTTAAACTCAAATGAAATACGCTCAATATTATAGAAGAAAAATTTTCTGATTCTGGTGTGATTTTTAATTCTAAACTATGCATCCTATTTATATGAGAATGAAATGATACTATTTTAAAAGAAAAATCACGGACGCACAGTAATAGAAATTCACGGGAGCTTCTTCGGCTGAAAATTTTGATTTATTATGCAGCATTACACAATAAAATATAATATATTCTATTTTTCATAAAAAAAACAAAACTTATTATAATATATGTAAGACCCCGAATTTTATGAAATAAAAGTATTCAATTTTTCTATTCAGTAAATGGTTAAATTGATAAAAGTTAAAGTTAAGGGTGATATATGAAATTTTTTTTCAAAATACGCAAGGGGTATAAAGTATTCATTGTTGTCGGGAATATTCGTTTGGTCATGGAATATTCTTTACGTCGGAGAATATTAAATCGACGTAGTAGCGATCATTTTGGGCCCCATAATGTAATAATCGCTTCGGATGGAGAAAACGACAAATTTGAGTTTTTATAAATAACGGCAGTAATCGTTACAATTAACACTCGCTGGAATACCCATTGGTAAAGTAAAGTAATACGCTATTATTGCATTAAAGAAAGCACACCAGATTGCAGACAAGATATTTTTTCAATTATTGATTCTTACGTGAGAAGGCACTACTCAATAATTGTTACAAGAATTTCTTATTCAATATTTTATTTTATTGATTCAATAATTGCTGTGTTGATATTTTATATTATTGTTGTTCAATAATTATCACTGCACAATATTTCCCATTATCAGATCAATAATTCATATTATTTGAATAATATTATTAGATAACATTATTGGCAATGTCTAGAAAGTTCGTCAAGGAGAGGTTTGGTCACCTAATGCGCGCCAAGAAGGAGAAATTTTTATCTAAAGCCCCCTCTTTCACGAACCGCCTGGTTGTCATTATTGTGATTCTGTAATATTATTTGTGAATAATTAATTATTGATTCATATGATAAGAAAATATTTATTTGATGTGGATATAAATGATGGATTTATTTATGTGGTTATAAGTGAAGGAATTAATGATGAGGTGTTTTATCATTATTTGTCGAAATGGAGAACAAAATATGGGATTTTCAGAAAAATTAGTTTATTACTTGATTTTGTAAAATCCATAACTCTTTTGTGTATAATGAGTTAAGAGATGAGCCATATATCAAAAGAAAGCCCCTAGAAGTAAGCTAATCAGAAATTTGAATCACCCAAAAATTCTTTTGTAGATATTTCATGGTGAAATTTTGAATGAAATGGTAGAAGGACTAATAGTCCGAAAAATCAGTGTTCTTTCACCTATATTGCGTGAGTTATAAATTTTGATCCGACCGTTGGATCGTTGTAATATTTGGATATGTTATACATATATAAGTTGAGTATATGCCCACAAATTTTGAACCGTTAAAAATGAACGTATGATTTGTTATGAATTTTAAGAGATAACTGATTCGGAAATTAGGTTTTGGTGGAAAATTCTAGAATTGAGTGGGCCCCACTCTTGGTTGTTGGGGAAGATGGCTGATTTTTGGTGGGTGGAATAAGTAGCGAGTAAAGCCATCAAAGTTACTGAGTTAAGTCCGCTCTTGTGCGTTAACATTTTCCTATAAATAGAGGGCTAAGTTAGAATTGAAAATCACACCGTAAACAAAGTTTTCTCTCTTCTCTCTATATTATCGAGCGTATTCTTTGTGAGTATTTTGAGTATACTTTGAGTATTGTTAGCGGTGCAAGTTCCCTTCAAAGACTATATCCGGTGTTTCAACTAAAGCACTTGTCTTCGAGGTAAGGGATGTTATTTTCTTCTCGGATGATATTATTTCTTCAATATCATTATCTTTGAAATATTGGTTGGAATTTTTATCAAATTTGGAACTTTTTCATGTCGGGGTTACTATTCATGAGTTACTATTCACGAGTTACTATTCACGAGTTACTATTCACTTAGTACTATTCATGAAGCGTGCGTGAAGATGTTTTTTGTGGAATTTCTATCTTTTGGTGGCCGAGAGTTACTTATTCACGATATCACAAGACTATTCACGATATCTGACTATTCATTTATCGAATCAAGACTATTCAATTAGAAAAATGAAAAGTTTTCTTTTAAATCTAAAATATCTATTCGGATACTAGCTTTGATTGTATCCATGTTTTGATCATTCTTGAATTTTACACCACTATGATTATTTTGAGGTATTTTTGGACGTGGATAAAATCAATGCAAAGATGAATGATTTCGAAGAATATCTTTGGCTCAGTAGTGCAAAGATGAACAGTGTTTAAATGAACATGACTAATCGATGAATATCTTTAGCCAAGAGTGCAAAGATGAATTATTGATGAATATCTTTTGCTCGTAATGCAAAGATGACTCGTTGTTGAATATCTTTAAAGTTAGTAGCAAAGATGAATTATTGATGAATATCTTTTGCTCGTAATGCAAAGATGACTGTTGTTGAATATCTTTGGCCGGTAGAAGTGCAAAGATGAATTATTGATGAATATCTTTTTGCTCGAAATGCAAAGATAACTTTGTTGTTGAATATCTTTGCTTTGTAGTGTAAAAGATGAATTATTGATGAATATCTTTGGCTCGTAATGCAAAGATGACTGTTGTTGAATATCTTTGCTTTGTAGTGCAAAGATGAATTATTGATGAATATCTTTTGCTCGTAATGCAAAGATGACCGTTGTTGAATATCTTTAGCTTTGTAATGAATTATTGATGAATATCTTTGGCTCGAATGCAAAGATGACTGTTGTTGAATATCTTTGCTTTGTAGTGTAAAGATGAACTGTTGATGAATATCTTTGGCCCGTGGTGCAAAGATGAATTTATTAGTATGATTATGAACAGAACCGTGATTTGGTATAACCATGATCTTTGATGTTTGAGGTAAAGACAAGTGATGAAAATTATCTTTGTCTTGGATGAGGAAAGGAATTTAGAACTACAATTACGATTATGAAGTTATACACGTGATTGTGGATGTGAATTGTTGATTGATGTTACTGTGGATAAAACATTGTTGGTGGATTTTTAACATGGAGAAGACAATAGACTTTATAGTCTATTTGACTCTTCTAATGGATTCGCTTCATTCACTTAACTATGGTTGAAAAGTTTTATCATCAACCATATGTTCTAAATCTACGATTTACATCGATGAAGACTATTGATAATTTATTTATCTTTAGTCATGATATTTTTTATCGAGCTAGTTGTGTTTCACCCTTTTGTTTCACAATTCCTTTCGTGTAATAAAAGTGTAAATTGGGTCGGCGGGGATAGCGAGGAATAGAGTGGTGGTCTATAGATGTTGAGGTGAGGTGAATTTAACTTGGAAGGTGTTTTGTCACTATCATACAAGATGTCTAATGACATACAAACTCGTGTTATCATAAGACATGGTTGTGTTTCATCCACTTCTTCGAGTATATTTACAAAGCACTACCTATATAATCTTGGTGTTTGTTTGGAGTATAATACCCAATTAGAGACAATGGAGATAATGATATGACAAGAGAAGACTCACCATTGGGAAGAATATGATAGTAATCTTCTCGTTTTTCTTTGGGGTCTATTAATCAACCAAGGATAATTTCGTGGCCATATGATATCTACCATAACCTAAAAGCATGGCCTCCCATGTATGAAGGTTTCTTGAGCACTTCCCAAAGATTCTAATTTCTAAAAACAGTTTTGACTATACCTTTATGTAAGGTGTCATTGTGACGTACTTCTGGTGGTATATATTTGTATCCAAACTCACAAAGATATGTGTTGTTGTATTTTGCACCACGACAATTGTTGTAATAAAGTTGTAGTTGTTTTTCGTACCATATATTTGGCGACTCAGAATGGGTTGGATGGAATGAACCTATTTTGGGGTTGTTACAATATATAATAATAATAATAATAAACTCCCTCCCGACCAAGTTATCCCGCCCTGTGAACTTTGAAATATATATATATATATATATATATAACAAAATTTAGATAATTTTCTACCGACAGTTTTAAAAAATGGGTAAGTGGGGGGTCCATATAATAAACAAAATTTATAACAATTACATCATAAAAATCCCCTCAATTTATCTCAATTCACTTGGCTTCACAAAACACATTTTTAATAATATTTATCATTAATATTATAACTCACAATATTAATAACCAGATCATTCCCCGAAAAAAGGGGTTTTCCGATAAAGATTTCTGATGAGTGAGTTTTATACCCATGAATTGAGTGCATTTGATCTTAATCTTTTGGAAGTTTTTAAGTGTTTGTGTCTATTCATGCATATTTTATGTTGTTTTGTAGGATTTGGGATAAAAGTTACTTGGATCGACGTATGGGATGGCTAGATGCGCGTTTTCGACTTATCATTTACATAGTAGCCACTTCAAAGCCAATTTCAGCATTGTTCCAGGCCTTATTTTGAAAAACTCAAAGAATGAAAGTTGTAGATCTATGTCTCCTCTTTTCGAAATGTCTTGAATCATCGAAATCAGAGTTTGGACGAAGAAGTTATGGCCATTTTCCCAAATGACGTCGGAGCAGAAAATTTCCAGAAATGAGGCCAAAGACCGGCGCCCAAACAAGGTTTATGCCCAAATACGGGCGCTAGAATGCAAGAGTTACAAAGACCATGCCCAAAGATTATAGTTACCCTTATCTTACTCACCGTGCTTACCCTTTTAGGCGAGTTTGTTTCGATACAACTGTCGCTCATATTTTTAGCTTTTACTTGACGACATACATATAGCGTCACTAAAAATATGTATTTACGGTTGTATGACCAAATCATCGCCTAAAGTGGGGGTGAGCACGGGTAAGTAAGATAAGGGTATGTACTTGATCCGGACCGTATATATATATATAGGAAAATGATCCGTGGAAAACGTTAGCGGAGGGATCTGTTTAACTAACGCTCATCCAAAGTAGTCAAAATTAGAGTGAATGATCGAGATGAGGGCTCACTATTACGCCCTCTCAATGGCCAAGCAAAATTTTTTTGTTGGCCGCTACTCCCTCTAGCTGTTAGGTTTGTAATATTCATGTGCGCAATCAAATTGCAAAATTATGTGGAAGCGTGTAAAATCAGAGTTTAAAAAATTTTACAAACCATATACCCGGATCACCCTTTATGCATAATTATTAATTAAACGAAAAAGATGAATAAGAATCATACCCTTGAAGATCGAGCTTCCTTAGGTACAAGTTCACCTCCAATCCTTTTCGCGTTCAACTTGAATCCACCGGGTTTGGTTCCTTCCTTTGATCAACGTTAGCCACCCAAATGTTTGGCCTCTCAGAGGTGATCCACCAAGGAAGAAGAAAATTCAGAAGAAGGGTGGTTGGCTAAACCCTAGTTTTTCTATCTCTATAGAAAAGGTGTACTCTCCCAACAATTGAAATTATGCGTATGTTGAAAAAAGTCAACAACCCATACCACCCATAATAAGACTCCTCTTATTTATAGATGTGGGCAACCCACCTTAACAATTAAGGAATTGGGTTTTATTTAATTAATTAAATTCTTTTAATTAATTAAGCTCCCTAATCTTATTAGGGATAATTAATTAAACTCTTTTAACTAATTTTCCTTCCTAATCCAATTAGGAATAAATGAGAGTACTTATATTAAATTAATTCCTAAACTCTTTTAGAAATTAAAATAATAATAATTGTAATAATATTAATAAGACTCCTCTTATTAATTTATATTTAATATTTCTAAAATATTAAATAATAAATATTAAGCTATTTAATTTATTCTATCACCATAGATTAAATTAAATATACTTAACATATTATTACGATTATGTCATTAACTTCTTAAATAATTATTCTCCTTTTATGGTGTGACCCTTTAGGTTCTCCATATTAAACCGGTTGTGAATAAATCAATTAGAACAATTTAATCTTATTTAAATAAATAAATTAAATAATTAATTTATTTAAATAAATAATATTTATTCTACAATAGGGATAAGCCTCCCTAGCGATCAACGACTTTCCAGGATAATATAGATTTCAACATTAATCATAAAAGAACCTTTGAGTAAATAGTTTACCGCATAATTCAATCCTTCCACCATACAATATCCCAATTAAATATAAGACATGAAATTTCTGTCAAGTCTTATTTTATTTAATTATATGTATTTCGACTCTTAAATGCACAACTCCAAATAATGCAAATTAGAAACTCCTTTCTAATTTCATTCCGCCTTGGCCAAGGACTACTGGGTTGTCATTTATCGAATCACATAGGACATTTTCTTCTTTTATTAGAAGTGGTAGATTCTTTATCGATCATACATTATCTCCATGTACAACTTATTATACCCAAGCATACCCTTTGATATACCTTAAGGGTCTTAAGGAATAAGTCAAAGTATAACTCATCATACACAAGATACTATGATGATCTCAAGTCCAAGGATCACTAGTACTACTATCACTACAGGAATTCCTATTGACAGCAAATAAAACTCCATTAGGTATTCCTTAGCGAGCCACGTTCAGTGAACTTATTCTCTAATAAGCACCTACATACTTGCTTTAGTGTCTCCACACAAATGATCATGAGATCAATCATCCTCATCCAATAAGTTAAAGCAACGTATGTACCAATCTATCCGGATTCACTAATCCCCAATTTAGTAATCCAACGATTGGGAACTATTTTAGTTTTAAGCTTTCAAAGAATTTAGATCTCATTAGAATGATCATCATCATTATTCTAAAAGCATTGCTTAAAACTATGGGTTTATCACATATTATAAAACAAAGATCATGTAGATAATTAAAAGCCTTTAATAAATTAATACTTTTTATTAATAAATGAATAAGATTGTTACAAAGTATATGCTTTATCATCAAACATGATTGGCTTGTGCATACTACTTTCAATCTCCCACTTGCACTAAAGCCAATCGTCATGGTAATTCATACTCTTCTTCTCTAAGTGACGATTATCCCTTCATTGGATAAGCTTTAGTTAATGGATATGTAATGTTGTTCATGAGAGTCCACTATCTCTATAGTGATTTCCCATCTTTCAATGATTCTAATAATCAAATGAAAGTGCCACAACACATGTTTAGATCCAAGATGAGACTTAGAACTATTCCTAGTTCTCAGAATGAACTTTTAATCCAAACAATCAACTTGCGACTTCATTTATAGCTATATACTTTGTCTTTATCACTAAACCAAGAACTCTTTCTTTGTTTGGAACCTTTCCAATTCATCGCACCAATTGCTCAAGGTAGCCCTTTACCTTAAAGTGGATTTTCTGTCATCTTGGTCTGTCTGAAAAACTTGAGTCTGTTAAGCCCTCTAGTTTTAATTAAGACCCACCATGAATATGATCACATCCTTAGTTCCGGTTAAGCACTTTAAGATATTTTTCACTGACTCACATTGAACTTCTCCAGAATATGACTGATCAACATCAGGTCTCGTATATTTCATTGCATACATGATAGTCACTCATGTGATCTCTCTTTTGGAGTCTGTGGGGACTATTAAGAGAGATACACTCCATAGCTCATCTTCATGAGACATCTCTTGGAGTTTGCCATGCTAAACGACTTTAGCATCAAATGAATATACGTTCCTTGGGTTAAGTCGAGCATCCTTTTAAATCTATCTATATAGATTTGTATCCCCAATAATGATACTCTTTCCAAATCATTCATGGAGGATTGTTTAGACAACTTTATCTTTTTCTCGATTGTAGCATTGGTATGTAATTCCTCATCCGTAGTATATCAACATATAATACTAAAAATTTCACACGCGCTCCCATCGACAATTTTGTACACACTAGAAGTCTTACCTCGTCGAATGTAACTCGGATCATCATCTTCCATGATGTGTACCTCATCATCATCATCCATGATGAATCCATACCTCCTAGGTATCTTGATGTACTATTCCGATTTATTGATTAGATTGTGGTATAATAAGTCTATCTACGAGTTCCTCTTATTTGACTTATAGTATTTTGTGGTTCTTGAACTCTTCAAGATCTATTATCCTCCCACTAGCCCCTTTTAATGATAAACATCTTTATCTTAGAAGGAAGCGTGTTTCGTAACAAACACCTTTTGCTAAGTAGAATTATAGAACATATACCCTAAACTTACTTTAGGATGTCCCACAAATCGACACTTGTCAAATCTTGTCCCAAGCTTATCCTTTTTGAAACCTTTTCACATAAGTTAGAACCCCTTATCTTAACATACTTAAGATTAGGAATCCTCCCTGTCCATAACTTTTATGGAGTCTTTCAAATGGATTTTGAGGTTACCATTTTCGTAGATATGCAATCGCTTTCTAGGACATTATCCGAAGGATATTGGAATGTTTCGGTAAAATCATTATGGACCGCACCATGTCCAACAAGGTACGATTTTTCATTCAGATACATCAATCAATTATCACGACGATGTGTCCATTATGAGAAAACCATTTGAGATGATCTAGAAACTTATTGCACAAGTATTTATTCCTTGATCTAATCAAAGAATCTTAATACATTGTCAATTTGTTTCACTTCAATTATTTGAACCTTTCAAATAATTCACACTTATATTTCAACAAGTACATACATTCAACTCTTTGAATGATCATCTCCTTTTCTTATACTAATTTGTTCAATATGCAAAATTATTTTCATGTAAGTCAAGTATACAAAATTTATTAAGTAATATTCCATTCTATACAAAACATTATTATTATAAATAGAACAACAATTGTTCTTAATTATAATACCAAAGATTTCATTGTCCAACAATAAAATGGAAATAATATTTTTAACAAGAAGCTGGAATACAATAACAACTTATTGACTTAATAGACTTGCCCGTAGCATTGCTAAACTATAAGTTTCTATGGCTAATGTAGCAACCTTTGTTACATTTCCGCGTATAGGATTACTTATATTTGTTTAACTTTTCTACTGCTTGGTCCCTTCATAAATCTATATTTATGATAACCAAAATCGGTATCCAATACCCAAGTAGAACCTCGACTTAAAGAAAATTTATTTTAAATCATGAACAAATTTGTATTTATAACCGAAACTTCACTAAGCTTCTTTGGTTAGCCTCTCTGCAAGACGTTTTTCGCAGATTTCTTTCCGTTGTCCGGGCTTATTGCGGTGGAAGCAAACTCCTTTGCTATCCATATCGCTTTTGTTCTTATTATCCTTTGTTTATGCCTTTATTTACCTTCTTTGAATCGTTCTTCTTTTCGGAAGATCTTTTGGCCCCTACCAAGTAGGACTTGATCTTTCTTGGTTGAAAGTGACTCTCAACATTTTTCAACATGTTAAGCAAATCAAATGAGGTCGATATCTAGCTTGTCCATATGAAAAATTCACAACAATTGTGAAAGGAGTCCAGGAGTGAGTGCAAGATCAAATCTTAGCTCAACTCTCCATCCATGACAAAACTCGTTATCCTAATTCGATCAATCAAATTGATAATGTTTAGGACTTTTGTATGCGCATTTATAGTGTCATTGGCCATTCTAGATCGGAAGAGCTCCTTAGATATCTCGATATCTATCGGCCCTACTTTTTCTCACCATCAACTACTTGATGTGCAGGAATATAGTAGGAGCATCCATAGTTTTATCGCCGACATGAAGCTCAATTTACTCATGGACGCGAGCATGATGCATCGAGCCAATCAGTGCATCATCTTGCCACTTTCTAAAAGTAGCAATGTCTTCCTCAGAGGCATTATCTCGCAACCATCTGCAGGATAGGCGATTAAGGACATAAGATAACTTTTAGGTCATGAGAACTATTCTCAAATTCCTTAACCAATCAGTTTAATACGGCCCCATTAAATAGCATTTAATATGCTTCGCATGATGATAGTAATTTAGACATTATAAAAATTTCGTAAATGAATTTGTAATTAACAACATTTTAACATACATTCTTTTATTAATTACCAAAATAAATTAGGTCTTGTTTTAAATTGGTATCTCCCACTATTTTTTTCTTCAAACTATATTACCTCACTTATATAGTTCTAAAAATCTAATTAAAGATTTGCTAGTGAAAATAAGGATCCCATTTCAAATGTATATAGCCTTGTGGTGACACAACAAACTATATATAAATAAATAGGTAGACAACTTTTGTCAATTACATCAACTATGCAACTCCTTGTATTTTGCCTCTTAGATTATTTTGATCAAGTGGTGGCACATCCGAATCAAAATTATCCAAGTTAAGTCCGACCTAGCACTCCATATATTCAAAAAAGAAAAATATCATCCTTGTGGTGACACAACAAAACAATATTGTTCAATTTTCTTTATAAGCATCAAATGTGATAAATAAACATCTTAAATACTTAATACTTGCCTTGTGGTGACACAACAAACTCATATTAAATATTTAATACTCTATTAATTTTATCATGCTAAGGCTTACGCTCGATATTCCAAATATCTTTGAACGCTTAGGACTTAATATAAAAATTGAGGGGTTTGTTATTAATTTGTCTCATCTTGTTTTAAATAGCATGCAAAATATATATATAAAATACGCCATTATATTAATTAACATGCGAAGCATGTTTGCATAATATATAATATATATATAGTATAGCATGCGCATATAGAATACTATATTCTACTTCCGGATTGATTATGGACTTTTATTCTAGTTTGGTTCACTAGAGCCACCATGTGAACCAAAAGGTCAAACCCTAGGGGTGCAAGAAATAATATTTAAATATAACAATTACATTTAAACTCCTGCTCCATTACAAACAAGTCTTGGTCAAGCGCTCCTTCCTTTCCTTTGATCTCTAATTTTTCAAAATTAATTCTAACTATTCCTATTACAAAACTATTTAAAATAAATAGAAACCTTGATCGCTAATCAAGGGAAGTACATAGGAGGAGATAGAATTTACATTAAGAAAAAATTAGAGAAGGCGAGGAACTGTGCAGAATTCCCATTTAATAAAACCCATACATTCACGCATCCAACTAAAATAAAATCCAATCACATCGTCAATAATTCATAATCAATCCCATTTATTATCATACACATCACCATACGCATCAATAAATAACATTCATCTCATGAATAATAAACATTTAATATATATATTGATATCATTTAATGGGAAACTTTAGTTAGTATAAAATTTATTTTTGAATCAAAATAAACTCCTTTATTTTAATCCAAATTTAAATTAAAATAAAACTATTTTATTTTAATTTATCCAATTTTGTATAAAATAAACTATTTTATTTTAATCAAAATCTTTAATCAAAATAAACTCCTTTATTTTAATTAATTATGGAATCCAATTCCATATATATATATATATAAAAAAATCTTTAATTAAAGAAACACGGATATTCTTTTCCTATTCACAAATAAACTCCTTTATTTTGAATAATATGAAATCTTATTCCATATTTAAATAAACTCCTTTATTTAAGAAAATTAGGATTCTCTTTCCTATTCACAAATAAACTCCTTTATTTTGAATAATATGAAATCTTATTTCATATTTAAATAAACTCCTTTATTTAAGGAAAGATGATTTACTTTTCCTATTCACAAATAAACTCCTTTATTTTAGGAAAAATAAAATCCAATTTCAACTCTAATTAGTTATCATGGAATCCAATTCCAACTCTAATTAGTTAGCATGAAATTCTAATTTTAAAATTAAAATAAACCTTTTATTTTAAGATTAAAATAAACCTTTTATTTTAAAATTAAAATAAACTTTTATTTTAAGATTAAAATAATTATATATATATATATAATATTCAATTTTAAAATTAAAATAAACTCTTTTTTATTTTAATATTAAAATAAACTTTTTATTTTAAAATTAAAATAAACATTTTATTTTAATTATAAAATAATTAAGAATAATATATATATATATATATATATATATATAAACAAGTTAACTTAGAATCCTGTTGCCTTGATTTTGGTATCCTGTTAGCTTTAAGTTTTTGAAATTTCTTTGCAGCGTAATCACCAGGAGATTTTTACGAAAAAAAAAAAAAATCGTCCCTTTTTTTTTTTTTTTTTTTTTGAGTTTGATAAATTTTATACAATAAAATTATGCCCAATTAAATTGTTCTAAACACATATCAATATATAAATTAAAATAATTAATAATTCAGATAAAGGTTTGGCTCGATGCCATCGTTAGGTTTGTAATATTCATGTACAATAATCAAATTGCAAAATTATGCTAAGCGTGTAAAATCGAGTTTAAAAATTTTACAAACCATATACCCGGATCACCCTTTATGCATAATTATTAATTAAACGAAAAAGATGAATAAGAATCATACCCCTGAAGATCGAAGCTTCTCCTGTACAAGTTCACCTCCAACTTTTCGCGTTCAACTTGAATCCACCGGGTTTGGTTCCTTCCTTTGATCAACGTTAGCCACCCAAATGTTTGGCCTCAGAGGTGATCCACCAAGGAAGAAGAAAATTCAAGAAGAAAGGTGGTCATTAAACCCTAGTTTTTCTATCTCTATAGAAAGGTGTACTCTCCCAACAATTGAAATTATCACAGATGTTGAAAAAGTCAACAACCCATACCACCCATAATAAGACTCCTCTTATTTATAGATGTGGACAACCCACCTTAACAATTAAGGAATTGGGTTTTATTTAATTAATTAAATTCTTTTAATTAATTAAGCTCCCTAATCTTATTAGGGATAATTAATTAAACTCTTTTAACTAATTTTCCTTCCTAATCCAATTAGGAATAAATGAGAGTACTTATATTAAATTAATTCCTAAACTCTTTTAGAAATTAAAATAATAATAATTGTAATAATATTAATAAGACTCCTCTTATTAATTTATATTTAATATTTCTAAAATATTAAATAATAAATATTAAGCTATTTAATTTATTCTATCACCATAGATTAAATTAAATATACTTAACATATTATTACGATTATGTCATTAACTTCTTAAATAATTATTCTTCCTTTTTTTATGGTGTGACCCTTTAGGTTCTCCATATTAAACCCAGGTTGTGAATAAATCAATTAGAACAATTTAATCTTATTTAAATAAATAAATTAAATAATTAATTTATTTAAATAAATAATATTTATTCTACAATAGGGATAAGCCTCCCTAGCGATCAACGACTTTCCAGATAATATAGATTTCAACATTAATCATAAAAAGAACCTTTGAGTAAATAGTTACAAGACAATTCAATCCTTCCACCATACAATATCCCAATTAAATATAAGACATGAAATTAATTATCAAGTCTTATTTTATTTAATTATATGTATTTCGACTCTTAAATGCACAACTCAAATAATGCAAATTAGAAACTCCTTTCTAATTTCATTCGCGCCGCCAAGGACTACTGGGTTGTCATTTATCGAATCACATAGGACATTTCTCTTTTTTATTAGAAGTGGTAGATTCTTTATTGATCATACATTATTTCCATGTACAACTTATTATACCCAAGCATACCCTTTGATATACCCTAAGGGTCTTAAGGAATAAGTCAAAGTATAACTCATCATACACAAGATACTATGATGATCTCAAGTCCAAGGATCACTTGACTTACTATCACTACAGAATTCCTATCGACAGCAAATAAAACTCCATTAGGTATTCCTTAGCGAGCCACGCTCAAATGAACTTATTCTCTAATAAGCACCTACATACTTGCTTTAGTGTCTCCACACAAATGATCGTGAGATCAATCATCCTCATCCAATAAGCAAGCAACGTATGTACCAATCTATCCCGGATTCACTAATCCCCAATTTAGTAATCCAACGATTGGGAACTATTTTAGTTTTAAGCTTTCAAAGAATTTAGATCTCATTAGAATGATCATCATCATTATTCTAAAAGCATTGCTTAAAACTATGGGTTTATCACATATTATAAAAACAAAGATCACGTGTAGATAATTAAAAGCCTTTAATAAATTAATACTTTTTATTAATAAATGAATAAGATTGTTACAAAGTATATGTTTTATCATCAAACATGATTGGCTTGTGTGCATACTACTTTCACTAGCGGCCAGTCAAAACAACCGTGTTTTGACTGACCGCTAGAGAGAGTAGCGACCAACAACAAAAATTTGGCTTAATTACATTATCTTGATTATCATCCTATATACTACTTATTAATCAGTAAAATAAAAAAATAAAAAATTATAAGGATAATCCGTAATTATCTTTATACTTATCCTTTACTTATTAACAGATTATCCTTATACATATTACTTATTAATCAAGTAAAATAAAATAATAAAAATTATAAGGATAATCAATAATTATATTTATATTTTATCCTTATACTTATTAACAAAATAAGTATGTATAAGAATAATTATCGATTATCGTCTTATAATTTTAATTATAAATAGAAATAAGTGATTGAGTTTAAATATTTGAGTAGGAATATAATATAAATTCAATCACTATTTTTATTTATAATTAAAAATCATAAAACGATAATTATTTAATATCCTTATACATCTTTATTTTATTAATAAGTATAAGGATAATTACTGATTATACTTATAATTTTTTATTATTTTATTTACTGATTAATAAGTAGTTTGTGGGAGGATAATCAAGATAATGTAATTAAACCAAAAAAAATTGTTGGCCGCTACTCCCTCTAATTTGGGCCCTCTGGGCCAAATTAAAAAATCCTCTCTGCTAGCCGTTAGAGGGAGTAGCGGCCAGTCTACTCCCTCTAGCGGCCAGCAGAGAGGATTTTAATATTTATTGCTGGCCGCTACTCCCTCTAGCGGCTGGGCATTCATCTCAGCCATTAACTCTAATATTGGACGACTAGATTAGTTGAACAAAGTGTTAATAGCTAACATTTTCCACGGATCATTTCCTATATATATATATATATATATATATATATATATATATATATATATATATGTGAGACCCCAGATTTTATCAATAAAGATTTAAATTTTGTCAAAATAATTTTTAATATTATGGTGTGAATTTGAGATAAATATTATAGTTGTGGGTAGTATTTATAAATTTTGCAAAGTATGCAAGTGCTTATATTATATTCGATTGGTGGGAAATATTGGTTTAGCGGGGAATATTCGCATAACTACTCAATCATTGGTGGACCCCATAATGAAATTATTATTTCGGATTGAGAAAACGACAAAAATATTTTATTGAAATAATTGGCGGAAGTTTTACTGGTAGTTCTTGTTGAACTACTCGGTAGTAAAAGTACAAAGAATACGTGTGGTTGCATAAGTATACACGGTATTGATTATCGATGCTTATGTGAGAAGTCACTCGGTTTGATTCCATTATTGTCGATTAATAATATGAATTATTATAAGCGATAATGACGCTTTTGTTTTATTCGTATTATTAACGTAATAAAATGTAAACATCTTTTTATATAAAAATAGAATACTTTATTAAAGTTATTCTATAAATAGAATATATTATATTTTATTATGCGTAGTGTTGTATAGTGTTTTGCATAGTATTGCATAGTGTTTGCATAGTAAAATATTTTTATATAAATAGAATATATTATATTTTATTTAAAAGATTTTTCTTTAAATATGGACCGTCGATTAAAGTAAATCAATCTGGAATAGTTTCATGGATTAATTCTTATGCATTCCATTTTCCTATAAATAGAAGCTCATTCCTTCATTATTTTCTTACTTAATTCATTGAAACTCTGAGAGAGAAATTATAGAGAGAAGCTATAGAGAGAAAGTTATAGAAAGAAGAAGAGTATTCTCGCTACTTCACTACTTCTATATTCAGGTTCTTTTACAGAAGGGGTGTTATTCTTTCTTCTTGAAGAGAACTTCATTATTCCATTCATTATTATTACATTGGAATAACTTTGTAAAAGTGGCATACCCTATACATAACCTGTAGATATGGAATACCCTATACTTGGTGAAATCCTTATGTTATTCCATTCTTATTTGTTTCATTGGAATAACTCAGATAATGCATGGTTTACCCTATACTTGGTGACATTCTTTTATTGTTCATTGGAATATCTCATGCTCGTGTGTTTTACACCGGACTGGTTAAAATCTTTATCATTCTCGTTGGAATATCCTATCTCGTGTGTTTTACACCGGATCCGGGTTCCATCTTTATTATTCGTTGGAACATCCCGCGGTGTGAATTTCACGACACGGTTCCGTTATTATTATTACATTGAATAACTTTTACATGCAAGCACCGCATGCATGGTGATTTCTTTTGTTATTCCATTCTTTATTATACCAGGTTGGTTAAAACTTTGACTTCTATACTCCATGAAATTAGTAGAATATCCTTGATATTTGCGTTTCATCCAAAGATCTTTCATGAAAATATTCTTCCGATCATTCTTGAATTTTACTCTACGTAAAACAAGATCATGTCGACAATTTGGACGTTAATAATTCATGGATTAAATAATTCTTGAACTTGTTTTATTGAATTATTATGTCATTGTCATCATCCTCATGTTATATTATGTTATCTTTTCGCTTACGTGCATAGATGAACTTAGTATGATTATGACCGAGGATCATTCTAAGGTATAATCACGACTTGATATAAATGATGTGACAAAAGTCCTCGAAGGCATTTTGAATGCAGTTGATGGATAGTTTTTGGTATGATTATGACCACTGGGGTGATTCTAAGATAGTCATGACCATTGATAATTTGATGAAAATCCTTGACAAGTAGATGCTGTGGATGATTAGATGTGGTGGTTTATTTATTAAAGTCGAGTCTCAAATGATAAAAATTGATGAAAACCTTTTAAAATCTAAAAGATAGTAGACTTTATTCTCTACTTGACTCTTTAAATGGATTGCTAATTCACCGCAGATTAAACCGGTTGTCTATTGTATTTTATCGGCTTATCTTCGTTGAAGGCTAATGATAATTTATTCTCGCATTATCTTAGTCATAATATTTCTTATCGGCTAGTTTCGCTCACCCTTTCTTTCATTGTTCTCTGTGAAATGAGAAACATAGCCGGACTAGTCTGGGAACGAAGTAATGGTCCAGAGGATAAGATTAGTAGTCCTCACTATTACGTGAAATAGTGTGATAATAGTTGTAATGAGGACTCCTTTTGAGTTTGTATAATATCTAGTAGACAAAATTTGTATTCAAACTCACGGTTTTATGTCGTATTGTACACTTACGCTTATATTAGTAAGTTGTATTTGAATTTATGTACCATGTAAGTGGCGACCCAAGATGGGTGACGTATACCTAATTTTGGGGGCGCCACGGTTGGTATCGAGCTTAGGATATGATCCCGGCTAAGATGTGAGATAAGAACTAGGAGAGGAGAGACGGAAATTCCTTCGCTAGTATGACCTACCTAAGTTTATTTGGTATTTAATTGGTCGGGTTAGAGTATAGGGATAATATTTGATATATTAATTAACCCTTGTGTTGTGGCGGTGTTTGGAAATGGCGGTGAAAATATTCACAATGGAGTGAATGTGACCGTTGTGACACCTTTAATCACTAATCAAGGTTAATGCATGGTCAGACGAGGAACAAATTAGAGATATCCACGTAGTGAATGAAGAACTAATTGTTGCACCCGAGCTAGTTGCGAGAGGTAGCGGTGAAAGTGAGGAAGAAGAGGAAGAAGAGGAAGAAGAGGAACACGAGGAGAATTGGTTAGAAGAAATTTACGATCAAAACTTAGAATTACAAAATCGTGTTCGTGAGCTAGAAGAACAGGTTGAAGAACGGCAAACGGTCGTGGAACAAAGGGATACAACAATTCAAAATTGGGTTACCCGATATGTGATGCTCGAACAAAATCACGCTTTGGCAGGGTGTAAGATATTAAAGTTGGAATCTGAGAATTTAAAAATCAAGGATCAGCTGAAGGAAGAAACAACTGAATGAAGGAGAATAGACGATGCATGGGTAAAAGCTGCACAACGCGTTGATAGTGTAGAAAAAAACGTCCGATCCAATAAAGCCAAAATAGATGAAATGGACTTTGCTTTTTGACAAGAATGGGAGAACCAACATCGAATTCTAATTACCCATGCATAGCGGTCAACCCGAATTCGATATGGATCGGAGAATAATGATTCAAATCATGGATCGTGAATATGAAGAAGCACTTAAGGGTGGAATGTACCCTATAGTAAAGTCAAACTCGATAATTTAAGCGAGAAGCGTTTTATTTCGAGAAACCCGAACGGTTATTACAGGTAAGTTAATTATAAATTAACGCGAAGTCTATACTTTATTCAATACAAGTTCTACCCACTCTTTTATTTCACCTAGTTGTGTTCAACGTTTAAATTTGATTCAAGAAGTTAAACTTTGACTTATTGGTTGAAACTTTAGTAGGAACCTTCGTTACCTCCAATCGTTTATTAATCTTGTTGTTTCAAATAAACACTTTCACGTTACTCCGTCGATATTGTCTCTTTGAAAATACTTGCCTTTGAGGTAATTTTCGAAAATGATTGATTAACTACTCATTATTCTTTTTCGTAAGGTTGTTAGCTTTTATATTTATACCAACTCGTTATACTTAATTCAAAGTAACCAAACCCTAAAGTTAATCATTGTTATATCAAGCCATAAGTAAAGAGCCCCGATCCTTTCGTTGTTGACTTCCTTGTGTGGAATACACCAAGCCGGACTTTCAGAGGGCGACATCGTGAATGAAGATGGCAAGTTTATAGGTATCATTGTGAGGTGTTATCTAGGTTAAGGATAGAAGTCACAGTTGGTATCAATGTAACGTACTTATCCAAGTCTTGGATAAGAGTAGCGATTTTGAATGATATTTCTATCATTAATAAATTTCTTGATGTATTCTTGAAGATTTCCTAGCCTACCCTAGAGCGTGAAATCGAATTTTGTATCGAATTGAAAGTACAAAAACCCATTTCTTAAACCCTCAAATATTTCTTCAACTAAAATGAGCAGGTTTACGTGGTTTATGATGAAAGTCATAATAAAAGCATTGGAATAATGAAAATCATGGGTATATGAAGTATTAGTAAGTTTTATGATGAGTTATGTTGGTTAGTATGTGAAAACATGAAAGTTTCTTAGAAATCACAAAGAGTTGAAAATCGATTTTGGTGAAAACGTAACATGAAATTCAATTGACCATATCTCTTATTATATTTTGAATTTTTGAATGTGGTCAAGTCCTAGAGTTAGATCTACGAGTTACCTAACTAATCCAAGTGGAATTACTGGAAAAGGTGTTGTGGATTTTGTGTGGACTGATTTTAGCAAAGGAGGCCAAAGCTGTAAATTTGAAAATGCTACTGCCCAGAAACTTTAAGGGACTGTTTCGGCCACTTAAATTATGAGAAAAATTCTGGGATTTTGGGACATGAAAGTATATGGTATAAAGTACCTCCTGTCCAAAAATGAGCTCATTCTCGACTTAAAATGAGCAAGTTATGACTATTTCAATATTTAGGTTTTTAGGATTAAAAAACGCTATAACCGGAGTTCTATAACTCCGATGACCATGAAATTTAAACTAGAAGCTCACGTTAACATGTGTAAGATCCTGCCAAGATTTGGGAATTTTTGGAGTTAAACTTGAGGTAGCTAATTTCTTAAGGAATTAATTAGAAATTGATTTTTGAAAAATAGTAAATGAATTTTAAAAAATTCCGAGAAAAATATATTTTCATTATGGGACTATATTATGCTAAATCCCAGAAAAGAAATATTTTTGGGACTAATTTGGTATTTTTTATGAAAATAGTTTAGTTACGAACATATGAGTTAAATATGTTATGTGAAGTAACAAAGTTGAAAATAGGATTTTATGGCTGAGAATCCTATATAGAGTATATGCATATTTTTTTGATGAGGATTTGATAATTGGTGATGATATTTTATGAGTATGACATTTTGAATGATTAAATGCATTATATGGTAAAGTGTAAACAATTGAGATAAATTGTTTATAAATTTAAGAAGTGATTAAAATATTGTTATAATATTAATGATATTAGATTATAAGATTATTAAGTGATTGATAACATGGGGATATTCTTGAATCTGGATAAATTATATTATAAATGTTTAATATTTATCCTTTATCTCATTTGATTGATTCTTTATATCATTATCCTCATGTTTATATTATGTTGAAAGTCATCTCGTGCTTTGTAGTGCATAGATGGACTTGGTATGATTATGACGAGGATTGTTAGGGTATAATCATAACCGTAATTGAAAACACAATTATCTTTGGCCAGAAAGTGCATGGATAATTGTGGTCGTGATACTTAATGAATACACAATTATCTTTGGTAGTGAGTGCGCATGGATAATTTGTGGTCGTGATACTAATGAATACACAATTATCTTTGGTAGTAGTGCATGGATAATTGTGGTCGTGATCTTAATGAATACACAATTATCTTTGGCCGTAGTGGTATGGATAATTCGTGGTCGCGTGATACTAATGAATATCCTTGGCCCGTAGTGCGGGGATGATTCGATGATATGGATTAATTATTGAAATTTGAGTCTCGTGAATGAAATATTAATTCATGGATGTGGTAAAAGTCATCTTTGGTAGTAGTGCATTGATAGACTTGGTATGATTATGACCACGGATTATTCGGTATAATCACGATCAGATTGAAAACACGAATATCCTTGGCCAAGAAAGTGCATGGATAATTCGTGGTCGTGATACTATTAAGATAAGTCTCAGTATTATTGGTTTTACAGTTATATATCTTTGGCCTATAGTGCAAAGATGAATTGTTAATGAATATCTTTGGCCGGATTGCAAAGATGAATTTAATATTTTTAAACGATAAAGGTATTCAAGGTATCCTCATCTCTTATCATACTAGGTACGTACCCTAATTTCGAGGGCAAAATTCCATAAGGAGGGGAGATTGTGAGACCCCAGATTTTATCAATAAAGATTTAAATTTTGTCGAAATAATTTTTAATATTATGGTGTGAATTTGAGATAAATATTATAGTTGTGGGTAGTATTTATAAATTTTGCAAAGTATGCAAGTGGTTATATTATATTCGATTGGTGGGGAATATTAGGTTTAGCGAGGGAATATTCGATAACTACTCAATCATTGGTGGACCCCATAATGTAATTATCATCGGATTGAGAAAACGATAAAAATATTTTATTGAAATAACGGCGGAAGTTTTACCGTGGTTCTTGTTGAACTACTCGGTAGTAAAAAACAAGAATAATGTGGTTGCATAAGAAAGACACCAGTATTGATTATTGACGCTTTATGTGAGAAAGTCACTCGGTTTGATTCCATTATCATTCGATTAATAATATGAATTATTATAGCGATAATGACGTTTTGTTTTATTCGTATTATTAACGTAATAAAAGCGTAAACATCTTTTATATAAAATGTAATACTTTATTAAAGTTATTCTATAAATAGAATATATTATATTTTATTACGATAGTACAGATAGTGTAAGCCAGATAGTGTTTTGCATAGTATTGCATAGTGTTTGCATAGTAAAATGTTTTTATATAAATAGAATATATTATATTTTATTTAAAAGATTTTTCTTTAAATATGGACCGTCGATTAAAGTAAATCAATACGGACTGTTCATGGATTAGTTACTTATGCATTCCATTTTTCTATAAATGAAAGCTCATTCCTTCATTATTTTCTTACTTAATTCATCAAACTCTGTAGAGAGAAATTATGTAGAGGTTTATAGAGAGAAAGTTATAGAAAGAAGAAAGAGTATTCGCTACTTCACTACTTCTATATATATTCTTTTTACGGTGAAGTGGTGTTATTCTTTTTCTTCAAGAGAACTTTCATTATTCCATTCATTATTATTACATTGGAATAACTCGTAAAAAGTGGCATACCCTATACATAACCTTGTATATGGCATACCCTATACTTGGTGAAATCCTTATGTTATTCCATTCTTATTTGTTACTGTTGGAATAACTTATGTACATGATTTACCCTATACTTGGTGACATTCTTTTATTGTTACATTGGAATATCCCATGCATGTGTTTTTTACAGGACACTGCTGCATTTTATCATTCTGTTGGAATATCCTATATCTGTGTGTTTTACACCGGATCCGGTTCCATCTTTATTATTCATTTGGAACATCCCGCTTGCCGGTGTGAATTTCACCGACCTGGTTAATTATTATTATTCTCGTTGGAATAACTCGCTTCATCAAGATCGCATTTACGTGGTGATTTCTTTTGTTATTCCATTCTTTATTATACCCGGTTGGTTAAAACTTTGACTTATACTCCATGAAATTAGTAGAATATCCTCGATATTTGCGTTTCATCCAAAGATCTTTTCATGAAAATATTCTTTCCGATCATTCTTGAATTTTACTTTCTAAACAAAGATCATGTTGATAATTTGGGACGTTAATAATTCATGGATTAAATAATTCTTGAACTTGTTTTATTGAATTATTATGTCATTGTCATCATCCTCATGTTATATTATGTTATCTTTGGCTTACGTGCATAGATGAACTTAGTATGATTATGAATGAGGATCATTCTATTATAATCGTGACTTGATATAAATGATGTGACAAAAAGTCGCCGGTTCAGAATGCAAGTGATGGATAGTTTTGGTATGATTATGACTGGGGGTGATTGGTATAGTCGTGACCATTGATAATTTGATGAAAATCCTTGGATCGTAGTGCGGGGATGATTAGATGTGGTGGTTTATTTATTGTTCTAGTCTCAATGATAAAAATTGATGAAAACCTTTTAAAACCTAAAAGATAGTAGATTTTATTCTCTACTGACTCTTTTAAATGGATTCTTAATTCATACCGCAGATTAAACTGGTTGCTATCAGTATTTTATCGGCTTAATCATTTGTTGAGGCTAATGATAATTTACTCTGCATTATCTTAGTCATAATATTTCTTCTTTGAAATTTGATTGAAATTTCACCCTTTCTTTCATTGTTTCTTGCGAAATGAGAACATAAATTTTGAGACGAGTCGAACGTAAGTAATGGTCCGGAGGATAAGATTAGTAGTCCTCACTATTCGTGAAATAGTGTGATAATAATGTAATGAGGACTCCTTTTGAGTTTTATATAATATCTAGTAGACAAAATTTGTATTCAAACTCACGATTTATGTCGTATTGCATACCTACGCAGTTATATTAAGTAAGTTCAGTATTTGAATTTATGTACCACGTATAGTGGCGACCCAAGATGGGTGACGTATACCTAATTTTAGAGGCGTCACATATATATATGATGAGATCGAAGAGCGTTCTCTTAATAAGATTCGCTTAAATAAATTTTTTTATTAAAATTACGTCGTTTTGGAGGACGCGGTGGTATTTTTGTAAATACGCCAGCGTATTTAAAAAAAATGTCACCGCGTCCCTCCAAAAAGCAGCGTAATTTTAATAAAAGAATGTTATTTAAGCGCTTAATCCTATTTAGGAGAATAACGCTTCGATTCTGACAATATATATATATATATATATATATATATATATATATATTTCAACTTTCATTCTCAATTTATTAAATATTGAGAGTTTAAAAGTTGAAAAAAGAAAGATCGGAAGAGGAGAAATATTGGTTTGGTTTGGTTTGGTTTGGGTCTGGATATTATAAAAAGGGGACCAATGACACCATCCTTTCACTCGCTCTCGTCGTTTGCTTTTGCCTTTCCCCCCTCCTACTCCTCTCTCTCTCTAAAACAACAACTCTGTTTCATCCCTACTCATTTCCACACAACTACAACCCAACCAAACATAATCCCACAACCCCTTAAAGAAAGCTAAAAAAAATTACATTAAAATTTGAATCCTTAATTTCCTCTAATGGAAAACAACAAACAATACCAACCTCATCCTCCCATAAAATCAAGATTCCGGCGTATCTGTGTTTTCTGCGGCAGTAGCCCCGGCAAGAATCCCAGCTACCAACTCGCCGCTATTCAACTCGGAAACCAATTGGTACGCTCTATTCATTTTCTTTTAATGAATTCCTTTTAATAAACGTACCACGACATGTCATTAATGAAGTAATTAATCTTATTTTAACGATATGTTATGATTCTAATAGGACTCGTGTACATTCTTGTAACTCCCTATTGTTTGTTTTCAGAAAAACAGAGTAGTCTATTTAAGGCTAATACTAGTAGTTTTCTTTCTTCTTCTATATAATTTTTGCTTATAATGAGTAATTCTGTTAATTAACACCTTTCTTCTACTTTGCAACTGAGAAATTGAAGCTTTTCAATGTTAATTACTACTACTATTAAAGTTATTTTTGTGTAAATCAAAGCTAAGAACTTGTTTTTAAGCTACTTAAAGATTCATAACATAATTGATTAAAATTAGAAATATTTTTTGGGTGAAGAATTGGTTTGGATAAATGGGGTGTAAATAAGAAGATAACATAATTGAGAATAAGAATATCCCAACGTGGAATGATTATTAAAAGTCAAATTGAGCTGAGTTTATTCCAATAACGTGTCAAATTATATAAACAGATTATTTATTTATTTTAAACGAATATTGGCAGGTTGAAAGAAACATCGACTTGGTTTATGGAGGAGGAAGCATTGGATTGATGGGTCTCGTATCCCAAGCGGTTTACGATGGTGGTCGCCACGTGTTGGGGTACCCCACTTTTCTCTCTCCACTTTTATTTATCAAACCAGTCATCATCATCACTCTCAGTTTTTCATGTTTTGCAGGGTAATCCCCAAAACCCTCATGCCCAGAGAGGTAATTTCATTTTCAAACCTGGTTTTTCGTCCTTTCATCACTATCCCTTTCCTTTATAAACTACTCCCGCAGCTGTTGACAAAAACGTGTAGAATCTTATGACTTAATTATCTGTATTCATTTATAAATTATATTATTATGTGTACTTGCAATAAAAATTAACATAAGATTTTTAAGCCTTTTATTTTGTTAATAATTGAGTTATTGTTATTTTATTTTATTTATATGGAATTAATTACCTCAGATTACTGGAGAAACTGTGGGAGAAGTAAGACCCGTGGCCGGTATGCACCAAAGGAAAGCTGAAATGGCTCGACAAGCTGATGCATTCATAGCCTTGCCTGGTACTCTTCTCTACTACCTTATTTTCATATTAGGATCCCCACGGTTACACATTTTAAACAATATTTATTCTTCTGATCAATATTTTTACTTGTAACGTATCATCATAATTAAATGATTTGATTGAATTCATCATGTACAGGCGGGTACGGAACACTGGAGGAGCTCCTGGAAGTCATCACTTGGGCTCAATTGGGAATTCATGATAAACCGGTAGGTCCTGGTACTGACTACTGAGTCAGTATTATATTGGTCAATTGGTCAACTTAACTTTATGATAACCGGATCCTTATTTATGTGTCCAAAATGAAAGAGTTTTACCTTTTTTATTATTCCAAAAAAGAATCAAAATCAAATTACTGGGATTTACTCTTACAGATCAATCATTTGCATTTGTATGAAAAAATGGATTCAATATATATATATATATATATATATATATATATATATATATATATATCAGTTTTCAATGAATTTAGTAACAACTACTCACGGTGAGTACATAATACAGGTAGGTCTATTGAACGTGGATGGATATTACAACTCACTATTATGTTTCATAGACAAAGCTGTGGACGAAGGTTTCATCACCCCCACTGCCCGTCACATTATTGTTTCTGCCCCTACTGCCCTCGAACTCATGTCCAAGCTTGAGGTACATATACACCAAACTCATTACATTTCTAGCTTAAAACCATTTATATACATATATATAAACATTTATTCAATAACATGGCACAAGAGTACCATAAGATAGATATACCTTAAATTATAGTGGAAGATGTATCTATACATATATTTATTACGTGACGAGAGAAATAGATTATTGTTATCAGAAACATTGGATATAAGGAACGATTTATGAGTATAAATAATGTTATTTATAAAATATTTAGTTCTCGTATCACGATTCGTATAGTAAATAGTAAAAGATTGCCTAATCTGTATATTGGTTTAATTTGTTAGGAGTATGTTCCGGAGCACAATGGGGTGGCATCAAAGCTAAGTTGGGAGATGGAGCAACAATTGGGTTACACAACGAAGCCGGATATTGCCCGTTAACTCATCATCGTCATCTCCCTACGTACTCACTTTCAGAGCAGAATTAAATGACAGTAGATTGATTTACACCAAAGTTATTGATAACATCAATGGCAACTTCATATATATATATATATATATATATATATATATATATATATATGTATATGTAGATGAAAGGGACTCCAAGTTGTTTAAAAAAAAAAGGAGGAGCCAAGGAGCCGAGGAGGAGACTCGATTTATCGATCCTACTACTACTACTACCAAGTTTTAACCACAGTTTTTTAAACTCACTGTGGATTGATTGATTGATTATCATGTGAGTTAAATGTTTTATTCCCACTTTATTCTTTTTTCGTTGTAATATGTCCCCTTACAAGGTGACCTGATCAGTAAACAGGAGCAGTGATTTTTGTGTCGGTTATTATTATTGTTTATATCATATTTACTTGTGTTATTGTCCCATTCATCATTTGAATTTATTAAAGATTTGTGTTTATTGTAAATCACAAGTTATATAGTACTCCTCTGTCCTAGGATAAAAGTTCTTATTACTATTTTGGGTTGTCCCATGTTAAATGTCCTCTTTTTTTTAATAACCAAACTTTTACATATTTTTTCCTATTATGCCTGTAGCATTAAATATCTCATACTTTTCTTATTCTAATTCTCTCTCCATATTTAATGACATTATTATGGGCAATTTTATCATTTTATTCCTCTTCTTAATATACGTGAAAAGTCTACCAGGACTTTTATCCTGAGACGAAGGTAGTATAAGATTGATAGGAGGTTTTATTGTATAGGCTTGTAACTCTTTTATTTTATCCCTTGTTGATTTAATTTATGTCTCAAACTCCTTGTATTACTGTCTCAAATGAAAGTTAAATAAATTAAATTCAAAATGTATTCAAAAAGTTAAATGAGACTTTTATAATTAATACATATTGATGATACTCTATCCCTTTTCAGTACTTTTTATGTGGGTAAGCTTTATGGTATGTCCCTTCGGACGGAATGCGAACAACTGAAACTGATCGGCGTGGGTTGTGCACAAAACGATTGCACTGTCTCATACCTTACACGAGTGGGGGCTCTCGGGCCTTGATCGTTTGAGCCTTGTAGATGAACCTGAGGGTCTCTATACTAACACAGATATAGTAAAAATATAGAAAAGCATAGAAATTGATGATGTAACAGGGCATCTGCTTATTATTTGTGGAACCCAACCCAACCCAACCCAACCCAACCCTAGTAAGAATGAACGGGTGATATTGGAATGACCATTTTTAATGAATAAATTCGTTTTCAAGCAGCTGGTCCAATTGTAGACAGGTGGGATTCAAATTGACTAGCCTCAGCTTATCCTATTCCTATCAACAACAATCAATCTCTTTTCTTTTAGTGGTCAAGTTAATAATTAAGCAAGATAGTTAAAGATATTAGGAGGACTGATCGAGCTCACCAAATAAAAAATTAAAAAAAATCGCTAGTCCTTTTTCAATGATCCAAAAATATATTAAGAGTTTTATTTGATTTTTGACGTATTTGTGAGTAATTACGCAATGGGTTAATTAATATTTTGGGGGCCGAGACCGAGATGCCACACACCCACCCACTTGAAACTTTAGTTAGCAAGGTAAGATGTCCAATCGCACTTAAATAAACCCTTTAGTTGAAAACCCAAGTGGGACATTTATTAGTAATTTATTTAGGGAAAAAACTAGTAAAACCTGCAAACAAATTTGGAGCCACTTACTTACTTTACTTCCAATGGTAACTACTAACTAACTAGACTAGAATAGCTGTCAATTTCAGTGGTTAAAATGTGACGTCGAGAAGGGAGTTTAGGCAAGCCTTTTTAATTTCTTCTTTTTTTTCAAGTTAATTTATTATTGAAATCAAATTGTTTTAATTAATACAATTGTAATAATCGTAAGTCAATGTTAACGAGTATTATTCACTTTACATTATAATTTCCAAAACTTACATCAACTATATCGATGTTAAATTAATAATTCTTTTAATTAAAAAGTTTTCCTAAATCCTTTTGTTATCATAGTCTCTTATTCCTTGTTATTTTCTCCTTTTATGGGGTTTACTCTCTCTCTCTCTCTCAGTTTGGAATTAGATAATTTTTATAAAAATTATATCATGAGATTAGTTTGTTACTCAAATTTTACTTTTAGGTAGACTAAATTTCTCCTCAACTTTATCGTATATATATTGAAAAATATTTCTTAATCTTATTCTAAGAGTTTGCCAAAAAAATTGAAAACATTTTTCTATTAGGCTATATATGTTTGCAATGATTATACTTGGGATAAAATTATTAATCCTAAATGTACGTGTTGCTTATTTTTAAATTTGAACTTAAAATTATTAATTCATAAATTATAAAATAATTTAATATCGAAACTATTTAATATCATATTCAATTAAGTATTATAATTCGACTAAAAAAATCTAGAATATAACTGGTGTATCCTTAAGGTGCCTTTTCCGATTCAATTTAGAAGTACTGCCATGGTTTAATGCTCAAACTAGTGTTCAGCCATTCAGGTATTTGACTTAAAATATAAAAAGATTATTTTTGTTTTGCGTAAGTTTTGATCCTCGTGTATGATATAATGTAATTTTTTGTCTCTGTTTTTTTCTTTCTTTTTTTGTAGTCTATTAAATACAATGAACACATTATGAATTGTTTGTCATTTTTTAATGTTCAAGCGAGTTTAAATTATAATTTAAAATATGTTATTATTAGTAAGGATAAAATAGTTCATAATTTAGTTACTGTCAAAAATATTTTGTTTTCTTTTTCAGTTAATGATTGACCATATTGTATACTTTGGAGTTTGAATGAAGATAGATAGTTGTAGCTAGACTTTAAATTTTGGTGGCCAAATAAAATAGTTCATTCTAATCTTTCTTCTAAATTTAGTTTTGGTGATTTCTAATGAAATTTTAATATTTCACATATCATGTATTTTGCACTATTTATGTGCTAATTTATGATAATTTGATTCTCAAATATTTCACATAGAAAGAGCATGGTGAAACATTGTCAACTCACCAACTTTAAAAGTTTATAATTAATTGTTCATTATTTTTGATGTATAAAAAAGTTTAAAATATATTATTATTGGTAAGAGTATAATAGTTTAAACAATATTTTTTTTATCTAATCTTTTAATTAATTATGAAAAAAATAATTATAACATGAAATTATTTAAATTATCTCATTAATAATTTTACAAAAAATAAATATATGACGAGGATTATTTAATTTTAAAATTATTAGTATTTTGATTACAATTTATAAATTATAATTCTTATAAATAAATATGGTGGTGGAGTAAAAGAATTGTGCAGACAATGAACTTTTTAGTGCGCATGCGGCCATAACAGCGTAGGTGCGCATATGGGTCGCTCAATTTTGGTAGCAATAATGTAAATGGAGTAGTTAATGATTGGGAATAAAAAAAAATCTAGTTATCCTTAATCTTGTCTATATAGATTAGATGGGTAGTGTGGTTTGACCCTGTTTCCATTTTGTTCTTCTTTTTTTTTTTCCATTTTTAGGATATACCTAGTCTAGACTAGATGTAGGTCTAGTGTCCACCCTATAGCTCTTCTTGTTTTCATTATGTTTATCATTACTTAGTCAGCTCACATAATCTTGGGTGGGAGACAAAACATTGATAGCCGTTTCAACACCTATCTTAGGACAGGTGTCTTGTCGTGTTGGACTGGCTACACCTATGTACATATCTAAGAACATGTTCGGCGGCAGTAGTAAAAAAACTCAACTCTTTCAATTGAAGTTATTTGACCTGCTTGATAATTTGAATAACATCATTTATTATTTTCATATTTTGTGATTCAATGAGTTGTACATCAAATTTATCATGCAAAATAAATAAATTTAGTCTTTTATAAATATTTTGAAAAGAGAAAATGAGGTTGCAAATTTGATGTGAGAGAATTAGGTTGTAGATTTGGAGTATCTCCAAAAGTAGTAGCAAATTTTTTTTTCAAATTGATATTTATTTGCTATTTTCATATTTTATATCTCATCAGTCTCTTCAATTTAATGAGCTATACATCAAACTCATCAATCGTAATAAATATTTGTAGCCTTTTAATTGTAGATTTGAAGAGTGAGAAGGAGGTTGCAGATTTGAAGAGTGAGAAGAATGTTTGTTGACCTAAGTGACAGACTGACAGTTTGAAGAGGCTGTTGGAGAGAATTTTCTGATGTGACTCACCTATTTGAGTATCCCAAAGTGGTTGAAGAGGCTGTCGGAGATGCTCTAAGGTTGAAGAGCTTGTCGGAGATAATTTTTTTTGATGTGACTCACCTATTTGAATATTCTAAAATGATTGAAGAGAACGTTAAAAATGATCTAACTCTATATTTAAAGACACGATAAATAGTAGTAATAAAAATATTTCTTACTTCTCTGTTTACAACACTATCTCTCTTCTCTGTATTACTATTCTTATCTTTAAAACGTGTGCATAAAAATATATTATTTCAGCCAAGGATTTAGAAGACTAGAATTACTCTCTATATCTTACAAAAATGGCTCATTTATAAAATTATAAATATGAAGTACTCCTATTAAAGACGTACTATTAATGGCTTTTGTATTAATATTATTATATAAATATACACAAAGAGTTAGCCCGTTTGTGTATTGTAACATTTCAATTTGAAAAAGCATATAATGATATTTACATAGTGCGATTTGTGTCTAGTCATTTATGTGCCGATTCAAATCTTTCACATCTTTCAATTTTGTTCTTGTTCATACGAGTATGTAGCCATGGGCCAGGCAAAACTCAATGAAGGAGAGAGTTTATATTGGGATCACAAAATATACATACTATCCAAATGGCTCAATAATCAAACACCTTTAATAGTATATAAACATGTCTCTATTTCTTGACAGTGAAGAGATAAAAGCTGCTCGCTCATTGAAGGTAAAGGCTTACTCAAACAAATACACCTCTAATAAAATGAAGTACAGTTAAGCATTCATGCTTATAAAGAAGACTATTTCAACCAATAAAACATTGCAGTCTGCATACAGATATCTGCATACAACGTGGAACGAAAAAAATGTATAAATGCAGCTTCAGATGAAGGACTGAACCACTGAAGAGGTGGTAACCAAACCAGATAAAAGGGCAACAATCACTGCACTGTTGTATGTGCTTGGCTCCACTTGCATTGTATTGTTCCGTGAATCAACAAAGGTTTCGTTCAGATATGGTCCTCCTACAAGTGCTCCAATCGCCACATTGGGATTTGGTTCTTCCGAGTCAAGCCACTTCCAACCATCAGAGCAGCTTGGCGATTCATCGCTAGGAATTGAGGCGCCTCTATGGTGCACATATTGTGGGTACTTATCCCCGTAGCCCACAAGATAGCTCATCTTCATTGGATTATTTCCCAAGATATAATCAGCCTTACATGAAACAACAGTAATGTCGGGTTAGTTTTCGGTTTAGCAAACAAAATCTATTCGATTTTATACAAAAGATGTTTACGTTTGTTGGTGATTTATAAAACATACCTGTGACATGGCAAACTTCCGAATATCTAATGGTGAATAGGACTTTCCATCACAGGTTATTTTTGCAGTCCGGGATGAAAGCATGTAATCACTGAAAACGACAGCTAAAAATGCAGAAGCTACAGGATGCTGCAAAGCGTTCCATTGAGAAATCCATAACAGACCACCTGTGTTCACAAGAATATGATGAGCATTGAGCAATGAAGATACTAATAACGAAGCTAACAATGCATTCTATATCATTTGAGATTGATCGCAGAGCATAGGCAAGGACCCTGGGATATATAGTTTATGAAAGTATATCTATATTGATAAATAGGAAAATGTTAACAATTCAAATATAGGCATGTTTGATATGCATAGATGATTTGTATCTTAAGGTCTGCCCACATTCAATAATCTAACTATCCAAGCACTACTCCTGTCCCGCATAAATGTTGCGCAGTTTAAGAAATTTAGAACTTCAAAACCCCTTTGAACAAGGTGGAGCTGCCCTTAATTTTCCTGCTATTCGTAAAAACAAATATTTTTATGCATATTACCATTTATATGCATTTTCACTCGTATGAAACAAGATGTAACAGGGTGTTTTCCTTGAGAACTTCCAATGATGACAAAATGATTATTAACTCATAGATGACAGCGCTGAATATGAAACCATTACTCTCAATGGGATTACATAATGATAGCCATAAGTCTGACATAATTAATATTTCAACTGAATTGTTCTATTAATTGTATGCGCAATTGCTGTGCTTGTGTTTATGCATGAAGCTGTATATGAATGAGTATGAGACGAGTATGCAGCTAGCAGCAGTTAATTTCAGTTATACATTTAACCAGGGAAATTGGGAAAGTGGAGGGACACAGGAGTAACAATGGTAAGTAAAATGTCTGAGACCAGGAGCGGGTATTACTATTTGTTCTACTGGATGTAGCTCTTGGAGATTTTGGTAGGATGTTACACATAATACCCACAGCAGTTTTTCTGTAGTTCTGGAGGTTAACAGAATTTGAGGCGACTTTCAAACCAAAGAAGCTTACCCTGGACAACAAAATCTGCATAAAATCATAAATTAGTCATACATTTCATAAGTAGGGCCATAGTCTGACATTTTCTAATAAAAGGAAACCCGAGGCATCAGAATCAAAAAGCAAGTCTTTATATCATGAAGATAGCCAAATGGACATATTTAATAATGTAGAGAGGGCAGTCAATGAAGGGTAGATACCTTTGTCAACTTTGCTTGAAGAAAAGAAAAGCAAAACAAATTCTTACCTAGTTTGAGGAAACACAACATATGGAATAAAAAAGAGGAAAGGTACAATTTTTTATGAAATATGTTATTTACTCCGTGTGCATTTGTCTTGCTAAATAAAAAAACTTTGAACTTTCCCTCTTTCCTAGGAATATCTATAGCTGTCAGAATTAACTCTAATAGAGATTTGTAGCTCACTGAAAAAAGTTGTTTGTAGTGCCATAATGAAAAACAAATAACACTATCTTATGAAATCAGTAGTAGCTAAATGGCAGATCATAATTTTGAGTCAACAGCTAAAAAAACAGAAGTATTGGAAGCACTCCCAAGTCATAAGAACAGAAATATACATGAGCACCAGGTAGTTTGTCATCCCAACTGAACCAGGTTGGAGTTCCCCACCTAGCAAAGGATTTTCCATTTTCACCAGTCACATAGTCCATGTATGATTGATCCCCTGTTGCATGATAGAGCCAACCAGCTGCCCATATGAGCTCATCCCCATAACCTGTTGAATTGTAGAACGTCTGGACTTGAGGAATGCTCATGCTATACAAGCCTCTATTTTTATCTGCAAAACTGAATAATTGTTGAGCATGCTTAAGAAGAGAGCTCGAGTATGTGGAGTCACTCGACTTAAACACCAGAGATGCAGACGCCATTGCTGCTGCAGTTTCAGCTGCAACATCCGATCCTGGGGAAGAAATGTTCACCTGTGCAACAGGTCTTTTCTCTTTCATGTCTTCAGGCCTATTCCAACATTTATGGTCTGCATCTGGATCACCCACCTGCCAAGAGTTTGAAAGAGAGAAATTAAGAAAAAAATACATACTGGAGACAATGGAGAGGCCTTTAAGATACTATCAACTAGATCAACTTTTTACCCTATAAACACTTGTACAAAATATGTCACATGGGCTGGGAATGGTGGGATATCCCATCATAGAAATCAGGATATTTATATCCTAAGCCTAGTATCTTAAAACCATATACTCGCATTGTATTATTATGTTAAAGAAAGATTATAATAAACTACATAGATCATTTTTACAGTTCTGCATTTGGCTTGAATTTACAGTAAGTGTGGAAGTCAAATAACTAAATCAAATGTCAAGTCCTGCCATGAATACGAAACACATACACAAACACAGGTAAAAAAATTTAGTTACTACTACTATATAATACCAGAATATGCATACTTGTATGTTACGTATTATATTCAAGTTCAATGTGCTAACTGATAGTCTTCACCTTGTGCAAAACGCCATGAGATAGAATCTGTTTATAAGAATATTTATTCAAGAAAAATGTGATTATTTAAAAATACAGGACCTAGTGGTTGCTAGAGAAGGACATGACATGCAGTTCAACATATACAGGGGAAAAAACATGAAGTAAGAAAATAAAGAAACATAAGTTGTTTAAGATTAAGAGTCACCTGAACATAGAGCACATTATCTGAAGCATGAGCATTTATTAGGTAATCTGTGATCCATTTGAGCGAATCTTGAGCAGACACCAACAGATCCACCTTTTGCATCTGATCCCCATACTCAAGGATGCTCCATGACAGCACTGTGGCAGTAAAAGCCATTGGGAATCCAAACTTCATATGATCCCCGGCATCATACATTCCTTTTGAAAGATCCACCTTTGCTTCCTTTCCATCATCAAGAGCTGAATCTCCCCTCCACTTAATCTTATTATCTACCAATTTACCCGCTGCAAAACCAACATATAACATTTCCACCTATAATCAGCTTCTAAAAGACATGCAACCAATTCTAAAAGACATCCAACCAATCACACTGTTGTCTATACAAATATCATCTAGTAAGAAACTGTCATATTTTATTGACACGGACTCCATGCCTACAGTCATAGCATTGATAGCAGAATAATCACAACAAATAACTAAACATGAAAGTTGGAAACAACAAAAATACAAGTATCATTGTCATTTCCAAATGTCTTTAATTCAATGACTGATACATAGGGCGTGTGGTTGCCCTTAAAAACGCAATCTATGTGTGCATCCTATAATTCTACCACAAATTTCAGTGTAATATTGTTCTTTGAATATGTTTGTTTATTGCATCCCCCCACTTGAATGTGTTTATTTATTTATGTTTTTTCCTTTTCTTGGCATATTGTAGTGTATGTAATTAGATAGATACACAATAACTCCCAAAAAAACTGTCTAATAACTGACTGAACTCAATTCCAAACTTAGAAAATAAACGCTATTGCAATATTTCCGGGACACCAAATTGCTTTCTATATAAACAAATGCATAGGATTGACATATTAAACAAATAAAGTCAATGCAAAACAACTCCAAGCACGATACAACATTAATAAATACAGATCTCATCAGAATCTAACTACAACACTTTGCAAATGATACTAAATAATTAGTCTATCAAGAGAGAGAGAGAAGGAATTACATTTCTGTACATCGAAAAACTGCATAGCAACCTTGAGAGCATCAGCATATTTGCTATTAATGGCACCAGGAGGACCAGGAACAGGAGCTGCCGAATCCGAGTCAGAATTTTTGTTTTTCTTATGAACAGTAAGCCAAATGGCAAAGGCAATAACAGCCAAAACTATCAACACAATAAACCAACCAAACAATCCCCTCGATTTTCTGCGCTCCCCCATCGATTTGACTGCTCAATAATGCTCAAAAACTTCTTCAGATCTTCAAGATTTCAAAAACCAAGAACAAATAAAGCTCTTCAAAACTCAATAATGCTCAAAACCTTCTTCAAATCTTAAAGATTTCAAAAACCCGGTACAAATAAAGCTTATTTAAAGCTCAGAACACCACTAAAAAGCTCAAATTAAGCAATGCGAGAAAAATGGTACTACAATTTTCTCTAAAAAAATGATGGTTTTCTTATTAAACAAGTACGGGGATGATAAGATTGAGAGATAATCAAAGTGTTAGTAGGGGGTGGCCAATGTGGGTATAATTGGCCCTCTTATGTTCTCTCTTTCTAGTGTGTGTTTTGAAGAGAAGGGGGCACCGACAAAACGTAGGTGACCGTGAATCTGTGTGTGCCGTTGAGGTTTTCCGTAGGGGATATTTTTATTGTCGGTGATCTAGAAGAGAAAAATATTGACAGCTTCGTGAGGAGGACTTGGTAACTTTTAGTCGTTGGTGAAGATTACTGTTTAACTAAGCAGCAGCAACCTTACTGAAAAAGACAAATCATCTGTTGTAGTTAGTTAATGATAAAGCATAATACAGCACAGGGACAGGTCCCATTGGTGATGGTGAAGGAGAAAGAAAGGCCATTATAATTTTATTATGGGTAATTAGGTAAATGAGGAGTATTATTTTCATGCTTTACGTTAAGTTCACGTGAGATTCTTTGACAATAGGGTACGAGTACGTTACGAAGAAAAGATGCAGGTCAAAATGTCTGATTTTCAAAGGTTAATTAGTAAGGGAGCAAGTGGTTGTTCATATAGAGTTCGATTGACTCAAAATTATTTTCAAGTTTCAAACGTACTAGAATTTTTATATTAAAGCACCTTCTTATGCCAGAGTATATATTAAATCGATTTTATAAGAATTTTTATATTTAAGCATAGATTTAATGATTTCATAATATAAATAATAATTATATTAATTTTCAAAATAAAAATAAAATTAATTTTCAAAATTTTAGTTATATTTTGAAGTTTGAATTTATTTTGATGAATTTTAATTTGTGTTTATTATGAAAATACTTATGAATAATATTAAAGACATTACTCAAATTCAAAATTTACCCAAATTTATCTTATTTTAAAAATATATATAATATATCTTAATACAATAAAAGACAATTTTGTCCAAAAAAAATACTAATAATTTTTTTCATTATTAATGGTGAGGGTATTATGACAAAATTAGTAATATAACATGTAGACATTTATATGTTATATTATTAATTTTATTTTATCTAAAGAGAGCTTAATTAAATTAATAAATTAAATGAGTTATTTAAATTAAAAGAAAATTACATATTTATGTGTAATTTATATAATTTATTTAAAATTGTACCATACTGATTACTGAAAAAAAAATTTGTATAATATAATACCAAAGTTTTACCATATCAAACAAATATTAATGATTAAAATAAAATTTTAAAATTTATTTTTATTATACTTTTATTTTGAATGAATTATTTTATTTGATTTTAATTAATTTAACATTAAATTTATATAAGTTTCTATCTAGAATATCTGACATCTACGTTCTCTCACGCGGCAAAAAATTGTATTTCAGTGGCTAGAATGAAAAATCAGTTAGTTAGATGACTCATTTGTAAATCGAACTTAACCCTTCTCCCGTGTGCGTTCGTTCTTCTTTAGTTGATGGCTTGATGCTCAGATATGAGTTAATAATCCCCCGATTTCGCTTGCCGGAGGTCCCGCGACCGATCTCCCATCTCTAATCTAAGGTAACTTTTTCCGGCCGGTTCTCTTCCTATACCGGTAAGACTCTCGCCTAAATATTCCCCAATGAGCTTGCATTCGCTCATCGCAATCTCCCTCTTCAATACATACGTATACACATAAATATGTATTTTGCAGTCTAAAAAATCTACAATTTTGTGTGTTTATGTGTCTTATTTTTTTTCGCTAAATTTATTCGTCTTTTTTGTGTGTTTGTAACCTATTACTTTTACACTTCATACACACTATTTACACAATTCAACATACATTTGGCACCATGAGTATTAAATTTTTAGTTTATTATATCATGTATAATGATATAATTATTACTAATTTTTCAAGAACATATTATTATTATTGTGAGGGGCAAAGTTATTGTTATTTTACTATTCTTTGATAGTTGATACCATATTTATTTATCATTTTTTTTTTCTTGTTATTTTGATTAGTAATTTGATACTATCTTTATTAAATTTATAAACTTGGTACACATGTAACAAAAATGAGTCTTTGCAGTTTATAAATTTTGCAGTTGGGACTCTTTCTGTGGAATGGATGGAGTACTAATAGTACACAAACATAAACATAACATTACCACGACAGGGTAATCAAGGCGAAGCTATTTGGTCCCTCCTTAATTAGTTTAGTAATGATGACATGATTATGTAATTGTGATGATACTTAAAAAAATATCGATGCATTTTTATACTACCATCAACAAAAGAAGTAGGACTTTTATTTTGGATTTTTTTTGGCAAATGGAACTCTTTTGCGGAAGAGAGGGAGTATTAATCAATGGTTGAGTTTTCAAGATGAGGATTAGAGTCGGAGATTTTCCTTTTTCCTTTCCAATAGAGCCCTTTTTTCCTTAATCTCTTTTGATTTTTGAAAGGGTCTAACGATCTCTGTTCAGTTGATTGACATAAAACTGTAAAGCATGTGATTGTAAGGTTTTCTACAGTAGGTGATCATTGCTCCAACTTGGTCGCTTCATAGTTTTATTGGCACACGTTTCAAATATGTTTATTCAGATGCATGTCATACGAACTAATTGTCCACTCACTTTTTATTAATAGATACAGTCATGCTCATTGCTCCCCACGAACATGATAACGTTTGAACAAAGAACATAAGAAAAGAAAAGGGAAATGAATGAAGATCTCCAACAGAAAGTAACACATATTCCACTTCTTATAAGTACGCCCTAGTGATGCTCTTTCAATGCTTTTCTTTTTAAGTCATTGTTGCAACTTGCAAAAATGGTCTAAGTTTGTAAATCTGTTCAACATGATACATATGTGATAAAGAAACATACGGACTGGACTGATTTTCTTTTTTCTCATGTCAAGAAGATCATCTCAGCTAATTAGTCCAATATTTTTTTATTGAAGTTTTGGCTAACACTGCCCTTCCTTCTCCCTGGAGTTGAGAATTTTTTGGGATCAGGGCCTAGGGGCTAGGTGTTTGATACCTCTAAATTCAAAATCTTCTGAATTGTAGAGACTCGAGTGCTATGCTGAATTATATAAATTTATAATTTAATATGCAGATGGAGCTTGAAGTCAGTGAACATCAACCCAAGCAAGAACGGTCGAGAACAAGGTGGACAGCATCACTTGATAAGATTTTTGCTGACCTTGTTGTCGAGCAGATTCAATTGGGGAACAGAAGAAATAATGTTTTCGATAAGAAATCTTGGAATCACATACGTGATGAATTCAATAGACAGACCGATCTTAGCTTTAACAACAACCAACTGAGGAAGCACCTAGATGTTCTGCGAATACATTTCTACAGTCTGAAGTGTTCATTTGATCAAAATGAGTTTGTTATGGATGATTCTTGTTGCATCGGGTTTGATCTATGGGACATTGGGGTACATTTCTTTTCCTTTTTTGGAATTTGTTCATTTCTTAATTAATGTTGTTGTAGGTTTCTCTGATCATTTTTGTACTACAGGCGCAACCTAAGCCTGAAACAACCAAGATAAAAGACTGTCCTATTTTCGAGCAACTGTGTACAATATTTGCAGATTTGGGGGCTGATGGGAAATATGCTCAATCAAGCCACTATGAGGAGTTAGACAAGTCTGTTGCTATAAATCCTGGAGGTTTAGCTATTCAAGGGAATGCTACTTCAGCACATAATGCGGGCAAAAAACCAGCTGAGAGAAAGAGAAAGCGAGCAGCAGAGGAAGGCTCTATTGTAGGTGACAGCAGTAGGGATCAAGAAATTAATACTGCTATGGCGGGAGGAATGTTGGAGATGGTTGCTGCTTTGAAGTTACACATGGCTGCAACGCCTCAGAGTGATGAAAGATTCACAATCACCAAGTGCATAAAAGTGTTGGATGAGATTGAAGGCATTGACAATTGGCTTTATTATGCTGCTCTGGACCTCTTTGAGGACCCTAATCTTAGAGAGACGTTCATTTCTCTTAAGGGCCACAAGTTACAATGGACATGGTTGCAAGGGAAGTGTGGAAATCTCATCTCATAGTTTGAAGGGTTCGACTTCTAGAACTTTTTAGGATCTTTTTTTTTTTGTAGATCTTCTATTTATTTGTTTTTTTGGGGGTAAACATCATCTCTTACATGTTAGTTTTTGTTTCAATGGATTGGCTGGTAGAATATGACTTGGCTTGGTTGTGTATAAAAAAGTTTTTGCTCAGACAAAGTTAAAAAGGGGTTATAGTGCTTTACTGAAGGCAGGAAGTTGCAGCAGTTAATTGTAGGATTTCTTTTGAGAAATGTTTACCTGAAAATATAATGTACAAAATATTGTGGAAACTTAAAAGGTGCAGCCTTTTTTTTGAATATTCAACCTGCACAATGATTCCAGTGTAGGCTCCTTCACACGTATATCTGCAGTTTTAGGTTCATTTAAGTAAATTGTCCACAAGATCCAAGTAAATTCTAGCAATTTAAAAAGTAAATGTTTTTTGTAAATGAGTCAAACAATTCGAGCTCGATTCGAGTTCGAAACTCGGATTCGTTAATAATATGATCCAAATCTGAGCATAAAAAATAGTTCGAATAAAGATATGAGTAGAATCTGAGTAAGATTATACTCGATTCGTTTAATATTCAAACTACTCGAATTATCGATTGTGATTCGATACATACTCGATTGATACAGATTCGATTAAATACTCGATACATCCTCTTATAATATATACAAAATTAAATTATTTTATTTTTAATTTTAATTGTGATTTTATATTTGTAAAGTGTAATAGTAAATATATATTTTTATTTTTAAATAAAATAACAAATTCAATTTATAATTATATTTATTATAAAGCTAGTTATTATGTGAAAACTCGAATTCCAACTTGAATTTGAAGCTCGCAAGTAGTTTGAATATAATTCGATCCAAGTCCGATCGAATTTAAGTAATAAATATTAAATACAATTCGAATTTGAGTATTAATTTTTAAATACAATTCGAATGAGTATGAATTTAATGTTGATTTGAATTAAGCACTACCAATAATCGCTTCAATTTGGCTCATTTAGGAGATGTTTGTTTAGGACCTGGATCACATCCGAATGGCGCGTCGGTCGGTCATTAAGTCGTTTGTTTTGGAAAAAACCGAAATAATAATAAAAAGAATTCACTCACTTATTCTATGGAAAATGTCATTTTAATCACTTGAAGTAATAGATGATGATCAATTCACCCATTTGTTGGAGCTTCAAAATGAGGGGATGTACTAAAACTTGGAAGCCCAAACGTGGAAAACAAGGAATAGGAAAGAGATTACAAGTTAATCATGGTAGAGTGAAGAAACAATAGATTTGGAGGTGAGCGCATCGCTCAATCAATGGGTGAATAGCTGATCGCTGGGCTGCTTATCATTTTATTGTAATCATCTGAAAGTAATCAATAAATTTGTAATGAACATATATTTATTCATATCAGGGGAAAGGTGACTACAAAAAAGAGGATGTAGTATAACTTGTTGAATTATACACTAGTACCCTCAGAAAAAAAATGATACAATAATAAAGGTGTTTACAGAAACATGTATGTCCCTCTTGTTGTAACAAATGAGTTAATAAGAAAAATCCACCCAAAATGCTACTTCAGGCAATTTAGTCATCATCTTTGAATTCTCTGCACAACACAAAACACTCCCCATAAGTAATAGCTACCAGACTGAGTTCAAGAATCCGACGTCAAAAGACTCGAGACGAGCACATACACACACCCCCGCTCATAATTTGACATCATCTTGAATAAATTCCTCATTCTATAAATTACTCATATAATTTGTAGTCTTGCAATGAAAGCTTATTTTTAGCATAGTAATTAGATTTCTTGCTCAATTTTTCATTGTCATACGAATTTGTATCATTTATAGAATAATACTACTGTTTATGAGTGCGCGTGTGTGATAATACTTCCTATGCATCTTTTACAAAAGTAATTGTTACGATCTCATACCTACGGTCAAGATATCGAGGTTGAATGCCAGTTCCTTGACATGTGGTGCATGTTAAAGCACCAGCACCATCACAGTTTATGCATTTTGAGACTTCTTTCTCATCTCCACCCAGCTCTACAGTTACAGTGCCAGCTCCCATGCAAAATCTGCATTTCTCTGTACAAAATCAATATGAATTAAAGGAGAACAACAGCTGCTCATGTCCAGAAACCTAGCTACTGTTGTGTTGCATGTTGTAACGACCTGGAGGGTGATTTCCATGCAATGAACGATTTCTTAGAAGCTAAAAATAATTAAAACTTAGTGAACTTGATGGACTAAATGTGGTAAATATTTTGATATATATTTCTTTGAGATATGGATTGTCATGTAGTATCCTTATTCAAGCAACCTGGGCAAAAGTGCAAGGTGAAGTGTTCCCTGGGCCACGTGAAGTTAAATGTATTGACAAAGTGCAAGGGTAAAATCCAGAGCTTGTAAGTCGAGGAAGTTAATAAGAGATGCCAATGGTGCTTTAAATTGGCTTTAGGCTAATGGAAGTTATGGCGACAGCAGACCTTTGGGTGGTCCATCATGGTCTCAAGTTGGCATGGGACAATGGATTCAAAAGAAATTGTTTGCAGAAGTAACTCTGAGCAATTGATCATCTCCTAGGGCTGGAGTGTTTATTAGGGCACCCTGCTGGCACATCGGTATAGGCACATCATGTTCTAATGCTCACTTGTAGAGAAGGAAATGCAGCCATGACAAATAGTTGGATTTCATTGTATAAAGAGCTCCTCCTTCAAGATCGATTTTATATATCAAGGAGGACCAATGCTATAAGGGTAAAATTTTCCACTTCTGGTTTTAGCTCACGATAAAATTCAAAAGAAAATTACCAGGACTAAACAATATGGGGTAGCTCTCATAATGACCAAGCAACTCAAAGTCAAGTATTCGGGCTGTATAACTTTATACCAATAATCATACATACTTGCATATAAATATTTTCGCATAATGAATCATGAATTATTAAAGTTGAGTTCAAAAGGAACAAGTTGCAAGACCAGCAGCATTTTAATATGTAAATTTCAATATCAAACTTGTCAAGAATATGTATAGAAATCCATATGGCAGCCATTCAAATAACCACCAAAAAAATCTACACAATGGGCATGCCCCTCTAATTGACAAGAAAGGTTAGATATAACAACTATCTTGGACTAGTAGTTTCTTGTTCAAGGAAAAAGGATAAAGTAACATTTAAATTTAGGAATGAATAAAAACAAATAAGTTATAGCTAAACTAAATAAAGTTATTCCCTGGCATGCAGCATAGTCCTAAAATCACAATAGAGAACCAAGTTCCTTTTGCACCAAAGAAGACTAGTGACTGAACATGATAATGTACCACTTCATTTAGACAAGAAACCTTAACAACCACTTCATAAATTTCGATAAATTGTTGATACCCATTCATTCTCAACCATATACAATAATTTCCATAAGAATTTAAAAAAAAAACGATGTTTAAGAGTTTAAATTCAATGATAACATATTAGACAAGAATGAAGCCACTTACGTGCACCAGAACCGGTACAGGGGAAGCATGGCTGGGTGTTATCTCGTTTGGACTGCAACAAATAGTCATATAGGCATATCATTATCATATATTTAGTTAATACCTCAAGAATTAAAACAAATAATTGGGTAAAAACGATATTCTTATATTCTAATTGGGAAATTAAATAGTTACAGCATTGTCTATTTGGGATTCATAGAAAACTGGAATTCCAATCCCAACCGCAACACTGGCGACCCCTACTGCAATTGCCACTACCTGCATATTCCCAAAAATATCAAATTTTTGTATACTACCATCATCATAATTTGTAAATTAATTACAAAGACGGGGAAAGGAAATGACCGTATTTTGATCAAAATCAACCGCTCTAATGCACCGATAAGATGACGGTGACCGTCCATTTCTTGTGGATTTGTAGGAGAGAGAAAAAGAAGAAGAAGAGAGTTTGGTGAAGAATGGAGAGTGAAGAGGAGGAATGGAAGCTGCTAGTGACATTTCTTCTTCTGAAAGCGGAATGGGAATGGAGAGAGAGAGTGACCAAACATTTTGGGTAGTGGAGGAGAATTTTGGATTATGTGGGGTCACAAACTTTCTCCACCAGTGGCAGTGACCAGTTTTAGGATTTTATTTGAAGTTTTCTTTTCCACTATTTTTCATCAGTTTTCGAGCTGTTTCTCCAGTTTCCAATTCAACTCAAAGTTCTATGTGAAATTGAGAAATTTCATCCCTTCTCTTTAGTCATCTCGGGTTAAAGAACAACTAGCTATAATGATGGTGGTGAGACCATGCATGTTCTTGAGCTTAATTTGGTATCATGGCCTTCGCTCTGTCCACTTTGGACAAACGTAGAATCCAAGGCATTTCCAACTCCCTCTTTTCTTTCCAAATCTTTATGTAATTATATAACTACACAATCTTTCTAATACCACTATTAGTATAGGAAGAGATTTGGTACTTACTTATATGTCTCCACCACAAAGCCATTAGAATATAGTAGAGGTTTGATTGATGATTCAAAATCAAAATAAATGAGGACTCCCTACAAGGGGTGGGTACATGACATGACAGGCCACCAAACAGGCTAAATATAGTTAGGGTATGTGACAACTACTACTAGTACATTCTTTTCTTGATCATTTTGATAAACTAGCCGTTGTGCGCCGAAATCCAGAGATGATGCCATATTTTAGTCAAACATTTGAAAAGGCATTGAAATTATGATCTTAAAATAAAATAAAATAATCAGGAATTCGTTCTTCTTAAAGTCACGGTGACACGTGGTGTATATAATTATAATTATAATTTTAAAAATATTGATTTAGTTTTTTTGGGTGTAAATCTAAAATTTATGACTATAGTAAAGAGAATTGCATAGCATAAATCAGTATTATTATTTATGTTTACTTTATCAAATACTACTATTTTTAAAGAAATTATGTCTTTACTTTTAATGATTGTTTTCGCTTCTCCCCTTTAGGGAAGCTTAGCAGGAGGAAAATAATATTTCTAACATACCTCAAAAAGATAAATTATTACTATATCTACTATCTTTTCACTATAAAATTATTATTCATTATCAAATCAAATTAAAAAATTACAAAACATAATTTATAAAATTAAATAACAAATTAATTATAAGATAAAATAATGTAATTATAATAATAACAAATAATTATATCTTATCATTTTTTTTGCATACAAACATTATTAAGTATTCTAGTGTGAGATTTCTTTGAGTAATTTCTTATTAATATTGTTAATTAATTATATAGTTCAGTTGTATTTCTAATAAGAATGCTGAAACAACTTGTTATGTGTTACAAAATTTATCAATATATAAAATTAATAGAAATTATAACAATATCTCATTTATTACACGTCTCTTAAAAAAAAAAAAAATTAATATCATTATTTTTTTAGTATAAAAAGTAGATAACTTTAATGAAAACAAAAAATTATTAAGCGTGATCCCAATACATGTCAGTATGACATCGAATCTTTGATTTATTTATAAATAAATAAATAAAGAACTTAATTTTGTGGGTTTAACTATAAACAAACAAAAAAAAGTAATGCCAAAAGTGAAGGTAACGGAAAAGCAAAGAAAATTTAACAGCTACTAGCCTGCAAGCTATTTATTTATTTTTATTATCTTTTCTTTTCTTGCTACTCCATCCTACTAGTGGGACCCGACCCAGCCTTGGAAAAAAGAAAGCTTTCGAATAAAACGAAAATAAATAAATTAAAGTATTTTATGTATTTTACAAAAACTAAAGGGCATACTTTGTACTTATCTACTTTTTCTGGGGCTTAAATAATAATATAGTAGTAGTAATATACTTTGCTCGTTATCCATAACAAACTATCAGATTCTCAGTTTTTTAATTTTATCGCAATCCCTGTTAAAATCACGCCTGCCTAACCTAAAGAAAAATAACGAGCTATCCAAGTGACCAAATTGTCCTTTCTCAATGACAATAACCACCACCCATCTTGTCTAACTAAATGGTGACATAATCGTAAAATCAAGCGGTAGGTTCACCAAAATAAGCTCACAGAGAAGGAGACAAACATTATCTAATTTAAAATAACACGTAATAGTAAAAGAATTATAAAACGTTTATTACCGAGGAGCAATCTCTTACTGCAAGATGCTTTATATCTGGCCCCACTTTTGTAAATCTGAACCGTTGATTACATGATTAAACGGTGCTGAAATCAAATAGATAAAACTTGAACTGTAATTTTTAAAAAATAAAAGGCTACTAATCAAATCACAAACTGGAGAATTTCGAACGAAACAGTCGCAGTCATCTCTCTCTCTCTCTTACTCTCCCGCCGACGTAGCAACGGTTCGCCGGTGCGATAACGGCGGCGTCGCTTGAGAGGAAGCCGTGGAGTTTATCCAATAGCTCTCTTGAACATCTCTCATCTCTTTGCGATTCATTCAGTTTAATAATTTGTTCTCTGTTTGTTCAGAACAATTATCAAAAGGTAATGAGAGATGTTTAATTTGTTTATTGCATGGTTCATGTGTTGTAAGTAGTTTAATTGTCTTTATATTGACATGTTTAATGTGAAAATTTTTCTTTCTAATGTAATAGTTGCAATCCTTCGCTGCACCTATATTGTTTAGGTTTTGTCGGTAATGCTTTGATTTATTTCCCTTTATTTATTTGTTTATGATGATTAAATAGTTTATTGAGGTATGATTTTAGTGACTTGAGCAAGTTTTGTATTTTTGCCCTAGATGTTTATAACTCCAGCTAAGGAGGAGAATTTGATTTTCTTAGGAAAGTGTTATCATTGTGATTGCTAAATCAACGGACAACTTTGTAAGCTTATGATTCTGTTAATAACAAGTGTGATTCTGGAAATAACTTTTCCATGTTGTTCTTTTCATTTTGGCCGAAGGAGAAATTTACTGGAAAATAGTTTTCCTCATTTAGGGATATGACAAGCTTGTAGTGAAGGATTTATAGTTTTGTGTTTCTCATTGTATTTTCAAGTTTTTGGTGAGTCAATTGAGCTTTATTATAAGCTGAATTTATTTCTGTTCATGAATAGTGCAATTTTTTAGCACATTGAAATCTGATATTTTTTTGGATTTTCTGCTAGACTGGTTTTGGAAGTGCAGTATCCCGAGACTTAGTTAATTGTTTCTTTCTGTCTTTCTGTGTGCTAGGCATATAAAATGATCGGATCATTTCTTACCAGAGGACTTGTGTATGTAGACGACAAACTCATTAGCTTTCTTGCCGTTGATCTCCTACAAGTTTGGATTCTGACCTTTTCTTTGTCCTGCAGGATGGTGTTTGGTTATGCTTTTCCGGCTTATGAATGCTATAAAACTGTGGAAAAGAATAAACCAGATATTGACCAACTGCGCTTTTGGTGCCAGTACTGGTATTCTACATTTCTTATGATTTGCTTCAATAGACTAGAACGTTTTATGGTAAAAGAAGTGATTTTTTAAAATTTTCAGGATCTTAGTTGCCATTTTGACAGTTTTTGAGAGGATTGGGGATACTTTTGTTTCATGGTAAGAAAATTAATTTAGATCGGCAAACTTTCTAGTCATTGATAAGCTTGATTTGTTTCTAAATTGTGTATGCTACCCATTTCTCCTTCTGAAGGGTTCCAATGTACAGTGAAGCAAAGTTGTTCTTTTTTATATACTTGTGGTACCCTAAAACAAAGGTATGAAATATTTATTTGGATTGGAATTTATGATGTGTAGCACTCTAATATTCTTTCCATCTTAATTTCTCTTTTTTATTTTATCATTTTAGGGAACAACATACGTTTACGATTCCTTCTTTAGACCATATGTTGCAAAGCATGAGCCAGAAATTGACCGTAACTTGTTGGAACTGAAGACCAGGGCTGGAGATTATGTGGTTTTGTACTGGCAAAAAGCTGCGAGCTACGGTCAAACTAGAGTTTTTGACGTTCTTCAGTACATTGCTTCCCAATCAACACCGAAACCTCGCCCTCCTCAGGCATGTATTGTGAATAATATTCTGATAATATAAGTGATCTTGTCAGTTTGATCAAATATAGCTTCTTTTACTGCACTTTATACTAAGTTTCTTTTGTAGTCTTTTCCGAAAAATTGCTTCAAGGAAAATGTCTGGAAGAATAGTCGTAATGTTGGCATCCGCACTGTAGGGTTGATCCTTATGGACAACAACAGGTGGTAGATATGATTCATTATTTTACACAGTTGTGTGTGGCCTTTTTTCTTGGGGCTCAATGTTTGCTAACAATTTAATTATCCGCTTTTGTTAATTATTCTCTCCGAAAACATCAAAATGCCATCAGAATTTCCAGTATCTTATGTAAGTATGTTAGAAATTTTGATAGATACAATTCGGCACATTTTAGTGGTAAATGTTTATACATCTTTCATACTTCATGTTATTTATGACTTATTAATTATTATTATATACTTATACATTGGAATTTGTTTGTATTTTCAAAGAACTCTTTTCATACTTGTTCCCACTTGGAGAAATACTTTAAGACTGCTTTGAAGGTAGGTTACGCGAGATAAAGAATATATTTATAATTATATAAACATTAATATTTCCTGTTATTTTCCTTTTCAAGGAGGAAAAAGAACTCTATTGTTATAATCTGACTCTGTTTCTTTCCTGCCTAAGTGTTAGTGATTGCATAAATATTAGAAACAAAGTCATCCATAATGATATGTGGTGAAATTGGCGCAGATGGCTTTCTTCCCCTTGTCATTAGTTTTTCGTGGGTAAATTATGTATACAGTGAACCAGTTGTGCATACCTTCTTTTGGTGGTTTTGCAATATTTCTATGATAAGTGTAATCTTCTTATATATACTGAAAAATTTAGGGTTACTCTATTTCTGTTAAATACATTGTAAAGGGGTGATTATGAGCATTGTGATTGAATGCGAAACTTTAAATTCTGAAGTTATTCTTAATTTCTTTTTGTCTTTGTTCGAACTGTCATGTTCCAAAAGTTCATATTTGTAGTTCAAGTTTTGATTTTTGATCATATATTTATTAGATAATTTAAGTTTTATAACATGGTTTTATTTGCATATATTTTCTTTGGCTTTATTAAGTAAAGAGTAATGTTATGCATTTTAAATTCAGAGCACAATATGAAAATTATGGAATATAATTTGTGAAGCTGATAGTCATGTTTTAACAATATTAGCACATTTAATTACATTTAATTACAGCCACCAAAAAGGTACTACCACAAGTTCGCCAACCCACTGCAGCATTCGCCAAGCCACTGCAAATGCAAAGCAACCAAATGAACCACCTCAGACTGAAGAGCCACCTTCTCCAGCTCCCAGCACATCCTCAAGCGAGGCTCAAGAAGACTTGGAGGAAGAAAAAGAGGCTTCAGAAGCTCCTACAGCACCTGCCCCTTCTACTGTCTTGAATGCACAAAAATCAACTGTAACACAAACCATTGCTGTATCCTCCAAACCAACGACCTCGAATGAAGCAGCAGCGGTAGTGCCTATTGAAGCAGTATCGTCTTCTTCAGTAAAAGAAGATTCAAACCCTCCTCCGCAAGATACAGTCATGGGAGAAGGCATTCGGGTTACACGTAGCAGGTTGAGGCGAACACGTACTGCATCAAATCGTTGAATGATTCTGCCTTTGTGCCGATGCCGAAGCCACATGGTGGTGTGTATATAGTAGCTTTAGTTTCCAAAAATTACAAATTTACTCTGCAAGACTTGTTCTTGAATTTTTAGATGGTCATTTGTTATTAAACCTAATCTCTTTTCATTTAACACTTGCAATGATTCTGCTTAATTACCGTTTAATAAAGTTGTACCAGTGTTTAGGAAATAAGTTGATATTATAATATCATCATTGATTAGGATTAAGTATGATATTTTGTTTTTGTGTTTGGAATTTGATATAATTTAGGTGAAGGAGGAGATGGGAAGGAAAATAAATAAGCGGAATTCTGCAGATAAACTATGGAAATTGTTTCGTCTTAACAAATTAGCTCAAAGCCGAATAAATACGTCTGATAAAAGCCTATGGAATATATATATATATATATAGGGCAAGTTTCCCTTAGCTCCAGATTCCCAGGCCTCCTTCCTAGTTTAGTATTTCAGTTTCCTTCTCTGTGAGTCCCAAGATCTGAGTCTCTCCTTTTAGATAGACTATTGTAATTTCATTTTACAACTTTTCTTAAATGCATAATTTTTCAATGCGACTCTCATTTTTGGGATATAGATTGTGTTATGAGAAAAACTGAAGACAGCACAAGTCAGTCAGTTGTCCCAACTCCAAATAAGAAGATGCCAAGCTCGCACAATTTCTGTGCAAAGGAATACATTTGAAAGAAGAAGAAGAAGATGCCAATCTCATTCCCAAAAATAGACGATGAAATTAGCAGTAGAATAATTTAATTTAACCAATTCAAAAAAATTTATAGCCAAACAATTACATTGCCAGAGCTTAAATATAAGAAGATCATCTTGATCTGCGCCATCAACTAACCTTGTTATTATCTAGTCTATGAACTGAACCTGCCGGCAAACCTAGCACTATACAAATGTCACTAATGCTGCAACTACTTGTGGCTGGATTTATTCCTTGTTTACTCTTAACAGTATATTGCTGTGAAAGTATATGCACGCTTATTCGTTTGTTTGTTATACTTGGCTACCTTTCAAAAAAGTTCTGATTGCAGATTCAACTTTAGAAAGTCCAGGAACCACATGGCAACTAGGAATGTTGTGTACCCCATAAATCAGTGGCGCTTACATCATGATCTGAGCGAAGCCAATAATCATCATCAATCTACAATAAGGAGAAAGTCGGGTTTAGCCGAGATTAGCAATGAAAAATTGAAAACTAAGGAGTGAGCTAGTTCTGCGTTTTATGATTATCTTACATGGCTGTCAGATGGGACTATCTTTTGAAGCTCATACACTTTTGAGTCCTCTGAGCACACAAAATTATTGGATGTTTGCCGATTATTTTGATGGTGTGAAGATAGAGCATTTGCATCCCTGTATCTTCCACCATTCCCAGCAGACGAATCCATTGATTTTGTATTCTTCACTGTAATATCCTCACACTCCTCTTCACGTTTGCTAACATATAATGAATACAAGGGTATGAGAATGAGGATCTACAAGCATGTCAAAAGAGGCATGCTTGTGTGTGAAGTTAAAATACCTTAAGAGATACAAATTGACTGGTCCTGTGGTGCTTCTTACCATAAGTCTAAACTCCCTCTGCGGGAAAGCTAACTCCTGATCATATATATATATATATATATATATAGCCAAATCAGATAATAATATCTACAAACTAATTAAGTCTTGTTATCTACACCACCTACCTCATCAGGATCAGGAACTTCAACATAACTAGCATGCGGGGCTTTTACTACAATTAGAGTCTTATTCTGTGAGTGATAGCAATAAACGTATTAAACATCGAGATCAAAGTTAGCAAATCAAAGATACAAATATAATTCATAGGGAAGTGAACCTTGAAACATGGAAGGCTCATGATGTCTTCCTCCCTCACAAAGAGATGCCTAAAAAGTCCAACCAGACAAAATCAAGTAGAATCATAAGATCAAATGAGGCTTTGAAAAAAACAGCAACATCAAGAGAAAGCAGTATATACTTCTGATAATTTTCATCACATTGCATGGCCCTTAGCCGCTCATGTGTTTCCCTGAAAATAAGGACCAGAAATTAGCCTGAATTATGCACAATTCAACTACTAAGACCCCCTCCCATTGCAGTAAATCAAACCTTATGCGATCCTCCAGTCTATTATCTTCAGCATATAAATTTTCAAGTTCAGCCTGTAATAAAAAAGAACTGTGAGTTTGAATCTTAACACAATTTTCAAAACCTTTTCTTTCAATTAAGATGGTAACTATATTATACGATCTGCTAACATGAGATACCTTTATTTGAAGTTTTGAACTACTGCTACCAGAAAACTTTCATCTCAGGTTTTGTTTATCATTTACAATGCAGTTTCTAAATTCACTTTATGTGATTTTTCTTATGAACTGGTTTGGCAAACATGTAGGATAATAGAGTGATAGGTAGCCTTAACCATATTAAAAAAAGATTCAGATTCCAATCCATATTCAGATATTATACCAAAATGAAATCAATCCATATTCTCACCACAGTCAAACGAATGTTAACTTACTGATTTATGAAAGATGTAAAGATGCTTATCACCCAAAAGAAAAAAGGGGGGGAGGGGAGAGAGAGTAAAATTGTGACTTTCAGCAAGTGTAACATTTTTTGTGCACCTTCAATTGAGTGACTTGATAGTTCAGCTCCCATGGCCCCAACATCTCGAATCCCCTGTTAGTGCAGCTTATATTCATCATCAGACAATAACAAAATACAAGAAATTACCTAACAGAAAATCAACAACTTTACTTCCAACGGATCTGGTTTTTTGCTATTTTCTCAATCAAGCCTATCCCTTCAAGAACATTGGTAATATCATAGATTCTCCTCTTTTTGACCTGTACAACAATAGGAAGTAAGTCAGATATCAAGGATGAAATAAAAGAATAAATATGAAACTAAAGTACTAAATCACAATTCTTATACTAATTATCATGCTAAATGCAGGCCCGTGAAAAAAAACTCTCAACTCAAATTCCTCATGAAATTCATCTATAAATACTATATGTATTATTAAGGAAAATATTTGGAAACATGGAAAGCATACATCTAACATGTCTGCAGTCTTGTTCAAATCAAGGATGCCATCCTTAGCCTCCTGGATCAAGCTAATAAATTTCTTCGTTAACAGCCCTGCAACCATGTCATATACATCCGTTTCAATGGCTATTAGCAAAATTACCGAGAAGTAAGTTGTTCTACATTGTAGCCCTGTTGTAATAGAATGTAGGTAGTAAGGTAGTTTATAAACTGTACTCACCTAAAGAGCTGTCATATCGACAACTAGTAGCTAGATTGACATTATCAGCATTCTCTGCAAGAAAAAGATAAAACAATAAGATTTTCAGTTTCCCTGAAATTCAACATGGAATTATAAATAGATGAAATGTTATATAATGAAGTAAGATGGCATTACCCGCATTTGATTCTTGTGGCTCAGATTTGATATCTTTTAAAATCTTTGATTTACTGGATCCCTTCAAAATTGTGGAATTCTCTAGTCCAGCTGAATGGTTGTTAACTGCTTCAGCTGAACTAGGATCGCGGATAGTTGCTATTCCGTTACTATTGACCTTGTCCTTACCTGCTTCATTTGTTGGCTTTAAAATGGAGAAGGGGAGGAAAGCACACATAAGGGCATACACGATGTGGATGTTTTGGAGATGAATAGAGTCGATACACATTAAACAAAAGGTGGGGGAAAACAAATATTTTGATCCTTTCAATTATGACTCAAACAAATAAGTAACAAACTAAGCTAATTGAGAAAACATGCTTTTGAGGACAAATTCTTTGGGGATGGAGGAAATATAAATAATTATTCATGCTCTTAATTCAATGTTCTGATCAGAAAATTTTCACAAAATAATGCACCAAAAGCTAATTCAATGTTGGAATGTGATTTGCATATCAACTTTGCATTCTTTTCTTTATTAGTCCACGGCGTGTTACAAATTCTTGCTTCTTACCTATATATACCATTTTCGTGTGCTTCAAAATAATGCACAATAATTAAAGGAAAACTTAGGCGAGTGTGGGCTCCAGCCTCCACTGAACTTATATCTACATTGGGAAAACTTAAAGGAATAATTCACAACCAAACAAACAAATAATGAAGCTCTACAAGCCATGAATGCAGGTGCGGAGCCACACTTAGGCGAGTGTGGGCTCCAGCCTCCACTGAACTTTTAATTATTTTTTTTAGGTATATGGTATATGGTATATTGGTAATATTATGCAATCTGGGGGCTAATGACTAAAACTTTTCAAGTAATGTACTGCTACTTTAATATAATACACATTTGTGAGATTATGGTCATATTCAATTTCTGGAGAAAAAAAAAACTCTTTTTCACTATTTACTACCCCTTTCTCTCTCTGACATTAGAAAATACAAACACAAAACAAATTCTCCACCATTTCGTCATATTCAATTCAAATTTTATAATCAAAACCCAGTATGCTACATGACAAATTAGAAGGTAAGATACTCTACATTCTAAGAAATTTCAATTATTCTACTCTGAAAATAATTATCGATTAATTTGAATTAAAAGTTCATTACAATATTTATTGATCTTGCTAATTAAGTAGTTGTTAATTTGTTACTAGCTTTTGTTTTTTATTTTTATTTGCTAGTGAAGTTGGTATTAATCCTACCTAGTTGCAACTGAAAACATTGAAAGAGCATTTTCAGCTACAAATGTTATTAAGATATCATTGCATAATAGAATGGAAGATGGTTTGATAAATTTGTCACGTAAATAGAAAAAGACATCTTCGATACTATTGACAATGAGCTGATTTTGAAACGGTTTTAGTATATGAAACCATGGAGAGGATCATTGTAAATCACTTATTTGAAACGCTTTTGTGCAAATATAATTATTGATACTAACATATATAGCCTTTTTTGAATTTTATTATTGTTCTTTATTTTTCTTATAATTTTTTGTATTAAGCGCCCACTGAGTAAAAGTCCTGAGTCCACCGCTGCATGAATGGTGCATAAACAACAATTTTATCATGTAAAACATATATATAAAGAAAGAACAAGTAGATGTAGCAGCAATTAAGAATTCAGCACGCCTAATTAAATTGCATTATGATAGTTTTGACATATTGATTTTCCCAAAATTGAAAAACCCTTTAAAAGCAAATTCAAAAACATATATTAACAAACGTGTTTGCAATTATATACAGAGAGGGGAAACGCAGATACATACATTAAAATAATTTATTTTTAAAAAAAAAAAATTATAAGGGAAACCAGATGAAACTAACCAGAAATTTGAAAGAGGGGAAGTTTTTAGTAATGACAGGGTTGGTTGTAGGGACGGCATTATAGGGCGTAATGTAGGGGTTTTGATGGATTCTTCGAGGTAGATGGTTTAGCTGAATTCGAGATAGAGGTATACTATTCAGATCATCTCCTCCACAATCAGCTGCAGCGGAGCTGGACATCACTCTACTACTGTTCCTCTTCATTTTTAGGCTGAGAAAATAGAAGGTCTAAAAAAAAGAGAATGAAGGAGCACAGAACATAAAGAACGAACAGGGAAGGGAATACGGAATACCTAAACAGGAGGAAGAAGAGGAGGAGCGGGAATCAGCAAAGCAACGGAGTTCGAATAGGAATGGCCCGCCCTCTTTCTTTCTCTCTCTCTCCTTATTTATTTAGACATTGGGCCTTAAAGTATAATTGGGTTTTGATTTCAAAGTCCCTTTTGAAAAAAATGGATATTTCCACACTCCTCTCACTCACATGAATATAGTAAATAGATCAACCAGTTATCTTTAAATTGTTAAAAAAGAATAATACCTAATTACATTCAATATATTTTAATAAATTTTTTTAACATTACTTTTTTCTAAAATCAACTATATTTCTGTATTTATACAAATATAAACGCTCTGATTGCATTTGCATATAATTCACAAAATCTAATAAAAAAATATCAAGCATGTATTAAAAGTTGAATTATATAATCAAAAAATTTCATAAGAGATTTTGGTCAATAATGAACCTTATAAAAATAATTCCACTGCCACCAAAAATAGAGCATAAAAATAAAAGTAATTTTGCATTTCATCACCAAAACAAAATTTCTGGGTATAAAAAAAACTCCAAAACCAGGAATAATAATAATAATAATGTTACAACAGAATTTATTCCTATCCAAAAAAATAAAATATAATGCACTTTTTTGTTATTCTTATTCTCATAATTTTTATAAAAAAAAATAGCTAGCGTACATCATGGAGGCAAAAAACAGATCGCTAAAGAAGAACCACATCAGTTAGAATGATCAGTACTGCATATCCTGGTACCCGTCAGAATATACCCACCAGATGCACTCATCTGCATATGTGGATGGGTTCTTGATGGTAGAACCTACATTATTTTCAAACCATAATAAATAAAAATATGTCAGTATCTCAAATGAATTGATCGAGACATGAACCGAGAAGGGAATAAAATCAGTAAACCCCAAGTTAACGATAATAGTATCAGAAATATAAAAAATTGGTCAAGACCACTTGTGGCCATCAAAATATTACATCACAAACTAAACTCTAGTTAAGAATCCAATTCTATATCCTATTATTAACAGGTTTCAAGAGACAAATCCTCCTTTCCGAGCAGTATGTTCATATGTTGGGTATTATATTAGAGCTTCCACTTTAATCCGTGACACTTGTATTTTATCAATTCCTCGCCTCTCAGCATGTAATATGTATCCACAGATTACATTTTCGCAATAAAGACAGTCCACACTTTCAACTTGCACCATTTGATTCATAAGCAGCAGAGAAAAAAAGAAAAACCGAAAGGAGGAATACCCCTCAACTTTGTGACTTGTGAGTTTAATGAGGAGAGAGAAGAGAAGCCGGTAGGAATGAACCAAAAACACCACATCTTACCTTTACTTCTCTCTAAAGTTAAAAAATGGATAGATTAGATTGGTCATATAATTATGGCCATAAATTCATAAGAGACTTATTTCTAGTATTAATACTATGGTTATCAACAAACTCTTCCCCTTTTTCTCCTTGACTCCAAAGGAGGAGAATATCCTTTTAACTACATTCCTAATTTTTCCCTGCAAAAGAAAGGAGGCCGATATCCTCTCTCTTCTTTTCTCTCTTTTTTATTAGCTAAGCTTATTTCTTCTTTTCGTTTCTCACCAAAACACTCAAACATTATGCACGTGCAAGATGCATCAAGGTAAAAAACGAAAAATAGAAATAAAAATAGTGCAACAGACAAGACAGATCAAAACCTGATATTCACGTAGCCAAGGTTCTGATATTTGCAATCCTATTGCCATTTTCCCAAGCTGCAAATTGTGCATGCATGTTGCAAGTGGCTGCATTTAAGCAGAGTGCATCAGTTAATCTTTTGGTTATGTATGCACATCTAAAAACTTGTATAAACCATGAATCTATCAAAATCCAAGTGGCAGTGGGTTAGGTGCCAAAATTTCAGTTCGATCAACTTTTAAGACGTGGCACTCAGGCATTCAAAAACTTTGGCCCAAGTAAAAGATTTTGTACACATTATAACCGTTTTGATGGTCAGAGAACTTATCTTTGACAAGATACATACTCAAATCATGATTTAAAAAGATATGTTTAAGTTCAAAGCCTGTAAATTTTAGCTACCATAACTTGTGCACAGATCAAAACTTTGTTGTATAAATGTTGGTCAAAATGAAACACGGTTGAATCCACAAGAAACATTTTTTGACAAGTTTTGCCAACAACCTGAAGGTATTGATGATAGATTGCAAATGGAGCTGAAAATGATAGAAGTGGGAGGACTTCTTTAACTATTGTCCAAGCATCCTGGTCTGGAACGGCAATTATGAGGCTGCAAAACCATATAGGAATTATGAATTTGACTAAATGCCATTGCTCAACTTATCAATGGAAATTACCAAATAATGCAATCAACCTTGAAAATCCATTTTCTCTCCACAACTTAATTGCCTCTCTTGGTGCTTTCTCTCCAGCTTTAGAGGCTTTGTAAGCTTGGACAACTGGAGAAGCAGCTGTCTCTGGAAGTTCTGAAATCCCTTTTTCAGAGGAAAGATTGGTTTCTTCCATATTGACAGCGTTTGGAGGTGAACAAATAGAGGTAATTTCTTCCTGAACAATGTTTTCCGGTGTCTTTTATTAAAAGTGGGGGACTACAAGGAAAAGTTAATTTAAATAATTAGTAAATGTCACCTACATTTGACTGACTCACAATGTTATGGGAGTCTTCAAGCTTTTCAGTTTGCAAGGAAGTTTCAGTTTGAGCAGTGAGGTCAGTGAGAGGTGACTGGACAATTCTGGACCAAAATGTATTAGTCAGTACTCAGTACCAGAGAAAATAACTGAAATTAGAAGTTACCAAAAAAGCAAAATAATCATGTAATACTAAAAGTTGAAAATAAAATATTAATAAGCTGGAAGGAAAAATTACCTTTTGCAAATTTCAGGTCTGAAGTTGAACATCCTTACTATATCAATAGGATAAGGTGTAATTCCAAGATAGGTATTGCATACATAACCCATACCTGCTAAACAGGTAACACCATTCAACAATAAGGACATAAATCAATTGGTGGCACCAAAAATAAAATACAAAAAACTACCTTGCATGTAGGGTTAAACAACTACAGCCATGCATATGAGAGCATTAATATTACACAGCTTAAGAGGATTGAAGAGTTATCAATATTAGATAACACTGCTCCTCTGTTGCCACAAGATTTCAGCAATACAGCTTCAGTTCATATCCAGTGACTAAAGGCCATATGGAGTATATACGAGATAGGAGCCATGCAAAACAAAAAAAATTAATATGATCTAATGAAACAAAGTCCAAGGCTCCAAGCATTGCCCTTCTCCTTTCTCCACTAAATCATCAACTATAGCTTATAAAAACACTACAGTAAAAAATGCAGCAAACCAAATAGACATTCAACATATGATATCTCATCACAACCATAAAAGCTTAGAAAAGGACTTCTGTCATAGTTTACAGAAGATATGTCACATCCACAACTAGCACCATAAACACATTTTTGGATTTATTTATTGGAACCACAAAAAAATAGTTTTCTTATATTTAGGCTCAAGGATTGGTACAAGATATCATAAACCAGATAAAAATGTTCATATTTTATAGTCTAGGTAACTATAACATTAACATTGCAACAAAGGATTTAAAGGTAAGGTTTTAGGGTTCTAAAGTCTAAACAACAAAACAATCGGAATACCTCCCAAGCGTTCTGCCACTGCACCCGTAAGAAGACCACCAATCATGTCAACCACAAGGACATTAGAATGTGCTGTTACGTTGGCCATGGAAAGAAGAAGGGACAAAGTGTCCACCCGCAATAACCTGTCACTTTAAAGATGAGTAATAATTGGATGTGCAGAACAATAGAGATACAATATACTTGAGGTTCCAATATTAAAAGTGAAGTTAAAAGCAAAAAATGCATTAAAAACATTTGTAAACACAATCAACACTTCTAATTTAGAAAATGCCCATTTATAAGTTCAACAAAGCATCACTAAATAGAGACTAATCCTAATATCGCCATGTCTTATTCGAACCATTGCAGCGAAAAGAAGTTAGCCCAAGTATAAAGAAGGATAGATTGTTTGTAGGCCAACCACTACCATACAATTCTACATATGATTTAGTAGAAACTTTAAAAAGTAGATAAAAATATTTCATAATATGGCATTTATTGGTTTGAGTGCAAAATTTTTGTTATTCAAACCAACTAAAAGACAGACAAGAGGAGCAGTACGCCGTATGCACGATGAGCACAACTGTCAGATGTATACATCAAAGAAGATGCTTTTATTCTCTCTCTTCTTTTTCCCTTTCGGCTCATTTAATTGGCAATAAAACATTTCATAACAAGTAAATTCTTCACTTAGGAAACCGTAAAAAAATCACCTACACTTGTACACGTGACGGGTTTAAATACGTGTGGGGAAACATCAAGCTTAGCCACTTTAGCAGAGCATGAAAATTTGAAAATAAAACAAATGAATACACATATTTATACAGTAAAAAGAAGTGATTTTTGAAGCATATATTGGTGTCATTTCACTACGCAGTTCATGGCTATAATGCTATGCATTGTGAATATAATTTATATACTACAATGAAAGTCCAAATACTATAAAGGGAAAACAGAGATGGGATCTTGGGGGGAAAAAAACTCGTACAAAAAATAGCCAAGTGTCTTTTTCCATGTGCTTGTATAAACTTCCAAAAACAATAACTGCCTCAAACCTAATAATAACTTAACAGAAATGAAGAAATATATGAAATATATGAAGTCAGCGATGATTTTATTACCCGATCCTGGCTGGATATTTCTTGAAGTACGTCTCACATATACTGAAAGAAAAAAGATATAAAAATTTAGAACATGGAGAAAAATTACGTGTAATAAGATTGAAAGAAATTAATGATCGTAAGGCATGCATATAAATCTATTACTCAATTTAACTTTTAAACAAAATTGACAATTGATGGTAGATATTGTAAAACCCCAACTTTTTGAATAAAGATGAATTTTCTATAAATATTATTTTTAAATATTATGGAGTGAAATTGATACAATGTTATAGTTGTGAGTAATATTTATAAATTTTGCAAAAGTACGCAAGTTGTTATATAATATTCGATTGGTCGGGAATATTCGTTTTAATAGGAATAATTCGTACAACGGCACAATCATTGGTGGACCCCACAACAGAATTATTGTCGGATTGAGAAAACGACAAAAAAACTTAAGAAAATAACGGCGAAGTTTTACCGTTAAGCTGTTGAAACACTCCGAGTGTTAAAAGTGCGATGTCTGGCGTGGTTGCATAGTAGTAGCCTTGGCATTGATTATTGATGCTTACGTGAGAAGTCACTCAATTTTGTTCAATTATTGCTATGGTAATTGTTGTAAATTTTGCTTTTATTTGGATTCCCATTTACCCGTTTATCAAAATAATCGGTAGAAAGTTATTCTGTATATATATATATTTATATATATATATATATAATATTATATATATAAAAGCATGTGTAGTGCATGTGATGTTGACAAATGAGAAATGGATTCACGGTTGGTAATTAATAAAGAAGAAAAAAGATGGTGGGAGTACTATATGTTTTATATATATATTAATATATATATTTGATAGTTGAAAGTTGTCTGAGATGGTAATCACAGGGGTTGCAACCCGTGAGTTATCAGGTGTTATGTATATATAATATATTATATTTTATTTAAAAGATTTTGCTTTAAATATGGACCGTCAGATTAAAGTAAATCAATCTGGACCGTTCATAAGTTAGTTACTATGCATTCCATTTTTCTATAAATAGAAGCTCATTCCTTCATTATTTTCTTACGAATTCACTGAACCTCTAGAGAGAGAAATTATAAGAGAAGTTATAGAAAAGTATCATGCTTCTTCCCTACTCTTATATTCAGTTTATTTTACGGTAAGGGTGTTATTTTTTCTTATTTATGAAGAGAACTATTGTTATTTCATTGCTTATTATTCTGTTGAAATAACCTGTATACGCGGTCTACCCTATACTTGGTGACATTCTTCTATTATTCCATCTTTACTATTCTATTGGAATATCTTATGCATGCATGCGTTTTACGCCGGACGATTAAAATCTTTTATTATTACATTGGAATATCCACATGCATGCGTTTCTGGTGGGACTGGTTAAAATCTTTATTATTATTACATTGGAATATCATATCGCATACATGCGCTTTTTCTGTACGGACCGATTAAAATCCTTATTAGTACTACTGTTGGAATAACACAATACATGCGAAGTACCGCATGCATGGTGATTTCTGTTGTTATTCCATTCTTTATTATTATGTTGGAACATCTTGTCGGTCATAATTTCGCTTTGACTTTGGTTCCGTTATTTAGTATTCTGTTGGAATAACACATCATCTGCAATACCTGCATGCATGGTGATTTCTCTTGTTATTCCATTCTTTATTATACTCGGTTGGTTAAAGTTTTGACTTCTATACTCCATGAAATTAGTAGAATATCCTTGATATTTGCGCTTCATCCGATATCTTTTCATGAAAATATTCTTACGATCATTCTTGAATTTTACTCTACAAAGCAAAGATCATGTTGACAATTTGGACATTAGTAGTTCTTGGACAAATTAATTCTTGAACTTGTTTTATTGAATTCTTATATCATTGTCATCATCCTCATGTTTATATTATGTTGAAAGTCATACGTGGCTGTAGTGCGTAGATGGACTTGGTATGATTATGACCAGAATTATTCTATTGTAATCATAACCGTAATGTTACAAATGATGTGATAAAAGTCCTCGTTGGCGTGTAGTGCATTGATGGACGAGTTGTTGGCATGATCATGACCATTAATGAATACACTGAAATATTCTTGGCCGTGTAGTGCATGGATAATTGTGGTCGTGATACTAAAGAATATCCCTGGTAGTAGTGCGCGGGGTGATTCGATGATGTGGAATATTTATTAGTGAGTCTCAAATGATAATGATGATGAAAAACCTTTTTAATCATAAAAGATAGTAGATTTTATTTTCTACTCGACTCTTTTAATAGATTGCTTGTTTAAATTGTGATTAAACTTAATGTCTATTATGTTTTATCGGTTTAACATTGTTGGAGACTAATGATAATTTATTACGCATTATCTTAGTCATAATATTTCTTCTTGGGCTAGTTAAGCTCACCCTTTCTTTCTTTGTTCTCTTTGAAATGAGAATATATTTGGGGACGAGTCGAGGGAGCGGAGTGATGGTCGAGAGGATAGCATTAGTAATCCTCACTATTACGTGAAATAGTGTGATAATAATTGTAATCTGGACTCCTTTTGAGTTTGTATAATCTACTAGTAGATAATATTTGTATTCAAACTCATAGTTTTATGTTTTTATGTCGTATTATACACTGGCAGTTGTATTAGTAAGTTGTATTTGAATTCTGTACCATGTATCTGGCGACCCAAGATGGGTGATGTATACCTAATTTTGGGGGCGTCACATATATAAGAAAGTTGTAGTTTACCTGCGTGCAAAAGGACGCCGCAAAAGTACTCTAGGTGCATATTTCTTCTGCTTCTTAAGCCTATATTTTTCCTGCATAGAGATTTGAATTCAGCAAGCAGCATCTTTTACATATACGAAATGATTCTCGTTACTATAAATAAACAAAGCTCGCCTGTGAAAATGATGTTTTCTTCTCAAATGTTGCACTATTAGCAATAAGAGCTTCAACTATTTCATTCCCAGTTGCACCCTCTCTGCATGTGAAAAATATAGTAGAAATTTTATTTTATTAGGAAAATGAAAATAAGAATGATTAAGGATAGATTTAGAAACATATGTTAGGGGCTAAAATTGAAAGAGTTAAGAATCCCAAGTTCCCAACCAATGAAATGTATAGTCTGTTTCCCCAATTTGTGGGAGACACCAAATCCAATTTTATGGGCTTTTCTTTTAGCAATTAATCATTTCCCTCTTTCCTCAGAACTTAATATCAATGGAAGAGAGTACAATCTCCAATGGCCACTCCAAATTGGACCTTTATCAACCAAACCAGCCCTTCACACTTTTCAAATATATGCAGCCCAATTACCCTTCCATGCTCAAATTAAGTACCAAACCTTTTCTGCTAGTTCACATTTGTTACACATCAATACCTCATTTCTACACCAACCTTTAATTATATGAATTGATAAAAATCTGTCCTACTAGACCCTTATATCTCACAAACACCTCCATCTCACTCATTTTACTGATATATAATAAATTGAAATAGTTCGACTGATACCATGACATCATAAACACTTCTAACTCGCTAATTTTGTCTGCCTTAATATTTTTTAAAGTCTAAACAAACACGGCATGCAGTAATGAAATTCAACATTGAGTGCTTCACGAGGTTTCATGCTTTTCGACTTCTACGAGTGAGAATCCATTTCAACCAAAACTTGTGATTCTAGATAACTGTCGGCTGTCAATAATTTTATGTGGGCTATTGACGGCATCAAAATGTCAATAAATATAGGTTGGCAATTTGTCTATACATTACTGTAATGAACACCACCTAATTTTCATACACAGAAGCCCCAGAATGTCATCATCTCACTTCAAAGAGGAGGGGTCTAAAAGACAGTGTTCTTTGCTCTGAGTGAGGAACCCAAAAGTTTGAGGTCCAGAGAATTCAATGATTCATGTACTCGGAATCTTCTACTACGGATAAATTTCAAAGAGCATCAATATCGATATATATTACTCCCTCCGTCCCATAGTTATAGGCTGATTTCTTTTGGCACATAGTTTAAGAAAATTAGTTTAAGTGGTAATTTTTAATATAATTTTCCATATATACCCCTTAATATGGAATTAATGAATAAGTTAATTACTCCTTACTTATCACATTGGAACTCTCAACTTCATTGATTGACGTGTACTGACCATTAAAGTCCATAACCATAGAACTTTAACCAAATCCAGAAGCCTCGAGTAATTTGATACATTCTATGTATGAGAGTATGCACACATATAAATGTGCATTAGATAATCAAGTGCATTTCATGTATTAAAAAATAAATTTACCTCCGCATTGCATCTATTTCATCCCCAGTAAGACTCTGTGCTGTATTATTATCAACCAAGGCTCGGTTGTCTTTCGACTCGTCCCTTATTTTGCAACCCATTTCGTCTTGACAATCGTTAACTGATGCAGAAGAACAAAGACATCAGCAAATTGAAAATTATTGGTAAAAATGGGGAAAGGAAGCATATAAACCCAAAAAAAATGCACGTATCTATAAATATACAATTTCTCATATCACATAAATGCATCCAAAACAAAAAGTGCATGTATTTGTAAATATATAATTTCTCATGTCATGTAAATGCACCTGAAGAACTAATATGATTATTATTGTTTGACTCGCGGAGCCTAGTGCCTCAAAATAAATTGTATTCAACAAATGGAGCTAAAATTCTTAGTTTAGGTTAACAAACTCGCTCCCTCCATAATGCAAGTTCCATTCTTCCACTGACTTTTTAAAATAAATCTGTGATTTCTTTTAATATTAATTTTCACAGTAAAATTTGTGACTGATAAGAAATTATCCAAAAAAGAGTAATCTTTAAGTGTGTAAAACCTCAACATGCTTAAACAAAATCAAATAGGACCTTTCAGGATGGACTGACTAATACATTCTATTAAAAGTTGTACTCTTTTAAACACAATAAAATCATAACAGAAGCAGAAACGGAAACAAATGAAAATGGAGAAACAAACCTTCAGTGGTAGGAAGAATGGGAGATAAAAATGTTCCATCTTTATTACTTTCTACTTGAAACAGAGAACCGAAACTGCACCCAATCAAGGGCTGAAGAGAGCAATTCTTATTTCCAATTTTCAATGTCCTGTAATTCAAATTATCATCAATAACAATAAATACATTACTGCTGCACATAAACTAGAATCAATCACTATATATGAAAATCAAGTAAAATAAAAGAACTTACGAGCCTTGGGTGAGACGAGCGAACACCAAACGGTCTCCATCGTTGATATCAAGCAAGACATTGCAGCCTTCCCAAGTGACTCTAGGGTTTTGCTGCGAGTTTTCTTCATGGGACATCTTCGATTTATTACAAAAGAACAAATAAAAATAAGAAACTATAAAGACTACATAATATATGTAATGACTAATGACTGTTAAAATAAAAACTAACGTGTACAAAAGAAACTGATCTTTCTAAATTCAATTATGAAGCCCAATATTACTTACGATTGGGTCGCAATTAATTGGGCCTAGCATATAGGGATTTTTCTCATATTTGTTTGGAACAATTACATATTATAGTACATTTATGAAAGTAATTATAAAAATTATACACTAATAAAATAATTACAAAAGTATGACATTTCATCATATATATTTACAATATTAATATAATTAAGAGTCCTTAATTTAAGGGATAAATATTAATGGGCTGACATGGCAAAAAGTTGTTTTTTTTGAATCGCGTGATAACCGCCTATCATTTGTACGGGACTCTACAGTTACCAAACCCTTTTGCACATGCTGAAACCCTTGTTCTCTCCTCTGTCGCGACTAAACGTAATCGGAGTTAAAAACTCTTGTTTTCGGTGATTGTTGTTCATCTGTGTTCGTGTGTTCTTCATCTCTATCATATTTGTTTAGTTGTTCGGCATACTTGTTGAGTTGTTCGTCATTGTTGTTGTTACTCGTTACTCGTCTGGTTCATTGTCGTTGCCGTTGTTACTCGTCTGGTTCATTGTCGTTGTTACTCGTTATTCTTCTCCATTGATCGACTCTGGTGTTTATTATTGCTTCAAGTGAGTATTTTCTTATTAATTTTAATGTATTATATATTAAAGTAGTTTACTAACAGAATGGAGTATTCATTATTTTGGTTTGTGTTGTTTTTATGTTTTGTATAGAATGGTTGATACAAAGAATGATACAAGTAAGAAGGATGGAAAGAGGAAAAGGATCGTGGAGGGTGATTCTATTAAGAACTTAAAGAAGTTTGTTGTGGAGAGCAAGGGGAAGGGGAAGGGAAAGAGGAAGGATGTAGGTAATAAATCGAGTAAGAATGATAGTAGTTTGGTGATACATAGTGATATCAAACATTCCGAAGTGCAAGTGCTTATCCAGAAGATAATTCCAACTCAACGAATTTTAAAGGTGTGTTAATTTAAATATTGTTATTGTTTCATTGTATAATGCTTAATTAGTTCTTGTGTATAATGCTTAATTGGTTCTTTGCATAATATTAATGATTAATGCTTAGTAACCACATGATTAATAACAATGCATTGTATGATAACCACCATGTTACGTAGAAAGTAACCAAAACTGACTTGGGTACTGTCTTATGATGTCTTGGTTATTGTCTAATGATGTCTTGGTTACTGTCTTATGAGTGTCTTGGTTACTGTCTAATGATGTCTTGGTTACTATCTTATGATGTCTTGGTTACTGTCTAATTATGTCTTGGTTACTGTCTTATGAGTGTCTTGATTACTGTCTAATGATGTCTTGGTTACTGTCTTATGATGTCTTGGTTACTGTCTTATGATGTTTTGGTTACTGTCTAATGCTGTCTTGGTTACTGTTGTAAGACCCCGGATTTTTATTTTTTTTTATAAAATGGAATTTCCTCTATTTATTATTTTGAAATAGTAAGGGTTGATTTGATTAATGTGGATAGTTATGGGTAAAATACGCAAATATTTCGAATAAGCAAGTGGTTATAAAATATTCATTATTGTCGGGGAATATTCATTTTGGTCGTGGAATATTCAGATTGTTCGGGGAATATTTAAATCGACTAATGGTAGCGATCTTTTGTGGGCCCCATAAAAGCGATTGGATGAAGAAAGCGACAAATATAAGTTGTTTATAAATAACAGGCGTAGTTATTCTGAATTATCTTGTTGGAATACACGGTGGTTAAAACACACTAATACTGCGTTGTTGAGCAAGTAGCATTACGATGATTGCACCAATTATTGATTCTTACGTAAGAAGGCATTACTCAATAATTGTTACGATGAATTACTATTCAAGATTATTTTATTTTATTGATTCAATAATTTTTTGCGTTGATATTTTATATTCTTTGTTGTTTGATAAATTGTCATTACACAAGTATTTTCCATTATCTGAGACAATAATTCATATTATCGAATAATATTATTGGATAACATTATTGGCAATGTCTAGAAAGTTACATCTAAGGAGAGGTTTGGTCACCTAATTGCTTGTAGTAAGGAGAGATCCTTATCGAAAGCCCTCTTCTTTCTGAGGAGCGGCACAGGTTGCCGATGATTGTGATTCGTAATATTATTTGTGAATAATTAATTATTGATTCATATGATGAGGAAAATATTGATTTTATGTGGATATAGATGGAAAAATTTTAATGTGACAATTGTTGAAAATTGAAATTTTATCTTTTTCGATAAAATAATTCATTTAAATATATTATTATATTTTAATAATATAATAATGGTGATATTTTTACAACGAATGTGGGATATATGAGTATCTGAGGAGAAAGAGTATTTTGTTGCAATAAATGTTTAAAACATGTTAAACATGTAAATTGGACCCCATTTATCGACCGAAATTTGATTATAAGCTGTAAAATTGCCCGTTTGTGGATTTCGGTCAATTTCTATTTGGAATTTGGAAAAACTTTCTTCTGCAAAGTTGTAGAGAATTGAATTTCCTATAAAAACTCATGAGATTGAATTTTCTGATGAAAGGACTATTTATTATGAATTATTGAAGTTCGAAGCTCAAAATAATTGATTTTGGAAGTTTTAATTATTTATATCAATAAAACGTTTTTATTGTTTTGGTTGGCCCCCATGTGTTGTAAACATGCTGATTTCAGGAGTCTTGGTTGGCGTAGGAATATATATATAATATATTATTATTATATTAAATTTTACTGCTTTTTGGTGTTAGCGATTTCAATAAATAGGGTCTTGGGTTAGAATTGAAAATCACACGTAAATCGAAGTTTTTCTCTCTATATTATCGAGCGTATTCTTGTGAGTATTTTGAGTATACTTTGAGTATTGCTATACGGTCTGCAAGTTCAAGTCGCCTTTATATCCAGGTGTTTTATTTAGAAATCTTGTCTTTCGAGGTAAGGGATGTTATTTTCTTCTCAAATGATATTATTTCTTCAATATCATTATCTTTGAAATATTGGTTGGAACTTTTATCAAATTTGGAACTTTTTTCATGTTTGGGTTACTATTCATGAGTTCTTATTCACGAGTTACTATTCATGAGTTCTTATTATTCACGAATTCTTATTCACGAAAGTACTATTCATGTAAGCGTGAAGATGTTTTTTGTGGAATTTCTATCTTTTGGTGTGAGTTACTATTCACGTATCTGCACTATTCACGATATCGACACTATTCATAGAAAAATAAAATTTCTTCTTTTTGTCGAAAAAATATCTATACGGATACTAGCTTTGATTGTATCCATGTTTTGATCATTCTTGAATTTTACACCACTATGATTATTTTTGAGGTATTTTTGAACATGGATAAAACAAAGTACGAATCCTTAATCCTTAATCCTTGTCATTTTGTTTCACTTTGGATTCGTTTCTTTAAAATATTTTTCATCATCTTGGTCTTAAATGATGATATTATGGAATATCTTTGGCTTTTGTAGTGCAAAGATGAATGATTTCTTGATGAATATCTTTGGGCGTAGTGCAAAGATGAGCAGTATTGAGATGAACATACGATCGATCGATTAATATCTTTGCCCGTAGTGCAAAGATGAGCAGTGTTTAGATGAACATGACTAATGATGAATATCTTTGGCCTGTGGTGCAAAGATGAATATTTGATTCCGATATATATTGATTGATGTTACTGAGGATAAAATATCGACGATGAACTTTTAAATTCATATATAGAAGATAGTAGTTTGCATTCTCTACTTAACTCTTCTAATGAATTATTATTTCATTGCGAATATTGATTTAAAATTTGTTGTCTATTGTATTCTATTAGATTTTTCCTCATTGAAGACTAACGATAATTTGTTGTATATTATCTTAGTCATAATATTCTTTTTCTTGGGCTAGTTGAGCTCACCCTTTTCCTTTTTGTTCCATTTTTCTTCTCGGGAGGCGAGAATGTAGCGAAGTCTTAATCGGGGTATGGAATGAAGGTTCTAGAGAGAGTTGTTTAGTAGTCCTCACCATTTTTGTAAAATAATGTATCAATAATTATGATGGGGATTTATTTGCGTGTGGATATTGTCTGCAGATGGCAATATCGTATTTAAACTCTGATTTATATGTTGTAATAGTAAAGTTGTAGTTATTTACATACATGTATTTGGCGATTTCGAGAATGGGTTGGATGGAATGAACCTATTTTGGGGGCATCACAACCGTATTATGTGTGTCTTGTTTCTTTGTCTAATGATGTCTTAATTCTTGTCTTTATGATGTCTTCGTTCTTTGTCTAATGATGTTTTAGTTCTTGTCTAACCAATATATTGTCTAAAGTTGTATTAGTTACTGTCTGACATTGTATTAGTTCTTGTATAATCTTTGAATGGGTTCTTGACTAATGCGGTTTTAGTTCTTGCATAATATTTCGACTAATGATTGGTAAGCACATGGTTGGTAACCAATGTATTAGACGATAACCAAGAATGTTAGATGAAGGTAACCAAGACAACATTAATAAGTAACCAATTTACATTGGTTACCTTCTTGCAACATGTTGTTTACTGTATAATGCTGTATTGGTTACTGTCTAATGATTTATTGGTTGCTGTCTAATTATTATATTGTGTAATGCTGTCTTGGTTACTGTATTATGTGTGTCTTATTTACTGTCTAATAATGTCTTGGTTACTGTCTTATGATGTCTTGGTTACTGTCTAATGATGTTTTGGTTACTGTCTAACCAATATATTGTATAAAGCTGTATTGGTTACTGTGCAACATTATATTGGTTATTGTATAATGTTGAATGGGTTACTGACTAATGTTGTTTTGGTTACTGCATAATATTTCTGACTAATGATTGGTAAGCACATGGTTGGTAACCAATGTATTAGACAAGATAACAAAGTATGTTGTATGAAGATAACCAAGACAAGATTAATAATAAGTTTCAGATTTACATCAAGTTACCTTTTTTGCAATATGTTGTTTCATTGTATAATGTTGTCTTAGTTCTTGCTCTAATGATTTATTGGTTCTTTGTCTAACTATTATATTGTGTAATCTTTGTCTTTAATTCTTTGTCTAATGTTGGATTGGTTATTTATTAACGATGTTTTGTTTAATGACTAAAGCTATATTGGTTACTTGTCTATGTTGTTTTGGTTACTATCATATGATTGGTTAGTTAACTTTGTAAATCTGATTTTGTTTACTTGCAGTTATGGGATCTTTATTACGAGGAATGGAACAGAAAATTCACCAGAAAAGTGATATATTGGTGCGACATAGAAGTCCCCAGTATCATTGCAAATAAATTGAATAAGAGTCAGCTGGATAAATTTAAGGCAACATGTTTTGGGAATTTTCTTGAGTTTGGTGAGCACCAAATGTATTCCCAGATTATTCACCACGCTCTTGTGAGGGAGGTTCACCAGAGGGATGACGGTGAAATGTGGTTTTTGTTCGGAGAGAAAAGGGTCAGGTTCGGTTTGCCTGAGTTTTGTATGATATCTGGGTTGAGATGGAAAGGTGAGGATGATATAACTCCATATAAAGGTATGGAGAATATGCTTATTGGTAAGTTTTTTTTGGTGAAGGTTGTAACACGTAGTAGTATAGGTAGGATAAATAGGGCGCGTTTTTGATGATGATGACGAGGCTATTAAGATGTCTATGATATTTTTGGTCTTTAATTTCATTATGTGCACATTTTCTAAAAATTACGTTGATGGGGCAATGGTTATTTTTTTGTGTTACGGCGATGTTAGTAGTTTTCCTTGGGGGAAAGTTGCTTTTGAGATGACAAAGTACTCTTTGTCTAATGCTTTGAAGGGGCGTTATAGGAAAGAATGGTGTTTCAACATATAATTTTTACATGGATCATTACACCAAACTGTACAAGTTGAATGGGCTTCCGTATGTATTCCAAGTTTTTATGTTTGAAACTATTCCGACATTCAAAAGTCGGGGTATATGCAATGACGAGCATCCGTCGGATGTCCGTTTATTCAGATGGAAGGAGTTAATGAAGCCGCTTTCTAATGACAAGTTGAATGAATTAGTTTTTTGTTCCGGACAGGTATGTTGTTTTACCTTTAGTTATATACTTGATAAATGAAAATATTATGTGAAGTTTACTATCAACAAAGTAGTTAGTTACCTTTATATACACGTTTGGTTACTGATTATTTTATATGCATGTTAATAATAACAATGTTTTTGGTTACTTGAATATTCAAATACGGTTTCTTGATTAGATTACATTCAGGTTACTAATGACATTGTTGTTGGTTACCCGAATATACACATTTGGTTACATTTATACATTTAGTTGGTTACTACTTATTATACATTTGGTTACCTGTATATATGTATTTGGTTACTGATTATGTTTTATGATTCTTTATTTACTGTTTATTTCAATGTAATTGTACATTGTTTGTGAGATGATATATTAAAGTATACTTATTATTTTTCAGCTGAGGATAAACAGTTTGATTCCCACGGTCGAGGAGAAGGATCGGCTTGATTTGGGCGGTTTTCACTTTTTTAATGGGAAGGATGGTGACAAGAAAGTAGACAAAAAAGTGAAGGCCGACAACATTGGTGTTGATGTATCTGTTGTGAAAGAGGCAATTGATGTACGGTCTAAGCCGTTGGAGAAGAAAGTGTCTGAATTGAAGAAAGAAGTTTCTGAATTGAAGAAAGAATTTGGAAAGTTGCGAACTGATATTAAAGATGAAATGCAGCTTTTACATGTCCAGTTATGCAGGGACCTTAGGTCCATTATTAGAGATGAGTTACGTCTTTATCAAAGCGCGTGGGGACAAAAAGCTTGATGGTGATTCTGATGATGATGATTCTGACAATGCTGGTGATGATGATGATGATGATGATGAAGATGAAGGTGATGAAGGTTATGAAGGCGGTGAAGGTGATGAAGCTGTTGATGATGCTGCTGATGACGTTGCTGATGAGGATGTTGATGTCATGGTGGAGGAGGTCCATGTTGATGAGGATGTTGATTATGGTTCAAAAGTGAATAAGAATAATGATGGTGATGATGTGTTGGATGAAGTTGAAAAGAAGGGTGGGAATGAAATTGAATTGGGTAATGAAGTTGGTGATGATGTGTCAATATTCGTGGAGAAGAATGATGTGAATGTAATTGAGATTGCTAATGAAGTTGAGCGTCTTTGTTATCGTTGAAGAACCCCGATGAAAAAAAATAATGATGATGATGAAGAAGAAGATGTCAAGGTTAGACATATTTGTTTGTTTTGTTATGTGATATATGTCTTTTATTTTAATTATTAAATGGTTCTTTATTTTGCGCAGATTGACAATAATAATGACATGCTTAGTCTTTTGACATATTAAGCCGATGTCTTTGGAAAGAGATTGTTGTGTATGATCTTTGATAAGGTTAGTGTTATAATTATGGGCCATCATTTATTTAAATGTTATTTATGTTTTGGTTACCATTATATAGTGAATTAGTTACTATGATATTGTGTTTTGGTTACCATTATATTGTGATTTAGCTCTTATTATATTATGATTTGGTTACTAGTTTATGTTATTGATTCTTAATATAACATGTTCATTTTAGTTTGTTGGTCATTGTTATGCGATCGATTTGGTTACTAGTTTATGTTATTGAGTTCTTAATTGTATATATTACCTTTTATGTCATTTGAAAAAGGGGAAGAAAGGTGAGGCAGCAAGCAGGTATGCTCTTGATTTTATGGTTCTCACCACACAGGACATAGCTAAGTGTGATGAGTTGGAGAAGAGTGTCCACAAAGCCGGTGGTAGACACCTGTACGTGAACATACAAAAAGTGCCATTTTACGGTCTCCATATCTGCAGCCGTTTCGGATCAATTTGGTTCATCATCATCTACTGTAGTGGGTGCTACTAGTCAAACACTTGCACGTTTAAGTGCATTCCCCAAATCATGCATGGAGATGCCCTCAAAATTTGAAGAGGCATTGTTTGAAGAATGGTTCAAAATTGGAATAAATAACAGAAAAAGGTTTGTTTTTTGTTGTTAACAATGCTATAGTTTTTTATGAAACAAATAAGTTTGTATTATTGTAGTAACATATGGTTAATATTAAATAAATGTTATGGTTACTATTATTTTATATTTTGGTTACTATTAGATTATGTTTTGGTTACCTAGTAGTTATGTTTCGGTTACTATGTGATTATGGTTTGGTTACCAGATTAATGTTTAAAATTAAGTTGTTGATTAGTTTACTGATTTTGGTATGCTGTTTTGGTTACTGTCTAATGATGTATTGGTTACTGTCGAATGTTGTATTGGTTACTGTAAGACCCCGAATTTTTTGAAATAAAAGTATTCAATTTTTTCTTATAATTACTATTTAGTAAATGGTTAAATTGATAAAAGTTTAAAGTTAAGGGTGATATATGATTTTTTTAAAAAATAAGCAAGTGGTTATAAAATACTCATTGCTGTCGGGGAATATTGGTTTGGTCGTGGAATATTCTTTCTGTCGGGAAATATTCATACGATTTAGCAAAGACCTTTGTGGGCCCCATAACGAAAAAGATTGGATGAAGAAAATGACAAGTATAAGTTGTTTACAAATAACTTGGCGTAGTTATTCTGAATTATCTTGTTGAAACCCGGTGGTTAAAATACGATGTCTGGCGTCGTCAGACCTTTGTACTTTGCAGTATTGCAGTATTTTTGAATTATTGATTCTTACGTAAGAAGACACTACTCAATAATTATTACAATAATTCTTTATTCAATATTTTATTTTATTGATTCAATAATTGCTACGTTGATATTTTATATTCTTTGTTGTTTGATAATTGTCACTACTACAAGATTTTCCATTATCAGATCAATGATTTATATTATTTTAATAATATTACTAGATAACATTATTGGCAATGTCTAGAAAGTTCTGTCTAAGGAGAGGTTTGGTCACCTAATTGCGCGCTAGTAAGGAGAAATTCTTATTGGAAAGCCCCTTCTTTCCTGGGAACTGCCTGGTTGTCATTATTGTGATTCTGTAATATTATTTGTGAATAATTAATTATTGATTTATATGATGAAGAAAATATTTATTTTATGTGGATATAGATGGAGAAAATTTTTAAAGTGACAATTGTTGAAAATCGATATTTTATCTTTTCTGATAAAATAATATTTTATTATATTATTATAATATAATAATGGTGATATTTTTACAATGAATGTGTGATATATGAGTATATGAGGAGGAAGAGTATTTTGTTGCATTAAATGATTAACACATTTTTATGTGTCGGTGGACCCCATTTCTTGATTGAAATTTGATTATAATTGTAAAATCGTCAGTTTATGGATTTGGTCAATTTGTGTTTCGAATTTGGAAAAAATTTCTTCTGTAAAGTTGTAGAGAATTGATTTTTCTATAAAAAAAAATGCGAGATTCGAATTTTCTGATAAAAGGGCTATTTATTATAAATTATTGAAGTTCCGGAATAATTGATTTTTGAAATTTTAAATATTTTTTTAAAGAAAAACATTTTTATCATTGTTGTGGGCCCCATTTGCACATGTTAGATGCTGAATTTAGATGGTCAAGGTGGGCTAAGGAAAATTATATATATATATATATATATTATTATATTAAATTTTCTGCTTTGGTGTTCTAAGCATTTTCCTATAAATAGGGTGCTTAGGTTAGAATTGAAAATCACACTAGAAACTGAAATTTTCTCTCTATTTTATCGAGTATATTCTTGTTAGTATTTTGATATCTTGAGTATTGCTACTACGGTCTTGAGTTAGATTCGGTATTATTCAAGTCGAAATCGCTTCTTTTGAGGTAAGGGATAGTAAGGGATTGTAAGGGATAGTAAAGGAGATTATTTTCTTCATAAATGATATTATTTCTTCAATATCATTATCTTAGAAATATTGGTTGGAAATTTTATCAAATTTGGAACTTTTTTTTTCGTATGGGGTTCTTATTCATGAGTTATTCACGAGTTCTTATTCATGAATTACTATTCACGAGTTCTTATTCACGATTTACTATTCATGAGTTCTTATTCACGATGAGTTACTATTCATGAGTTACTTATTCATGAGTTCTTATTCACGAGTTACTATTCATGAGTTCTTATTCACGAGTACTTATTCACTACAAAATTGGTTTCTTTTTCTAACCAAATTATAGTTGATTTATGAATATTACTCGGAGATTAAAACTATATATTGATTATATTGATTTTATTATCATATATAACATTTTATAACCACGATGTTGAAATTCTCTTTCACTTGAGTGTAAAGATGGGTAGATTATTGGTATGATCATGTAATTGGGTTCTCTTTGGCGATGAGTGAAAAGTTGAATTGTATTTGGTATGATCGCTTGACCATTGAATTTATAATTGAATATCTTTAGCTTAAGTGTAAAGGTGAATTGATTAACATAATTATAATTATTGTTTATATAAATTCTAAAATGATTATATATTTCTTTGAGATATTAATATCTTTGGCTGTAGTCAAAAGATGACATTGATGAATGAATCTTTTTGGCTGTGGTGCAAAGATGACTTGTTGATGAATATCTTTGGCACAGTAGTGCAAAGATGACTTGTTGATGAATATCTTGGCTCTGTAGTGTAAAAGATGACATTGATGAATATCTTTGGCACGTAGTGCAAAGATGACTTGTTGATGAATATCTTTGGTAGTAGTGCAAAGATGAATTTATTAATAGGATTATGAACATAAACCGCGTGATTTGGTATAACCATGATCTTTGATGTTTGGTGATGAAAATTAACTTTGTCTGGATGAGAAAGGAATTTAGAACTACAATTACGATTATGAGTTATACACGTGATTGTGGACGAGAATTGTTGATTAATGTTACGAGGATAAAACATTATTGATGGACTTTTAACATGGAGAAGATAATAGATTTTATGGTCTATTCGACTCTTCTAATGGATTGCTTCATTCACGCAACTATGGTTGAAAAGTTTTATCATCTACCATATGTTCTAAATCTACGATTTATTATTGTTGAAGGCTATTGATAATTTATTTATCTTTAGTCATGATATTCTTTCTTCGAGCTAGTTGTCTTTACCCTTTTGCTTCACAATTCCTTTCGGGTAATAAAAGTGTGTATTTGAGACAAGCGAGGAATAACAGGGGAATAGAGCGGTGGTCTATAGATGTTGAGGGTGAGGTGAATTTAACTTGGAAGGGTGTTTTGTCACTATCATACAAGATGTCTAATGACATACAACCTCGAGTCATCATAAAGACGAGGTTGTGCTCATCCACTTCTTTGAGTATATTTACAAGCACTACCTATATAATCTTGGTGTTTGTTTAGAGTATAATACCCAATTAGAGGCAAGTGGAGATAATGATATGTCAAGAGAAGACTCACCATTGGGAAGAATATGATAGTAATCTTCTCATTTTCTTTGGGGTCTATTAGAATCAACCAAGGATAATTATGTGGGCATATGATATTTATCATTCATGGCCTCCCATGTACTGAAGGTTTCTTGAGCACTTCCCAAAGATTTTAATTTCTAAAATGATTCTAGATTGTACCTTTATGTAAAGTATCCTTTGTGAGGTCTTTGTCCATAGTTGGGACATGAGTCATAGTTGGTATTAAAACTCACAATATATGTGTTGTTGTATTTTGCACGACAATTGTTGTAATAAAGTTGTAGTTGTTTTCTGTACCATGTATTTGGCGACTCAGAATGGGTTGGATGGAATGGACCTATTTTGGGGTCGCCGCGATTCCATCGTGGTAACATTACATTGGTTATTGTATAATACTTAATTGGTTCCGACTAATCTTTTTTTAGTTCTTGATAATATTAAATATTTAATAAATGTTAATATTAAATAAATGGTGTGGTTACTTATTAAATAAATGTTATGGTTACTTATTACTTTATATTTTGGTTAATATTAGTTTATGTTTTGGTTACCTATTAGTTATGTATTAGTTCTTATTTGATTATGGTTATGATTTTAATATTTGTTGGTTACAGGTCTTTGTTTAAAATTAAGTTGGTTGATTAGTATATTAATTATGTAACGTCAAGTTTGATTTGTAGTAGTGTGTATATTGTCTGGTAATTGTTAATGTTAGTGTGTATACTAATATTATGTTATTATATTGCAGGACGGACAAATTTTCTGGAAAGAACGATATTATCATGCCTTCTTTTGTATTTGGATCCATTGCAATATCATCGAAGATGTGGTTCTATAAATTAAAGATGCCTGGGCAGTGGTTAGACGACAATGTGAGTATTTTTTTAAAAATTATGTTTCTGTAGTTATGTTTACATTATTTAGTTACATTAATCACATACTTGCATTATTTCCGTAAAATGGCAAGACATTCCGAAAGTGTTCCTATAAGGGTAACGACCACGGATTGTTGGTTTCACAGCAAGATCACCGCTCTTTTCGAGGAGTATACAAAAACAAATTGTGACAAAATTGTTCTGTCTGGGGAGGGTGATGTTGCTGAATACATACATGGGCTGTTTATGGATGTCAACACACATGGAGGAACGTTGACTATGTGTTGTTCCCAATTCATATGTCATCACCGGACCATTGGTTGTTGTTTTCTTTTGATGTGCATCGTAGGTGTCTAACTATTTACAATTCTCTATAACCAAAAAGGAAATCCATGCAAACTAAAATATCTGATGTTTGTGAGTCGTACATCTTCATTTTTCCCATACTATCTACAAGTAAGTCCGGTTTTTTAAGGATATCGTCGACATTGACTTCATGAATGATTCGTATCGCAATGCGACGTAAGACGATATAATTGAGTTGGAATTTCTTTGAGGCGGTTCTGAACAAGTAGAGGGGTAAGGTTAAATTGTGTACATTTTTTAATTATTACATATAGGTTGATTTTATTTTTGATTTTTGTTATATGTTGTTTGTTGTTACAGTGATTGTGGGATGTTCACAATTTGTTTTGCTGAGCATGTCATTCATCAGAAGTTTGATCAGATTCCTATTCCTTTCCCCATTGCGAAATATCGGAAAAAGTTATGCACAAACCTATATATGCATGCTAGGAACAAGCAGTTGGAGGGCTATGATACTGATAGAGAATTTCCAGGAAGATTTGTTCTAGATTTTGATTAGTTCGGATTTTGTTGTTTTGTCTTTATTAATTTTGTTGTGTATTTTTTTTAAGTTTTGGTGTTATACACAACATTTGTGTATGGTTTATGATTTTTTGATGTTCATTGGATCTTATGTAGATGGGATTACATATTTGATTATATTAGCATTAATGAAAGAGATATTGTTTGTTGGTTGGTATTTTGTTTCTTTTTAAGTTGTGTTTGTTGAATTTTTTTGAAATATACAGTTGGTAACCAATCATGTATAAAGGGGTAACCAGATAATGATTTGATAGTAACCAGAGAGTTACAAGATTGTATCAGGACATATATCATATGTTAAGTGTACATGTGTTATGTATACATGGGTTTCATAAACTTCAATACCCTTTTAATTAGGTGTTCTTTGAATATACTGAGTTGTTTATGTTGTGGGTTATCATTATAAACCTGGTTTGATATCAAGTTATGAAATTAGGTGGTTATTGTGATGGTTACTGTTATGTAATTATTTGGGCACCATTAAACATTGTTATGGTTACTATTATGTAATTATTTGGTTTACATTAAAAACTGGTATGGTTACTGTTATGGTTACTGTCATGTATAAAATGGTAACCAATTATAATTTTGTAATATACAGTTGGTAACCAATCATGTATAAATAAGTAACCAGATAATGATTTGATAGTAACCAGAGAGTTACAATATTGTATCAGGACATATGTCATATGTTAAGTGGACATGTGTGAGTATACATGGGTTTCATAAACTTCAATACCCTTTTAATTATATGTTGCTGGATATACAGGTTGTTTATGTTGTGGTTACCATTATAAAATGGTATTGTTACTGTTATGAAATTAGGTGGTTACTGTGATGGTTACTGTTATATAATTATTTGGGTATCATTAAACATTGTTATGGTTCTTTCATTACGTAATTATTTGGTTAAAACTGGTATAGTTATCTTGTTATGTTATTAGTCGGTAAATCAAGTTATAGTTCTTGTTATGTAAATATGTGGTTACCATTAAAAACTGTTATGTATTTATTTGATTACTGCTATTGTTAATGTTTCATTGAAATCAGAAATCAATATATAAATGAATAACAATTTTGTTTACTATACACAATCAAAAATTTTACAAACCAATCGTTTAATGGTTACTCAAAGTAAACAATAATACATTCATGTATTTACACTCTTAATTTAACTGCACTATATCAGACCCTTTTTAGTGGTCTTAAAACCGGGGGATTACTGCATGTTTTTCTGTTGTGTCCTTTTTCTTGGCACCTGCTTCATTTGTTTTGAATTTTGATTTCAGATCCATGTTTGTACCTCCCTTTTTTTGGTCTTCCTGCTGGCCTTCTTGTGTTAGGTGGTTTTATACATATGTTTTTTACTTCTTCTGATACATCCCAGTTTTCTTTGTCATCTAATGGCATGATGGAAGCTGAATATGTCTTGACCAAAGTTGCTTTAGTGTAATTTCTTGAGCAAAAATCATAACAGCTCAAATTTCTCTTGCTTTCATACTTGTTGAAGGCGTCTTGGGTAAGGCATCTCGTAATCTTGAAATTTACGGCGTATGTTCATGTCTTTTGTTCGATGTCCATATATCTTTGTTTAGAGACATCAGAAAGCGGTGAAAATCACTAAGTTTGATGTCTCAACCTACAACACCCAATGTATACAATCAGATTAACAATTGCATGCCAAATATACAGTAACCAATTAACTAGCACACAATGTTAGTTAACAAGTAACCACCAATACAAAAGAAACAATTATAAATCTCAGTAACATTATAATGTTACATAGTAACAAAGTCAGTATTGATCAGTAACCAGTATAATGTTACACAGTAACCAAATAAGCATTATACAGTAACCATTATATAATTACATAGTAAGCAATTAAGTAGTAGTTAGTAACCAATATAATGTTGCACATTAAGTAAGTCAACAATAGTATGTAACCAAGTCAGTATTTGTGACGCCCCCAAAATAGGTATACATCACCCATTCTGAGTTGTCAATACATAGTGCGTAAACAACTACAACTTTATTATTACAACAAGAAAGCGTGAGTTTAAATACAAATATTATCTTCTGCATAATATCTATACTCAAATAAATCCTCATCACATTTATTGATACATTATTTTACAAAATGGTGAGGACTACTAAACAACTCTCTCTAGAACTTTCATTCCATACCCCAACTCGTACTCGCTTTATATTCTCGCCTCCGATAAAAATGGAACAAAAGGAAAAGGTGAGCTCAACTAGCTCAATAAAGAATATTATGACTAAGATAATATACAACAAATTACCGTTAGTCTTCAACAGGGAAAAATCTAATAGAATACAATAAACAACAAATTTTAAATCAATATTCGCAATGAAATAATAATTCAATAGAAGAGTTAAGTAGAGAATGCAAACTACTATCTTCCATGTATGAATTTAAAAGTTCATCGCTCTATCTTTTATCTCGTAACATCAATCAATATATATCTCGAATCACATATTCATCTTTGCACTACTGTGCCAAAGATATTCATCGATTGGTCATGTTCATCTAAACACTGTTCATCTTTGCACTACGGGCCAAAGATATTCTTCAGAAATCATTCATCTTTGCACTACGGATCAAAGATATTCCATAATATCATCATTTAAGATCAAGAAGATGATGAAAATATTTTTAAAGAAACGAATCCGGTGAAACAAAATGACAAGGATTAAGGATTAATGATTCGTACTTTGTTTTATTCACGTCAAAAATACCTCAAAAATAATCGCGAGTGGTGTAAAATTCAAGAATGATCAAAACATGGATACAATCAAAGCTAGTATCCAAAATAGATATTTTGGACGAAAAGAAAAATTTTCATTTTTCGATGAATAGTGCCAGATTCGTGAATAAGTGTCGTATCGTGAATAGTCCAGAGTATCGTGAATAGAATCTCGACACCAAAAGTTCCAAATTTGATAAAAACTTCAGATCGATATTTCAACATAATGATATTGAAGAAATAATATCATTCTGAAAAAATAATATCCCTTACCTCGAAAAGATCAAGATTTAAAGGTAAACACAGGATATAAAGGTATGACTTGAACTAAGACCAATAGAATAGCAATACTCAAATTATACTCAAAATACTCACAAGAATACATTCGATAATATAGAGAGAAAACTTGATTTACGGTGTGATTTTCAATTCTAACCCAAGACTCTATTTATAGAAAATTGTTTAGAACACCAAAAAAGCAGTAAAATTTAATATAATATTAATATATTATATATAAATTCTACGCACACAATCTATGATCTGAATTCAGCCATGCTTGACAACAAATAAGTCTACCAAACAAATCAAAACGTTTTTATTATTTAAAATATTTTAAACTTCCAAAATCAATTATTTTGAGTTTGAACTTCAATAATTCATAATAAATAGCCCTTCTATCGTAAAAAATTGAATCTCATGAGTTTTTATAGGAAATTCAATTCTCTAAAACTTTTAGAAGAAAGTTTTTCCAAATTCCAAATGAAATTGAACGAAATCCACAAACGGGGATTTTATAAAGTTATAATCAAATTTCGATCAATAAATGGGGTCCAATTTGACATGTTTAACATGTTTTAAATATTTATTGCAAACAAAAAATACTCTTCCTCCTCAGATACTCTACATATATCCCACATTCGTTGTAAAATATCACCATTATTATATTATTAAAATATAATAATATATTTAAAAGAATTATTTTATCGAAAAAAATAAAATTTCAATTTTCAACAATTGTCACATTAAAATTTTTCTCCATCTATATCCACATAAAATCAATATTTTCCTCATCATATGAATTAATAATTAATTATTCACAAATAATATTACGTAATCACAATATCGACAAATGAGGCAGATTCACAGGAAAGAGGGGCTTTCCAATAAGAATTTCTTCATTGGTAGCAATTAGGTGACCAAACCTCTCCTTAGATGTAACTTTCTAGACATTGCCAATAATGTTATCTAATAATATTATTCAGATAATATGAATTATTGCTTCGATAATGAAAATCTTCGTGTAATGACAATTATTGAAACAACAACAATATAAAATATCAACGCAAAGAATTATTAACTCAATAAAAAATCTTTGAGCGAGAATTATCGTAACCATTATTGAGTAGTGCCTTTCACGTAAGAATCAATAATTGGTGCAATACCGGTGTGCTATCGTGTTTTAACCAATTTAGTATTTTAATAAAGATAATTCAGTATAACTACGCCAGTTATTTTTAACCAACTTATATTTGTCGCTTTCTTCATCCAATCGCTTTCAGTTATGGGCCCACACACGGTCGCTACCGTCGCATTTAATATTCCCCGACAAAGATTTAATATTCCACGACCAAACGAATATTCCCGACAACAATGAATATTTTATAACCACTTGCTTATTTTAAAATATTTTGCGTATTTTACCCCTAACTATCCATATTAATCACATCAACCCTTACTATTTCAAAATAATAAATAGAGAAAATTAAATTTCATTAATAATAAGTTGGGGTCTTACAACCTCCCTCCTTATGAAATTTCATCCTCGAAATTGGACGTGACGTATTGGTGTGTTTCAAAAAGGTGAGGATACCTCGCTTTCATTTCCGTTTCCAATTTCCGTGTCATTTCCTCTATAAGCATGATTCCTCCACAAAACTTTAACTTGTGGTATGACCTTTCAAGGCGTGGGACATGCTCCTTCCTATCCAAGATCTTGACAGTACCTCCTCACACGTTAAGTCTTCTTTATTTCAATCGGTTTCTAATTCTATAACGTGGTCGGGTCTTTCACATATTTACTAATATGATATGTAAAACACATTATGAACACGAGACATACTTGAGGTAACGCAAGTCTATAGGCTACATTTCCTATTCGGTCAAGAATTTGAAATGGACCAATAAATCGTGGATTGAGCTTTCCTCTCTTCCCAAATCTTGTAACTCCCTTCCATGGAGCAACTCGCAACAATACATGATCCCCTACACTAAATTCCACGTCCTTTCGGTGAAGATCCGCGATAACTCTTTTGTCGATCTTTGTGCCGTTTGTATACGTTTGTCGAATCATTTGAATCTTTTCGGTAGTCATATCGTCTTAACTCGGGTCCCAACAATGTTGCTTCACCCACCTCATCCCAACATATTGTAGAACGACATTTTCGTCCATATAATGCTTCGAATGGGAGCCACACCTATACTTGCACGATAAGCTGTTGTTGTAGGAGAATTCCACCAATGGTAAATACTTATCCCAACCGCCTTGAAGTCTAGGACCAGAGTCTTAATAAATCTTCAAGAGTTTGAATAGTCCTCTCTCGATTGTCGTCCGTTTGGGGATGGTATGTAGAACTAAATCGCAAACTGTGCTCATAGCTTTTTGCAAGCTAACCCAAAATCTTGAAGTGAATCTTGGGTCACGATCCAAACTATGGATACAGTGCATGCCATGTAACCTCACAATTTCATTCACGTCACATACTAGCAAGACGTTCAAGGGAATAAGTCTCCGATCGGCAAGAAATGAAGCGCAGACTTAGTTAATCTATCAACAATAACCCAAATAGCATTGATGCCTTGAGAAACCGTAGGAAGACCCGTGAACGAAATCCATGGTAATGTGTTCCCACTTCCATTTCGGAATCTCAAGTGGTTGCAACGGACCCTTAGGTACTAGATGCTCCGCGCTTTACACGTTAGCAAGTTAAACACATCGAGATAAACTTTGCAATCTCTCTCTTCATATTGTTCCACAAAATGTATGTCGAAGATCACGATACATTTTAGTACTTCCAGGATGGATTGCAAATGGTGTATTGTGTGCCTCCATCATAATCTTGTACTTCAAATCGTGAGTCGTTAGGAACACAAAGTCTAGAGTGGACTCAAGTATTCCTTCTTCATCAATTCTCGCTTAGGAATAGCTCCTTCTTGTACTTTCTTCTTCATACGCATCACCGAATTGGTGGCTTGAAAGCAACCTTAACTTTTCTATTAAAGTTGGCTCTGTCGTATACTTGACATCATCGCACTCGTTCCGATATGATCTTCTTCTCTCGCCGCGCCTACCACGCTCGCTTTTCGGGATGGTATTGAATAGTGTGGTCGTAGTCTTTCAATAGCTCGAGCTAACGTCATTGCCGCATGTTGAGTTCTTTTGAGTGAAGAAATATTTAAGGCTTTTATGGTCCGAATATATCTCCACTTTCTCCCCATATAGATAGTGCCTCCATATCTTTAAGCAGCAACGATCACGCTAACTCTAGATCATGAGTAGGATAATTCCTCTCATACTCTTTAAGTTGTCATGCGGCATAAAGCTATGACTTTCCCACGTTGCATGAGAACACATCCTAACCCTTTACTCAAGCATCATTTGTAGATAACAAATCCATCCGAACCGGATGGTATTGTTAGAACAGTCTTAGAAATAAGTCTCTCTTAAGCTCTTGGAAACTCTTCTCGCATTCTTCACTCCAAACGAATTTTGTATCCTTCCAAGTTATTTGGGTTAATGGAGTAGCGATTCGAGAAAACCCTTCCACGAATCTCCGATAATAACCAATTAAAGCCAAAAAAACTCACGACTTGATCACCGACTTCGGTTGCTCCAACTTTGTATTGCTTCAATCTTCGTCGGATCAACAGATACTCCATGTTTTGACACCACGTGCCCAAGAAATGCTACTTCCTCAAGCCAGAACTCGTATTTCTTCAATTTGGCATATAGTTGGTTTTCACGAAGCCTTTGGAGTACCAAACTTCAAATGGTGCTCATGATCTTCACGACAATTGGAATATATAAGGATGTCATCAATAAAGACAACAACAGGCCCGATCCAAATATTCCTTGAATACTCGGTTCATCATATCCATGAAAGTCGCGAGAGCATTAGTCATCCAGAAGACATGACTAAGAATCATAATGCCCTTTACCGAGTTCTAAAAGCGGTCTTTGGAATATCCTCGATTCTAATCTTCATTGATGATATCCGAAGCGAAGATCGATTTTTGAAAAGAATTGTGCCCTGCAGAATTGGTCAAACAAGTCATCAATACGAGGTAGAGGATACCTATTCTTGATGGTGACATGGTTCAATTCCGATAGTCAATACAAAGTCGCACACTCCCTTCTTTCTTCTTTACTGAATAAAATAGGAGCACCCCAAGGAGATGTACTAGGGACGAAGAAACCGATGTCCAACAATTCTCTGTAGTTGGACCTTTAACTCTGAAGTTCAATAGGAGCCATTCGATATGGGGTTTTAGAAATGGGCTTGTATGCGGGTTCAAGATCAATAAAGAATTCAACTTCACGTTCTGGGGGTAGACCGGGAAGTTCTTCAGGAAATACGTCAGGAAAGTCAATAACAACAGGAATATTATTCAAATTTGACGTGTCTTTATTCAAATCCATAACATGGGCTAAGAAAGCTTGACATCCGTTTTTCAATAAACGAATAGCTTTATGATTAGATATGATAGTGATTGATTTTAATGGTTTAGTTGCTTGAATTCGTACAACAGGTTGGTTAGGAATATGAAAACTAACAACCTTACGAAAATAATCAATTTTGGCATGATGAGTAGTTAACCAATCAATCCCTAAAATCACATCAAAAGCAAGTATCTTTAAAGAGATAAGGTCAACAGGTAAGGTGATGGTGCCAACTTGAATCAAACAAGATTTATAAACAGTGGATGTGATGAAAGTTTCTCCTAACGGAGTTTCCACAGATAGGTCAAAGTCTAATTTCTCCGGAGTCAAGTTTAAACGTTGAGCACATGCAGGAGAGATAAATGAATGGGTAGCGGCAGATCAAGTAAGGTATAAACTTCGCAAGAATTTATAAATAGTTTACCGTGATCACCTCGTTTGGGTTTCTAGCATTTTGACCAACCACAACAAACGCTCTTCCGGAATCGTTGACTTTGACTTTTACGGGATGATCTTTTGAGTCACCAAATCCTCTTTGAACTAGGTTTTATTTCTGCATAATCTCGAAGCGATATGTCCTTCCTTTCCACAATTATATCATACCTTGAACTATTGTGGGCGTTTGGACCGATATGTCCCTCTTTTTCAGATTTGTAGCATATGATGGGTGGTCGATTCTCCTCCCTTAGAACTAGTTCTTTCCAAATAATCGTCTTTCATGGTCGTTGTTAAATCTCCTCTTTTAAAATCTCTCCCCGACTCGCTTCTTCTATTTTCATGGCCATGATTACCACGGAGTGGTTACCATTTTTGTCCGTCTGTTTCTTTCTCCATTGGTTATCATTATTACATTGATCGCTATCTCAGTACGATCCTCGGTTATGGTCCTCGTTGAATATACTCGTTATCTCGCTCTAACAATTGAGCCACATTAACAACATCCGAATAGAGAGAAAATTTATGAGAAATGAGATATTGTCGTTATCTGGGGTTTCAAACCTCTAAGAAACATCCATCATCGTTCCTCATTCTCCACCAAATGAGGTCTGAAACGGATAACTCGCAAACTTTACCTCGTCTTCGAGACACCGTCGTGTTGTTTTGTTCCAATCGATGAACTCCACTTCCTTCATATGACGAACACTTTCGTGAAAGTATTTGTCATTAAATAGCTTCTGAAACGTCTCCCAAGACATCTTTGAAGTGGAATTTGGATGGGTACGCTTACTGAGACTCCACCGAGTAGTTTGCTTCGCCCACGGAACATAAAGGTGGCGAATGGAACCTTCTGTTCCTCCTCCGCATCCTAAGACATCGAATATCTTGGTAATTTGCTTGACCCATGTTTTTCGCCATGATCGGATCTGGCTTTCCTTAAATTCGGTGGTCCTGACTCTTTGAAGCTGGCTTTTGTGACAACCCGTGAATTGCTATCATTTCCTCTCAGTATTTTGAACACGAGTCTCCCTCGTCTCGATTTTGCATGAATCGTAAAAACTTCTAAACATCCCCTCGCTCATCATCATCGCGCTCAATGGTGTTGTTCACGGGAGGAACATTGTCACTGACTGTTACGTTCTCTTCGTTGGTGAGTACTGAGCGTCTCCACGGTCTCATTTCCATTGTTAATATTCTCAATTCGACATTCTCAAAAATCCGTCATAAAACAAGGGTTAATTAAGGAAATCAATATATCACATAATATCCCTATATCTTGACCAACTAACAAATAAGCTTAGGTAGGACACACTGTAGCGAATGATTTACTCGTCTCTCCTCCTAGTTCTATTCCCGATCTCTAGTGGAGATCATATCCTAAGCTCGATACCAACCGTGGCGCCCCAAAATAGGTATACATCACCCATTCGAGTTGTCAATACATGGAGATGCGAAACAACTACAACTTTATTATTACAACAAGAAAAGCGTGAGTTTAAATACAAATATTATCTTACAGACAATATCTATACTCAAATAAATCCTCATCACATTTATTGATACATTATTTTACAAAATGGTGAGGACTACTAAACAACTCTCTCTAGAACCTTCATTCCATACCCCAGGCTAAATCTCGCTTATATTCTCGCCTCCGATAAAAATGGAACAAAAAGGAAAAGGGTGAGCTCAACTAGCTCAATAAAGAATATTATGACTAAGATAATATACAACAAATTACCTAGTTAGTCTTCAACGGGAAAAATCTAATAGAATCTGATAGACAACAAATTTTAAATCAATATTCGCAATGAAATAATAATTCATTAGAAGAGTTAAGTAGAGAATGCAAACTACTATCTTCCATGTGTATGAATTTAAAAGTTCATCGTCTATCTTTTATCCTGTAACATCAATCAATATATATCCGGAATCAAATATTCATCTTTGCACTACAAGGCCAAAGATATTCTTCAGAAATCATTCATCTTTGCACTACAGGCCAAAGATATTCCATAATATCATCATTTAAGACTGAAGATGATGAAAATATTTTTAAAGAAACGAATCTAGTGAAACAAAATGACAAGGATTAAGGATTAATGATTCGTACTTTGTTTTATTCACGTCCAAAAATACCTCAAAAATAATCGCAGTGGTGTAAAATTTAAGAATGATCAAAACATGGATACAATCAAAGCTAGTATCCGTAATAGATATTTTGACTAAAAGAAAAATTTTCATTTTTCGATGAATAGTCTTGCCGTGATTCGTGAATAGTGTCGTATACGTGAATAGTGCAGATTACGTGAATAGTAACTCACACACCAAAAGTTCCAAATTTGATAAAACTTCAGATCAATATTTCAACATAATGATATTGAAGAAATAATATCATTACTGAAAAATAATATCCCTTACCTCGAAAGATCAAGATCTTACAAATTTGAAACAGGATATAAAGCTATGACTTGAACTAAGAGAATAGCAATACTCAAATTATACTCAAAATACTCACAAGAATACGCTCGATAATATAGAGAGAAAACTTCGATTTACGGTGTGATTTTCAATTCTAACCTAATCACCCTATTTATAGGAAATTGCTAGAACACTAAAGTTAGTAAAATTTAATATAATATTAATATATTATATATAAATTCCTACGCACACAATCTATGATCTGAATTCAGCCATGCTTGACAACAAATAAGTCTACCAAACAAATCAAAAACGTTTTATTATTTAAAATATTTTAAACTTCCAAAATCAATTATTTTGAACTTGAACTTCAATAATTCATAATAAATAGCACTTCTATCGTAAAATTGAATCTCACGGGTTTTATAGGAAATTCAATTCTCTAAAACTTTGCGAGAAGAAAGTTTTTCCAAATTCCAAATGTAAATTGACCGAAATCCACAAACGGGTGATTTTATGTGCTATAATCAAATTTGATCAATAAATGGGGTCCATTGACATGTTTAACATGTTTTAAATATTTATTGCAACAAAAATACTCTTCCTCCTCAGATACTCATATATCCCACATTCGTTGTAAAATATCACCATTATTATATTATTAAAATATAATAATATATTTAAAAGAATTATTTTATCAAAAAAGATAAAATTTCAATTTTCAACAATTGTCACATTAAATTTTTCTCCATCTATATCCATATAAAATCAATATTTTTTCTCATCATATGAATCAATAATTAATTATTCACAATAATATTACTGAATCACAATATTGATAACTAGGCGGTTTCAGAAAGAGGGGCTTTCAATAAGAATTTCTTCTTCTGCTGCCGCAATTAGGTGACCAAACCTCTCCTTAGATGTAACTTTCTAGACATTGCCAATAATGTTATCTAATAATATTATTCGGATAATATGAATTATTGCTTCGATAATGAAAAATTGTGTAATGACAATTATTGAAACAACAACAATATAAAATATCAACGCAACAATTATTAACTCAATAAAATAATTGAACAGTAATTATCGTAACCATTATTGAGTAGTGCTTCTTCACGTAAGAATCAATAATTGGTGCAATACTGGTGCTATCGTGTTTTAACCACCGAGTATTTTAACAAGATTAATTAGAATAACTACGCCGTTATTTTTAACCAACTTATATTTGTCGCTTTCTTCATCCAATCGCTTTCGGTTATGGGGCCCACACATGGTTGCATGGCAATGCATTTAATATTCTCCGAAAGACGAATATTCCACGACCAAACGAATATTCCCAAACAACAATGAATATTTTATAACCACTTGCTTATTTTGAAATATTTGCGTATTTTACCCTAACTATCCATATTAATCACATCAACCCTTACTATTTCAAAATAATAAATAGAGAAAATTAAATTTCATTAATAATAAGTTGGGGTCTTACAGTATTAGTCAGTAATATTATGCAATAAAGATTATAATTTTATCCAGTAACCAAGTTTCTGTAGTCAGTATAATGTTACACAAGAACTTAACTCAAAGAATAACCAATGACCATTATATGGTTACACAGTAACTAAGTCTGCAATAGTCAGTAACCATTATATGATTAAGAGTTGTATCCCAAATATACAGTAACCAATTAACTAGTACACAATATTAGTCAATAAGTAACCACCAATATAAAAGAAACAATTATAAATCTCAGTAACATTATAATGTTATATAGTAACTAAGTCAGTATTGATCAGTAACCAATATAATGTTACACAGTAACCAAATAAGCATTATATAGTAACCATTATATAAGTACACATAAAGAAAGAATTCAGTAGTAGTCAGTAACCAATATAATGTTGCACATTAAGTAAGTTAGCATTAATACAGAACGGTAAAGATTATAATTTTATCCAGTAACCAAGTTACTGTTAGTCAGTATAATGTTACACAGTAACCAACTCAGCAATAGCCAACAACCATTATATGGTTACACAGTAACCAATTCAAAGAATAGTCAAGAATCAATTTAATGTTGCAGACAAAGAACTAAGTTAGCATTAGTAAGTAACCAAGTTAGTAATAGTCAGTAGATTGCAAATGCAAATTAGGATGCAATAATTTAAATCGAGTATTAATTACCTTAAGTATCTTTGATTTAAAGATATTAGATTGTAACTTTCTCTCAGCTGTTGTGGAAAGTGTTGTGAATGTTGATATGGTCGCTTGTTTGTTTGTGAAATACCATCTTTGAACCGCATAACGTAGGCATTCAATCATTATATTAATCGGAAGATCCTCGATAAACTTGATTGCATTGTTAATAGATTCGGCGGTGTTTGAAGTCATTGTTGAGTACCTGTTTACAATCCCATGGAGCCTGGTGCACCTATCCAACTTGACCTCTTCCTCCAGATATGTCCTTATTCGAGGATCAATGGCATCAAGTTCAGCCATGTGTTTGTTGAATTGTTCAACGATGTAAGCTCTACAAAACCCGTTGTAAGCTTCGTTTAACTTCTTTCTCCTTTCTTTTGAATTTATTTTTATATTTTTCAATTATATGATATGTGCAAGAACCATGCATGATATCCGGAAACACACAATTCAGTCCTTGTATAATGGCTTCATGTCTGTCTGAAACAATACATTGACCTTCCCTAACTCCACAAGCAATTCTCAAATTTACGAAAAACCATTTCCAAGACAATTCATTTTCGCTGTCAACAACTGAAAAAGCAATCGGAATAATATTTCGGTTTGCATCTTGTGCGCTTGCTATCAGTAATGTCCCCCCGTAAGTTGATTGTATGAATGTGCCATCGATTACAATGATTAGAAAACAATGGTGCCATGCTTGAATGGATGCTCCAATGGCAAAGAATAGATACTTGAAACGACCATTTGTTTCCAACTCAAGGGCTGTGACGGAACCTGATATACAACATCAGCACTATCATTAGAATTACAAGTAGTATACTGTATCCAAATCACTAGTAATCGATAACCGTTCATGTGGTTAATGGTATACAAATTGTATATTACATTTAGTAACTAAACATGCGTATTAAGGTAACCAAACATGTATAATAACCGCATACAAATGGTCTAATACTAATAATAACTAAACATGATAATTGCCTAAAGGTGTATTGTTCTTTGTGTAATAGTTTATTGTTTCATTGTATAATGCTTAATTGGTTACTGACTAATGCTATTTTGGTTACTGAATAATATTACTGACTAATGCTTGGTAACCACATGTTTGGTAACCAATGCATTATACAGTAATCAGCATGTTGCATGAAGGTAACCAATACAATATTAATCAGTAAACAATTTACATTGGTAAACAATCTATCGTGTAATGATATCTTGGTTACTGTGGAACATCATATTGGTTACTGTATAATGCTGTAAAACCAATAAATGTTTTTAAGGTGTTACGGATTTGTTTTCTTCAAAGATGTGTAAACCATGATGATGGATGAGTGAGTAGTCGTGTGGATTTCTCTCATCTTTTCCAACGCTTTCTCCTTCGATCTCCATGCTTTTTGGTAAGAGATAGACACATTATATTCTGACATCATGTCTTCCACAATATCGGTTGGTGTGTATATTTTCTTCAAATTTGTTATTTTTTGCATTATGCATTCACTGACCAACTCACTATTTGCCTGTCTGTGGTCTCCCAACAATACATTGACCAAACAAGTGTGGATATCATTGAATTCTCTAACCTTGAACATACTGGTTTTTCTGAAACTTGATGCTCTCATATTCCATTTGCAATTTTCATCGTGATATACACACACAAAGCACAAAGTCTCTATAACTTGTTCGTTGGACTTTTGTGTTATCTCTTTTTCCGATTGAATGCAAACCTCATAGCTTGTGAGAGGATTTTTTTTATCATGTAGGTTTGATGTAATTTTACTTCACGCTCATTCGGATCCGATATTACATCATCATATCGTTCTTCCGCGTATGATTTGTCATGTTATTCATCTCGTTGTTGTTCAATAATTTCCATTCAAGTCGATCAAAGATATTCGTTCCAAATTGGCATGATTGGCTTCTTAGTGGAACTAGTCTTTGAATTCCTCAGTGTTGATCCGATTGGCATTACATCGTGAATTGTAGATTCTTCTACATTTGTCAAGTTATGCAAGATCGTTGTGTGTCCCATTCTGTGTTCAATATCCACAATCAGTGGGAATTTACCTTGTTCATCAGATTTTCAACTCATTTCTAGAAAGAATTGTAAGGTTGCTTCATCCGATATAATCGACGGTGGAATGTCGCCTAATCAAATTTGATTGACAATGTTGTTGCGTTTGTGTTAGCCGTAATGCATCGTGATATTTTGGTTAGCATTTCTTTGAACGAAATTGTTGATGGAACTAATATGCCAAGAACTTCAAATTTGGTGTATTAGTTATTATCGGCCCGTATGTTGAATTGAAATAAAGTACAACCGAATCATCTCCATCATTCTGTCAAGCCAGAATAAGTAATGGTAAGTAACAAAATCAATGTTAGCCCTAAGAACTAATATAATGTTAAAAAAGAACCAAGTCAAAGATTAGTCAAGAACCAAGTCTTCATCAAGAACCATTATAATGTTACACAAAGAATAAAGTAATTATTAGTTAGTAACCAATGCAATGGAACACAAGAATCAAATCATTATTAACAAGAATATATACATAGTCGATGAAGAACCAATGTAATGTTAGCAAAGAATTAAGTCAAAGATTAGTCAAGAATCAAGTCTTCATTAGTAACCATTATAATGTTACACGAAATAAAGTCATTATTAGTCAAGAACTCAATGCAATGGTACACATGAGCTAACTAATTATTAGTCAATAACCTATGTTGCTTTCAGTAACCAATATAATGTTAAACAATAACCAAGTCATCATTAGTCAGTAACCAAGTCTTCATCAGTAACCATTATAATGTTACATAAGTAAATAAAGTCATTATTAGTCAAGAACAATGCAATGGTACACAAGAACCAAATCAAGATTAGTCAAGAACATGTACATAGTCGATTAAAGAACCAATGTAATGTTAAGCAAAGAATTAAGTCGATTAGTCAAGAACCAAGTCTTCATTAGTAACCATTATAATGTTACACAAAGAATAAAGTCATTATTAGTCAAGAATCAATGCAATGGTACACGTGAGCTAATTCATTATTATTAGTCAATAATCAATATAATGGTACACAGTAACCAAATCATTATTAGTTAGTAACCAATGCAACATTAGTTAGTACCATTATGCATTAACCAATCCAAAGATTAAACAAAGAATATGTATATAGTGACAAGAACCAATGTAATGTTAAGCAGTAACCAAGTCAGCATTAGTGAGTAACCAAGTAATAATCAGTAACCATTATAATGTTACACAGTAACAAAGTCATTATTAGTTAGTAACCAAAACAATGGTACACAATATCCAATTCATTATTAGTCAGTAACCAATGTAATGGACATAGTAACCAAATCATTATTAGTCAGCAACCAATGCAACATTAGTTAGTACCATTATGCATTAACCAATCCAAAGCATTAAACAGTAACATAGACATAGTTAGACAAAGAACCAATGTAATGTTAGCAAAGAACTCAATTGCATTTTTACATGCAATTGCAATAAAAACATTCATATTGCAATCAAAACATTCATTATTCTTACCGTGTGACCATTTTAAGTACAAAAAACTTAAGAAAGGTAACCAATATAGTAATTCGTAGTAACAATAGGTAACTATATGATTATAATTTTTAAACTCACATACCTCAGTATTTTTTGATCGAAGTTGATGTTGATCTTGTATTCAACAATCACTGCAGTATTTGGTTACTGATCTTGAAGGCGTTGATTTTGTATGCTATTTTCGATCTTAGAGATGCGTCGCGACAACCGACTTCGTCTTCTCCGATTACGAGTTTAGTCATGACAGTGAGGCTTCAACCAGTATTTTGTCTTCTCCGTTGTTGATCCGTTGTTCCGATTTCAAAGTTGCATGATTTTAGGGACAGTTAATTTCAAATATGAAATTGGGTAACCGATTTGGATAATGACACGTGATTTTAGTAGCGTTATATTGCTTATGTTTTATTTTTGTAATTATGTTGTGTATGTTTTATTTTTATAATTACTTTCTAAATGTTGTATATTAGTATAAAGGACCCTATTTGTTTTTTCAAAGCCAATAAAGAATGGTTATTGAGCCTGACTTAGTTTTCAAAGGCGCCTGTGTTTGGCAGACCCTAATGGAGTATCATTATCCAGCCCTTTCTTGTACCTAACGATTGGGCCTAATACTATTGTTAGTGATTTTACCGCCTTATAAATTCAGTGACGGCCATAAACTTCGGCCATATGCAATTCCTGATTGTACAAATACTCAGTTCAACCACATTATATTTGGTAGCACTTAATGATTAATTTCATAACTCGTGCAACGTACTGAATTTTTTTTTATAAATATTTTAATTTATTTTATAACTATTATGTTTATTTATTTATTTTATTTAAATATTGATCATCATGTGTTGTTATTATTTTTATACGGTAAAATTTAGTGTTTTTATTGTAAATTAAATTATTTTTTTTTAGATGTTCTAGTTTTATTAAACTGTTATTAAAAGTTTATTGTAAATACTATATATATATATATATATATATATATATATATATATATATATATATATATATATATATATAGATGATGTGATAAAATTATTATGTACTGCAAGTGCATAATATCTATTGTAAACTTGACAAATATAAGTTGAACCACGTAAATTAGATTAACTATCAAATCCTTAAATTAGAAATAAAAAATTGGTGGAGATGCTTAATTAACTAAATAATGCTAATTAAAAATTAATAATGAAAATTAATAAAATAAATTTATTATAAGTCAATATAGCGTATATATACCATATATTATTACTTATATATATATATATATATGTGTGTGTGTGTGTGTGTGTGTGTGTGTGTGTGTGTGTGTGACTCGAAAGTACAAAATTATTTATTACAGTACAAAATTATTATGAGTCAATTGGAAACAGGGAGGCACTTTTCAAACCCCGCTTTAAATTATTTATTCTTGCTAGCAATAATTTTGACTAATATATTCATGGCTTCACCACTTGTTATAGTTGAGATTACTCTGAGTTTAGTAAGTAGTAGTTTTGATGGTGGAGTAGTGGTGGTCTGATGGTTGATTTTTTTAATTTTTTTTTTGTGCAACGGGGAGGGTATTATTATTATTATTATTATTATTATTATTATTATTATTATTATTATTATTTGAGGTATTTTAAAAATAAATTTGACTAATTTATATAGTAAATTGTAATAATTATAAATTATATAAAAGATATCATTAATTATAATATTTTTTGTTAATAAATATTTAAATTGAATTTAAAACTCCAACACTAATTTTGTATTTCGGAATGAAAAGGGTAAAATAATAATAATAATAATAGTAAACAATAAGATGAGAAAGTTATATTGACAATGGGCACATGTGGGACAAATATGTTTGATTTGAATTGTTAACTATTTTCTATGTATGAATTGTTAGCTATGCCTAGTCAAAAAAAAAATCCACGTATCAGTCATATTAATTAGTCTATATAGGTGGCATGTCCGTTAGAGGCAGGAGCACAATTGATATGAAATTTGTAACTTAACTTTTGAAGGAAAAAAATTCAGTATGTAAGTGGTATTTCGGGATAAATGTCAAGGATATTTTTGGACATTTAACCCCCCCCTCTCTCTCTCTCTCTATATATATATATTAATGGTTAGGTTTAGGTATAGGCATAAATAGATTAACAATTCCATGGCACTCGCACAAAATTTAAGTTTCCGTGATTCATTTTATATAGTGGAATTGTTTAGTTGTTAGTAGCATATTACGTAATGGATCAGATACATACACAAAAGTACGTAGGTGTTATATATAAGTGAATAGGTGGCCAAAACAATATCTGACTTCTAACAACTCCGATTAAATACTCCTCTTCAATACGAGTATAATATTTAATTAGTAAGCATAATGACAAGGACAGTATATAGTGCTCGTTTAATTTTTTTTTAAAAAAATTATTAATGCGTAATGGTCAGAATTATATGAATAGTGAACTAGTCTTAAATTCATATAAAAATATTATTTTAATACGTAAAAATATAGTTTTCTTGATATAATTATAGAGATGGATCAGATAGAGTGGAATATATGATATATAGGTGAGTGGGGGTGGCCTAGTTAGTATTTGCATGCTCCATTTTCGCATGCTGCTGAGAGCTAGATTAATCGCAATAATAAGAAATGGCGAGTGCATGGGTAGTTAACCTGGATCGATGCATGGTGATGGGGGAAAGTATTTCATTATATTGATAGATATCTATTTAAACAAAAAAAAAACACACACACATACATACATATATATATATATATATATATATATATATATATTCCGCTTTTTCAGCGAACTAAGAACGAACCGGATATAGCGACGATTTTTTCCGTCGCTATAACATAAAAAACCAATTTTTTATGTTATAGCCAGGGGCGGAGGCATGTATAGGCTAGGGTGGGCTTTAGCCCGGATGGAGTTTTTAGAAAATAGTTAGTACTTATATATCTTCAATAGCTCAGCCCAATATTATTTTCCTGTTTTCTTGTATTAAGAAATTGCTTGGACTTCTCATTTGTCTTTAAAGGTTTGTACAATAATTTTTAGTTATGTTTATCCAAGTGTACAATAATTTTTAATAAGTGTTTATGATTTTATCCAAGTATTTTTTCCCTTGCGTCTTCATCTTTATCCTTAAGATATAGTTATGTTTATTTAATCTAGTATCCTCAAAGACTGTGATGTCCTTGTATTTTTATTTTATTTTTTGACATCCTGGAGGGAGTAGTTTTTAGTGCTGTGTTGGCCTCTATCTTGTTTAATTTTGATGTTTACTTGTTCATGCATCATTTGTTGCTAATTGTGACACATTACTAAGATAGGAGTAATTGTTTGATATTATGCTTGTTGTATGCCATGCTTTGACTAATTTACTTAGTTAAAAACTTTCTAAGTTTTGAAATCTAATGATACTATTAGCATTCAGTATGTTATTTTTCACTATAATCATTCAATATAATCTTTCAATTGAACCAATTTTTTTGTTAAAAATTCAGCTGTTAAGTAATCTTATAAGCCACAATGAAAAGTCAAGGAAGCAAGAGAGAAAAAACTTTGTTTTCTTTTAATCCATTTTTAATTCACAACAAATGTTTGCACGCATTTGAAGGTTGAGAGGTTAAATAAAACACAGTTATAAAGGGTGATAATCATTGCATGTTATCTTAACCCAAGGATAGGATATTTAGTTTATTCGACAAACCAAAGAATTTTAAAGCTCACTCGGTTTAGAGAAAAAGGAGGGAAAACTACAAGAGAGTAGTTCCAAGTAAAAAAGCATCAAGCATGAGTAATCGTCCAAATGCTCACATGTCTAGTTTTAGATTTAATATATATGCCAACTCACAAACTACTATTTGGGACCCAATTAAGCACTCAGATCAGATCATACACCACCACAATTGATGAAAATTTCCCACTAAAAACCTCGGTCAACCATAAAGTCAAAGACTTTTAGGGTTTTTTTGTGTGCTGATTTATACTTTATACACACGCCTTTCCTTAGTCATTCCCACCCTTTTAGTACACAAAGGTATGGGATTATGGGAATAACCACTAAGTTAAGACTCTTTGATTAAAGACATTTAGGTGTGAGGAGAATAAATTAATTACATAGACTACAATTAAAGCAATATTACTAATAGAAAAAATACTATATACAATACTACACGTAAAATTATACTTCCTCTGTCCCAAGATAAAAGTCTTGGTGGACTTTTCACGCATATTAAGAAGATAAATAAAATGACAAAATTGTCCATAATAATGTCATTAAATATGGAGAGAGAATTATAATAATAAAAGTATGAGATATTTAATGCTACGGGTATAATAGAAAAAATTGTGTAAAAATTTGGTTATTAAAATAAAGTGGACATTTAACATGGGACAACCCAAAATAATAATAAGGACTTTTATCCTGGGACGGAGGGAGTATTAAAATAGAGTTGACACATACTCTATTTTAACCATTAGATTAAATAGAGTTGACACAATACTACACGTAAAATTATATATAACAATAATGAAAATTACATATCACCAATACATGAATATGGGGTCAAATCTATGGAACAAATTAAATTAATGATAAAATATTAAACTATATATAAAAGAAGAAAGATAATAGAGAAAAAGAACGATAAAGACCCACCATGCATCCCCTTAATTTCCCTCCTCATTACACATCTCGGTTCCCTACCTCTCACCCCATTAATTAAAGAAGTGCATCCTCTCTCAATTCTCCTCACCATCTCTCTCTCTAGAGCTTGTTTGTTCTGCAACACTCTTGTTCTATTCTCAAGCTCTTCTTTTCATGGCACTCCTTTCTTTTTTACCAGAAACCTCACCGGATGCCAAAAAACAAAAACCCTCATCTTCCAAACGCCGAAAAAAGCAAAAACAACAAAAGCAGCAAACATCTTCATGGGACCAAATCAAGAACTTGCTCGCTTGCAAACAGATCGAAACCTCAACTAATGTTCAACATCCTTCTTCCAATAACAACAACAATAATTCTGTCGGCTACTCCAAGTTAAGTTCTTGCAGCTCCATTTGTAGTTTCCGCGACGTTGTTCATGGAAACACCAGGGTTGTTCACAGAGCTGATAACTCACCGGAGAGTAGCACCGTCGGCCAGGAATCCGCACTAATCCGCCGGAAAACGGTTAACGGGTCAACACGTTCATCCTCGTCTAAGTCGTTGACCGGTGCTACTACTACTACTTCGATGAGATCCAACGGTGATGGTACGTACAAGTCAGCTTCTAGGGGCATGCAGTTTAGGAAGCTTTCTGGATGTTATGAATGTCATATGGCTCATATGATTGTTGATCCTAGCAGGTAGAGTTGTTTTTAGTTATTTAATTAATTTCTCTTTTTATTCATTAATTTCTGAAATTTTAATTATTTGTTATGGATCCTTCTTAATTAAAATTATAATAACTGAAAAACAATTAATATTAATATCTGAAATGCATGTATATAGGTATCCAACTCCAAGGACTATATGTGCTTGCCCTGATTGTGGGGAGGTTTTCCCAAAGATTGAAAGCTTGGAACTCCATCAAGCTGTTAGACATGCTGGTAATTAATTAACTACACTATACTTTCTTTCTTCTTTCTTTTTTTATTATCTATTTTTGCCAATATTCTAAATTAAGGTTTTTTTTAATTGTACTTTATTTTTATTTTTTACCTTCAATCATGCATATGTGTAATTAGTCAATTTTGACAACTTCAATGTATATTGTTTCTCCTACAAGTTACAAGTAATTTACTTTGCATTTAGTAGAGTTGGTACTCCAGCAGCTAACACTATTGACACTTAAATTGGTCAGGTTGGAGGACAATATATGCATTTATGTTACATTTATTCCATGACAGATTATGTTTGATTTGAATGGAATGGTACCAAAATTTATACTACCCCTTTCTTTTCTAAATATAAGATTTATTTTTAATTAAAATATATTTGAGATATTTTAAATTTAAAATTAATGAAATTAGTTTTATTATTTTAAAAACAAATATTATAATTAATATTATTTTTTAGATTTTTAATAATTAGATATAATAATTGTACAAATACATGAATAATTTGTTATGCAAGATATATCATTTTTTCACACTGTTGGTGTTAATTGATGGCACAGTGTCGGAGCTGGGTCCAGAAGATTCGGGTCGAAACATCGTGGAGATAATCTTCAAATCAAGCTGGCTCAAAAAGGACAGCCCAATCTGCAACATTGAACGGATACTGAAAGTCCACAACACTAAACGGACTATCCAACGGTTCGAGGACTGCCGTGACTCCGTTAAGCTCCGTGCTAACACCAACACCAAGAAAGATCCCAGGTGCGCCGCCGACGGTAACGAGCTGCTTCGATTCCACTGCACGAGCCTCTCGTGCTCGCTCGGCGCACGTGGCTCGTCCAGCTTGTGCGGCTCCCTACCCGGTTGCGGGGTTTGTACTATTATCAGGCACGGATTTCAAGGCAATAAGTCAGCTGTCGGCGTCGGTAAGGGGGTACGAACTACGGCCAGTAGCGGTAGGGCCCACGACTGTTTGGCCGGTACGGACAACGTTAGGGCCATGCTCGTGTGTCGTGTGATTGCTGGGAGGGTGAGGCGCATTGCGGATGATGTGGCGCCGGAGGAGGATAGTGTGTCCACTTCGGCTGCCGGGTCGTCGTACGACTCAGTAGCCGGCTACGCCGGGGTTTACTCCAATCTGGAGGAGTTATACGTGTACAATCCGAGGGCTATACTTCCTTGTTTTGTTGTTATTTACAAAACCACCCTCTAGACTATAGAGCTGACATTTTAATTTTGTAGCATTATCAAAGAAAATTGTCATTTTCACAAATAAATTTGATACGCCGTCATCTTCTATCACATAAAATAGACCCTAATTTCTATTTATTTAAAAAAAATTATGAAACTATCAAATTTTCTTATAAAAATATTAATTCTCTTATTAAATCTGTGAACTAATATGGGTTAACTGAACTTCATGTGTCTCTTGAATCTTGATTAGTTAATTGTATATAATTTGATCAATTTTAATATGGCTTCAATAATATCATAATAACAATAATTATGTTATGAAAGTACAAGTTTCGTTAAAAATTTAAATCGTTGAATGTATATTTATTGTATTAAGATCTCTTCTATTACACTAGTCGTTTAATTTCTCTCATAACTAAAGTATTAATTATATAATTATTTGTGATTAATTTTATTATGCCACTAAATATAATATTTATGTTGCTAAATATGTATCAAGATAAATTAAAATATAAATATAATAGAGGAAATCCTTGTCTATATTTATTTTAACAACATATATAAATATTGTTCCAACTTCTAACATTACCAAAAACTTTTCATTTATGAGATGTTATACATTTATAATTTGTTCCGGGGAGGGAGGGATAGGTGGAACTAAAATGGTCTAGTTCAACTGCCTTCGTGCCTAATGCTTGTATTTCAATTACTCCCCTATAATAGGCCGGCTAACATGAGTACTACTAAATATGTTCTAGAATTAATGAAACTCTGTTTGAGTATGTTCTAGAATGTAGAGAATATTGTTTAAGTAATTTACAGTAATAAATAAGTATTACATTACATTACATTAAAATAAAATAAATTTATACTAATGAATTGAAAATAAATAAGACTGTTTTAACGTCTCGGATGGAGTATATATCATTTGCATGGTATTGGTTGAAAATAAAAATGCTACTCTAGTCAATAGTCATCCCAAGTACTCTTAAAAAAGAACTATTGATTACGCGGGAAAATTGACTACATGAATTAGTAACCAAAATTGTTTAAACTATGTATCATATGTTGTTGTCATATAATAATTGCGTGCGGTCGTACAATTTGGTCATGGCTTTTTCGCGATGATTGTTGTTAATTTCTCATATATAGTTGTTGTCAACCAAGTTGTCCCATATGGCATATATATATATATATATATATATATATATATATATATATTATTATTATTATTATTTTTTTTTTTTTAACCCAAACATGATTTTATTGTGTTCCATTTCTTCTTTTTGTTTTATTTTGACGACTAATTAACGTTGTTCACACTATAAGTAAATAATCCTAGAACCTCTTAATTACTCCGTTTGAAACTTGAAAGATACGGAGGAAAAAAAAGTAACAACATTAAATGAAAATAAAATAACTGTCAAAATAGTACGTATATCTTAATTAATAAAGATAAATATCTAATCATTTTTTTATACTTTTAAATATTGATATTTTTTTCACTTTGATGATTGTTCTTTCAATTTTTATAATAAGTGATCACACTTTTAATTTTTTTTTTCATTTGCGATGTTCGTTCCGCTGATCACTAGCTAAGTCATTAATCATTACTTATACAATAAGTATATACGGATAGAAAAATTAAACCGGAAGAATTAAATAAATTTATTTTCGCGAATAAATAGATTGTATTATTCATTTGTTCACGGGAATAAATTCATTTTGTTCTTTCTGTCGGCGGACAGAAGTACTCTTACTTATTGTTTCCCTCGAACAAAGGGTGCTAACATCTCTATAGCTTTAAGAAGGTTAAGAAAACAAGAAGAAATTCCATGACAATTAGTAATTCATTCATTGCCTCATTGGGTTTAAAATGGGAAGGTGCAAGTGTGATGATATTGGGAGGATTGCAGTATTTGTTGGGAAAGAGGCCGGGAGATTAATTTTGACTATGCATGCTTCACTTAATGATAAGTACTTAGTATTTACTTACACATGCATCAATGCTGAGTAAATGCAGCAGCAGCAGCATGCAGAAGTTTCATTATTCTCTAGGTTAAATTTCTTCCTTCGATTTTGAGAATACTTTGGAGAAGGGCTAATAGTAGTACGGAGTAATTGTTTATGCATGCATAATATTCAGCGATATACTAGTAGTATTAATTAACTGTTCTACTCTTCTGGGGTATCGTACTACTCCATTAAAGAAGGAGGATGTTTCCTTCAAACCCATAATTTAACAATTTCACTGAAAAACTTGCATTTTTTGAGTTTCTAGAATTTTCAGTGAGTTTCAAAATTCAAACGCAAGGATACTAGTACTAAAAAAACTACAAACACTAATAACCCATACTCACTCACTGTGTAAACGAGTCGAATTAACCGAATCAAAAAAAGAGCTACTCGAAACATTAAATTCATATTCGAATTCGAATTATATATAAAAAATTATTCTCAGATTCAACTCGACTTGAATATTTATTACTCGAATTCGATTCGACTCAGATCAAATTATATTCAAACTACTCGCAAATTTCAAATTCAAGCTCGAATTCGAGTCTCCACATAATAATTAGTTTTATAATTATAAATTGAATTTGTTATTTTACTTAGAATTGAGAAAATATATTTAGTATTACACTTTACAAATATAAAATCACAATTAAAATTAAAAATAAAACAAAATAATAATAATTAATTAACCTAATTTTATTTGATTTTGTATATATTATATGAGTATCTAATCGAATCTGTACTAATCGACTATGTATCGAATCACAATTAAGAATTTTAGTAGTTTGATTTTTAATCGACTCAAATATAATTTTGCTCAGATTTTACTCGTATTTTTATTCAAACTATTTTTTATATTCAGATTTGGATCATTTTGTTAACGAATCCGAGTCTCGCTCGCATTTTTTTAAGTTGAGTCTGAATCGGACATGAACTGTTTGGTTTGTTGACAGCCTTATGTGTAAGTTTTATTTCTATTTTTCTACAAAATATAAGACTATTTCTTTTTACGATAACACAAAAATTACACAATATTTTCAACTTTGTTGTCATATCATAACTGCACTAAACAATTAATACTTATAAATTTGGGATAAATATATAAAGAAATATTGTTGAAGAGGATGCTAAGGTGCATTGGATTGATGTGTAGCTTCTTATGAAACTTCCAATTGCTAATCTAAATCGGAAGGACGTTGATATTATGTGTTTCAACTTTCAATACATGTCTTTTATTAACAGAATATTTTCACGAGTAAATTTAATAGTTTCACAAGATCCTCTCTCACATAAGATAGACACTATTTACTACTCTTATGAAGAGTAACTTGTCGAACTATCAAATTTACTTGTAAAAATATCAATTCAATTAGATGGAATTTGTGATATTTGGTAGGAACATTAAATGCTTCATTTTATAAGGAACCATAATTAAAGATATTTATCCTTCTATTCAATTCTTTCGATTGTTGTTAATGATATTCAGGCTTAATAAAATTATAATTTTTTGACTACTTAAAAAATTTATAAAAAAAAATGTAAATAATTTTGATATTTTTATTTATAATTAATTTTGACATTATGCATGCTTGGTATTATTTTTTGAAATCGATTATATACATACAATATATTGTTACATATGCAATAAATTTATATCGATTAATTGTAAATATCGACATATGTGAATACATGAGATAGAAAAAAATTAAGAATAATTATACTCTAATTTATTCTATGTTATTGCTTAAATTTTCACCTAAGTATATAGTTATAAATTTATCAGACATATAAATTATATATATATATATATATATATATAGAGAATATGGAGTGTATACAAATGCGTGTAACTTTTAAAGTTATACTATTTCTACGATTGTAGAGTGATTTCACTCTATCGTAGATGACTCTTTCTACGATCGTAGAAGTAAAATCACTCTACGATCGTAGAAAAATGTAATTTTAAAAGCTATTACTGGCAATTTCATTCATTTTCTTATATATATATATATATATATATATATATATATATATATATATATAAAGAACAAAAGAAGAAGAAAGCTTTTAAGTTAAGTTTGGAAACAAATGGTGGACCACTATAATTACTGGTCCATTTACTTCATTCATTCTTAATCGGTGGAGCGTAGGTGGAGTTTTGATTACAATCTCCAGTACTGGTGTCAGTCCAGCCCCAAAAACTAGAAAATGGGGTTCTTTATATTTTCTAGCATTACACCACCATTATTCTATTTTTAGCTCTTACGTAATTAAGGATATATATATATATATGTATATATATATATATGTATTTACTTAATAAAATAAAATTGTCATGTTAGAAATGTACGTATCTTTTATTTCGGGACAAACAGTAGTATTATAAAAAGATATATGGCAACGTCTTATTTAGACAGTCTTGTTGTGAATTAAGTTGACACAAACCACACAATAATATGAAGAGATATAAAATAACACGATATTTAACGTGAAAAAATCTTTAAAAAAAATTACTAGTCAACCTTCAAATCTCCACTATATCAATATAATGAGTTTACAATAATTCTCCCAAGTTTTACGTCTTAAAACTTGAGATTCTACGATACCACGACAAGTTTTTGCACATACTAAATGTTGCAAAACCTTCTCGCTCACAGTACAACTTTTTTGTATGAAATTTAAAAGTTGTAAAAATAGTCTCCCTCACACAAACACAAAACACACTCACACTCACACTCAACTTTTAAGATGCTATACATGATTTTTGATTATACTACACTTCAACAACTAAATAAAAAATTCTATTTATAGAGTACAAACAAACCTGCTCTTCCTATTCAAAATAGGACGCCAACATATAATAAATATTCTATTAAAAATAGGACTCTCCCTTTCCATATAGCAATTATTTTCTGAATAAAATTGGAGGAGTAACCCAACCAATAGAAATAAATTTTCTTTAGAGTTCTCATATTATTTCCACTTAATTTTAATATGGCATCAATATAAAGATTAACAATTGCTCTAATCCCTCTCATTTCAATGCAGTGTGAACATTTTGCCAATGCTTTGACAAAGTCGTGCAATCCTACAGATATTACAGAATGAAGGAACGAGTATATATATTAGGTTTTACCAAGGCTTTTATGGAATTATAACCAAATGGATACAAGTTTGTAGCAGTAACCTTTTAAACTACTACACCTCCTTTGATCTTTTTCATCACATTTTTTTATTCACTTTCTTTTGGAGGTTAAAAAGTATTACATCTATTTTACTGTGTTGTGTTCGAGTATCAAATGTTGCATTTATAAGTTAAATAAATTGTATTTGAAATAAATAATTAATTATAATCAAAAAATAAAATTTTCAGATGCGTTTAATTTAATTTAATTTTAATTCTTGTATAAAATTTTCAGTGTACATTGAACATCGAAAGCTATTCCAAACAATTGTTCAATTAAGATAAACAAAAGTAGTTTGGGCAAGGTGTTTTTTTGAGGGCCCACATTATTCTAGTGTTCCTTAGCCAGCAGAGATTTCTCAAGGAAATTAACATCAGGAGACAAAGTAGGCCACAGATAATTTCCCAACACATTTAAGCCCCCATTGTTTAACCATATGGGAATCAATCATGTAACTATATTATAAGCAAATATACCTTTTAGTCTCAAGTACCATGTAGCTTTTTCACAGTCCAGAAGGACAAGTGCTGGGCAACTTTTGCCGTTTCCTGTTATCGGGTTGATTAGTATTTAGTTAAAACTATATATTTACTTAGATTCTTAATTATTGGATTAAGTCTTTTTTGTGTCTTAAGCACATATGATAGAACTAAAAGCATACAGCTAGTCACACTTAAAAGTGAAGACTCCTTAAAAGTGTTCCAAACAATGAACTTAATCATGTTTGGAAAATCCTTTTAGCTCTGTTTGAAGTGTCAAACACATTTTATAAGGCAAATCAACATATTATTAGCTAGATTGTTAGACAGTAGGTAGAAAATTAAAAGGTATCATTATGTTTTATTGTCGTGAAAAATGATAAACTATATTCGGTCTAGCTCCATGCTCAGCTCAACCATAATTCATTATCCATGCGACAACAATTTCCACTGAGAATCATGAAACTAATTGAGATGTAGGTTTGAGTTTCATCTTCATCCTCATTGTAATGAAGATTTGTTAGGATATACTTGTGCGAATTTATAAGTAAACCAACCGTAAGAAAAAATTTCATACTAAGTTAGGTAATGTAAGACATATTTTATTAGACCGTAAGACATAATTCCACACTAGTTGTAATGTTAGGTAACGTAGGACATAGTTTCATATCGGTTGCAAAGGCAACTTTGACGATGAGAGGTGGTATAGGCTTTAACTAATTCCTACCTACATCAAGTTTTTTTAAGGTGGACAAAACGGGCTAAATTTTGTATTATTGGCTCATTAATTGAGAGCCCATACATGTTTTGCAGGGTGAGAAACATAAACAGAGCGACTTGTAGAAACAGGTCTATCTAGAGGCCGAATAAAATACTCATAGATGTAATGAACGTCAAGATAGTATCACGCGAGGTCGTCAATTTTACAAAAGACAGGTGTATTGGTGCGAATTTCAAATTAAATTGTAATTAAGGGATAGTCAAATATCAGTCGCAAAGACAACTTGATGTGAAGTGGATGATAGAAGGAAAGTCTCACATACTTCACAATTGATATAAGCCTTAATTTGCCTTTACCCTGAATTGCTAGTTTTTTTAAGGCGGACGACAAAAATGGTTAAAGTTGATATCATATACCCTAATTGGAACCTTGCCAACATGAGAAAAAGTACATTTAGTTTACTCATTAAACCCTAATCTTTCATTGTTTTTTTTGTTTGAATGGTAGTGATCCTTGGTTGCTGATCTTAAGGCACACCCCCACACATCTCTAGTGCATTCAAGAGAGATCCCAAGATTAAAACTTAAAAAGTCAAGAAAAGAAGCAAACATTTTTGACCACTTCATTGTAGACTGTGTCGATCTATTTATATATAGTTCAAAATTTTGTACTATTTCTCACAGAACAGGAAGTGATAGCCCAATACAAGAAAAGAAGAAAAAGTAGGTAGAGTACACATGACTAATATAAACGAGGATGATGAAGTAATGAAAAGAAGCTCAATAAACAAGTAGTTTGATTAAGGACAAGAGAAGCCCATGTAAATCATTTGGTCACATGCATGGCTAGCTTAGGACGACATCATCCTTTACTGATCATCTGAACATGCTCATTGAGTCTCCTCCTAAAATAGAATATATATAAACCTAGCTAGGCTTTCAAAACAATCCCTCCTTCCTTTTTAAATATCCCTCCGACACAAATGATAGCATTACACTTCCCGGAGACTCTCTAGCAACAACTTAAGAATATGTACAACAAGTCTCAAAGAGAGAACTTTATCAATATTCAAATAAGAGATATTGAAGCTCAAGCAACTATTTCTTCTTCTCCAAAGTTTAAGTACTTATCTTCCATGAAGCTCTTTAATCGTTTTCGAAGGATTTTAATGGGGTTCAATTTTTCTTTCCCTTCTTCTAGAAGCCGGTCTCATGGAACGGCTGGGTCTGCTCCGAGGCGGCGATCATGTGACAGGCCTGATCCTCCAAAAACTTCATGCAGCTCATCATCATATTACTCATCTAATTCTCACTATAATGAATCAATTGCTGATTGTATTGAGTTCTTCAATAAGTCTTCCCAAGATGCTACATTTGATGATAGGAAATCTGATGTTATATATGGTGTGTGATCAAATATATGTATATATATATATATGTATATATATATAACTGGTGCACTGCGTACGACTTCTTTTATTTGTTTGTCTTTTCATATTGACCTTATTTACATTGGTTCAATATGATTTTGCTGCTTGTGATTTGGGATGAAAAGTCTCACAATGTAAAGACAAGTTTTTTGTGTTCTAGGTATGCTGTGCTCTTAATTAGAAAAATAAAGCATATTCTGCTTATGCCACACATTGTTGTAAGAATAAACTTTATATATGTATATCACATCTGTGCACCCAAAAGTAAGAAATTACATTGAAAAATTCAGACACTTGCTCAGTTGACACTCTTTTAAGTCAATAAAACAGAAAAAATTACTTTAGTGGCCTTTGACACACTTGAACATCTAATAAAATGCAAGGCATTGCATGTATTAGTAATCTTGATGAAGTAATGGCCGCGAGGAATTAAGTAGTTTTTTTTTATAATTATTATTAAATTACTTTTCCTATATATACTTGTAAAATTTGATGGGAATACCACTAATGCTTAGTAAAAATTTGAAGGACGTTGATTATTTTCATGTTATATATATATATATATATATATATATATATATATATATATATAGCTAGCTAGCTCATATATATTTTTGCAACATCGATGCTGCTACCTTTTTAATTTCCGAGAAAAAATCCCTCCGATCCTATGAGTGGGATCAATGGCTTCTTTTTATTCTTACTGAGCGAAGGATGCATAAATTTTGCTAGAGAATCGAGATGATGGATTCGCAAATTTTACGTATTGTTTCTTTTGAAAATCCACTTTTTCATGATTCAATATAGTAATAGTATTTGATCTGTTTTCACTTCAAAGTTTGTTGCATTGTTTTCAACGTACGTGCTTCACATGATCTTCATCAACCTCTGTCTTAATTAATCATCAATTGATTTTTGAAGTAGTACGTACTCTTCTTCTTGTTGGTTTAACTGTTGGAGCTGTCTCTTTCTCGTCCGTTTAAGCTCTTAATTGAAGTAGTACTCGTCTGCTGTATCACGTACTTTCATGTTTTCTATTTATTTATATATATAGTTAGTTTGTAACTATAAATAAAAATTACGTTGAGTGCATGCATATATATAAGGAAATTGAGACGTATATGAAATGAGATCGTAGATTTGAATTCGGGTATGTACAACCAGTTTGAAGTATGTGTACAGTTTCTTTTAGTATTCAATATATTAATTATCATAATTGTTACAAGTGTAGAACTTAAGTAGGAACAAATTTTTCTTTGAGTACGAATATATATATATATATAAGTGCGTCATACGAAAATCCTAATATTCTTTTAAGGAAAAAAAATAAGTTGATGCAAGTCTAGGGCAGTAAAAGAATTTATTTAATTAAAGTATATATACAAGGGCTAAGTTGGGTGCATGCTGCTTGCTTGTGAACTGAATTAATGGCATTATTCTAAAATAGGATTGCCATCTCTTACAGCTGAAACCAAAATGATTGCTTCTCCTGTAAAGCTAGCTTAAGTTCTTCATCAAATACTATTGGTGTAGCTTTATAATATTTTTAATTTTTTTATATATATATATATATATAATGTGATTGCTCAAACTTTTATTCCCTCTCCATCTGCTAAAGGAGCGTGGCCAGTGTCTCACATGCATTCTGACCTCACAAAATACTTGTTTTCATGTTTAAACAAAAAAATCCCTTTCTTTCTTTCTTTTTGTATTCTCCACACACACACACACACACTATTAGCCCCTTAGTGGGTTGACACATACTTGACATGCGGGACGCTCAAATAGCATATCAAATCAAGCCTTGACAATCAGCAAGGCACTGAGCAGCAGCGACAGGCAACAGCCAAGGCTATATGCGGCGTGGCAAGGACGATGTCAAGTAGCAAAAAAGCTTATGCGACGCTTTTAAGAAATCGATTTGACACTCGGCCATTTGGGCCAATGAGCAGTCTTGTGCAGCATTAGGCGACACTATGCAGCAGCTTGGCACATTGGGCAACAAATGGGCACATGTCAGAAAACTAGCAAATCTAGAGGGTTTGCATTATGCTTCCTCAGACAGGTCTGATGTCTAGTGCTGACAGTTTGAAAATTTTCATAAGTGCTACTATAGGGGAGGGGTACTCCGTGAAGGTTACCCGAGACCATGGGCAGGTGTCATAGGCGATGCGTGCGGGGCATTAGGACATTGTTGGGCTCCCTTCCAACAATGTCAAACATCAGATTGGTGGCTTGGATCGAATCAACCAAGATCGTTCATGAGCTGGGCATGAAGCAAAGAAGAACGCCATTGATGACGTTGGTCAGTGACACAAGGCGTTGGGTTTGGCATGTCAAGGCATGACATGGGTTGACACCCAGCATACAACAAGGCTGAAGCATGTGGACAGACGCATCGGACTGGACGTGCAAAACAAGACCGGGCAGCACCTTAGGCAAGTGCGTGGTCAGGTGGACATTCGGGCGAACTAGTTGGAAAAAGCATTTGATGGCACCATGTTGGGCAACTCGTGGGCTAGAGACATCAACAATGTGGGCAGACGCTGTGGACTAAGACATCAACAAGGATGGGTTGACACGGTGGGCTAATTGGGTTAGCTGGCTGGACCAAGACCAAACTGACAAGCAGTTGTGGGCGGTTACAGACCTCAGCCAACCTCCATACACATGACTGGCATGTCTCCAAAGATTCTGCAGATCGTGGGACGCGCACACTGCTAGTGGGCGATTAGTGAGCGATTATTATTCATAATCTTTGGTTTCTATTGGTGAATGTCTAGCAATTGGGGATGTCAACCGCGACTTAAATTTTATGCTTATATATAGATGTATCATGGGGCTTGGCTGACACGAAATCACCGATCAAGTGAGTCTTGCGACCTAATCGATTGTAATCCTTGTTATTGAGAGAGCAATAAGAAAAGGTTGGGACGTTGTCCTGTAAACAATGTGTCGACTTGTGTGTGTGGCTGTTTTATATAGACTGTGGTTTGTGTGAGTGATAGGTTGCTGACTGGTTGGGCGAACCAGTGCATCACAAGGAGGTCAAAGACGCGAAAAATTTGTGTCAGATTGTACACCTTGTGACAATTGGTATCAAAGCTTCATTAGCGAACGATGGCGAACACTCGGATCAATGAACTACATGAGAATTTGCAGGTGTTGGAGACTTATGTGGGAACTCGATTGGTTGGTGAAGAAGGTTCATTGGCAAACCAGTTCAGAGAATCAAATGCTCTACTAGAGAACCTTCGTGCTGAAGTTGCTGAGCATGTCATGGATTTCAACAAGAAGTTAGACGACATGGCTCTTGACGTGTTAGCTTTCACGAATCGCACCCTCGAAGTTTCTGAACGATTCGAAAGAATGTCTGAAGACATGGCACTGATCAAACGTATTGTGGCTGGTGGTTCAGCGAGCGGAGATGGACACCACCAGAAGTTGCGAGTCCTGAACCCAAGTCCTTTGGGGGCAGCCGAAATGCCAAGGAATTGGAAAATTTCCTGTGGGACATGGAGCAATACTTCGTGGCTGCCCACATCCTAGACCGAGAAAAAGTTACAATCATAAGCATGTACCTAACGGAAGATGCAAAGCTTTGGTGGCGAACTCGGACAGAGGATGATGTGAGTGCGGGCAGGCCAAAGATTGAGACGTGGGAAATTCTCAAGAAGGAATTGAAAGATCAGTTCCTACCCCTTAATACTTTGTGGCTGGCAAGAGATACCTTGAAGCATTTGAAGCAGACGGGATCTGTTCGGGAGTATGTGAAGGAATTTAGTTCTTTGATGTTGGACATCAAGAACATGTTTGAGGAAGACAAGCTGTTTAATTTTATTTCGGGTTTACAACAATGGGCACAGACTGAATTGCGTAGACAAGGTGTCAAAGACTTGCCTACAGCAATTGCAGCTGCTGATAGTCTAGTAGACTACAAGTGTGACGCCCCCAAAATAGGTCCATTCCATCCAACCCATTTTGAGTCGCTAAATACATGGTACAGAAATAACTACAACTTTATTATTACAACATATAAATCTGTGAGTTTAAATACGAGATATTGTCATAAAGACAATATCCACACGCAAATAAATCCCCATCATAATTATTGATACATTATTTTACAAAATGGTGAGGACTACTAAACAACTATCTCTAGAACCTTCATTCCATACCCCGACTAAGATACTCGCTACATTCTCGCCTCCCGAGAAGAAAAATGGAACAACAAGGAAAAGGGTGAGCTCAACTAGCCTTAAAGAAAAAGAATATTATGACTAAGATAATATACAACAAATTATCGTTAGTCTTCAACAGGGAAAAATCTAATAGAATACAATAGACAACAAATTTTAAATCAATATTCATAATGAAATAATAATTCATTAGAAGAGTTAAGTAGAGAATGCAAACTACTATCTTCTATATATGAATTTAAAAGTTCATCGTCGATATTTTATCCTGTAACATCAATCAATATATATCCGGAATCAAATATTTCATCTTTGCACTCTGGGCCAAAGATATTCATCATTGGTCATGTTCATCTAAACACTGCTCATCTTTGCACTCACGGCCAAAGATATTCTTCAGAAATCATTCATCTGCACTACTGTGCCAAAGATATTCAATAATATCATCATTTAAGATCGAGGATGATAAAAATATTTTTAAAGAAACGAATCTAGTGAAACAAAATGACAAGGATTAAGGATTAAGGATTTGTACTTTGTTTTATCCACGTCAAAAATACCTCAAAAATAATCATAGGTGTAAAATTCAAGAATGATCAAAACATGGATACAATCAAAGCTAGTATCCGAATAGATATTTTAGTATTTAAAAGAAAAATTTTCATTTTTCTATTGAATAGTGCCGTATTCGAGGATAGTGTCAGTATACGTGAATAGTGCCGTATTCGTGAATAATAACTCCGACACCAAAAGATAGAAATTCCACAAAAACATCTTCACGCTTCATGAATAGTACTCGTGAATAAGAATCGTGAATAAGAACTCATGAATAAGAACCCACATGAAAAAGTTCCAAATTTGATAAAAGTTCCAACCAATATTTCAAAGATAATGATATTGAAGAAATAATATCATTTGAGAAGAAAATAACATCCCTTACCTCGAAAAGACAAGATTTCTAATGAAACACGGGATATAGGCTATGACTTGAACTTGCACCAGATAAAGCAATACTCAAAGTATACTCAAAATACTCACAAGAATACGCCGATTATATAGAGAGAAAACTTGATTTACGGTGTGATTTTCAATTCTAACCCAAGACCCTATTTATAGGAAATTCGCTTGTAACACCAAAAAGCAGAAAATTGAATATAATAATATTATTTATAAACAAAATTCCTTAGCCCACCTTTGAAATCTGATTTCAGCCATAGCACATGTTAAATGAGGTTCACAAACTCACCAAAAACGTTTTTCTCAAAATAATTAATTAAAACTCCCAAAAATCAATTATTTCGTAACTCCGAAACTTTAATAATTCATAATAAATAGCCCTTTTATCAGAAAATTCGAATCTCGCGAGTTTTTATAGGAAATTCAATTCTCTACAACTTTGAAGAAGAAAGTTTTTCCAAATTCCAAACAGAAATTGACCGAAATCCACAAACGGACAATTTTACAGGCTATAATCAAATTTCAGTCAAGAAATGGGGTCCACCGACACACAAAACATGTGTTAATCATTTAATGTAAGAAGAATACTCTTCCTCCTCATATACTCATATATCCCACATTCATTATACAAATATCACCGTTAATATATTATTAAAATAATATATTTAAATGAATTATTTTATCAGAAAAAGATAAAATATTAATTTTTAACAATTGTCACATTAAAAATTTTCTCCATCTATATCCACATAAAATCAATATTTTCCTCATCATATAAATCAATAATTAATTATTCACAAATAATATTATGAGAATCACAAGATCTTGCAACTGTGCCGTTCTCGAGAAAGAGGGCTTTCAATAAAGATTTCTCTCTTCATGCCGCAATTAGGTGACCAAACCTCTCCTTAGACGTAACTTTCTAGACATTGCCAATAATGTTTTCTAATAATATTATTCAGATAATATGAATTATTGTCTGATAATGGAAAATAATTGTGTAATGACAATTTATCAAACAACAAAGAATATAAAATATCAACGCAACAATTATTGAATCAATAAAATAAAATACTCGAATAGTAATTCATTGTAACAATTATTGAGTAGTGCCTTTCACGTAAGAATCAATAATTGGTGCAATCTTGTGCTATCGCTCAACAACGCAGATTAGTGTGTTTTTAACCACCGGGTATTCCAACAAGATAATTCAGAATAACTACTACTAGTTATTTATAAACAACTTATATTTGTCGTTTTTTCTTCATCCAATCGCTTTCAGTTATGGGGCCCACAAAAGACTTCGTTGTCGTACGAATATTCCGAAAAGATTTAATATTCCACGACCAAACGAATATTCCCTAATAATAATGAATATTTTATCACCACTGCTTATTCGAAATATTTTAGCATTTTACCATAACTAACCACATTAATCAAATCCACCTTACTATTTCAAAATAATAAATAAAGGAAATTCCTTTTATTTAAAAAAATTTCGGGGTCTTACAACAAGTATTCGGTCCCAATGCTACCGATGGTAAAAAGAAGCAGATGGGTAAGAAAGAAAAAGGCGATTCTAAGGATGGCGCAAAGAAGGACATGAAGTTTAAGAAAGGTGGTGACAAGCGGTCCAAGCCTAAAAGTGATGGGCGATCCAAGGACAACAAAGCAAAAAGTTGCTTCATATGTGGAGGTCCCCATCGGATGAGAGAATGCCCAAAAAAGAGAAAGTGAATGCCCGATTGTAAATGACTTCGGATGAAGGAACATCGATGGTCCGAGAATGAGCCCTCGCAACCGTTGGGTGCTTTGTAGGACAAAAGAAAGGAAAAGACACCTACCCATGTGGATGATGATGTGTGTCGATTGGTTGTTAATGGCCGGAAGTGTTGGCCGTGGTAGACTTGGTGCTACCAACAACGTTATTCTTGAAAGCGGGTAATGACGATGAAGTTAAACTTGCAGGGAGAATGCAAGTAAGATCAAGGTCAGTGAATTTTGAGGCCGGACCAATTCGTGGTACTACGGTAAGGCAGATTTGAAGGTTGGTCTGTGGAAGAAAAGTGCGACGATGATGGTCGTTCCTTTGGATGATTTTGACCTCATCCTAGGAATGGAGTTTCTGATGTCGGCCAAATGTATGGTAATGCCTCATCTTAATGGATTCATGATCACAGATGAGAAGATGTCAGGATTTATGAATGTTATATACCCAAATTTGGAGAAGAAGGAAGGCAAACGGAAGGCTAGTTTGTTGTCTGCGGTGCAGCTCGAGTCTGGGCTTAAAAGAGGTGAAGAAACCTATTTGTGTGCTTTGATTGAGATCAAGCCTCGTGTAGTCAAAAAGTGCCGATATTATTCTTTGCTAAGGTCTTTGGATGATTTCAAGGATGTAATGCCTCCAGAACTACCAAAGACCCTTCCTCCAAGACGTGCTGTTGATCACAAGATTGAGTTGGAGCCGGGTACGAGACCCCCTGCCCAAGCCCCTTACCGAATGGGACCTGCTGAATTGACTGAGTTGAGAAAACAATTGGCTGACTTGTTGGAATCTGGCTTTCTTCGGCCATCAAAGGCTCCCTATGGTGCACCAGTGCTGTTTCAAAAGAAACAAGATGGCTCTATGAGAATGTGCGTCGACTATCAGGCATTGAACAAGGTTACTATCAAAAATAAGTATCCTATTCCAAATGTTGCTGATTTGTTCGACAGATTGTCTCGAGCCAAGTACTTCACAAAGTTGGACTTGAGGGCAGGTTATTGGCAAGTGAGGATTGCCGCTGGTGATGAAGCAAAAACTGCATGTGTGACAAGGTATGGTTCATACGAATTCCTTGTAATGCCGTTCGGCTTAACCAATGCTCCAGCAACATTTTGTAATCTTATGAGTAATGTCTTTTATGAATATCTAGAAAGGTTTGTTGTTGTTTATCTAGATGATATTGTGGTGTATAGTGAAACGTTAGAAGGTCATATTGAACATTTGAGATTGGTATTCCAAAAACTGAGGGAATATCAATTATATGTCAAAAAAGAAAAATGCGAGTTTTGCAGGGCAGAAGTCATGTTCCTTGGGCATTGGATTAGCCAAGGAAAAGTGTCAATGGACGAGAGAAAAGTCCAAGTTATTGTTGATTGGACTGCCCCTACAAAAGTTGCTGAGATGAGATCGTTTTTGGGACTAGCAAACTACTACAGAAAGTTTATCAAGGGCTACTCGAAGAAGGTGGCTCCTTTAACTGATTTGCTGAAGAAAGATGTGAAGTGGGACTGGTCAGCAGGCTGCAAAGAGACATTTGACAACTTAAAAGTGGCAGTGTCGTCGGAGCCCGTGTTGAGACTCCCTGACTTCGAGATTCCTTTTGAAGTACATACTGATACATCAGACAGAGCTATTGGCGGGGTGCTTGTGCAAGACAACCATCTAGTTGTCTATGAGAGCCGAAAACTGAAAGATGCTGAACAACGGTACAATACTCACGAGAAAGAAATGACTGCAGTGGTGCACTGTTTGGAAACATGGAAGCATTATCTTTTGGGCACAAAGTTTGTGGTGGTTACCGACAATGTAGCCAACACTTACTTCAAAACTCAGAAGAAGCTGACTCTGAAGCAGGCACGTTGGCAGGAATTCTTGGCAGAATTTGATTTTGTATGGGTGCATAAGCCGGGAATGCAGAATTTGGTTGCTAATGCATTGAGTCGAAAAGTTGTCCAGGAGTTTGTTACTGCTCTCACGGTGGTCGAGATGAGTACTGACAAGATACTGAGAAACAAATCCCAAAATGATCTTTGTTTACAAAAACTTCGATCACAAGTCAAGAGGGCTTGGTTCAAGATATTGGATCGAAGATGAGTTCTTTGTATGCAAAAGGCGGTGAGGGTTGTATGTTTCTTGTGGAGGGAAGTTAAGGAGACAAATCATGCATGAAACGCATGATTCAAAATGGGCTGGTCACCCAGCCATTGAGAGAATGCTAGCGTTGCTGTCTCGCTCGTACTACTGGCCAAAAATGGAGAATGACGTGGAGGCGTACGTCAAGTCTTGTATAGCCTGTCAAGTCGACAAACTTGAAAGAAAGAGTGAAGCAGGTTTGTTGCAGCCTCTTCCCATTCCTGACAAACCTTGACAATCGATCTCAATGGATTTCATTTCTGGGTTGCCGAAGGTTGACGAGATGAGATCAATCTTTGTAGTGGTTGATCGATTTTCCAAGTATGCGGTGTTCATCCCAGCATCACATGCTTGCACAGCAGATGTTGCTGCTGGACTATTCTTCAAAAATGTGGTAAAATATTTTGGGTTGCCGGAGAATATCATAAGTGATCGAGATTCTTGGTTTACGGGCAGATTTTGGACGACTTTGTTTGGCTTGGTTGGGTCTGAGTTGAAGTTCAGCACGGCAAATCATCCCCAAACATTTTGATGATCGAAAGGATGAATCGTTGCTTGCTCGAGGAGTATTCTGCGACACTATGTGGATTCGCAAGTCGAAAAAGCTGGTTAGAGTTGCTTGAACCAACACGATTCTACGCCACAACTTGCATCAATCTTTCTGATCGGTATGAGTCCTTTTGAGCTGAGCATGGGTTTTCAGCCAAGGACTCTGAATGATGTGGCGGTGCAGTGTACATGAGGTAGTTGTCCTGCTGCTTATCGATATGCAAGGACTAGAACAGAAATGCTTGAGGTAGCACGAGATAATCTGAGTAAGGCAGTGAGGAGGATGAAGAAGTATGCAGATGCACATCGACGGCCATTAGAGTTCAAAGTGGGAGACATGGTGTTGCTGAAGCTAACACCTCAGATTTGGAAGAAAATCAGTAGTAAAGCAGTGCATAGAGGATTGGTTCCCAAGTATGACGGCCCATTCGAAGTGCTAAAGAAAGTTGGGGCTGTGGCTTACAGACTGAAGCTTCCAGACAAATTAAAGATACATCCAACTTTCCATGTGAGTTACCTTAAGCCATTCCAGCAGGAACTGCTTGACGCTGGCAGAAAACAAGCCAAGAGGGCTCCGCCAGTGATCAGAAAGCAGTTTGACGAGGATGTTGAGAAGATTTTGGCTCATAAAATCGAAGGTATGAGCAAGAAAAATCGAAGGACCGACTACTTGGTTCATTGGAAAGGTGAAGATGAGGTAGATGCGAGTTGGGAAAGAGATGTGACTTTATGGCAGTTTGAAAAACAGGTTGCAGAGTATTGGGCACACCCGCCGATGAGGACGTCGGGCTCTTCTGGTGGGGGTGGTTTGTTAGCCCCTTAGTGGGTTGACACATACTTGGCATCTTGGGACGCCTTTCGAGATAAGATGTCAAGTCAAGCCTCGACAATCAACAAAGGCATCGATCGAAAAGGTGGCGGCTGCTGCGAAGCCAGGCGTGACGTGCGGCGGCATCTGCAGCGCGTTATCTTGCGCACGCCCGATAAATAAGTTTGACACTCGGCCATTTGGGCTAATAAGCGATCTTATCAGGCAAAGATTGGGCGACACTACGCGCGCAGACTTGACACATTGGGCAACAAATGGGCACATGTCAGAAAACTAGCAAATCTAGAAGGTTTGCATTATGCTTCCTCAGACAGGTCTGATGTCTAGTTCTGGCAATTTAGAAATTTTCATAAGTGCTACTATAGGGGAGGGGTACTCCGTGAAGGTTACCGGGACCGGCAAGGTGTGTCGTAGGCGATGCGCGTGCGGGCATTAGGACATTGTTGGGCTCCCTTCCAATAATGTCAAACATCAAATTGGTGGCTTGGATCGAATCAACCAAGATCGTTCATGAGTTGGGCATGAACAAGCAAGAACGCTGTTGGACAGACGTTGGACATGACACGGGCGTTGGGTTTGGCATGTCAAGGCATGGCATGGGTTGACACCCAACATGCAACAACAAGGTCAAGTATGTGGATGACGATCAGTGGACGTCTGAAAAAACAAGACCGGCAAGACTTTACCTTAAGCGAAGTGCGTGGTCAGGTGGACATTCGGGCGAACTAGTTGGACAAAGCATTTGATGGCACCATGTTGGGCAACTCGTGGGCTAGAGACATCAACAATGTGGGCAGACGCTGTGGACTAAGACATCAACAAGGATGGGTTGACACGGTGGGCTGATTGGGTTAATTTGGTGGATTCAAGACCAAGCCCGACAAGCGGTTGTGGTGATTCTGAGACCTTAGCCAACCTCCATGCACATGATTGACATATCTCCAGCAGTTGCAGATCATGGGGCGTGCACACCTGCTAGTGGGCAGTTAGTGAGCGATTCTTATTCATAATCTTTGGTTTCTATGGTGAATGTCCCGACAATTTGGGATGTCAATGCAATGACTAAATTTTGTATGCTTATATATAGATGTAGTACCAACCTCTACAACATGTGGCGGCTGGCTTATTCCTGAATCCCTTATTACATTGTAATATTATATTAATTATATATTGTTTCCTCCTGTAATATTATATTGTTATTATAATATTAATATATTATATTATTAATATGTAATATTATATTATTATACTACTAAATAAAATGTCAACTAAAAATCGTCAATGCAAAATTTAATCATTCACAATTAAAATTTTTGTGCAAAGGATTACTTATTATATGAAAATTAAATCTTCAATTCAGTTTTCTATAGTTAACTTAAAAAATTCTACTCTTAAAATTGAAATGATTTATGAAAATATTGAAAATAATAAAGGAATTTTTTTTAATATGAATGCCGCTACAACTTATAGCGGCTAGGCCTTTAAATTTTTCTTATTTCCTCGCTTTGGTCAAACTAAAGTAAAAAAGGCAAACACTAGCGAGGAAACAACAAAAATTTAAAGGCCTAGCTACTATAAGTTGTAGTGGCATGCATAAACAACGTTTAACGTTGTGTAAATGTGTCTAATCGATGACACTGCTAACCATGACGTTTCTAAGAGACCTATTACAACGTTTTTTAAACGTTACCAATTTTTTTTTTTCTACTAGTGTGAGACTTTCTTCAAATAAACTTTGATTTCTATAATATATTACCATGTGTATAGGAAATTGATATTTCCACATGAAAAAAATAATATTTTTATATGATTTCTCTCACATTAATAGCGAGTAGGTCCCATATTAATTTGAGAGAGATTAGTATAAAAATATTAATTTCCTATGTATATTCTATTTTTGAAGGTGACTGAAGCTGGTGGTTAGATAGATGGGCTTACATTTTTGTGTATGGGTCAACTATATAATATATAGGGATGGGCTCGTCTTCTGGTTACGACTTACGAGAGACATATATAGGATGAGAATGTTCACCTAGAAGCCCAACAACTAAAAGACTCCACCAATCTCCCTTGATAAATCCCAATGCAATAAAGACATATATATAAGCACATAGTAAAAATGAAAATGCAATCTGTATAATAATAATAATAAGAAGGATAATGTTAGGAATCTCAAAAAAATATTTTAAATGATATAATATTATTATATTAGTTGAGTAAATTATTTATAATTGTTTATATCATGAAGTACATTTTATCTTATTTAATACCACAATATTTGTGACAAAAAATTTAAAACTTTTAATTATAGACCTGACAATATAATTCAAAATAACAAAGAGTTGTATTTTCCTATTTGTTGCATTGTTTTGGTTTGTCAAAAGTTTTTTGCAAAATTATATGATAATTTTTTTTTGAATAAAGTGACCCTAAATAAATGAAAACCAACAAATTTTAGTTTATTACTCTCTTTCAACAATTTTAAATTAAAAAAAAAATCTAATCAAAATTGCAAATTATTATAATACTACGTTTGGATTTGAGTAATAAAAGTGAGAATAAAATGACTCATTTCTATGGAATGAAAAAAATTGTGTTTCGTTGCGATTAAAATGGATTGAACCATTTTTATTCCTCCTAAATTTATTTATTTTATTCATTGGGGGAGGGAGAGTATGAAATAACTCATTCTAATTAAAATGAAATGAATCATTCCACTATCTATTCCATTCCTTCAATCTGAACATAGCATAATAGTCATAATAATAAAATTAGTTCAATAATCTCAATAGCCTAATGTAAGACCCCAAGTTTTATAAATAAAGATGAATTTTCTATAAATATTATTTTTGAATATTATGGAATAATTTGATATAATATTATAGTTGTAGGTAATATTTATAAATTTTGTAAAGTAAGTGAAGTTGTTATAAAATATTCGTTTGGTGGAGAATATTCTTTTTTGTTTAGGAGAATATTAAAGACGACTATTTCAATCATTAGTGGACCCCACAACGGAAGTATTATCGTAGTTAGAAAACGACAAAATTATCTTTCTATAAAAATAACTACGTGAGGTGTTACCGTTAAAACCGTTGAACTACCGGTAGTAAAAGTCTACGATGAATCTGGCATGGGCTGCGTAAGTAGCAATCGTTATTGATTATTGATCTTTACGTGAGAAGTCACTCAACTATACTCAATTATTGCTACGATGAATTCACGTGATCATATCTCTTATATTATTGATTCAATTATTGTCACAAGATTATCTCAGATAATATGTTATATTATTAAATCAATAATTGAGACGACAGAGTTATAAATGATTAATAATTGTTGAAAGATTAAATATGTGTTGATTAAAATAAAATGATTTGTGGTAATATTTATTCAATCCTTGATGTATATAAAGAGTCATATGAGACGTTTGTGGTAAGTTTGGTTATTTTTATGGGGCCCATATGTCATCATCTAAGAAGTCTCTTCGTCAATAGTAATTACCTTTACCGGATGTCAAACCACTTGCTGCTTTTCATATTCAGAGCATCGAACCACTTGTCGTTTCACACATTCTGAGCGTCGAACCAATTGTCGTTTCACATTACTGGTGCGTCAAACCACTTTTCTTTTCACATCACTGTCGTCAAGCCACTTGCCTTTTCACATGGCAAGTCTTAAGCTAGAAATCTTCTATAAATAGAGGCCTAATGCTTCATTATTTTCACGAATTCATTCATGCTATAGAGAGAGAAGTAGAGAGAATAAGAGAAAGAAGAAGAGTATTTTGTTACTTACACTATCTGCGAGATTCAATCTCCTACTAAAGTAAAGGGTGTTATTCTTTCTTATTCAGCGAAGAGAACATTGTTATTCCATCGCTTATTATTCATTGGAATAACTCAGATCTGTGAGTTTAATTCTATACTTGGTGACATTCTTCTATTATTCATTGGAACATCCTATTCGTGTGTTTTACACGGACTGGTTCCGTCTTTTATTATTATTACATTGGAGCATCGTATGCGTGTGTTTTTACATCGGATCCGGTTCCGTCTTTATTATTATTACATTGGAACATCACCGCTCGTGTGTTTTACTGGCAGGACTGGTTCCATTCTTTATTATTTCGTTGGAATATATACTCAGTATGTTTTACGCAGGACCTAGTTCCGTTATTTATTATTCTACATTGGAATAACTCCGCTGCTATTCTATCGATGCATGGTGATTTCTTTTGTTATTCCATTTTTATTATACTCGGTTGGTTAAAACTTTGACTTATACTCCATGAAATTAGTTGAATATCCTCGATATTCAAGCGCTTCATCCAAAGATCCTTTCATGAAAATATTCTTCTAAGTATTCTTGAATTTTACTTTCTACAAAGCGAATCGATTGTCGATTTGGATGTTATTGGTTCTGGATAAATTAATTCTTGAACTTGTTTTATTGAATTCTTATATCATTGTCATCATCCTCATGTTTATATTATGTTGAAAGTCATCTCATGGCTGTGGTGCATAGATGGACTTGGTATGATTATGACCTGAGGATTATTGATGTAATCATTAATCGTAATGTTACAAATGATGTGGTAAAAATCCTCATTGGCCGTAGTGCATTGATGGACAATTGTTGACATGATCATGACCATTAATGAATACACAAATATTCTTGGCCCGTAGTGCGTGGATAATTGTGGTCGTGATACTAAAGAATATCATCGTCAGTAGTGCGGGGGTGATTCGATGATGTGGAATATTTATTAAAGTGAGTCTCAAATTTATAATGATGATGAAAAATCTTTTAAATCATAAAAGATAGTAGATTTTATTTTCTACTTGACTCTTTTAATAGATTGCTGGTTCCGCTGCAGTTAAACTTGATGTTTATTAAGGCTAATGATAATTTTTCTGCATTATCTTAGTCATAATATTTCTTCTTTGGGCTAGTTGAAATTTCACCCTTTCTTTCATTCGTTCTCTTCTTGAAATGAGAATATAAATTTGACGCAGAGTCGGGAGCGGAGTAATGGGTCAGGAGGATAGCATTAGTAGTCCTCACTATTACGTGAAATAGTGTGATAATAATTGTAATGAGGACTTTTTGAGTTTGTATAATCTCTAGTAGACAATATTTGGGTATTCAAACTCGCGGTTTATGTTTTGTCGTATTATACCTATGCGGTTGTATTAGTAAACAGTATTTGAATTACATGCACTACGATATCTGGCGATCCAAGAGATGAGTGATGATACCTAATTTCAAAAAGGCCACACCTAAACCCAAAAAAGAAAAAGAAAAGAAAAAGTGAATACAAAATTCTCATTGCTCATTTCAAATCATCTTAGCTTCCGATTAAGATGTATTCATATTTTCTTAGCATTTTTTTATTAGAAATTACTTATTGAACTTATTATACTAATTTAGATAGTAATCAACTAAATATTTAAGGACCATACAAATCTCCCTTCCTATTTTCTTGGTTAGTGATATAGTGTTATTGATAATTTATCTTCCACTTTATTTTTATTTTCCCTTTTCAGTGGTTTTGTAAAGTGTGAAAATGAAAATTCAGTTTTGAAATTTAACTTTTTAGGTCCGTTGGGGAACAACTTATAAGTTGGTTTTCACCGATAAGGTGTTTAACAACTACTTATTTTTTGACTTATAAATTCAGTTTTAAGTAAAAAAAGAAGTAATTATTTGTGACTTATTTAAATATGACTTATAAATTATTTTAAAATAGGTTAATTTGAGCAAAATGTAATATCTATTTTATCACTCTTCTATTTTGCTCCTCTTTTTATTAATATTATTTTTAATAATTTTTATATTTATTTTAACTTATAAATCATTATGAAACAAAAACCTCCGTAACTTGTTTTAACTTATAAAACTAAAATTCATTTTAAAACAAGTCGTATCAATCAAATATTAAAAAAAAAGAAATATTGTTTTACTCATTTGGCTCAGCAATCGTTCAGCACCTCGGCTCTGACCAAAAGACATCTCCTCTGTATTCGTCTCTCAAAAACAGAATAGACGCACCATTTTCTCCTCAACTGTTTCTGCTCCGATTCCTCGAAAATGGTAAGATTTTATTTTATTCTCTTCCAGATACAGTAATAAAGTTTTGCTTCTGAAATTCTCATTCCGATTTGGGATTTTTTTATATATATTGTGAATGGCAGATCCGATTCATATTGCTTCAGAACAGGCAGGGGAAGACTCGTCTCGCCAAGTATTACATTCCTCTAGAGGAATCCGAGAAGCACAAAGTTGAATACGAGGTGAATACATTGAAAGCATAAATAATCTTTTCTATTTTTGTTTTAGTTTTTGGTTCGTTTGATTAATTTATCTAGCTCTATTTCTGCTCATAATTTTGTAAAATAGTCTAGGGCTCTGAATTTACTTTTTTATCTTTAGGTTCATCGGTTGGTTGTGAATAGAGATCCCAAGTTCACAAATTTCGTTGAGGTAAGTGAATATTACAATATATCTTAGTTGATTAAGTTTTTAGTTAGCTTTGGTTGTGAATTAATATCTAATTCACTTATTAGTCCTTGGATCTGCACTCCAATTTATGTAATTGTGCCTCTTTCTTGAATAATTTGTGATTTTGTTCTCTGTTACATTAATGGTACTGGTTTTTTCTGTAACTACATGGTACATCTTGTGTTCAAGATAAACCCTACAAGTATTTTGGTTAAATACAATGATTCTCGCTAAGAATGTATTTACTTATTATTTTTTCTTGATTGGATTGGTAGCTTTGAGATTCTTGCATATGTGAAAAATTCAAGCCTTTTGTGATTTCAAAATTGTTTTTTTGATGGATGTACACCTTTGTTGGTAGCTTAACTTTACATTTAGTTTTAGAGCAAAAAAGACTTTTGAAGTGGAGGTTAAATAACGATAAAATCTGGAACACTAAGAAGCAGGGGTGTGCCAAACCCCTACAGCTTCACTTGCTTTTGGTGTGCCAGGGTGTGCTGCTGTAGCGGGGTGATGCAAGACAGATTTAGGATGAAGAATTAATAGAAAATAAACTAGGATTTAAACTCCACATATAAACCACTAAAATCTCTCAAGTGTATCAACTCCACGTATCAATACTAAGATGGATAAAATACCTCTATGATAGGATACTTCTACGGTATAAATAAAATAATCAACTTCAATATCAATAGTATGTAGTCTCAAATGACTTGTGGGGATTACATCACTATTTAAATAGACACAAAACTCAAATATTACTTGAAAAATAATAAAAGTACTAAACAACTAAAATACCCTTATTAATAATTCCTAATCACTAATTAATATCCTAAATCCTCACTAATAAATAAAATACATAAATTTTATCAACTACTTTTATATTAAACATAATAGAAACTCCAAATAATAAATATAAAAAATCTCTTCTTTTTCTTTGTTCTTGTCTTGGAGTCCCCATCAATATTTTTGCTAGATGTGAGATAAACTGCATAAATCCTTTTGACTTGGCTTGGCTTGCTCTAAAGCTATAGTTTTCCTTTCAACACTTGAAAAAGATAATCACAATGTAGTTGGAAGGGTTGTGGCAGTGAATCAATTCTACTGGTATTTTTGTCAGTTATCTCAGCAATCAAACATACCCTTTATACTTAAAAAGTCATAGATAAATACTTTTATTGCTGACAATTCATGTTCTGTTTTCCTTAATGTCGCCGTTTACTGTGCAAGAGTAATATGTGTGAGACTTTGTCTTATTCCTGATTTTGTCTTTTCAGAGTAAGTTTTTTTCTGTTTCTTTGTCTGAGAATAAAGCAAAGTTATTTGCTCATGCTCTTGGCTTGGACTGTTTTTGAACTATATTTTCTGGTTTTCAACATATCTAATAGCTGTTCTGATTGATTTCTCATTGAAAATATTTCGTAATAGCTGTAGTATTGGTCGTCCAATTACTGAGTTGCATTTCATGCTTGCTCTTGCAGTTTCGTACCCACAAGGTCATCTACAGGCGATATGCTGGATTATTTTTCTCACTGTGTGTTGATATAACAGATAATGAATTAGCATATTTAGAGTGCATTCACTTGTTTGTGGAGATATTGGATCACTTCTTTAGCAATGTGTGTGAGCTAGATTTGGTATTTAACTTTCACAAGGTTTGACACTATCTAGATTCTTTCCCTTCCATTTCTGATTGCCGTTTATGTTATCTGCAAGACTGCAGTAGCTATTTTTATTTTGTTGTGCCATCCTTAATTTTACTTTCTAGAGAAGAAAATTATCTAATTGTCAACTGTATCTCTTGCATTAATAATTATCATGTTATATTCCTTAATGAGTAAATGGCCTGAAAAGACTCTGCTTACTGTTTGGTGGTCAACTTTACTGCATCTTTGGTTTACAATTAGTAGTGCCCTTTATGTTGTCTTACTTAATTGATAGTCATTACCTATGTGTGCTGATATCATAATGCAATGAATTGATATTATTCTAGTTACATTTGGACTACCCTTTTTGAGAAGAGTAAAAGTTTTGAGGCCCCCCCCCCCTCCCTCCCTCTCTTATTTTTTTCATACACCAGGATTTAATGCCATGTTCTATTTGTTTAGATACATAATGCATTGGTGCCAGCTTCATTTGCCTATCGTTTGCTTTCGGCTCTTCTTGCTTTCTTTTCTTTGCTTTCAGTTCTTTGCAACAAATGCTGCTCTTGCCTTCAGCTTCATTTGCTTATCATTTGTCTGGTTATTCACAGATAACAAAGAAACTTCTGCTTATTGTTATAACTGTACTATAGCCAAATGCATACATTATCATTGATTATTCAATCGTTTTGCTATTGCTTGACGTGGTTCCTATTTTTGGTAAAGGTATATCTGATTCTGGACGAGTTCATTCTTGCTGGGGAACTCCAAGAAACAAGCAAGAAGGTACGAACTGTATTCATCATACTTGGCAGTTCATTTCTAATACCATGGTTGCTTGTTTAATTTTGTACATAGCAAAGGCATTTGACTCTTAGTTTTTTGCTTTAATCTGCAGGCAATCATAGAAAGAATGGGGGAATTAGAAAAGCAGGAGTGATAATCAAAGGACGAAGATACATGTGGTGTATATAGGGGGGCAATTGCCCCTCTAAATATTTTGGCAAGATACATGTGGTATATATAGCTGCTCTAGTTTCCCAAATTTACAATTTGTATTAAATTTCTATCAAGACTTTTATCCCCATATCCTCGACATATTGTTTTATATTGTCATTTGTTTTGAAACTTGATCCCTTTTGTATTCAACGCTAGCCTTCATTATACTTGATCCCATTTGATAAAATTGCTACATGTGTTTGAGAATGGGAAGATGATAGTTTCATTATAATATCATTGAATAAGTAGTAGGTTAAGCTTGTTACCTCAATGATTGATATGTTGTATCAAACCAACACTTGTTTTCAATACTACCTCCTTTAGAGCACTTGGTTTTGTAGTTTTCAAAGGCAAGCGCTCTTATATATATGAAATGGTAATTATTATTATATAAAAAAAAAAATAAGAGAGATGATTACAAAAATTAATTTTAATATAAACTTTATAGAACATTTCTAAAGTCAGAAATAAAAATATATTCTTTTGTCCGAATAAATACCTCATTTTTTAACATTTATTATTGTTTATCCATCTTTTTTTTTTTCTTGGTTAGAGTATTGAAATTGTCAAATCATTTTTTGTCAAAAAGGCCAATTAAAAAGATAATGACTTTATTCGGTATATAATCCAAAATTTAAAGTAAATGGTGCAAAGGAAAATTAGTTTGAACAAATAATTATATTATATAAAAATATGTAAAGGATAACGGGGTGGTCCTCGAAGTCTTGCATTTCAATATGTAATATAATACAAATTCATAATATCTGGAAATTAGAGCAACTATATAATTTTTTTGGCAAAAATATAAGAGGGCCAAATTGCCCCCATCATAGTCAAAATGTATGTGGCTTCTCCCTTGCAAGGCCCTATGCCAAACCTTTTGTTGATTCTCTCTTGGACTCTAGAGGCGCTCATTGCACAGCAACTGCAACGACGATGCACCATCAGGACGGAATATGCCTCCGTTATGATGATGATGGTACTTTGCACCCTGCTTGGGGGCGGCGATAATGATGTATTGGAAACAAACTGCTGCTGTTGCTGTTGAAGCGAGACTGGAATATACCTGGGGCCAAGAACTTCCAGTTGATGACCGTACTGCATAATGCAAGGAGATTCTTGTCTGCCGTTTTGCCAGTTAGTAATATGTGCAGCAGCAAATTCCCCACGCTTGTGCGGTGCTGCAAGTTGAGCTGCCCAAAACCGTTGTTGCTGCTGCTGAAGCTGTTTTGGAAAGACTGTTGTCATAATAGATGAAGGAAAAGCGCCAGAAACTGAGTTGCTTAAATATGAAGGCAGTTGTATCTGGACCTGAAATCAATGATGGCAACATACTAGCATATTATGCTTTGATGATGAACAAGACATGTAAAAAAACCAGCATTTATAATAAATCAATGGGAATAGAAACCTATGGTAGCTTAGTATCTTATATTTATCTTTTGATGTCGAGTTTTTAATGACTAACTGATTAAAATCATGAAGGTGGTAGTTGTAGAGTTAGAATTCCACATAAGCTGCCAAACTAGCTCAGTCAATCTCATGTAAATAGTAACTGGATGCTCTCACAAAAGAAGTTCATCACTTTTTTTTAACCCCATTATAAAAAATAAAAATAACAAGAATAATAAAATTATTTTGATCAAAAACAGAAAACAGGTAGGTTTACATCAGTAAGTAAATTGGTAGGGAGAAAGAATAGGAGAGAAATAGATGCAAACTGATAGTTTAGTTTGATTATAATCAGTATTACAATGCAAACTTACAAGGTCAAAGTAAAAAAGAAAGAAAAATCACCTTCTGTGGTGCTCCTGAAGCTGAATGATGGTCAAGATAAGTGGAGACATGATGATTTTGGGGAAGAGATATTGGCATGGTTGTATGATTCTGTGGAAATGTATGCAGGTAAGGAACATGATATTGTGTTGATGGTTCCAGTCCAGGTCCATTTCCTGGTCTATCAACAACACCTTTAGCTTCCACCCCACAACCTCCAGACGGCAAAGACAAGAAATTGAAACTCTGCCGAAATCAAAATCTGTTCAGAACCAGCAGGTAAGATGAAAAGCATGAATGGCTAAAGGCTTTACCTGCTTCTGTGAAACATATGGCCCAGAAGTCATAGAAGCCTGTTGTTGATCTTCAAGAAGCCTCTTATGCAATAAAATTGCGTTGTTGACTTCGTTTAGGCTTTTATCAGCAGCAGAACGGGCTACGCCAATGGTAGAGACAACTCCAGTTGAACCATTTTTTATCACCACTTGTAGCTTGTTGGCTTCTGAAGCTCCTTGCTTTAATCCTTCGTGTGTTGTCAGTTGAGTAGGCTGCAAAGGTGAACTGGCTTTCCCCTCAGTAATCTGTAAGACCTTAATAAGACGACTGATGTAAACATGAGCAGAGCATTTCTTCCAGGATTTCTTTGCATCAATGGGAGGTCTAGCTTCCTGTTTATCAGCAACAGACAATCGATTCAGGTACGGATATAGACCAGACTGAAAGTCTATGAGCAGCCATTGTGAACGCTAGTATACCTTTTCAGCTAAAACAGCATTTCCTGCAGAACAAGGTCTTGCGGTACTAGTAGAATTATCAAGCCAAGCCGGAAGTTTAGCAGCAGAGAACCTGAAATACTTTATGCATGAGATGGAAAAAACAGAATTATTTTTCTAACCACATGTCAGATAAATTAGAAAGAGAATTACTTTACAGAAGGTCCCTGCCTTTCAGCATTATGTAATCCTGTTGAAGACAACCCTGGCCATAACCCTGACCCTATTTATGAAAGTATCGAAGTTCATCCCAATTTCAGCATATTGATACCAGAAATATACATTACCAGTCAGCATATATAAATAACTTTCTTAAATAAAGGGAAAAGTGTACCATAGTTTTTTGTAATCCTTGATGGTAGGTTGTAGCTCATGATGACTCCTGAAATCTGCAACCTAGAAAACAATATGAAGCCATCACTTATTAACTGGTGCTATATACATTATAAATGTGTAATAAAATCTGAGAGATGAAACATACGGATCCAACATCAATCTCTTTGTTTTTGTCAGAATCCATGTTTAAGTCGTGCAAGGACTGATTCAACCTGCCAAATGAGGGATAACAGATGAAATCATAAGCAAAGAGAAACCAGGGAAGTAAGCATGGAGCCAAGTAGAAGGTACCCACCCAGTTCCCCAGCTTCGCTCAGAACAATTGAGAGCAGCAGAACTGCTCGACTGCCTCTCACTGGCAGGTGTTGACTTGGAGAAGAGAGAAGAAACAGCTGGATAATTAGATTTTGGAATGTAACTCTGTAATTCCATAGGGAACTGTTTACTTGTTTGCAACTCAAGCACTATTCCTTGGTTTGAGTTTTGGATCTCCACAGTTTCTCCAGCTGAGCCTTCTATGTTTGATGACTGTGGGGCAGCCTCAGCCTCGGTGGTGGGGTAAACGATCTTTGAGTCCTTTTCGACTTCTGGAAGTGCAGAATTCGAACACAGTACATTTTAACAATCTACCAACAAGGGAATAAACAAAAAGGAAATAGAAACAGACGAATAGAACTCTCTGTGCTTCAGATAAAGCCGAACCAAAAGCATGGACAAACATAAGAATGAAGCAAACCTTTAAACACAGGCATAGAATTCTCTGCTTCTGGCAACGCCAAAGATTTTGCTTTAGACGGTTTACCATCCAAGTCGATCTTGTGCGTGTTTTCAGTGTCTGAGAACATTCCAGCCAATGCATACAAAGTCTCCACAACTTCTTCCTCATCTTTACTAATTGACCTTATAGTGGCCTGTCCTGGAGAGCCTTTGGATTCTTCAGGATGCTGCAGACGTCCAATTATCAAACTGCAAATGCTCTACTAAACGTAGTAAAATACAAAAAGTGATGTATAGGTGCTTGAAATGACTACCTACCTTCAATTTGGATTTCTTCACCCTGTCCTTTCTTAGTAGTTCAACCCCATTGGCAGTATGGTTCAGTTTTCTTGATTCTGGAAATGGTGGAGAAACAGATTCTTGAGTGCGCTTCTTAATAGCTGTAAACATAAACCAACCAAAATTAATCCAGCATTACAGCCCAAAATCTTTCAAATATTGATTTCTTTTTCATCTTTTACTCTTTAAAAAATCTTCTGCTTCAGTAAAAGGCTCAAATTTTACTCAAAAGGTAATGTTTGCATTAGTTTAGAAAAGGAATTTAAATCCCAATGCAACCTTGAAATTAGGATAACAAAACTTGAATGTGTTCTATCGAAGAAAGAGAATCTCACATGGCAGAAGAATAAGAAGGAAAAATAAAAAAAGAATTCAACCATGAAATAAGTTTTACAAACTTAAAAATATTCAATTGAAGAGGGGGAATCTCACATGTCTGAAGAAATTAGAATAAGAAAAAAACAAAAAGAAGGCAAATAAAGTATAAGATAAAGAAACTCCCCAGAAAAACCCACAAAATAGAACCCAACTACAATCTGTGGGCTCCTACTTTAATCAATAGAGCAAATCAAAACAAACATTTCTATTGACAATTAAAATCTCCTCTCATTACAGGTTCTGGAATTACATACCTGATCTTAGCTTCCGAGGAACAGAGGCGTGATCAACTGTATTGCCGTCATCAAAAAACTAAATTAAACAACACAAGAGAGAAAAAGAATCAACCCCAATTAATAACCTGAAGTAAATACATAAAATCTCATAACTTAATCTGATTAACTAAATAATAAATTAATTACCTTTTTGGGTAGCTTAAATCTCTTGCTGGTACTATTTCGGAGACAAAATTCATCCTCTCCATCAGATTGAACAGAAGCCATTTCACAATCAGAATTGTTTGAGCAAACTCTTCCCACAAAACTCAATCTTCTCACTTTCTCTCTCTTCAATTTCTTACAATCCAGACCTTCAATTCACATCACAGGAAAAACAAGAATATGAGAGATAACTACAGAGAAACGGTGAAAGAAGAAGAAACAGAAAGAACAACCGAAAAAGAGATGGTGAAAGACAGGCATTATCTACAAAAATTCTTTTACCAATAAAACCAAATAGGCAAATACCAGTACTGTATATGAACAAGAATATACAGATAAAGACAAAGACAACCCATTAAATGAGACACTTAAATATTTTAGTAAATGAAAGAAATAAATAATCCGATTAATTACGAACCAGATTGCTTAATGATCTGTCCGTTAGCAGACGAGAACCGACTGGCTTTTACACGCCTTACGTCTCGAGTCTTGTCCATTTCTGTGAAAACAAGAGGAAAACTGACATCTAATTAAAATTAAATTCAATCGATGGCTCAAATTAATCAAACCCAATTTCCAAAAAATGAATCTTTATGATTTTTACTCTATCTACTCTTTCTCTTCTCTTCTTTTCTCTCTCTACAAATCAGGAATCTGAGACAAAACGTGGAATGAAGTGAAGAGAAAACTGAGAAGAAGAACTGAAAGCGAGTTGGTCGGCGAGAGGATGGAATGCTTAGCTTTGGAGTCGCATTTGGTTTGGTTTTTAGCGGATAGTTCGTCGGAAAGTTGAGAGAGAAAATAGGGGGAGGATTTGGGTTTTTTCTTAATTACACGTATCTGTATCTATATCCCTATATATAGACAATATTAGAGATAGGTAAAAGAGAAGAAGATGGATCAATTTAGTTGGCAGATATATCTACATGCATTTTACTTTCTCTCTTTTTTTCTCTATATTTGCGACTGCTTTTATTCTCTCTCTAACATGTGTATTTGAGCTTTCACCAAGAAGATAATCGAATGAAGCAAAAAAATGGTGAAAGGAAGGAGTTAGAGACAAAAAGTTACCAAAAGTGAAGAAAGAAAAGCTAATTCGTCCTTTTTGCTCAGAGAATCAGGTTCTTCACAAACTAAAGCACTTGTTACTCTGTGTATTAGAGAGAGAAAAACAGGGCATGCAAGAAATTCACAACAAAGAATAAAAGCTGAAGAAAAAAGGTTTGAGATCAAACATACAGTTGATCCTTTCAATAAAAATTACTTAATAAAAATACCCAATTGCTCATGAAATTTCTAGAACAAACCCCATATTTTAGAAACCAATTTTTATATAATACCCACACAAACGTCTTATAATATTCCCATATCAGATAGAACTTAGAAGAACCGTTCATTCTTCAGATCTTTGAGAACCCATTAAAACAAAAAGCAATTTCACCATTGAAGAAAAACAGAACATCAGATAAAAACCAGCTGAAAATACATTATATATATATATATATCATATAGTAAATCAATCAAGAAAAGATGTACAGAAATCGACAATTTACAATTCCCAAAGGTAAAAATTAATGGTTACATTTAAATGAAGTCCATTCTCTTTCAGTCTCTCTCTCCTCACAGATGGAATAACTGAAGAAGCTCTAGCCTCTGCAAAATCGGGTTCAAAATGAATGCATCTCACTCTCTCTCTCTCTCAACATTTTATCCCCTCCTAGCAGTAGGAGTAGTTATTATAGAATTCCCAGTGTTGCGTCATTATATGATCGACGGCTTTGATGCGACGAGCTATAACAACCCTTGGATCAATCCATGGAATATAAAACAGTGAAGTACTACGTGTCATCCACGTCAGAAAAGCAGCTCTTTGGCGAGAGCAAACAAATGCCAGCGTGTAATTAATCTGAATCCAGTTGGACGGTCCAGATTTGTTGATCAAAAAGTGGGGTGTTATCCACCGTCGATTGGATTCTCGTTTTAGGCATGAAATATGTTTATTTCATTGATCGCGTAAGTATAAATGAACGTGAAAACACGACCGATTCCAGTATAGTATTTCAGTGGATAGACGGCTACGCGCCGGGAAGAGGCGTGAGTGAGTTTGTCGACGGAGGGACAGAATCGGCGAGGAGCTGGGGGAGGGGAAGAGACGGCGATGATTTGGTTGAGTGGGGTATGTAAGTAATGATTTGATATTCTGCAACTCGGTGGGGCAGTCATGTATTGTGCGTGATATAGGAGTTGAAAATTACCAATGGGTCCTTGCTTTGATACATAAATGGCATTTGTATCCCAAGGGAGGCTCGTGACAACACCACGATGAAGGTTATGATGATAGAGCGTCGATATGATGAAGGTAATATATATATTAAATTGACAAGTGAAGAAGAGATTTAGACAAAAAATTAGACTGCGTATATTATTTTTTGTATTTTGAGGGATAAGTATTAAAAAAAAAATTAGACTACGTGAATAAATATTAATCATATTTTTAAGAAAATATATAAAGTATTATAATTTTTATCGATTATCGTATAATAAATTTTTGTAATTATAATTGTCATACAAAATTTAACAATATATATTAAAACTCAAATAAAAATTTTAAAAATATGTTGTGCTTGGATCACTTCATTATAAGTTTAGTGCTACATCTCATACTATAAAAGTTTTTATAATTATAATTTGTCATATAAAATTTATGACGATATAATTTTTTCTATAATACTCAAAACATTAAAATCCACTTGCCTCAAATTAATATGTTGTGCTTGGATCACTCCATTAAAAGTTAGCACTGCTACATTTTCTTATATTTATTTTTCAGTTACAATAAGAGCTTCATTTCATTCAGAGTCCTTTATATTAGGAGAAATGAAATTATAATCTGATATTTATTTTTTTCAATAAATCAAAACCTAAAAGCTGCTGAACCGAAATCTTATCAAATGTCTACTACACTACATAAGCCATTTAAGTACATAGGAAATGAGAACTTGACAGCTTATTAATGGTATCCATAAGACTTATTATGAATTATTTTTTTGAAATGAAATGATCCCGAAAAAGTCAATAAATCAAAACCTAAAATGAACCGAAATCTTATCAAAGGTCTACTACTACATAAGCCATTTGAGTACATAGGAAATTATGAAGCTTATTAATGTATAAGATTCTTGCCACATATAAGTCCTGTTCCTCTAGACTGTGTCCTGATTCCTGCCCTTTTAGAAGACTAACCCAACAATGCTAACAAAAACAAACATCATAAAATAAAATTACCAAGGGAACATTTTGATTACAGCATCTATGAACTTCATACAATCACCAGATAAAAACACAAGAACATTCTCCTGAATGAACTTCATTTTAATACTAAAGGCATCAAGAAATTAATATTCATTTCAAATACACAAAAAATGAAACATTGAAGAAATTCCATCTTCAAAACAATAACAATCATTAGAGAATTGCATCCTAAAAATAAGAAAACTTCCAACACACTCGATCTTCATAGTAAATGATAGTTATACATTGCCAAGTTAATATAACTAACAAACAATCATGTGGTTAGCTTATATATCTACCTAACAAAAAATGCATCCCTAACTTTACATGAAACCAACGTTCTTCCCGATGCTTGTGAGAATATTAAACAAGCATTCTAAAATCTAAAATAAGTTAACATACGAAGACCACAATTCCTCATACCGCAGTTATACGTTTGCAGCAGACGAGTTTTCCCCATTTCTTGACAAAAGCTTTTCGAGTCACACAACTCCAGAGGGAAGGCGTAGGACAAGCTGACCGCCCAAAACACTGCAATCAAAAGACTAATTTTCTTCAACTAAACGCTGGGGAAAGTAAAATAGAGATGGCTCTTTGCATAATAGAAGCTAACACCTCACCTTTTTACATAGTAATAGCAGAAATCTGCCAGAATAAATGTTTGGACAATTTCAGAAAGAAGGACCATAGAAGGCCACAAACCATAACCTAAGGCTGTTAACAAGTGTCCCCTAGTATCAAGAACCTGTATTAAAGAAGGAAAAAAGACATAATATGTGATTATATATGTGTAATGCAGCCAGAACCTTTACTGATGTCAAAAACATAGAATGGTATCACAATTAAAAATATAGATGAAGCCTTTCAGGCATACATTGACTATTTGCTAACATAACAAACAGAGTTGCATACGTATAATATGGCACAATAAAAGTGTATCTCAAAGGTCAATGTCCATACCTTATATGCTACAAAAAGAACCCAATTTGATTCTCTTTTGAGATAATCTAGAAATCAAAATTGTATATGATTTCTGTTTTCTTTAATCTTCAGAAAGATTCTAAGGTGACAACGCCAACATTAGTGTGAAATATGTGTCATGTGGACAAGCAATTGAAAAATTAATGAATCTAGTATCAACAATGTTGATGAATACCAGTTAATGTGAAGGACAATAAAAGTATATACAAGCCTATCATGACACAGTGAGAGTTCAAATGAGTTTCGTAGTATCAAACCTGGAGAATCCAATGTGCACAACTAAGGAACCTTGCAACTCCCAGTGCAAATACATAATGTGCTGTGAATGGCTCAATTATCTACGAGAAAGAGATAATATGAAAGAGGAAAGTAAGTCATATAAGGATAATTTTGAATAAATGAAAGGTGCATTAGCGGTAGTACGTTGTAATTGGATAAGTTATTAGGAATATTATCATCCTTCTATGAAACGCCAAGCGGAATGAAATTTATATCAAAATTTAGAACATGAAGCATGTATATGATTCTACGCCGCCATCTACTTTACCTGAGTATTCTGCATGACATGAAGCTGAGGGAGTATTGAAACAGATTCCAAGTAATCACAGAAAGCCCAACAAATCCTGTTGAAAAGATTATGTTGTGTTGATGGATGAATAGCAAGAGACAGTAAAGCACATGGTATCACCTACATTCAAGACAGAAAATCTAAAAATCAAACAACAGATCTATGTTAAGCGCAACATAATTTGATGGAGCGTGTCAACAATGGTAATTACTCAGGATAATATATGAACAATAAAACAGTTAACAATTGGAAAAGTCAGAGGATGTACCACATAATAATGAGCAAAGTTGTCTTTGTCATTCATGTAACTGGAGTTCAATATAAAACGAATCATATAAATGACCCAAATCGTTGTTCCTAATGTAGCTAAGTCGAGTATTGTATGTATGTCATATTCCATAACAAAGCTGCAATAGAGTCTTGTAACTAGAAACATAGCTGTTAGTTCCTGCGATTTTAGTGAAAGACCTGAAAAAAAGTCAAATTAGAATATTGATAAGACAGAAGAAAACATAAATAACATATTTTACAATCATTAAGATATCAATCACAAATTTTCTTGAAAACTAAAAATATCAAGAGAGACATAGTCAGAGAGCAGTTACATTTTAAGCAATTGGTAAGTAGCACACTTTCAAAATTAGTGTATCAAATCTCATTACATTTATGTAAGTTGTGAATTGGGTCATTTCAAACTCAAACTCTTCCATAAATGTTCAACCTCTGAAAGTGCACTCTTTTTTTGAGATGGGACAATGAAGGAGGATGTAACAACCCGACTCAAATCTCGAATCCAAACCAAATCATAACGTACCAACGCCCAATCTATTGTTTCAACAATATCTTCGTGGATCATCTTAGACAACCACAAACTCTAGCAAAAAAAAATCATGACTCAAAGTACTATTGATAGCATGACTTGATGTTACATAAGAGTAGTTGGAAGCTAGACTAAGCATAAATGCTTACTAAAGCAGTACCTTTCAACCAACAAACAATACTAATAAGAATACCAAAGCATTAAATACCTGAGTAAATACACACAACATTCCTCAATAGAAACATTTTAAATGCATAATTAAATCGAAACTAAAACCCCTCCAATCAGTTTTTTTCCCACAATAAAACATGGATAAGAAGAATACAGAAAAAGAATTACAGGGGATACATGTAAAATAAAAGTGGGTTTATCTAAACACATTATCCATATAAATTTATAAATGTAACCTCAAAACCCACAAATATAACAAATTAAGAATAAACATTGATCGCAGCATGTATTTATACAAATATATACATATATAAATACTAAAATGAAAGGAGAAATGATGATGGATATATGACCAGCGCAAGTGTCCTCGTTGGAGAGCTTGTAAATGAGAACGGAAATGCCAAGGGCGTGAACGGCCTCGGCGGCGACAAAGAGGTTGTCGTGATCGTCAACCACAACCTTAATGAAGACGAGAGCCGCCAGCACCGTGAATACGCCCAGAAAAGCCTTCACATTCGGCGGTTGTTCCCGTACCCAAGTCGCCGCCGCTGCATGGATCGGCTTTTTTGAACCTCCCTTCATTTAATGTATGTACTTACTACTATTCTCTATTTAGATTATTGTGAATCTCTCTCTCTCTCTCTCTCTCTCTCGTAAGTGGATGGTCGTGACTCGTGTGACAGCATTGAAAGCTCATTGTTTTACTTTTTAATTGAACATTTTATATTGGAAAAATATATAATTTTAATTACACTTATTAATTCAATTTTAATTATTATAATTAATTTTAATTTTTTAAAATTAATTATTTTAAAATTTAAATTGACACAAATTTATTTAATTTAGGATAAAATAATAATTAATTTAACTTTTCATAAGTTGTGTCTTTTTTCTTAATTAATTTTAAATTTTTTAGTCTTAATGTTGGAAAAATGAATTAGTAATAATATGAGTCATCTCAGTTATTTAACCCTTTATTCTTAATTTATTATCAATACAGTTATTTTTTTTTTATTATTTATTACTCTCTTTGTTTCAATATTAAAGAAGCATTTGAAATTTTTTAGAGTCAATTATGAAATATCAATAGTTTAAAAAATTAACTACAATAAATTTCGAAGTAAAATAATATTTATAGATCTTTAATTCCATATTTAAATATTAAAAGTTAACATAATATTAGTTAAGTGTTGTTAGATCGAACTATTAATAAGTTTATAGATATTACTCATTATGTACCACAGTATATTCTTAAAACTTATAAATGCTTTAATTGACAATTTTTTTCGAAATAAATCATAGCCTAACTGCTTAGAGACTAATAAGGTGGCTTTAATATGATGCAGTTTTTATTAGAGAAAAAAAAATAAATATGATGACTTGTTTTAACAAAAGAAAAATTTTAATTCACCTAAAATTATTTAGGAATATGTTCCCTTCATTTTAAAATTTAGCATAAAAAATTATGCCTAATTATTTTGAATATTTTAAAAATGAAAAAGATCTCTGGATTATGTCTCATGTTACTACTAACCTAATTATTATAACGATTTTTTTTTTTTAAAAGTTAAATTGACATGAACTTATTTAATTTAGGACAAAACAATAATAAAAAATTCTAATTTGTTTTAATTTTATATTTAATCTTAATGCTAGGAAAAAGGATTAGTAGCAACATGAGGCATTCGAACAATTATTTGACTCTTTGTTCTTGTTTTACTATTATTATTAATTTAATGATATTTTTCTTTTTCTTTTTTTTTTCTAGCTTACTACTTTATTTGTTTTAAAGTTAAAGATACATTTTGAAATTTAAAATTCAATTTATAAAATTTAAAATTCAAAAATAAACACAAAATTATTTAATTTTAATATTAACAACTATAACTCATGAGAATTGTTATTTGTGAAAGGAAAATTTGATATTTCTAAAAAAAATTACACACATGAATGTAAAATCTTTTACCATAATTTCATTATTGCATGTCACCACTATTAAATAACAACTTAAAGTATTATAGATTAGTGAACTTAAAAAATATTATTGGAATATCATAATTTTAATAACTCTAGATAAAGAGTTATCTACACTTTTAGTATTAGTACTATAAAATTTTGGGTAAAATGTACTTTTGGAATAAATAAAAAATTAATAGTACTTTTGATAGAAGCAATTTTCAAATCGAACACAATTTATGAATTTGAGCTTAAATAATTATAGAAAAATTAAAAGGTCATATATTACTGTATAATAAAAAACACTTTTATTATTAAGCAACTAAACATTATTTTAAATTTTTTTAAAAAAAACATTTTTGCCAAAAGCTCTTTAAAATATATTTATTTCAGTGCATTGCCTTGCCAAATAGGTAGTTATTAGTTTCAAAGTCCTTAACACGAACGTAAAATTTAGTATTAATATTACTTTCTTAATAATTTAGCATCACAAAATTTAGTTTATGTTAAACCATCCAAACAAACTATGCAAATCTGTAGCTTTTTTAGAAATATATATGTTTTTGAATTTTGAGTTTTAATTTGAGATGAAAGGTTTTGTAATTCGATATACTTATCAATGAAAACTTGTCATATTCTTATTTTAGAACTTTATTAAAAAAACTATACATAATCTATTCGATTAGTAGCGATATATGTCAAAAAAAAAAACAAAATAGTAGCTTTAAAATAAATAAAATGATATTAATTTTAAATTAAAAATCAACTTTAAGAAATCAAAGTTGATTAGTTTCGAAATGGAAGTAGTAAAATTTTAGTATGAGTCATAACCTTAAGTTATGAACTCTGAAATCCAATGCTTTACACTTAAAGTGGGCTATTATTACCATACTTGAACCAGGGCAGTGAACCGACTAGACTGAGTTGTTCAGATTTATTTTATAAAATTTATTGAGTATAAAATAAAGTTTGAATTAAATTTATTTATCTATCGAAATCAGAAAGATAATTTTAAATTAATTCGAATAATTTAAATTAATATAATTTTAGATCAATAAAAAATTATCAAAATTTAAAATTTATTAATTTATCAAATTTTAAAATTTATTTATATTTAACTCATTTTATGGCCTTACCGATACACAAAGTGGTTTTCACCAACCCGACTCAGTTTCAGATTATTTTTTTGGATTTTATATAAAAGCACTACAACATAACAGATGACCGTTGAAATATATTTGAATTGAGACGGTGATATTCGCTCTAAATTGATCTGAAATTCTCTTCTTCTATTTTTGGTTTCCTTTATCAACAATCTCCATCTTCTTCTACAATGGTAGCACCAAAAGACTCTAATATATCTTCTGATCGAAAAAAATGGAACCAGATCTTCAATGCTCTGGTACAAATGCTACAGACGCAACAGTCGCAGCTTAAATTTCTTGAAGATAGACTTAAATTACAGCACGATCGCTGGGTTTCCGATGTTAGTCTGTATCAAGAGAAACTCTCACAGGTAAATTCCTCATTTTATTGATGAATTCAGAATGTTTCTGTCAATTTAGGGTTTTTATTTTTATTTTTTAGGGTTTATGACGATTTTTTGCCTTTTTGTTTCAGATGAGGAGGAATATTAAAGTGCAAAAAATGGAACGGGCGGTTAAGTCAAAGAAGTCTGATTTGTTTATTAATTTGAAGCTGACAGAGGCTTTGATGTACAAGCTTAACTTAGGTTGGTTCTTTCTTTATCCGAATTTTATTTTCTGACCATAGGTTTTTATGCGAAAATTGGAGAGGAAACTTGGAATTTTATTTCATGAATTTCAGTTATTATTTTTCTTTGGTGTTTTCTTGCATGTAAACATGATGTTAATGCATTGTCTGGAAATATAATGGGTAGATTATAAGATTTTTTTTTTTTTTGTGTGTGTGTGTGTGTGTGGGTGGGGGGGGGGGGGGTTGAAATGGAGGTGGTCCAGGTGGAAGCGGATGAGGCTTCATGGACCAATTCGTCATTATGAGGATAAACATCTTCTCCAGAGCAAAAACAGTAATCGTTCAAAAATAGGATGCAAGGAAAGACAGGGAAGGACACTTAATTTTGTCAGTGTGTTGTACTTGTAGCATGACCATTTTGGATTGGACAGTTTAATCGTAAACCAACTTCATTAGGAGGGGAAAAGAGAAGAAGCCTATATATTAGTTATTGCAAGTCAAATTTATTGCACAAAAAGATCTATTGGTTAACATTAAACTTAACGCTGATTACCTAAATATGGCATTCAGCTGGTGTTGGCATGGGTGCAAGACATCCGCGCTTATTGCCATCATTAGCCTGTGACACATACTGGCCAAAATACTTCTTTGGGTTGGTTAAGTTTACTATCACTATTAGAAGTCATATAGCTATAATTTGAATTCTTCTTTCACCCCTATATTTCCTAACCTAAAGAGGGGTGAGAGGGCTACGTAGTCAACCTAGCATTTTTAAGAAACATATAATTTTTTATTTTGTTTATTTATGTGTTTATTATGGGTAGGAGAAGGGAGTGGTGTTAGTTTCATCCGATGTTTTTGTTCCGCACAATTTAATTTTGTAAACTGAATTATTTCATCTAAACATGTAGAAAATACACAAAGTGAACTGGCAGATTTTAAAGAATGGTTTGACATCCTCTCTCGTAAATGCTCCGATCCAAAAGTAAGTTCCCTTGTAATACTGCTCTCTCTCTCTCTCTCTCTCTTCTTTATAAATCTGGATCACTATTTTCCTTCTTAAAATGTTTTTCTGACTTTTGAATTAATGTGCACTTAAGAATGACAGTAAAAAGGGGGAAGAGCAGCACCATAAGGCAATGGAAAATGAACTGAGGAGACTAAAACATGAAAATAAGAAGCTTGGTTCAAAGAAAAATTCTGAGTTGTCTGCTCTGTTATCTGAGAGGGATTTTGCATGGAACCAGTATAAGGAGCTGGAGAGCGACTTAACTGATCAACTAAGGGGTAAACATGCTGAAGTTGAACAAGCGAATGAGAAGATAGAGAAACTTCTGGCAAACATGGAGCAATTGCAGTCATCAAACAATGAGAAAGATGATGTGATTTTGAGCTTAAAAACTGACATGGCTGAGCTGGAATCTGACTCTCTGAGAAAGGCGGAAGAAATTTCCCAACTTTCCAGGGAACTGGAGTTATTAAGGAAAGCCAGAAGTGATTCTGAGACACCTGTATTACGTCGCTGTATAGCAGAAACAGCAAGGTCTCAATTGGGAGGCAAGAACAGTGGTGTGCAAAGCAAGAGTATCACTGTGAAGAAATCTTCTCAAGTCGTTGAAAAGGTGATTATGACTTGCATTATTTTATGAGACTTGTGTGTTCGAATGGTAGTTTTTTCACAGTAGATAATGTCATCTGCATGTGGTGATTTTACGCTGTTTTAAAGGTCCCCCGTACACGAGGCTCCCACAAATATTTAACAGGGTTTAGAGAAAGCCAGATTTTTGCCTGTTTTGTGAAAGTTGTATAATGTGGTTAATTAGATTTATGCGATGGTCTGTGAGAACATTTATAGAAGTAATCCCTCATTTTCCATTTAAAGTTTAGAATGACTGCAGCCACATAGCAGGTTCGGTACAAGATTAGTAATTTACTCTTGCAGTCACCATTCTCATGGCCCATAAAATATTGAGTAAACAACTGAAGAGTTTAATATTTGATATAGTTGTAGTTGATTAGTAAACTTTCTGCTTTTACTGTAGAAACAACACTCAATATATTAAATCACTCTCATTCTTTGAAAACATGATTTCAGTTTGTAACAGTAGTTCTCTCTTGCAATACATTTTTTAAGGCATCACGAAAGATGGTAATGGGTTTAAGATCTGATCTTATCTAGTGCTGCATGGATTGTCAATCAGTGTTTCCACATGAAACAATATTTTCCCGTTGTTTCTTTTACATTATATACTTGTATGTAGTTGTTTTCAAATTTAAACAAACACAAGCATACACATGTTCTCGTGTTAGTGAGAAGATGCCTCGGTATGCAACAGATTGATAGATCTGCTATACAAAAGTTTTTGTAATATTTCGATGACCACTTACACTGATGTCATGAACATATTTTCCTCATTTGTGTCACTAGTTCAACAAATGTGATATGTCCAGAGTAGACCATAGGTGTTACATTGGTTATAGATGGATCAGCCTTTAAGATGAACTATACGTGTTAAGCGTAAGTATGCAAATAGTAAGAAGGGATGCATACAAGTGGTTGAAACTTGATAGATATATTTCATTAGAATAACATTACAATTTACAAGGAGCTCTCTGCTAACTGTCCATGTGACACATTGTTAGGAGCTGTGGAAGGCTTAATATTATTATGGTCTTATCTGGTCTTAAAACAATTTACCAGTTATCTGGCACATATGAACGGAAGATTAAATTACGTAGGTTCAGGATTTAGTTTACTCTGAGTGCTACTTTGTGTTCAGAATTTAGAGTTGGCAAATTGCTTAGTTGCTTGTGGCTATCACTTTTTATGAAAACCCTGGAAATGTGTTTGTAGTAATAAAAATAAATAAATGAACTTCGGCAAAATTAATCATACTTAGCATCTTTTACTTATTACACCACTAAACTTTTAATTTGTTCAATTACCAACTTAAACTAATTAAAATAGTGAAACTGGACCATTCTATTACGAAAATTAGATGGACGTTAATTTTTTTCCTACATGGCTATGTGAAATAAAATAAAAAAACAAAAGAAATGACACGGAGAAGAAAACAAACATGTGAGGGAAAAAAACAAAAGATGGATGCCACATCAAATGATCAAATTTAAAAAGAAAATAAAAAACTTTGGATGTCCCAAAAAAGTTGTCGTCTTCAACCTCCAATTGGGTAAATCCCGACCCACATACCTGTAAACGAGTCAAAGCCCCCGTCTTAATCTCCTTCATCTCACTTCTCATCTCAATCACTTAGATTCCATTCAGACCCTCTCTGCACATCGAAAACAAATCCTCAACTCAAAATCTATGAAACCCACTACACAAAGTTATGCTAGATTTCGTCATAAAATTTGAAGATCAAGCATACCTAAAGTAAAAAAGTGTTAATCTGCAAAAATTAGAAATTGATTTTGTGTGTTTTCACTATTACCCTCATAATATGCCGCTTCTTGGTACTGTGAGATTTCAGGAGATGAGAGACTTTAGCTATGTGGTATGTGTTTATATATGGATATACGTGATTGAATTTGCTGCCAATGAACTTTGGTATACTCCAGCATATTCATATCAGAGGTGGAGGATAAACCAATTTTGGCAGAAGCTTCTAACTCATTGTTCTTGCCTGAGCATATTGGTTGGAATAAGAGAATCCATAAGTTTATGTTTTCTAATATTATCATCATCAGACTTTAATACTGTGCTTTTATGAAGCATTCATGTAAACTGGTTTATTAGCCTGCATGGTTAGAATCTCTTTGTTTTCTATAGGCACATTATGTTGGCTATTCTTGATCAGGTCATGAGCTTTTAACTGGAACCATTTTATACTTGTGATTTAGACACCCATTTCAAATCAGTCACTTGTTGCATCTTTTGACGCTTACAACAACATACGAGTGCTTTACATTCTGTCTTGATTATTAGGCTTCAGTGAGTAGTTAAAGAACTACAGTCTACATTTTTCCTTGTGTACCTATGTTATCATTTCCTAACAAGAATGTCAAGAAAGCACATTCTCTCTTGTCCCATGTGAGGATCTCTTAGGCTTATTATTTTCAACTTGATTTTTTTTTGGGGTGCAGGGATCTGGAAATTCAAAGCGTAAAACGGTTGCCAGCACTTCTGTCGCAGAGACTCCAAAGTTGTTTTCATCCAGATTTAAAGTTCCTAAACTAAAGAGTTCTCCTTGCACTACGTGACTGACTTCCAACAACAGCTTTTGGTGCGTTGAACTTTACTCATTGCTCATTGTATCTTTTGTATTAATCTTCTCATAAATTATATCTAACCTTAGAAGTAGATGATGTCCTCCACTATTTCCCCATTTGAGTAGGGAGGAATAGAGAGAGAGAGAGAGAGAGAGAGAGAGAGAGAGCATATCTGTATGCAGCTTAGAAAAATGCATGATTACTTTCTATTTTCCCTCTCCATGTCTGGTATTGTATTTCCTTACATGTTGAAATTATGTTGTAATCGAGATGGGTTGATTAATTCATCATTCATGGATGTGTTTGGAGTGTGTATGGTATTTTATTGTTTATCTTTCAATTGACAGCATCTTTCTCTATGCATCTCAGTATCATATTGCGAGTAAAATTTATTTTACCACCTGTGACCAACTTATAAGTTGGTTTTTAAGTAAAAAAAAAGAAAAAAAAGTAACTATTTGTGATTTATTTTAAAATGACTTATAAGTCATTTTAAATTAAGTTAGTTTGTTCAAATGTAATGTCTATTTTATCCTTCTTCTATTTTGCCCTCTTTTTATTAATGTCCTTTTTAATAGTCTTTATATTATTTTAACTTAAAAGTCATTACGAGCAGAATATCTTCATAACTCGTTTTAATTTAATTTTTGACTTATAAGTTAAATTAATGCCGAATATTTTTATTTATAAGTCCTAACTTAAAATAATTTATATTTTAACTTATAAGTCATTTAAAATAAGGAGTCCCGAACAGGCCTCTAGCTGCATGAAAAAGATGACAATGGTCATTGAGTCTTAAATGAATGGTTTACCCCTTGTGTATTTTAAAGAATAATTAACGATCTGCTTCGGCTTGGGTTAAATTTTCAATTGCACAATTTAGGATTCAAATTAAGGGTGTTTAGGGGTCTCACCTTTTTATTTTTATCTCAAATAATGCGATATTATATATATATATATATATATATATATATATATATATATGATAATGATTCATAGTATCTATTTACATCGGGATTATAAAATTTAATAGCCAATTATGCCCCCCATCAACGAGTCATAGCAAGGAAAAGAATTAAGGATGTACTAATGTTTAAGCTGCTGACTTTCCAAATCACACAAGGAACAAATAGATGCTATGGATTGATGAGTGAATTGGTGATGTCATTTTTTACCAGTCGTAGGATACGAAGCTTGAATGGAGAACGGAATAACTGCTCTTTAAAATTAGAGGTAATTTTAAATTTTAAAATTGATATTAATTTTAATATAAATATAAAATTATAACTTTTTAAAATTAAAATATATCTCTAATTGTTTTTTAAAGGGTGATATTAGTCCTTCCGTTCCTAAAAGATTGTCGTTTAAGGTTTTGACACATGGATTAAAGAAGTGTCATTTATCAAGTAAAATTTATTTAAAATTTCATCACTACCCTTTTATGAGAAATTGAAAACTATTAATAAAGGAAAAGAATTTTTTGAAACAATGAGAGAAGGTAGAAGTAATATAGGAAAGTAAATAATTTATTCTTCTCAAAAATTATAAACGACAAATTTTTTAAAATAAATTTTTTCTTCTAAAACAATAATCTTTTAGGAACATAGGGAGAGGGAGTAGTACAGTAGACTAGTCAAAAGTTGTTTTTAACGCACATATATGGATGGTACTACTAAGTCTACTGACACGTAGTTAGTTCTATTTTCATATACTACACTTGGACTTGGCAGTCAATTTTACATGCAAGTTTGTAAACACTTTTGTACTTAAACCCACCCTATCTATATAAATATTTATCTTATGGAGTGTAAGAATTATTATTTTTCTAATTTATATAATATTTATCTTTTTGGAGGAATGATACTGTTTGTTAATTATTAAAATAAAAAATATGGAGTATTTATTTTAGAAACACCTATATTATGGTAGTAAAGGCAAAACAATCTGAAAAAATCTTCCTCAAAATACTTGCCCTTCAAGAAAAATAAAAAAAATAAAAAAACCAGAAGAAGAATAGGATAATTCATCACACGCGCCAATAGTCTTTGGCCCCGTTAAAGCTGTGTACTAGTGTGGTGTGGTGTGTACACCGCCTCCATCTCCCATAGAATTTCATAAACCCTAGACAACCCTCCATCTCTGACACGTGGCAACAGCCATTCTCTCTCCTCCCCTTCCAATTCTCTCTCCTTAAATCCAATCCTATCCCTATTCTATATACTTGTATTTTCTATCTCCATTCTTCTCAACTCTGTTTCTTTCTCCCTATGAATGAATTTCTGATTGAAAAATTTTAGAGAGAGAGACACACACAATGAAGCATACCACAAGTGGTGGGACTTATATTCTTCCTACTATTTTTACTGAAAACGAATTGGATGTCTGCGATATTTTGCTCGATCTCGAAGATTTATTCTTCCAATCGGATAGTCGAACTAAATTTTCGTTCAAATGGGGTGCTACAAAAAGGAGATCTGCCATTGATTCTACCCCAAGTCCGCCTCGATTGCCATGTTTACAGAAGCCCAAACTAGAGGAGAGAGAAATTGATATCAAAATTCCGAAATTGAAGACGGAGGTGACCAGTCCTTCGACTCCTCTTGCTTTCTCCCCGAGTGAATCTGAGGAAAAGTCCAAGAAAAATTCAAAGAAAATGGTAAATTTAATTTCGTATCTTCTTCTCCTCCTCCTTTGAATTTATTAGTCCAGTGTACATTGTTCAAATCTTTCCTTGTGTTTTTATTAATCTGGCCTATATCTTGCAGCCAAGAAGAAAGAAGTGGTTGGAGATTATAGATGGATTAACCCAACGCAAAGAGCTATTAACAAGGGTGGGTGTCTTTAATCTTTATCATGTTGTTTATTAATGATGAATTCTGTTTTACTAGAAAACATATGATGATATTGAGTAGTAATATTGTGTTGGTGTGTAATTATCAAACAGGAAGTAGATGTTGTGAGGAGCTACTACAATAAGCTATTAACTTTCAATTTGGCTTTGAAAGCAAAGAAAGATGAGGTATTTATTTTGATGGATAATAAATAAATAAATAAATTATTTAATTGTTGTTGTTGCTGCTGATTTATGTAATTTTGTTTTGATTTTTACAGCTCAAGTCTTACCATATAAAAAAGAAAAAGAATACCCAACTGGAAATTGAAAGAGGCTTTGGCGTGAAAGTGGACCAACAAGAATACCACCCGTTTCCTCATCAGTCATTCAGATATCCAACACCAGCATATCAACCACAAATAAGTGGGCAAATTTTAGCATCGTCTAGTGGGCTGGGCCTGGTCAACCAAGCTACTGGCCCACATGGAATTCCTGATCTGAATGTATGTTATGCAGAGGAGACTACATTTGGCATGAGGCTGAATTCTTCTTTCCAAGCCCAACAACCATTTGAGGTGGTGAATAGAAGAAGAAATACTAGTGATGATGCCAAATTAATTGCTGCTGAAAAAAGGAGGAGCAGGATGATTAAGATCATCAATAAGAACAAGCTGCTACTGGGGAGGAAGAGTCAGAGGAAGGAGCAACAACATGTTGGGGAATTGCCCATATTGAGAAAGATATAGATATTATTATTAAACTCATTTTTTATTTAAGAAATATACTAGTACCTACTAGGCTAGGCTAGTATCTTAAATACTAGTAATTTTGTAGATCAAGGAAAAAAGGAGGCATTAATATATATATATATATATATATATATATATATATATATTATTGATAGAGAATTGATATTACTTACTACAAGTGTTTGGATCCCATCCCATCCCATCCCATTAGGAGGATTAGAGTTGGAGAGAAAACCCCATGTGAAAACATTTTTATCTCTACTTTTCAATTTGACTGCCATCATGCATATATGTTTGTATGTATGTATGGTAATTTTTTTAAATAGAAACCAGGTTTTATTTATTTTGATTGGTGTTTAAAATTTGTTACTATTATTTATTTTGCAGCTTGTTTGGCCCATCTCAACTTCAACTTATCCCAAATTTATAGTGAAAAAAAGTAGTATTTTAAAGCTGAGGGAGTAGTATTTTATGAGCAACTCGTTAACAATATCTCAATATTAAAAGACAAGTTTTTAATTATTATTTTGTTTAAAAAAAGAGGCTAAAATCCCAAACACCAAACAAGTTGAATAAAGAGATATGATTGATAGTAGTCCTTATTTTACTCACCAACTAACACTAGGGAGTTACCTCATCCTTCCACTAACTAAACATTTGTAATCAGTTATCTAAATTAATTTATTTAGGAGGATGATATTTGCACATTTAAATATATTATTTTATTTTAAATGTGATTTGCATAACTTTTAAAAATAAGATACGTTCCTTTGTCAAAAAAATAAAAGAAAAGAAAAGATATGTTACAAATAGCAATATTTTGTAGATATTTACAAATATAATTATAATAATTAAAATTTTAAAATAAATTTTTATATATATAATGAGACTCTTTTGTAAAAAAAAAAAAAAAGTATTATGAAGTAGTATTTTTTCGAATTAATTAAATAAATATAAAGAATTATTATTATGTATATATGTATGTATGTGGTTTGAAAACTCCACCTAGGGCTTGGAAGGAGCATATAAATAATCTCAACTAGCCTTATCATTTGCATCGTTGCTTGGAATAAAGTAGAGTCTGTTTTTCTCTTCTCTCTCCATTGAGATTATTTTTAATTTTTTATATTCAGATATGAAATTTTTAATATGCAAATGATGAGGATTATGCCGGATACTGAGAAGCTCGCTCTAATTTTTAGGTTAGGGAGACCAATGTTTTTTCCTCATACTTCCATGACTCTGATGCATATATCTCCTTTTCTCATCTCCTCCCCCACTCCCCCCCCCTCCCTCCTCCCCCTCCACCCTCCACCTCCATCCTCCATATATATATATAGGGATCCTTCCACGACAAATGGTTTCATATAGAAGCTATCTGTGCACACTTTTTGGATAGTTGATCGAAACTTATTGGAAAGGTGAAATGGGATATTATAATATTAAAATATCCCAATCTCACCTTCCAATAAATCAATCAACCATTCAAAAAAAAAGAAATATCAGATAGTTTTATAGTGATTCTATTATCAGAAGAATATATATATATATATATATATATATATATATATATATAAGTCATCATCCAAGAAACCTAGGTTTACAAATACTATTCAGCAATCATGATCTTAACCCTTGATCTAGATATTGAATGACTCAATATAATCACAATTTCTCCCTACCGCTAGAGCCTCTAACCGCAGTAATATTCCTTAAATCGGCACGATAAATTACCAAAAAAAACCCATGATAGTCCTCCTGTCACACTGCCTGTCGCTACAACCTACAAGCCACTATCCCAAAAATAAGATAAGTTAAATTATAAAATTTATATAAATTATTTTTAGATTTAAAATTCATGTAATTTATTTTTAATTTTTTAAAAATATAAATTTATGATTTAATTAACATTTTCAAATAATTTATACTTTTCATAATTGAATTATAAATTTGATGAATTCATATAAATTTTAAACTCTAAAAACAAAAATGTAATAATCTCAAATTGAGATAAAAAAAAAAAGGTCACAGGTTGTTAATTTGAGATTATTAATAAAATATTAATAATCTCAAATTAACAACATGTGACTTTTATTTATCTCTATTTGAGATTATTAATTTTTTTGTTTTTTAGAGTTTAAAATTTGAGATTAATTCTAATTATCTCAATTTGAGATTATTAATTTTTTATTTATAATCTCAAATTAACAACCTGTGACTTTTTTTTAATTTCAATTTGAGATTATTAATTTTTTTTTTTTTAGAGTTTAAAATTTGAGATTAATTCTAATTATCTCAATTTGAGATTATTAATTTTGTATTAATAATCTCAAATTAACAACCTAAGACTTTTTTTATCTTAATTTGATATTATTAATTTTTTTGTTTTTAGAGTTTAAAATTTATATGAATTCATCAAATTTACAATTCAATTATGAAAATTATAAATTATTTGAAAAATGTTAATTAAATCATAAATTTTTATTTTTTAAAAATTAAAAATAAATTACATGAATTTTAAATCTAAAAATAATTTATATAAATTTTATAATTCTAACTTATCTTATTTTTGGGATAGAAGGTGTACCGTGTATACATAATATAAGTGGGTTTTACTTTTGAATCAATCTCATTTACTCAGCTGATAGCCACACTAGCCACACTGTCGCCACAGCTTGGCCACAACTTGTAGCGGCAGGAGTGTGGTAAAAGGACTATCAGAGTTTTTTTTGGTAATTTATCGTGCCGATTTAAGAAATATTATTGACGCTAGAGCCTCTAGCGGCAGATAGATATTGTGATTAAATTAAATCATTCAATATCTAGATCAAGGGTTAAGATTATGGTTGTTGAGACCGTATATATATATATATATATATATATATATATATATATATATATATATATATATGGGTTCCACCATTTTTGGCGTGTTGATTTTTTTTTCGCTTCTACCAAAATTTTTAACGGTAAAAAAATTCTGCTTTGACAATGACAGGTTCTTTGTCAGATGGAGCCCTATATATATATATATATATATATATATATGTATGTGATTAAGATGTAATCTGTGATGAAATTTATAGACGGTTTCACCCGTTATCATATATTTATTCAAGCTATAATGATAGATTTACCATCGCTATAGCTTCAAAAATCTGTCGTCATAGTCTATTGTGTAATATCTGATTATGTATATACATATATACCCTATATATATATTGTGACGCCCCCAAAATTAGGTATACATCACCCATCTTGGGTCGCCACTTATATGATCTGTAATTTAAATACAACTTATTAACATAACTGCAGCATACAATCTGACATAAAGCGTGAGTTTAAATACAAATATCGTCTACTAGATATTATACAAACTCAAAAGGAGTCCTTATTACAATTATTATCACACTATTTCACGAGAATAGTGAGGACTACTAATCTTATCTTCGGGACCATCACTCGCTTCCCCGACTCGTCCCAAATTATATTCTCATTTCTCAAGAGAACGGTGAAAGAAAGGTGAAAGCTCAACTTTCAAAGAAGAAATATTATGACTAAGATAATGCAGAATAAATTATCAATAGTCTTCAACAATGTTAAACCGATAAAATACTGATGACAACCGGTTTAACTGCAATGAATACGCAATCCATTAAAAGAGTCAAGTAGAAAATAAAGTCTACTATCTTTTAGGTTTTAAAAGGTTTTTCATCAATTATTATATTGAGACTCAAACTTTTAATAAATATTTCACATCATCGAATCACCCCCGCACTACTACGGCCGAGGATATTCTTTAGTATTACGACCACAATTATTCACGCACTACACGGCCAAGAATATTTGTGTATTCATTAATGGTCATGATCATGCCAACAATCGTCCATCAATGCACTACTACCATCGAGGATTTTTACCACATCATTTGTAACATTACTACCATGATTACAATCGAATAGTCTACGGTCATAATCATACCAAGTCCATCTACGCACTACAGTGCCATGATGACTTTAAAAAAAAAAAAAAACATGAGGATGATGACAATGATATAAGAATTCAATAAAACAAGTTCAAGAATTATTTTATCCAGAATTATTAACGCCCAAATTATCAATATGACATTGTTTTGTAGAGTAAAATTCAAGAATGATCGGAAGAATATTTTCATGAAAAGATACTTAGATGAAACGCAAATATCAAGGATATTCCACTAATTTCATGGAGTATAGAAGTCAAAGTTTTAACCATTTGGGTATAATAAAGAATGGAATAACAAAAGAAATCACCATGCATGCGATAGATCGCACGCATGAAGTTATTCCAATGAATAATAAATAACGGAACAGGTCGAGGTAAAATTACACCAAGCGGGATGTTCCAACAGAATAATAAAGATGGAACCGGATCGGTGTAAAACACACGAGATAGGATATTCCAATGAGAATAAATAAAGACGGAACCAGTCCGGTGTAAAACACATGAGCAGGATGTTCCAGCGAGAATAATAAAAAAGATTTTAACCAGTTAGGTGTAAAACACATGCACAGGATGTTCCAACAGAATAATAAAGATTTTAACTGTCAAGTGTAAAAACATGTGACAGGATGTTCAAATGAGAATCATAGAAGAATGTCACCAAGTATAGGGTAAATGGCAGATACAAAGTTATTCCAATGTAATAATAATGATGGAATAACAATGAGTTCTCTTCGTGAATAGGAAAGAATAACCCCTTACATTTGGTAGGAGATTGAATCTGCAAAGAAGCAGTAGTAACAAAATACTCTTCTTTCTTCTCTCTTATTCTCTATACTTTCTCTCTATAGCTTGAATGAATTCGTGAAAATAATGAAGCCCTAGGCTCTATTTATAGAAGATTTTAGCTGAAGACCGCCGTGTGAAAAGGCAAGTGGCTTGAAAGACCGGTTTGACGCTGTAATGTGAAACGACAAGTGGTTCGACGCTCAGTAATGTGAAACGACAAGTGGTTCGACGTCTGGTAAAGGTAATTACTATTAACGAAGGTAAATACTATCGACGAAGGTAAATACTATTCACAAGGGTAATTACTTATCGACGAAGGTAATTACTATATGACGAAGGTAAATACTATTCACAAGGGTAATTACTATCGACGAAGAGACTCTTAGATGATGACATATGAGCCCCCATAAAATAATCAAACTTACCACAAATCATTTTTTTTCATCAACACATATTTAATCTTTCAACAATTATTAATCATTTATAACTTGTCGCCTCAATTATTGATTTAATACTATAACATATTATACTGGATGATAATCGTGACAATAATTGAATCAATAATATAAGAGATATGATCGCAAAGAATTATCGTAGCAATAATTGAGCATAGGTGAGTGACTTCTCACGTAAGCATCAATAATAAATACCGTGTGCTACTATGCAAACCACGCCAGACATCGTATTTTTTTACCAATTTAGTTCAACAGCTTTTTAACGGTAACACCTCTCGTAGTTATTTTTATAAAATATTTTGTCGTTTTCTCAATCCGACAATAATTACATTATGGGGTCCACCAATGATTGAGCCATTTATACGAATATTCCTAACAAAAGAATATTCCCCGACCAAAACGAATATTTTATAACAACTTGCATACTTTGCAAAATTTATAAATATTACCCACAACTATAACATTATATCAAATTTATTCCATAATATTCAAAAATAATATTTATAGAAAAATTCATCTTTATTTATAAAAGTGGGGTCTTACAATCTCCTTCTTATGAAATTTCGCCCTCGAAATTAGGGTACGACACTGGTATGTCGAAGAGGTAAGGATACCTTGATTTCATTTGATTCTAACTCCCAAGTCATTTCCTCAACATCGTGGTTCCTCCACAAAACTTTGACTTGAGGTATAACTTCGAGCGTAGAATATGTTCCTTCTTATCAAAATTTGAACAGAACCTCTTCATACGTCAAATCTTCCGCTATTTCGCCCCGATTCTAACTCAATAATATGGTTCGGGTCTTTCACATATTTACGTAACATAGATATGTGAAAAACGTTATGAACACGAGACATATTTCAGCAGAAAGCGAGTCTATAGGCGCACGATTCCTACTCGATCGAGGATTAAAATGGACCAGATGAATCGAGGGTTAAGTTTTCCTCTCTTTCCAAATCTTGTAACTCCTTTCCATGGAGCAACTCTTAACAACACATGATCTCTATATCGAATTCCACGTCCTTTCGATGAAGATCAACATAACTCTTTTGTCGATTTTGTGAGATTTTTATACGTTGTCGGATTGTTTGAATCTTTTTCATAGTCATACGTATTCAACTCGGTCCCAACAACGTTGCTTCACCCACCTCATCCCAAAGATCTCGGAGAACGACACTTTCTTCCATACAACGCTCGAATGGAGCCATGCCAATACTTGCTTGATAAGCTGTTGTTGTAGGAAAACTCCACCAATGGTAAGAACTTGTCCCAACTCCCTGAAATCAAGGACACGAGTCTTAATAGATCTTCAAGAGTTTGAATAGTCCTCTCCGATCGTCCGTCCATGCGAGGATGATATGCCGAGCTAAATCGTAAGTCTGTGCCCATAGCTTTTTGCAAACTAACCCAAAATCGTGAAGTGAATCTTGGGTCTCGATCGGAAACTATGGATACCGGATACCATGCGATCTTACAATCTCGTTTATGTACATACTGAAAGCAAGACGTTCAAGTGAATAAGTTTCTCGATCGGTAAGAAATGAGCAGATTTGGTCAATCTATCAACAATGACCCAAATTGCATCAATGCTTGAGAAACCTTAGGAAGACCGTGAACGAAATCCATGGTAATGTGCTCCCACTTCCATTCCGGAATTTCAAGTGGTTGCAATGGACCTTTTGGTACTTGATGCTCCGCTTTAACTCGTTGACAAGTTAGACACCTTGAGATAAAAGTATATCTATCTCTCTTCATATTGCTTCCACCAAAATGTATGACGAATATCATGATACATTTTGGTACTCCTGAGATGGATTGCAAATGGTGTGTTGGCGCCTCCATCATGATATTATACTTTAAATCGGTCGTTAGAACACAAAGTCCGGAGTCGACTCAAGTATTCCTTCTTCATCGATTCTTGCTTCTTAAGATAGCACCTTCTTGCACTTTTTTTTCTCATACGCATCGCCTCCAGTGTCGTAGCTCGAAAGCGACTTTAACTTTATCGATTAAAAGTCGGTTCTACTCAGATACTCGCTTATCATCACATGCGTCCCCTCGAGTCTTTAACTCTATCTCCATCCTTTGCAAGTCACACAAAATGGGCCTCATGCGTTGACAATATCGCACTTTCGTGCATTTGCATATGATTTTCTACTCAATGCGTCACTACCGTTCGCTTTTCGGGATGGTATTGGATGGTATGATCATAATCTTTCAATCAGTTCAAGCCAACGTCGTTGTCGCATGTTGAGTTCCTTTTGAGTGAAGAAATATTTGAGGCTTTTATGATCCGTAAAGATCTCCACTTTCTCCCCATACAAGTAATGCCTCCAAATTTTAAGTGCTGAAGATAACAAATGCTAACTCTAGATCATGAGTAGGATAATTCCTCTCATATTCTTTGAGTTGTCGCGAGGCATAGGCTATAACTTTTCCATGTTGCATAAGAACACATCCCAACCCTTTGCTCAAGCATCACCGTAGATGACAAATCCTCCGAGGCGGATGGATGGTATCACGAACAGTTTGAAATAAGTCTCCTCTTGAGTTCTTGAAAACTCTTCTCACATTCTTCGTTCCAACCGAACTTTGTATCTTTCCGAGTCACCGAGTCAATGGAGTAGCGATTCGAGAAAATCCTTCCACGAATCTCCGATAATAACCAAATTTAAACCGAGAAAGCTACGATTTCGGCCATCGATTTAAGTTGTTCCCGGCTTTGAATAGCTTCAATCTTTCTTTGGGTCAACAGATATTCCATGACTTGATACCACGTGCCCAAGGAATGCTACTTCTTCAAGCCATAACTCGCATTTCTTCAACTTGGCATAAAGCTTATATTCACGAAGCTTTTGGAGTGTCAGCCTCAAGTGTTGCTCATGATCTTCACGACTTTTGGAATAAATAAGGATGTCATCAATAAAGACGACCACAAAGTGATCTAAATATTCCTTGAATACTCGGTTCATCATATCCATGAAGGCAGCAGGAGCATTAGTCAATCCAAAGGACATGACTAAGAATTCATAATGCCCGTACCGAGTTCTGAAAGCCGTCTTTGGAATGTCAGGGGTTCTAATCTTCAATTGGTGATATCCGGAACGAAGATCAATCTTTGAAAAGAATTTGGCTCCTTGCAACTGGTCAAACAGGTCATCAATACGTGGCAATGGATACCTATTTTTGATGGTGACATGATTCAACTCCCGATAATCAATACAAAGTCGCATACTCCCATCTTTCTTCTTCACGAATGTAACAGAGCACCCCGAGGAGAAGTACTAGGACGAATAAAGCCAATGTCTAACAATTCTCGCAGTTGGGTCTTTAACTCTCGAAGTTCAATAGAGCCATTCGATATGGGGCTTTGGAAATAGGTTTTGTCTGGGTTCAAGGTCGATACAAAATTCAATTTCACGCCGGGGTAGGCCAGAAGTTCTTGAGGGAATACGTCGGGAAATTTATTAACAATAGGAATATCGTTTAAAACCGGCGTATTTTTATTTAAATCATGACATGAGCTAAGAAAGCTTGACATCCGTTTTTCAATAAACGAATAGCTTTATGGCTTGAGATGGACCGTGATTGATTTTAATGGTTTGGTCGTTTGAATTGCGATAATAGGTTGATTAGGAATATGAAAGCTAACAACCTTACGAAAACAATCAATTTTGCATGATAAGTAGTTAACCAATCATCCCTAGAATCACGTCAAATGCAAGTATTTTTAATGAAATAAGATCGACGGTGTAATGTGAGGGTACCGATTTGAACCAAACAAGACTTATAAGCGAGTGGATGTAATGAAGGTTTCTCCCAACCGGAGTTTCCACAGATAAGTCAAAGTCTAATTTCTCCGAGTCAAATTTAATCGATGAGCGCAAGTAGGAGAAATAAAAGAATGGGTAGAACCCAGATCAAATAAAGTATAGACTTCATTAGAGTTTATGATAAGCTTACCCGTGATGACCTCATTCGGATTTCTCGCTCTTTGGGAGGTCACAACAAACGCCTCCTCTTGCACACCACCGGTTTTGAATTTTACAGGATGGCCTTTGGTGCCTCCATCCTAGCTGAATTGTCTTGATGAACGACAAAATCGAGCTAAGTGACCTTCTCTTCCACAATTATAACACGCTTTGAATGACATGTTTGATTTGATCGATGTGTCCCTCTCTCCTCCGCATTTGAAGCATATGATAGGTGGTCTTTCTCCTTCCTTAACAATGGGTCTTTGGTCCGACGTCTTTACACCATTGTTGAATCTCCGCTTTCTTGAAATGTCCATTCTTATTGTTTTGGCCCCGATTACCACCAAGTGGTTACCATATCCGCCCGTTGATTCCCTCCACGCTTGTTGTCACCGCTTCGATGACTACTCATTTGGTATTATAATTTTCACGTACGCTTCTTTTAGTTGTGTTGACTCATTATCGCGCTCCACTAATCGAGCCCTATTTACAACATCCGAATACAAACACGGTTTATGAGAAATAAGATGTTGACGTATCTCCGCTTCAAACCTCTTAAAACATTCGCGCCATTTCTCTTCATTATCCACCAAGTGGGACGAAAACCGTGATAACTCCGCAAATTTTGCCTCGTATTATTACACGGCCATATTGTTTTGTTCCAACTTGATAAATTCCACCTCCTTCATGTGGCGAATACTTTCGTGAAAGTATTTGTCGTGAATGCACTCTGGAACTTCTCCCAAGATATCTTGAAGACAAAGAAGTTGAGTACGCTTTACCGATTCCCACCAAGAATCCGCCTCTCCGCGCAACATAAAGGCTGAAGAAAGGAACCTTTTGCTCTCCTGGAGCATCCGGGACATCAAATATCTTGGTAACTGTTTTATCCATGCTTCCGCCGAAATGGTTTTGGCTCTCCTTAAACTCCGGTGGTCCCAGCTCCTTGAATTGTTTAGCGATGACCGCCGAGAGTTTTCCGTGTTTCCACCCTACGTTTTGGACAGAGTCGTTCTTTTCATTGTTGCATAAATTGCATAAAGCCTCCGAACATTTGATCATTCATCATTTGGTCGGTGTTGTTGTTGTTTGCATGAGGATTGTCGCTCCGACGATGCACATTATCCCGATTATTGATATGTGGTGAATCAACGATCGCTGCGCTCCATGCTATTCTCAACATTCTCGGATGTCATTTTCAGACATCGCCACAAAACAAAAGGTTAATTGACATGTAACAAATTATCCCTATCTTTTGACCAACCAATAAATAAAGACATAACTTAGGTAGGTCATACTAGCGAAGGTATTCCCTGCTCTCCCTCCTAGTACTTTATTCTCACATCTTAGCAGGATCATATCCTAAGCTCGATATTCAATGTGACGCCCCAAAATTAGGTATACATCACCCATCTTGGGTCGCCACTTACATGGTATGTAATTTAAATACAACTTATTAACATAACTGTGGTGTACAATACGACATAAAGCGTGAGTTTAAATACAAATATCGTCTACTAGATATTATACAAACTCAAACAAAAGTCCTCATTACAATTATTATCACACTATTTCATGCAAATAGTGAGGACTACTAATGCTATCTTCGTGACCATCACTGCGTTTCCCGACTCGTCCCAAATTTATATTCTCATTTTCAAGAGAAGCACGGTGAAAGAAAGGGTGAGCTCAACTAGCCTAATAAGAAATATTATGACTAAGATAATGCAGAATAAATTATCAATAGTCTTCAACAATGTTAAACCGATAAAATACAATAGACAACCAGTTTAATCTGCAATGAATATCGCAATCCATTAAAAGAGTCAAGTAGAAAATAAAGTCTACTATCTTTTAGGTTTTAAAAGATTTTTCATCATCCTTGTTATAAATTTGAGACTCGACTTTAATAAATATTCCACATCATCGAATCACCCCCGCACTACTACGGCCAAGGATATTCTTTAGTATCACGACCACAATTATTCATGCACTACTGGGCCAAGAATATTTGTGTATTCATTAATGGTCATGATTACACCGAATAGTCTCTCGTCATAATCATACCAAGTCCATCTATGCACTATGGTGCCATGGATGACTTTAAAAAATATAAACATGAGGATGATGACAATGATATAAGAATTCAATAAAACAAGTTCAAGAATTATTTTATTCAGAATTATTAACGCCCAAATTATCAACATGATCATTGTTTTGTAGAGTAAAATTCAAGAATGATCGGAAGAATATTTTCATGAAAAGATATTAGATGAAACGTAAATATCAAGGATATTCCACTAATTTCATGGAGTATAAGTCAAAGTTTTAACCAATTGGGTATAATAAAGAATGGAATAACAAAAGAAATCACCACGCACGCGATGAATCGCATGCAGACGCAGTTATTCCAATGAGAATAATAAATAACGGAACTGTGTCGGGTGAAATTCACACCAACAGGATGTTCCAACAGAATGATAAAGATGGAACTGGATCCGGTGTAAAACACATGATAGGATATTCCCAATGAATGATAAAGACGGAACCGGTCCGGTGTAAAACACATGACAGGATGTTCCAACAGAATAATAAAGAGCGGAACCAGTGGGTGTAAAAACACATGCAGCAGGATGTTCCAGCAGAATAATAATAAAGACAGAATCCAGTCAGGTGTAAAAAACACACGAGCAGGATGTTCCAACAGAATAATAGAAGAATGTCACCAAGTATAGGGTAAACCACTTATACAAAGTTATTCCAATGTAATAATAAGCAATGGAATAACAAGCAGTTCTCTTCATGAATAAGAAAGAATAACACCCTTACATTTGGTAAGAGATTGAATCTATGCAGGACAGTAGTAACAAAATACTCTTCTTCTTTCTCTCTTATCTCTCTATACTTTCTCTCTATAGCTTGAATGAATTAAGTGAAAAATAATGAAGCCCTAGGCCTCTATTTATAGAAGATTTCTAGCTTAGAAGACCGCCGTGTGAAAAGGCAAGTGGCTTGACGAATCGGTTTGACGCTGTAATATGAAACGACAAGTGGTTCGGACTGTAATGAAAGCGACAAGTGGTTCGACGTCGGTAAAGGTAATTACTATTAACGAAGGTAAATACTATCGACGAAGGTAAATACTATTCACAAGGATAATTACTATCGACGAAGGTAATTACTATCGAATGAAGAGACTCTTAGATGATGACATACGAGCCCCCATAAAATAATCAAACTTACCACAAATCATTTTTTTTCATCAACACATATTTAATCTTTCAACAATTATTAATTTAATACTATAACATATTATATGGATGATCTTTGTGACAATAATTGAATCAATAATATAAGAGATATGATCGCAAAGAATTATCAGAAGAATAATTGAAGCATGGTGGTGACTTCTCACGTAAGCATCAATAATCAATACTGAGTGCTTTACTATGCAACTACGCGTAGACATCGCATTTTTTACCACCGTGTAGTTCAACGCAGTTTTAACGGTAACACCTCCGCGTAGTTATTTTTATAAAATATTTTTGTCGTTTTCTCAATCCGACAATAATTCTGTTGTGGGGTCCACCAATGATTGAGCCATTGTACGAATATTCCCTAACAAAAAGAATATTCCCTAACCAAACGAATATTTTATAACAACTTGCATACTTTTGTAAAATTTATAAATATTACCCACAACTATAACATTATATCAAATTTATTCCATAATATTCAAAAATAATATTTATAGAAAAAATTCATCTTTATTTATAAAAAATTTGGGGTCTTTACATATATACCTTCTTCGTACATTTATTTATTAGTCTATGAATTATAAAATAACTTAATAACCTTAAAATTATAATTATAATTCGAAATTAATAGTCTTATAAATAATAATTTTGAAATTATAATTCTTACAAACAAACATAATGTAAGTTTTTCCATCATCACAATCTACACAACATTTAATTGATTGAAAGGAGAAGGAAAATTTAATTGATTTTAATTGATTGATTGATTGAAAGGAAAATGAAAAATGAGAATCAATTTGGAGGACTAAATTAATAGAATTAAGAACAAGGATTTTTAGTGAATATTAGTTTTTTAATACTTTTTTTTCTATTCCTTTTAGAGATAGGAATATTTTTAAATTTGGATAGTATTTAATTAATACAATTTAAATAATACTTATGATAATATAAATTAGGAAAACAATATAAAAAATTAGTAAAATCAAACCAAACTAAACTAAATCAAGTTTGTGATTTTAAATTATATAGTTGATATAGTTGTTTTGCAAACATACATTAAATTAAAATGTTGGAGCAGAAAAATCATTTTCAATGAAGATAAACATAATTACCTACACTTCCAGAAATTATAATACTGATAACAATGTTAAAATATAATATAATACAATGGGTAAAATCATTTATTTATTGATGAACACATGATGGGATAATTAATGGCCACAGATTCATACACTTAAAAATGAGCTAGTGTAAACTTGAGAGTCGATCATAAGTAAACTGATCCTCTACTGCAAACCAGGTCATAAGTGAACTGATTCTCTGCTGCAAATATTATGTTAAGTTTGGATTGAGATAATAAAAAAAAAAAAAAAAAAAATCTAATAAAATAAAAATTCATTTCATTCTTTTATTTTTTATTTTTTATTTCATGTGAAGAAGGTAAAATAAAATTCATTCCAATAAAATGGATATATCACAACAATAACCAAATATACACTTCAAATTATTTCATTATGTCCTCAATTTCATTCCTTCGATGCAAACTTCAATCCAAAAGCAGCATTATGAAACTTTTAATACTTGGAAGGGCTAGTCAACAAAAGAATAACACCCTCATATTCAGGCTAGTTTGTTTTAAAATGCTCAAGTAACTAAAGTAAATACTTATCTAAATGATCAGTGTTAACAAGCAGATAGTTGAAATAAAATAAGGGACGTCCAATAAGATACAACTTCACGAGTAAAGATATAAGAAATGGAGAGGAGATACAACTTCACATGTACTTCGTTTATACGCGACTGACTGCAACTTTAGCCGTCTTACTGCTCCTCCGCACCATCATCTTCATAGTCTTCCTCATCCTCAGCGGTAGCATCCTGGTATTGCTGGTACTCGGCCACCAAATCATTCATGTTGCTCTCGGCCTCAGTAAATTCCATTTCATCCATTCCCTCCCCAGTATACCAGTGCAAAAAGGCCTTGCGCCGGAACATGGCTGTGAATTGCTCACTCACTCTCCTAAACATCTCCTGAATTGAAGTGGAGTTCCCCACAAATGTGGACGCCATCTTAAGGCCTGTGGGTGGAATATCACACACACTAGATTTCACATTGTTAGGGATCCACTCCACAAAGTATGATGAATTCTTATTTTGCACGTTGATTAGCTGTTCATCCACTTCTTTGGTGCTCATTTTCCCCCTAAACATGGCTGAAGCCGTCAGGTAGCGTCCATGACGTGGGTCGGCTGCACACATCATGTTCTTGGAATCCCACATTTGTTGAGTCAGCTCAGGGACGGTGAGGGAAATGTATTGCTGCGATCCACGTGAAGTGAGGGGTGCAAAACCCACCATGAAGAAATGCAGACGTGGGAACGGAATCAGATTTACAGCAAGCTTCCTCAGATCTGAGTTTAGCTGGCCAGGAAATCTTAAGCAGCATGTTACTCCACTCATAGTTGCAGAGATCAAGTGGTTAAGGTCACCAACTGCAAAAAAAAATATTCAAATGAGAAGGGGATCCTTGAGATTCAGTAAAATAACATTACAAAATATCATAATTCCTAATTGTAATAGAAACTCACAACTTGGGGTGCTGAGCTTTAAGGTCCGGAAACAAATGTCATACAAAGCTTCATTATCAAGCACCATGCATTCATCAGCATTCTCCACAAGCTGGTGCACTGAGAGTGTTGCATTATAGGGCTCCACAACCGTGTCGGAGACCTTTGGTGAAGGGAAAACAGAGAACGTGAGCATCATTCTGTCCGGATATTCCTCCCTTATTTTTGAAATCAAAAGAGTTCCCATGCCAGATCCCGTGCCTCCACCGAGCGAGTGGCACACCTGGAAACCTGGCCCATAAATGAGAGAAGCAGAAGACAAATCAACCACATTAGACCAATACAAGATGTTATCTTACTGATCCATAAAACTACATTGTATGGCATTATAGCTAGGCTGGCAGGCCCTAGAAATTGACAGGCTGATCAGGTTAGTCAAAACCCATATCAAAAACTACATTTAAATTGGCATATAGCATATGGCCTTGATAAAATATCTAAGAAAAAATAATAAGCTTATAAGATCTAGTTGTTTGATTCTGTTCATTAAATTTAAGGATTCAAAAACACCAAACAAACAACTCAGAGAAGCTCAAAACATTATTGTTTGAAAGAAGTACATAGCACAAGAACATAATGTGCTACTCTGTATCATCAAATTCTCCAATAATACTAGATTGTTTTGAAAATTTCAATTTAGAAGGGATTCATGTATCAGAAACTAACGTAAATGGTGGGATTTCATGGAAATCAGTACAATTAACCATATTGTTCAAGTGTAAGGAAATAATTGTAGATAAACTTTCTTTTATATACTTGACACCAAACAAAAGAATATGACTCCGAACAAGGTGCTATTTGATAAGAATTATAAAGAAATCAAGCAAAGCTGAAATGTCACCATTATAATTCTTAAGGTTCTAATAAAATTTTAGAAAAATTATACATATCTTGCATATGAGACATCCCAAACACAATTAGGTTGCATCTCCATTTAAGGATTTAATGTTAATTAATTTGGCATTTATCAAGGAGTATATAAACAAAGACAGGGGAAGCCTATTTGAAATAATTCTAATGGATGAATTTGAATTATTTGAAATACATTCAGACGCTGATATATAAAATCAGATTATAACGTGTCTTCCACATTTTTTACATTTTACAACAGTTTCTCCATATGTAATTCCATATATTCTAATTCCATGCATTTATCCACCTTCTAACAACATAGATGCAACAGATATCAAACTAACTAACAACATTATCACATAACTTGTCATAATCAAAATTCAATAGAAATGTGTACATATTATTACCCTGTAAACAATCACAATTCTCAGCTTCCTTGCGAACAACATCGAGAACAGAATCGATCAACTCAGCACCTTCAGTATAATGACCTTTCGCCCAGTTATTACCGGCACCAGACTGCCCGAAGACAAAGTTATCAGGCCGGAAAATCTGACCGTAAGGACCAGATCTGATGCTGTCCATAGTTCCAGGCTCCAGATCCATGAGAACGGCCCTGGGGACATAACGGCCACCGGAAGCCTCGTTGTAGTAGACATTGATCCTCTCGAGCTGAAGATCAGAAGATCCGTCGGAAACGTGTCGGCCGGTTGGATCGACGCCGTGCTCGTCGCAGATAACTTCCCAGAATTTGGAACCGATTTGGTTACCGCATTGTCCTCCTTGAACGTGTAAAATCTCTCTCATTTTTTACTATTTTTGCTTAGGGTTTGTAAGTAGAAACTGTATGCAAGTGAGAATTTAGAGAGAGAATGTAGTTGTGTATGAGATGGGTGACAGCGGGAGAATACGGACAGGGTAATTCACGACTCACGTGTTATTGAGACGCGCGGGAGAATACGGACGGAGTGTGGTTGCACGTTAAGAGGATGCGCACTGGTCTCATGATTATTACCGGGCTAATGTCACGATTATTATTTATTAGGAAGTGCTTACTATCAAGTTTATACGTATATGAGATTATATGTGTGTCAGTATTTTATTAGTTAATTGATTAATTTATCAAAAAAATAATTTAATACTAACCGGATCCCAATTATTATGGTTGATCCGTCCAAAAAAACCTTCTTTTGAAAATTATATTTTATACATGAACAAAATATCAAAATTTAATTAAAATATAAAATAAAATAAATTAGTATAATTTTTTTTTTAATTTAATTTAATTTTATATATATACATACGTTAGTATTTACTACTTATACAAGTTTATGGACATATATAGTAATGCTATTGTTTTCATATACAAGCTTTTAATTCATGCAAAATACGGCGTAACTTTTAAAATAATTTTATTTGATTAATATCAATACACTTTGTCTTGATTCTTGAATGCAAAAATTTCAATCAATCTCTTTGTACTCTATTTTACTTAGCCTCTCTCATAGGTCAAAATTTAGAGGCACCATGTTAATCCTATAAGCTATAATAACTTTATTTTCTAAATAATTGTGGAACCCAAAATCAAAAACATTATAAGAAAATTAAAAATGAAATGTGAAATTCATACTAATTGTTTTTGTGGCATTTCATCGGACACAGTAAGTACCACCCAATTTAACTCGCAAAGCCTAAATTGATTGTACAAAAATAAAGAAATTAGGGAGAGTGAAAGAGTACATATATCTTTATGTAATATCTTTGTGTATACGCATGTTATTGAGTAATATATATATATATATATATAGATTTTGTGATGTTAAATATGTATAAATAGTATAGAGAGAAAAATTCAATTACAATAATATGGAAATGTCAATGGCTTAAAGACAAAGTTGTGAATGTATGTGTTAATGAAGTCGAAAGGTGTTAAACTTTTGGGTTTTGTAACCTAATAAAAAAAATGTGATACTAAAATCTAATTTAATTGAAAATGAATTCAGCCTACCAAAATCTGTGCAACCAGGAGTAATTTTTACCCTCATAATTCCTTATTTTCAACTTTCACATTCCTTTTCACTGAACAACATGCACAAGGGGCAGCAGTTACTTATTCCATATAGATTTGCACACCATCACAATTCACAGCAAATCTAATATAGCCAGAAAAATCAATTGAGTCAATTAGACAAGAAGGGTACAGCTGAAATTATAATAAAAACATGTTGATGGAACAACTTTAGAAAAAAATGGTGACAAGTTATAACCATAATATTTGTTTTACAAAGAATGTACTAATCTCTGTTTCAATCCAGGATCCAAGCCTGCAGGGAGCATTACAAAGGATATGTGTTAGGATCAATCTTAAAATTTTCACTATTTTGTCAATTTATGAATTTTGATTCTCACCTGGATTTTGCCATCAGAGGAACCTGCAAAAAGCATTTCCCCATCCTTATCTGATGTCAAGGATGTGATTTTTGCATTTCCTCCACTGCCCATTCTAATGGAACCAACTCTTGTAACTCTCTCTTTTAACCACACCTCAATGGTGCCAAATCTCGTGGCCGTAAAGATGAAGTCATTGTTTACAGTTATGCAGTGAATATCAAATCCAGTTGTCAGTGATCCCATTACTGCCTTAGTGGAGAGAGAGAATACCTGCCACATGCAAATGCAAATTTGTTTTGATTATGAATTTACCAACACTTCAATCTTCTTGAACAACTCTAGTTTCAAAACACTATGATGCGGTGATGGTTCTTACCTTTCCTGCAACCCCATCAACTGAAGAACCCCCGGCAAAGAGTAGGCCGTCATGAATGTGTAGAGACTGTATAATTTGTTTCCCCAACAGTTTTCTTGCACCAGAATAGAACATGGTTGATGTATGCTTGTGTAAATCTACCTCCTGTCATTGGTGTTCATATTTTTTTAGACGAAGAATTGTTGGCCTCATTTGTATTAGATTTTATATCAAGTTTTTGAGCTTGTTATAATCCATTTTTGGGAGTTGTAATGAAGGGTTGGCTATGGTTTTGATCAAGCCATAGTTTTTGAAAACATTGCAGAAAAAGCTTACTTGTATACTGTAAGCAGTGCATCCGCAATAGAGTTTATCGCCTATCATGGCAAGGCATTTGACGTTCTTGTTGAAGTTAATATGCTTTGGAACCCCTGACCAATTATAGACCTGCCACAAGATGATGCTGAGCAAGCCATTTTCTCCCAGAACTATAATTCTGAATGAAGATTAAAGATCCCTAACCTTAACTCCAGTTCCTTGAGGGGCAAAGCATGCGACATTGTTGTTTGCTATCAACTCAAGCACTGCCTCTTTTACATCATGAACCTGAACACAATGGATTTCTTCTTGTTTGATTGCCCAGACCTGTACAGAAAAATGATTAGCCGTTTAATTAGCATGATTTCCCACTAAATTTATGAGCATACTTGTACAAAAAGTGAAAAATAACGTAAAGTAGAAGATCAATGTAGATAAAACTTCATTATTGCAAGCACTATCTGCAGCATTTCACTCTGTTTGGCATATTAAGGTGAGATTTGTGGGATTGATTCACCAATTTTTGTTTTCCTCTGAAATATCAGCTTAACGGTTGTTGATTGGTTGAGTACTACGTTTTAATGAATTGGGATGGTAGTGCAAATCTCATAATGTTCGAAGAACATTTGGCAAGAATGATTCCAGCAATTCAAATATAAACTCGCTTATTCAGAGTGTGTCTAATGGTTTATAGAGATGGGAATCCTATCCAAATACAATAACGTGCAGAATTAATCTGCAAAGATGAGCGAACTGATATATAAACGCTATGTTATTATTATGCTGCCACTTTCTAATATTACATATGAATTAAAAGAAAGTGCAATGAGAACCTTCACATTTCGTATTCCTTCTTTTGTTTTCAATTTATTTGATATTTCACTTTATTTTCCTTAGCCTGCAATGCAAAGTCAGTTACCATACGACTTACCCGAATTGTTTTATCCAAGGATCCACTATATAGTTTGTCACGCGAAGATGGAACGTAGAGGCACGTTACAGCCTTTGTGTGTTCACGCACTTCGTGAATCAACCTTGGAACCCTCTTAGTAGCATCCCACACCTGAAAACAGGATAAACTGGCACTCTTAATGGATGAGGTGACTAGAAACTCTGAAACTGCTGAAGTAGGATGAAGACACAAGGAAATGACTATTTACAAATCCACACACAAGCAAAATTAGAAGTATAGAAATAAATAATTTGCATTAACCTACTTATCTACACACAAGGAGAGAAAGTTTTAGGTCCACACCTTTATGGTTCCATCAGAGTGGCTGCTTACGACCCGACCTTTTATGTGAAGCAAAGCCAGAACCTCACCGTTCATGCTTGAATCTAACTCAGGTCCTTCAGCACAAGACCACATTTCTGCCTGAAATTCAAATCATTAAGATTGCACTTGTATATACCTATTTATGAATAATATCTCCACACATTGATGAAGATCAAGAGTATGCACATTTAACACTCACTGCATTGACAGAAGGCAAGTTCATCAAGGTTTTCAGTATATCATTGACCATCACAGAATTCCTCTTAAGCTTTCTTAATGTTTTGTACATGCATTTGGCATACACTCCCAGTTCATTAACCGCACCTTCAAAAAGTGAAATGAGTTTTGTAACTTCATGAAGTAGCACTTTAGACGTTTGTAGTATCAATTCCAATCCAAGACTAACTTTACCTGGATCATTAATGAAGCCTCTCAAAGCAAGGGTTGCCAAAATCTTCTCCTCAAGGTTCTTTGATGATTGTAGCACATTAATGAACTGGTCGAGTAAGCACTTGCGAGCAGTGTCTCTGACTCCTGTATTAGGAAGATTATAAAGCATGTAGATGAGCCATGTGGCAATGACAAGGCATGACTTTGCCATTTCAATGGAGTTACTCTTGAGGCATTCTTCCAAAGCTTTGAAAATAATGCCCTTCTCATGGTTGCAAAGTACAAAAGCTACCCTTTTCTCCCACGAAGTTGCAGCTTTTTCTTCCTCTTCCTAAATTCAGTAGCGTTATAAATTTCAGATCTCGACAAAATAGAAGAATGGAACAAGCTATAAGAGAAACCAAATGCAACACAAGTGTATACCATTGTTTCAGTCAATTCAGGATCATATACTTTCAGCTTCTCTGCTTTTACCAAAGCATTATAAGGTTTATCAAATCCTGCAGTTTTGAGTAACCAAGCTTCGGTGCAGGACTTTCCTGACACAGTTAGACGCCCTGAAAGAGATGACAAGGCATCAAGAGCCATAATTTGAGAATTAGGGAATTCTTTTCTGCGAAGTGCTTCAATTAGTGCCTCTATTGCTTCTTCTCTGTAAATGCTCATCTTTTGAGGCTCAACCTAAAAAAAGGAAAACAATATAATTTTGTTAATAAAAATAATAATTTAGTGACTGGATGGTTTAATATTTATTCAGTAGATATATTTCTATTGTATTTGATTTAGAGCATTATTTGGGCTAACCAGGAGATCAAGTTGAAGCAGAAGAATAGCAATTGAAGGTTGCTGTTCCATTGGAGCCATTTGTAGATAGACAAGAAGTGTGTGCATCGTACTAAATGCTCCCTCATCCTTAATTATCTGTAAAATCTGGTTGGATAATGTTCTCCTGAAACACAACGAAACGATATTGGTAGTAGTACTTGGGATATTAAAGGAGAAGGAAGAACAATGGAACATATTTATGTTGAACAAGCATGTTTACATTTTATGCGAAGTATAATACATTAAAAAGGAAAAGCAACCTAATATTGCTTTTTGGAACTTAAAAAGACATAAAAGGAGAGGAAAAAAGAGGTCTACTGGAAGATATAAAGATCCAATCAGTGAGTATATTGTAGAATAGTACTCCTACCTTTGCTACTAATATTGGTATTAGCAATATGTCCTCATAATTATAGAATTTGTGTATAACTACAGTATTTAGTAATAAGCTCTTGGTAGTAGAATCAGGATTTAAAAAGATTATATATGAACACCTTGGGCTATCGAAATTTTAACTGTTGTTTTGTTATAATACTGGTGGTCATTAAGGTATTCTCATTTTCTTCTGAACAAAAATAAAATTGTTAGGTCCAAGCAGCAAGTCAGAAGTCTTAATTCTCTAACTTAAAGATAGATTTGTAAGATTTTTGGAGTAGAAAATAGCAATAAATTGCTAACTAAACAGAGAAAAGGGCTTTTACCTATTCAATTGAACCAACTCAGATAGAAAATCTATGCATATGCCTCTCACATTATCATTTCCAGCATGAAATAGCTCAAGCACAGGAGATAACTCAATTCTACTTGCTATTAAGTTCCTGCAATTCCTATCTGCATGGATACAGCACACTAGTATGGATACAATGGAGTGCCGTCCATCCACCCTGTCTAGGCATTTAAGCAATGCAGGAATACCATTCTCAGATATAATGCTCATAGCATTGAGGGACCTGTTGCTCTCATCTTCTCCCACTAAAACCTGCTCAAGCAATTGTATTGCTGCATCCTTAGGATCCATCACTAAATCAAGGTCATTTGAATCTTCGGTTTTGTTTGAAATGATTTGGATAAGGGAGGGCAAAAAGTTGTGAGCTGAGAGCTGAGAGAATGCTGGTTTCAGCAAGTATATCAGAACAGTAGCCTCAGCAAGACCATTTTTAAGAAGTGCTGCCAGGATTTCAAAATCTGCATCTACTGTAAGAATCTCTCCAACTCTATCATCGGGAAATATTAGCTCAGAAAGAATATAAATTGCTGTTCTTAAAACTTCCCTATTCAAAGAAGCTGATAGTATATCCACAAAACCATTAACTATGGTTGGATTGGATAGATAAGCATGAAGCCCTGAGTCACCTTTTGAGTCCTTCCATATTTTGGCTATAGTCATAACAGATGCTTCACATTCTTTTAAATCTTCGGAAGTACAGAGACACGAAATATAGGGATTCAACCCATTTATAATGCTTTCAACAGCTGCTTGAGATATCACACTGGTTGGTGAAGTTGAGGTTGCAACTCGTGTAAATCTTCGAGGTTTATGGTTGTTATTATCATCCCTACTCCTTTGAGTACGAAGGCTAATCGTCCTGGATGGGGTAGACTCTGGTGGAGTCTCTTTTGAAGGAGTACTAAAGGAACTTCTTGGTGTTTCAGTGCATGACAATTCCTGTGCAAGATCAGGATGCTGCTCTTTCCAAGAAGTGATTAGTCTCTTCAGGACATAGTTTGTCTTGGGCAATGGATTTGCAGAGATGGGCTGTCTGGTGATGGGGCATGTAGTGTTTCCTCTTTTCATCCATTCTTGAATGGCTTTTCTTTCATATGTCTGACCTGTTTCAAGTGTTACCGGATCATAAAAGATCTGTCCTGTGATGGGGCAAACAAAATCTTTAGGTGGTCTTGACCGAGGAGTCATTTTTTCAGAAGATGGGAGAGAAATGTAGCTTTGGCTTCCTTCATCACAATCATTAGAGAAACTGCAATAATAAAATAAAAATGTACTTTAAGGGCCAGAAACAAGATAGTCTGAAGAACTTTGTTTGGGAGGGTGGCCAGTAATCAAGGAAGAGAGAGCAATAAACCAAGTTGCAAAAGAAAATAAGATGGGAAAAGAAGATACCTTTTCTCTGAGAGTTGGCTATTCACATTCCCATAACTCATACTCCGAGTGTGACTAACAGTTGTCCTGATACTTTTTGGCAGCTCCTGAGGAACTAAGCATGTCAGCTATTCTTAGTCAAACTGGAGCACTAGAAAACTAGAAAATGCGATAAAATTGAAATAGAATATATCATATAACTGCAAACATACTGGCATTTCATTGTCCGAGTCTCCCGAGCTAGTGCCTGAATCCTGATTAAGAAATGGAGAAGCAGGCATAGATGCAGAAACTTTGCTATCCGTGGCACGGCTGGACAAAAGTCGCAACATGGATGAGGGTTCTTTTTTAGAATAAAAGTCAGGTTTTGGAGATGAACTCTTTGGGGTAAGAACTTTAGGGGAATCCACGGGAGTGAAGACTTTAGGAGAATGTTTTCGACTGTTCACCTTTGTTGGGAGTACATTGGACCCAATTGCAGGATCCTTGTTCTTTCTCATGCTACTACGAGATGCTATTTTTTGAGCTCTATCTTTAGATTCCACAAATACATTAGGCTCATAATCAGAATCATATTCTTCTTCTTCAGGTATTCCCTCCTGACAATGCAAACAAGAGAAGAAAAGTAAGGTATTAAAATAAACTTGTAACTTGAAGATAGAAATGTTACTGTAACGTTCTTTCTGTGACAACTCTTACTTCAGGATCCCAAACTGTAGAATCCTCTAGGTTCCCCGAGGAGGCAGAAGCCAATGTCAATCTGCTCGAAGCAAAATGTGTTATGAACTACGAATAAATACAGAAATGTATTGGAAGAAAAAACATGCAACACAAGCAAGCATGATTCTGAATTTTGTTTCATATCAATATTAACTTTAAAGCTAACCTGGAAGAATCTCTTGAACTCTCTTTAGCTTTGGGAATTGGAGTAAACCCAGCACTCTTAGGCAAGACGGGACCAAATTTTACATAATCAGGAATAGACCGGCTCACCTCATGCAATGGAGTCGTTGGTGGCTCCGCAATCGGCATCATTGGCATCACCTTCCTGCTAGTGGTTGAATCGAAGTTCATGCAATCCTTGTAGTATTTTGCATAAAGTTTTGTGTTCTCATCCAACGATTGCCCATAAAGCTGCTCCAGTTTTTGCATTTTTTCTGCTTGATCTGGCCTTACAGAAAAGATCAAAGATTCATTGAAGTACTGATCAAAATCAGCTGTAAAGGAAAGATCAGCCAAATCAGGAATCACATCAATCACAATCTTGTGTCTCTCCTCTGAGTACCAACCAACAATCGAACTCATATGTGGTAGAAACAAAGTTTTCCAAAGATCAGGAGCAAAATCAATCCGCGAGAATAAAGGGTCAATACTAAACATCTCAAGAACATGATGAACTGCATTATGAACATTGTTTCGCAATTTCCATAGATATGATAAGTTGAGGTGTGCCCAAGCAGAAAGATAAAAATTAGGAACCCCGGCAGTTTTCTGACTAGAATTCAACATGGCACACACTTGCAACATCTTCTCAGCATGGTCTAATCGCGCTAGCTTAGTTTCCATATTAGATGTGTTAATAGCTTCTTCAAGGGCATCCATCCCCCAATCCAAATTGGCTAACACCGCTTGATCAGAGTACTGAACTTCAGTTTTCTCATCTTCTGCCGCTAATCTTTCAGCACATTGTTCCTTTTGTTGGCTTCTTTGTTCTTTATCAATCAACCGATCTTGAATAAAACTTCCCACAGTGGTGATCAAAAATCTAACCATATCCTTTTGGTCCATCGCAAACCTATAATTTCCAGCCATATTCGTGATACAATTCACCAACAAATGAATTTGCAATTAATGTACAAAGCTTCACTCCCTAGATTCCATTTAAACATCTTTAATTTAGCTACTTCCAGCAGTAAGGGAATTACCTACATAATAATAGAGAAATTCCACTGCAATGAGCCAATGATTAAATGTCTGCTTTACTACTCACACACATGTTAACTAAACAAAATAAAATGTTTAGTAACTACAAAGGTCAAATCAATCAATTATGCAAATTTTTCTTGAATTAATAAAGAGAAAAATCTTCCTAATCAAAAATTAAAGTCAGGATTAACACCCTAATTTTTATCTGCAACCAAAACAACTCTAAGGTACTACGAATTCAAAATTGCAGTAGAAACAATAATAATTTCGAGTACTTACTGTACTGAAGAAGAAAACAAATAGTCTATAACACTCAAAGTTGTATGAATTGATAAGAAAATCTTCACTTCACCTTTTGATTAAGTTTATTCAATTAAGCATTCTGGATATAATAAATCAGTGATATTATGCATAATAAGCTTCTGGAGAGAGAAAATGTATATACAGAGAAAGAGAGAGAGTGTGTGTATGTGCTTTAAAGAGAGAGAAAGCCGGCTTTTCAATGCCAATAGCTGCCGGCTTTGGCTGTAGCTGTGTGATCATCAAACATCCAAATCAAACGGTCAACTGATCTTTACTTTTGTTAGTTTGTAATATATTTATATATATATATATATATTTGATTGCCGAATCATTGGAATTGTCTCATCTTTCTTTTTCTCTCTTTTCTACGTATAATATTGTAGCAGAGCAGGCAGACTAGATCAAGTCTTTGTTAAAAATTTCTTTAGCTTAAAGAAGCCTATTAGCTCTCAAGTCTCTACTGTATTTTTAATTGCCGGGAAGAAAGGGGTGGGACCTAATCAGCCCAACCCAGTCGAAGCCCAATTGTTTAATGAAATGCATAGCAATAGACAATAGTTTATGGATAAATATTAATTACATATTTTAGTACATTTTTAGAAATAATTACAATAATGGTTGTAAGACCCCAGCTTTTATAAATAAAGATGAATTTTTCTATAAATATTATTTTTGAATATTATGGAATAAATTTGATATAATGTTATAGTTGTGGGTAATATTTATAAATTTTGCAAAAGATGCAAGTTGTTATAAAATATTCGTTTGGGGGGAATATTCTTTTGTTAGGGAATATTACGATAAATGGCTCAATCATTGGTGGACCTTAATAATGTAATTATTATCGGATCGAGAAAGCGACAAAAATATTTTATAAAAATAACTTGGCGGAGGTATTACTGAATTAAAACTGTTGAACTACCCGGTGGTAAAAGAAATACGAATACGCGTAGTTGCATAGTAGCACACAGTATTGATTATTGATGCTTACGTGAGAAGTCACTCATTTATGCTCAATTATTACTCTGAAGAATTGTTGTGATCATATCTCTTATATTATTGATTCAATTATTATCGCGATCATCATCGTATAATATGTTATAGTATTAAATCAATAATTGAGGCGACAAGTTATAAATGATTAATAATTGTTGAAAGATTAAATGTGTGTTGATGAAAAAAAAATGATTTGTGGTAAGTTTGATTATTTTATGGGGGCTCGTATATGTCATCATCTAAGAGTCTCTTCGTCGATAGATTTACCTTCGTCGATAGTAATTACCTTCGTCAATAGTAATTACCCTTGTGAATAGTATTTACCTTCATCGATAGTAATTACCTTCGTCGATAGTAATTACCCTTGTGAATAGTATTTATCTTCTTCGATAGTATTTATTTACCTCGTTAATAGTAATTACCTTTACCAGACGTCGAACCACTTGTCGTTTCACATTACAAAGCGCCGAACCACTTGTCGTTTCACATTAAAAAGCGCCAAACCACGATTCGTCAAGCCACTTGCCTTTTCACACTAAGTCGCTAAGCTAGAAATCTTCTATAAATAGAAAGCTGAGGCTTCATTATTTTCATTTAATTCATTTAAGTTTTAGTATAGAGAGAAAGTATAGAGAGAATAAGAGAGAAAGAAGAAGAGTATTTTGTTCTTCTACTGCTTTGCGATATTCAATCTCCTACCAAATGTAAGGGGTGTTATTCTTTCTTATTCATGAAAGAAGGCGTTGTTATTCCATTGTTTATTATTACATTGGAATAACTTTGTATAAGTGGTTTACCCTATACTTGGTGACATTCTTCTATTATTACATTGGAACATCACATGCATGTGTTTTACATTGGGACTGGTTAAAATCTTTATTATTATTCTCTTGGAACATCATCCATGCGTGTGTTTTACACGGACTGGTTAAAATCTTTATTATTCTCGTTGGAACATCTCATCGTGTGTTTTTACAGGACTGGTTAAAATCTTTATTATTCTACGTTGGAATATCTATCTCGTGTGTTTTACACCGGATCTGGTTCCATCTTTATTATTCATTGGAACATCCCGCTCGGTGTGAATTTCACCGACCTGGTTCGCGTTATTTATTATTACATTGGAAATAACTCGTCTGCGGTCTACATCGCATGCGTGGTGATTTCTTTTGTTATTCCATTCTTTATTATACCCGGTTAGTTAAAACTTTGACTTTATACTCCATGAAATTAGTAGAATATCCTTGATATTTGCGTTTCATCCGAGATCTTTTCATGGAAATATTCTTCCGATCATTCTTGAATTTTACTCTACAAAACAATGTATCATGTTGACAATTTGGACGTTAATAATTCCGGATAAAATAATTCTTGAACTTGTTTTATTGAATTCTTATATCATTGTCATCATCCTCATGTTTATATTTTTTTGAAAGTCATCTCGTGGCTTTTGTAAGTGCATAGATGGACTTGGTATATGATTATGACGAGAGACTATTTGATTGTAATCATGGTAGTAATGTTACAAATGATGTGATAAAAATCTTTGATGGTAGTAGTGCATTGATGGGATGATTGTTGGCATGATCATGACCATTAATGAATACACAAATATTCTTGGCCCAGAAGTGCATGAATAATTGTGGTCGTGATACTAAAGAATATCCTCCGTCGAAGAGTGCGGGGTGATTCGATGATGTGAAATATTTATTAAAGTTGAGTCTCAAATTTATAAATGATGATGAAAAACCTTTTAAAACCTAAAGATAGTAGACTTTATTTTCTACTTGACTCTTTTTAAATGGATCAGATATTCATTGCAGATTAAACTGGTTGTCTATTGTATTTTATCGGTTTAACATTATTGAAGACTATTGATAATTTATTCTCGCATTATCTTAGTCATAATATTTCTTCTTGGGCTAGTTGAGCTCACCCTTTCTTTTCACTTTATTCTTCGTGAAATGATAATATATATTTGGGACGAGTCGGGAAACGAGTGATGGTCCCGAAGATAGCATTAGTAGTCCTCACTATTCGTAAAATAGTGTGATAATAATCGTATAATGAGGACTTTTTGTTTGAGTTTGTATAATATCTAGTAGAGCGATATTTGTATTTAAACTCACGATTTATGTCGATTGCATACCTACGCTTATGTTAATAAGTTGTTTTTAAATTACATGCCTATATAAGTGTCGACCCAAGATGGGTGATGTATACCTAATTTTGGGGGCGCCACGGTTGGTATCGAGCTTAGGATATGATCCTGGCTAAGATGTGAGAATAGTACTTAGGTGGGGAGAGACGGGAATACCTTGCTAGTATGACCTACCTAAGTTTATGTGATATTTTATTGGTTGGTCGGAAGATAGGGATAATTTGTTACACGTCAATTAACCTTTTGTTTTGTGGCAAGATGTCGAAAATGACATCCGAGAATGTTGAGAATAAGAATGGAGCGCAGCGCGATTGTTGATTCACCACATATCAATAATCGAGGATAATGTGCGTCGAAGGCGACAATCCTCACGCAAACAACAACACCGACCAAACGACGAATGATCAAATGTTTGAGGCTTTATGCAATTTATGCAACAAAGAAAGCAGGAGCGACTCTCATCCAAAAGCGTAGGTGGAAACACGGAAAACTCTCGGCGGTCACCGCTAAACAATTTAAGGAGCTAGGACCACCGGGAGTTTAAGGGAGAGCCAAAACCACTTACAGCGGAAGCATGGATAAAGCAGATTACCAAGATATTTGATGTCTTGGGATGCTCGAGGAGCAAAAGGTTCCTTCACGCCTTTATGTTCTTGCGGAAGCGGATTCTTGGTGGGAATCGGTAGAAACGTACTCAACCAAATTTGTCATCAAGATATCTTGGGAGAAGTTCCAGAGTCATTCAACGACAAATACTTTCCGAAAGTATTCGCCACATGAAGGAGGTGGAGTTTATCAAGTTGGAACAAAACAATATGACCGTGTCGCAATACGAGGCAAAATTTTTCGGAGTTATCACGGTTTTCGTCCCACTTGGTGGATAATGAAAGAGAATGGCGCGAATGTTTTTAAGAGGTTTGAAGTCGGGAGATACGTCAACATCTTATTTCTCATAAAGCGTGTTTGTATTCGAGATGTTGTAAATAGGCTCGATTAGTGGAGCGCGATAATGAGTCAACGCAACTAAAAGAGAGCGTGCGGCAAAATTATAATACCAAATGAGAATAGTCATCGAGGCGGTGACAACAAGCGTGGAGGAATCAACAGGCCGGATATGGTAACCACCGGTGGTAATCGGCCAAAACAATAAGAATGGACATTTCAAGAAAAGGAGATTCAACAATGATGGAAAGACGTCAAAGACCAAAGACCCATTGTTAAGGAAGGAGAAAACCACCTATCATATGCTTCAAATGCGGAGGAGAGGACACATCGATCAAATCTGCGTCTGTGGCGCCCCAAAATTAGGTATACATCACCCATCTTGGGTCGACACTTTACATGGTACGTAATTTAAAAACAACTTATTAACATAAGCGTAGTGTGTACAATACGACATAAAGCGTGAGTTTAAATACAAATATCGTCTACTAGATATTATACAAACTCAAACAAAAGTCCTCATTACAGATTATTATCACACTATTTTACGAATAGTGAGGACTACTAATGCTATCTTGAGGACCATCACTCGTTTCCCGACTCGTCCAAAACTATATTATCATTTCAGAAGAAAACGGTGAAAGAAAGGGTGAGCTCAACTAGCCAAGAAGAAATATTATGACTAAGATAATGCAGAATAAATTATCAATAGTCTTCAATAATGTTAAACCGATAAAATACAATAAAAACAACCGGTTTAAGCTGCGGTGAATATGCAATCCATTTAAAAAGTCAAGTAGAAAATAAAATCTACTATCTTTTAGGTTTTAAAAGGTTTTTTTCATCATTGTTTATAAATCGAGACTAGAAACTTTAATAAATATTTCACATCATCGAATCACCTCACACTACTACGCCAAGGATATTTTTTTAGTATCACGACCACAATTATTCATGCACTACGGCCGAGAATATTTGTGTATTCATTAATGGTCATGATCATGCCAACAATCGGCCCATCAATGCACTACTACTCTAATGAAGATTTTTATCACATCATTTGTAACATTACGGCCATGATTACACCGAATAGTCTCTCGGTCATAATCATACCAAGTCCATCTACGCACTCAGGAAATACGGATGACTTTCAAAAAAATATAAACATGAGGATGATGACAATGATATAAGAATTCAATAAAACAAGTTCAAGAATTATTTTATCCAGAATTATTAACGTCAAATTGTCACAACATGATCATTGCTTTTGTAGAGTAAAATTCAAGAATGATCGGAAGAATATTTCCATGAAAAGATCTTTGGATGAAAGCAAATATATCAAGGATATTCTACTAATTTCATGGAGTATAGAAGTCAAAGTTTTAACCAATTTGGGTATAATAAAGAATGGAATAACAAAAGAAATCACCATAATCGATAGATAGCCGCAGCAGCATGAGTTATTCCAATGAATAATAAATAACGGAACCGGTCGGTGAAATTCACACATTCCATGGATGTTCCAACAGAATAATAAAGATGGAACCGGATCCGGTGTAAAACACATGATAGGATATTCCAATGTAATATAAAAGAGCGGAACCGGTCGGTGTAAAAACACATGCATGGATGTTCCAACAGAATAATAAAAGCGGAAACAGTCCGGTGTAAAAACACATGCATGTGATGATTCCAAGCGAATAATAATAAAGAGCACGGAACCAGTCCGGTGTAAAACACATGCACGAGGATGTTCCAAGCGAGAATAATAGAAGAATGTCACCAAGTATAGGGTAAACCACTTATATAAAAGTTATTCCAGCAGAATAATAAGCAATGGAATAACAACAGCTTCTCTTCATGAATAAGAAAGAATAACACCCCTTACATTTGGTAGGAGATTGAATATCAAAGAAGGTGTAAGAACAAAAATACTCTTCTTCTTTCTCTCTTATTCTCTCTATACTTTCTCTCTATAGCTTAAATGAATTCGTGAAAATAATGAAGCCCTAGGCCTCTATTTATAGAAGATTTCTAGCTTAGAAGCTTAGTGTGAAAAGGCAAGTGTGGCTCGACGAATCGGTTCGACGCTCAGAATGTGAAACGACAAGTGGTTCGACGCTTTGTAATGTGAAACGACAAGTGGTTCGACGTCGGTAAAAGGTAATTACTATTAACGAAGGTAAATACTATCGACGAAGATAAATACTATTCACAAGGGTAATTACTATCGACGAAGGTAATTACTATTATCGACGAAGGTAAATACTATTCACAAGGGTAATTACTATCGACGAAGGTAATTACTATCGACGAAGGTAAATACTATTAGCGAATAAGAGACTCTTAGATGATGACATATGAGCCCCCATAAAATAATCAAACTTACCACAAATCATTTTTTTTTTCATCAACACACATTTAATCTTTCAACAATTATTAATCATTTATAACTTGTCGTCTCAATTATTGATTTAATACTATAACATATTATATGGATGATCTTTGTGACAATAATTGAATCAATAATATAAGAGATATGATGCAAAGCAATTATCGTAGTAATAATTGAGCATAATGAGTGACTTCTCACGTAAAGCATCAATAATCAATACCGCAAGTGCTACTATGCAACTACGCCAGACATCGTACTTTTACCACCGGGTAGTTCAACAGCTTTTAATTCAGTAAACACCTCCGCCGTTATTTTTATAAAATATTTTTGTCGCTTTCTCAATCCAAGATAATAATTTCATCATGGGATCCACCAATGATTGAGCTATTATATTTAATATTCCCTAACAAAAAGAATATTCCCCCACCAAACTTAATATTTTATAACAACTTGCATACTTTGCAAAATTTATAAATATTACCCACAACTATAACATTATATCAAATTTATTCCATAATATTCAAAAATAATATTTATAGAAAATTCATCTTTTATTTATAAAAGTGGGGTCTTACAACTTCCCTTCTTATGAAATTTCGCCCTCGAAATTAGGGTACGCACTGGTATGTCGAAGAGGTAAGGATACCTTGATTTCATTTCGATTCTAACTCCCAAGTCATTTCCTCAACATCGTGGTTCCTCCACAAAACTTTGACTTGAGGTATAACCTTGGAGCGTAGAATATGTTCCTTCTTATCCAAAATTTGAACAGAACCTCTTCATACGCCAAATCTTCCGCTATTTCGTCCGGTTCTAACTCAATAATATGGTTCGGGTCTTTCACATATTTACGTAACATAGATATGTGAAAAGCGTTATGAACACGAGACATATTTGGCAGAAAGCGAGTCTATAGCCACAGTTCCTACTCGATCGAGGATTAAAATGGACCGATGAATCGAGGGTTAAGTTTTCTCTCTTTCCAAATCTTGTAACTCCTTTCCATGGAGCAACTCTTAACAACACATGATCTCCTATATCGAATTCCACGCCCTTTCGATGAAGATCAAGATAACTCTTTTGTCGATTTTGTGAGGGTTTTTATACGTTGTCGGATCGTTTGAATCTTTTTTCCGTAATCATACGTACATCAACTCCGGTCCCAACAACGTTGCTTCACCCACCTCATCCCAACATCTTTGGAGAACGACACTTTCTTCCATACAACGCTCGAATGGAGCCATGCCAATACTTGCTTGATAACTGTTGTTGTAGGAAAACTCCACCAATGGTAAGAACTTGTCCCAACTCCCTTGAAATCAAGGACACAGAGTCTTAATAGATCTTCAAGAGTTTGAATAGTCCTCTCCGATTGTCCGTCGTCGTCTCGAGGATGATACGCCGAAAGCTAAATCGTGAAGTCTGTGCCCATAGCTTTTTGCAAACTAACCCAAAATCGTGAAGTGAATCTTGGGTCTCGATCGTAAACTATGGATCTGGCAGATACCATGCGATCTTACAATCTCGTTTATATACATACTGAGCAAGACGTTCAAGTGTATAAGTTTCTCGATCGGTAAGAAATGAGCAGACTTTGGTCAACCTATCAACAATGACCCAAATCGCATCAATGCCTTGAGAAACCTTAGGAAGACCCAGAACGAAATCCATGGTAATGTGCTCCCACTTCCATTCGGAATTTCAAGTGGTTGCAATGGACCTTTTGGTACTTGATGCTCCGCTTTAACTCGTTGACAAGTTAGACACCTTGAGATAAACAATATTTATCTCTCTCTTCATATTGCTCCACCAAAATGTATGATTTAATATCATGATACATTTTGGTACTCCTGAGATGGATTGCAAATGGTGTGTTGTGTGCCTCCATCATGATATTATACTTTAAATCGTGGTCGTTAGAACACAAAGTCCGGAGTTGACTCAAGTATTCCTTCTTCATCGATTCTTGCTTCCTAAGATAGCACCTTCTTGCACTTTCTTCCTCATACGCATCACTCCGTGTCAGTAGCTTCGAAGCGGCTTTAACTTTATCAATTAAAGTCGGTTCTACTCAGATACTCGCTATCATCACACGCGCCCTCGAGTCTTTAATTCTATCTCCATCCTTTGCAAGTCACACAAATGGGCCTTCATGCGTTGACAATATCGCACTCGATCTTGCATATGATTTTCTACTTAATGCGTCAAACTACCACGTTTGCTTTTTCCAGGATGGTATTGGATGGTATGATCATAATCTTTCAACAGTTCAAGCCAACGTCGTTGTCGCATGTTGAGTTCCTTTTGAGTGAAGAAATATTTGAGGCTTTTATGATCCCAGAAGATCTCCACTTTCTCCCCATACAAGTAATGCCTCCAAATTTTAAGTCTGAAGATAACAATTTGCCAACTCTAGATCATGAGTAGGATAATTCCTTTCATATTCTTTGAGTTGTCGCGAGGCATAAGCTATTACTTTTCCATGTTGCATGAGAACACATCCCAACCTTTTTGCTCAAGCATCACATGAGATGACAAATCCTCCTCCGAGGCGGATGGTATTGTCGTAACAGTCTTTGAAATAAGTCTCCTCTTGAGTTCTTGAAAACTCTTCTCACATTCTTCGCTCCAATCGAACTTTGTATCTTTCCGAGTCAGCTGAGTCAATGGAATAGCGATTCGAGAAAATCCTTCCACGAATCTCCGATAATAACCCAATTAAACCGAGAAAGCTACGATTTTGATCCATCGATTTAGGTTGTTCCCCACTTTTGAATAGCTTCAATCTTTCTTTGGGTCAACAGATATTCCATGACTTGATACCACGTGCCCAAGGAATGCTACTTCTTCAAGCCGTAACTCGCATTTCTTCAACTCGCATAAAGCTTATATTCACGAAGCTTTTGGAGTGTCACCTCAAGTGTTGCTTCATGATCTTCACGGCTTTTGGAATAAATAAGGATGTCATCAATAAAGAGCGACCACAAAGTGATCTAAATATTCCTTGAATACTCGGTTCATCATATCCATGAAGGCGTAGGAGCATTAGTCAATCCAAAGGACATGACTAGGAATTCATAATGCCCGCATCGAGTTCCGAAAGCCGTCTTTGGAATGTCACGGATTCTAATCTTCAATTGGTGATATCCTAACGAAGATCAATCTTTGAAAAGAATTTGGCTCCTTGTAATCGGGTCAAAAAGTCAGGTCATCAATACGTGGCAATGGATACCTATTTTTGATGGTGACGTGATTCAACTCCCGATAATCAATACAAAGTCGCATACTCCCATCTTTCTTCTTCACGAATAACAGGAGCACCCAAGGAGAAGTACTGGGGACTAATAAAGCCAATGTCTAACAATTCCTCGCAGTTGGGTCTTTAACTCACGAAGTTCAATAGAGCCATTCGATATGGGGCTTTGGAAATAGGTTTTTTCTCTGGGTTCAAGGTCGATACAAAATTCAATTTCACGCCTGGGGTAGGCCAGAAGTTCTTCGAGAATCGTCAGAAATTTATTAACAATAGGAATATCGTTTAAAACCGACGTATTTTTATTTAAATCGCGTGATATGAGCTAAGAAAGCTTGACATCCGCTTTTCAATAAACGAATAGCTTTATGGCTTGAGATGACCGTGATTGATTTTAATGGTTTGGTCGTTTGAATTCGCATAATAGGTTGATTAGGAATGAAAGCTAACAACCTTACGAAAACAATCAATTTTGCATGATAAGTAGTTAACCAATCAATCCCTAGAATCACGTCAAATGCAAGTATTTTTAATGAAATAAGATCGACGGTGTAATGTGAGGGTACCGATTTGAACCAAACAAGACTTATAAACAAATGGATGTAATGAAGGTTTCTCCCAACGGAGTTTCCACAGATAAGTCAAAGTCTAATTCTCCTGAGTCAAATTTAATCGATGAGCGCAAGTAGAGAAATAAAAGAATGGGTAGAACCCAAATTATCAAATAAAGTATGACTTCATTAGAGTTTACGATAAGCTTACCCGTGATGACCTCATTCGGATTCCTTGCTCTTTGGGAGGTCACAACAAATGCTCTCCTCAGACTAACTCGGGTTTGAATTTTTACGGGATGGCCTTTGGTGCCTCCATCCTAAATTGAATTTGTCTTCTGATGGCATCCACAAAATCGAGCTAAGTGACCTTCTCTTCCACAATTATAACATGCTTTGACTGGCGCATTTATTTGTAAGACCCCAAATTTTTATAAATAAAGATGAATTTTTCTATAAATATTATTTTTGAATATTATGGAATAAATTTGATATAATGTTATAGTTGTGGGTAATATTTATAAATTTTGCAAAAAGTATGCAAGTTGTTATAAAATATTCGTTTGGTGGGGAATATTCTTTTTGTTAGGAATATTCGCATAATGGCTCAATCATTGGTGGACCCCCATAATGTAATTATTATGCCTGATTGAGAAAACGACAAAAATATTTTATAAAAATAACTACGGAGGTGTTACCGTTAAAACCATTGAACTACCCGGTGGTAAAAAAATACGATGTCTGGCTGTAGAATTGTAGTAGTACACCAGATTGATTATTGATGCTTACGTGAGAAGTCACCATTTATGCTCAATTATTACTATGAGAATTCTTTGCATCATATCTCTTATATTATTGATTCAATTATTGTCACGAAGATCATCCGTATAATATAATATGTTATAAAGATTAATAATTGAGACGACAAGTTATAAATGATTAATAATTGTTGAAAGATTAAATGTGTGTTGATGAAAAAAAAAAATGATTTGTGGTAAGTTTGATTATTTTATGGGGGCCTATATGTCATCATCTAAGAGTCTCTTCGTCGATAGTATTTACAACCGTCAATAGTAATTACCTTCATCAATAGTAATTACCCTTGTGAATAGTATTTACCTTCAATCGATAGTAATTACCTTCGTCAATAAGTAATTACCCTTGAATGAATAGTATTTATCTTCGTCGATAGTATTTACCTTCGTTAATAGTAATTACCTTTACCAGACGTCGAACCACTTGTCGTTTCACATTACAGCGCCGAACCACTTGTCGTTTCACATTCTGAAAGGCCAAACCAATTCGTGCCAAGCCACTGCGCTTTTTTCACACGGAAGGTCTAAGCTAGAAATCTTCTATAAATAGAGGCTCAGGGCTTCATTATTTTTCACTTAATTCATTTAAGCTATAGAGAGAGAAAGTATAGAGAATAGAGAGAAAGAAGAAGAGTATTTTGTTACTCTTACCTTCTAAAGATTCAATCTCCTACCAAATGTAAAGGGTGTTATTCTTTCTTATTCACGAAGAGAACTCGTTGTTATTCCATTGCTTATTATTACATTGGAATAACTTTTGTATAAGTGGTTTACCCTATACTTGGTGACATTCTTCTATTATTACATTGGAACATCACGTGCATGTGTTTTACACCGGACTGGTTCCGCTTTTTTATTATTATTCTCATTGGAACATCCATGTCATGTGTTTACACCGGGACGGGTTAAAATCTTTATTATTCTGTTGGAACATCACATGCTGTGTGTTTTACACGGACTGGTTAAAATCTTTATTATACATTGGAATATCCTATCTCATGTGTTTTACACAGGATCCGGTTCCATCTTTATTATTCATTTGAACATCCCGCTTCGGTGTGAATTTCACCGACTTTGGTTCCGTTATTTATTATTACATTGGAATAACTTTGTCATGCGGTCTATCGCATGCATGGTGATTTCTTTTGTTATTCCATTCTTTATTATACCCAATTGGTTAAAACTTTGACTTCTATACTCCATGAAATTAGTAGAATATCCTTGATATTTGCGTTTCATCCAAAGATCTCTTTCATGGAAATATTCTTCCGATCATTCTTGAATTTTACTCTACAAAACAAGATCATGTTGACAATTTGGACGTTAATAATTCCCGGATAAAATAATTCTTGAACTTGTTTTATTCAATTCTTATATCATTGTCATCATCCTCATGTTTATATTTTTTGAAAGTCATCTGTATTCAGTAGTGTAGTGCATAGATGGACTTGGTATGATTATGACCAGAGACTATTGTAATGTAATCATAATCGTAATGTTACAAATGATGTGATAAAAATCTTCAATTGGTAGTAGTGCATTGATGGATGATTGTTGGCATGATCACTTGACCATTAATGAATACACAAATATTCTTGCCCGTAGTGCATGAATAATTGTGGTCGTGATACTAAAAAGAATATCCTTGGTCAGTAAAGCGAGGGGTGATTCGATGATGTGAAATATTTATTAAAGTCGAGTCTCAAATTTATAAACAAATGATGAAAAACCTTTAAAACCTAAAAGATAGTAGACTTTATTTTCTACTTGACTCTTTTAAATGGATTCAGATATTCCGCTAGCAGATTAAACTGGTTGTCTATTGTATTTTATCGGTTTAACATTATTCAAGACTATTGATAATTTATTCGCATTATCTTAGTCATAATATTTCTTCTTGGGCTAGTTGAGCTCACCCTTTCTTTCACCGCGTTCTCTCGTGAAATGATAATATATTTGGGACGAGTCTGGGAAGCGAGTGATGGTCTGAAGATAAGATTAGTAGTCCTCACTATTCTCGTAAAATAGTGTGATAATAATCGTAATGAGGACTTTTGTTTGAGTTTGTATAATATCTAGTAGGCGATATTTGTATTTAAACTCACGATTTATGTCGTATTGTATACTACATGCTTATGTTAATAAGTTGTTTTTAAATTTTGTACCATGTAAGTGTCGAACCCAAGATGGGTGATGTATACCTAATTTTGGGGGCGCCACGGTTGGTATCGAGCTTAGGATATGATCCCGCTAAGATGTGAGAATAGTACTACTGGGTGGGGAGAGCGGGGAATACCTTCGCTAGTATGACCTACCTAAGTTTATGTGATATTTTATTGGTTGGTCGGAAGATAGGGATAATTTGTTACATGTCAATTAACCTTTTGTTTTGTGGCGATGTCTGAAAATGACATCCGAGAATGTTGAGAATAGAATGGAGCGCAGCGATTGTTGATTCACCACATATCAATAATCGAGGATAATAATGCATCGTGAAGGCGATAATCCTCATGCAAACAACAACACCGACCAAATGACGAATGATCAAATGTTCGAGGCTTTATGCAATTTACGCAACAAAGAAAGAGAGCGACTCATCCCAAAACGTAGGTGGAAACACGGAAAACTCTCGGTGGTCACCGCTAAACAATTTAAGGAGCTAGGACCAACGGAGTTTAAGGGAGAGCCAAAACCACTTCGGCGGAAGCATGGATAAAGCAGATTACCAAGATATTTGATGTCTTGGGATGCTCCGAGGAGCAAAAGGTTCCCCTTCACGCTTTTTATGTTGCGGAGAGGCGGATTATCGGGTGGGAATTCCAAAACGTACTCAACCAAATTGCATCAAGATATCTTGGGAGAAGTTCAGAGTCGTTTCAACGACAAATACTTTCCGAAAGTATTCGCCACACGAAAGAGGTGGAGTTTATCAAGTTGGAACAAAACAATATGACCAGGTGTCGCAATACGAGGCAAAATTTATGAGTTATCACGGTCATCGCCCCACTGGTGGATAATGAAGAGAATGGGCGCGAATGTTTTTAAGAGGTTTGAAGCGGGAGATACGCCAACATCTTATTTCTCATAAACCGTGTTTGTATTCGAGATGTTGTAAATAGGGCTCGATTAGTGGAGCGCGATAATGAGTCAACGCAACTAAAAGAGAAAGTGGCAAAATTATAATACCAAATGAGAATAGTCATCGGCGGTGACAACAAGCGTGGAGGGAATCAATAAAGGAGATATGGTAACCACTTCGGTGGTAATCGGGCCAAAACAATAAGAATGGACATTTCAAGAAAAGGAGATTCAACAATGATGGAAAGACGTCAAGACCAAAGACCCATTGTTAAGGAAGGAGAAAGACCACCTATCATATGCTTCAAATGCGGAGGAGAGGGACACATCGATCAAACTGCGTAAATGCCATTCAAAGCATGTTATAATTGTGGAAAGAAGGTCACTTAGCTCGATTTTTGTCGTTCTAGAAGACAAATTCACTAGGATGGAGGCACCAAAGGCCATCCCGTAAAATTCAAAACCGTTAGTCTGCAAGGAGAGCATTTGTTGTGACCTCCCAAAAAGAGCAAGGAATCCGAATGAGGTCATCACGGGTAAGCTTATCGTAAACTCTAATGAAGTCTATACTTTATTTGATACCTGGGTTCTACCCATTCTTTTATTTCTCCTACTTGCCATCGATCGATTAAATTTGACTCAGAGAAATTAGACTTTGACTTATCTGTGGAAACTCCGTTGGGAGAAACCTTCATTACATCCCATCGTTTATAAGTCTTGTTTGGTTCAAATCGGTACCCTCACATTACCCGTCGATCTTATTTCATTAAAATACTTGCATTTGACGTGATTCTGTGGATTGATTGGTTAACTACTTATCATGCAAAATTGATTGTTTTCGTAAGGTTGTTAGCTTTCATATTCCTAATCAACCTATTATGCGAATTCAAACGACCAAACCATTAAAATCAATCACGGTCATCTCAAGCCATAAAGCTATTCGTTTATTGAAAAACGGATGTCAAGCTTTCTTAGCTCATGTCACAGATTTAAATAAAAATACGTCAGTTTTAAACGATATTCCTATTGTTAATAAATTTCCTGACGTATTCTCAAGAACTTCTGGCCTACCCAGGCGTGAAATTGAATTTTGTATCGACCTTGAACCCTGCATGAAAAACTATTTCCAAAGCCCCATATCGAATGGCTCCTATGAACTTCGTGAGTTAAAGACCCAACGCAGGAATTGTTAGACATCGCTTTATTCATCCCTAGTACTTCTCCTTGGGGTGCTCCTGCTACTATTCGTGAAGAAGAAAGATGGGAGTATGCGACTTTGTATTGATTATCGGAGTTGAATCACGTCACCATCAAAAATAGGTATCCATTGCCACGTATCGAATTGATGACTGTTTTGACCACCGCAAGGAGCCAAATTCTTTTCAAAGATTGATCTTCGTTAGGATATCACCAATTGAAGATTAGAACCACCGACATTCCAAAGACGGCCGAGAATCCCCAGATGCGGGCATTATGAATTCTAGTCATGTCCTTTGGATTGACTAATGCTCCCCGCCGCCTTCATGGATATGATGAACCGAGTATTCAAGGAATATTTAGATCACTTTGTGGTCGTCTTTATTGATGACATCCTTATTTATTCCAAAAGCCGTGAAGATCATGAAAGCAACACTTGAGGTCGACACTCCAAAAGCTTCGTGAATATAAGCTTTATGCCAAGTTGAAGAAATGCGAGTTCGGCGAAGAAGTAGCATTCCTTGGGCACGTGGTATCAAGTCATGGAATATCTGTTGACCCAAAGAAAGATTGAAGCTATTCAAAGTCGGGAACAACCTAAATCGATTAACCAAGCACGTAGCTTTCTCGGTTTAATTGGTTATTATCGGAGATTCGTGGAAGGATTTTCTCGAATCGCTATTCCATCGACTCGGTGACTCGGAAAAAGATACAAAGTCGGTTTGAGCGAAGAATGTGAGAAGAGTTTTCAAGAACTCAAGAGAGACTTATTTCAAAGACTGCGTTCGACAATACCATCGGCTCGGAGGATTTGTCATCTACTGTGATGCTTGAGCAAAGGGTTGGGATGTGTTCTCATGCAACATGGAAAAGTAATAGCTTTATGCCTCGCGACAACTCAAAGAATATGAAAGGAATTATCCTACTCATGATCTAGAGTTGGTACCGTTGTTATCTCGCACTTAAAATTTGGAGGCATTACTTGTATGGGGAGAAAGTGGAGATCTTTACGGATCATAAAAGCCTCAAATATTTCTTCACTCAAAAGGAACTCAACATGCGACAACGACGTTGGCTTGAATGGCATTGAAAGATTATGATCATACCATCCAATACCATCCCGGAAAAGCAAACGTGGTAGGAATGACGATTTAGTAGAAAATCATATGCAAGCACTGAAAGCGATATTGTCAACGCAAAAAGCCCATTTTGTGTGACTTGCAAAGGATGGAGATAGAATTAAAGACTCGGGGACGCATGTGATGATAGCGAGTATACGAAAGTAGAAACCGACTTTAATTGATAAAGTTAAAGTCGCCAAGCTACGTGACACTGGAGTCGATGCGTATGAGGAAGAAAGTGAAAGAAGGTGCTTATGCTCTAGGAAGCAAGAATCGATGAAGAAGGAATACTTGAGTCAACTCCGGACTTTGTGTTCCTAACGACCACGATTTAAAGTATAATATCATGATGGAGGCACACAACACACCATTTGCAATCCATCTCAGGAGTACCAAATGTATCATGATATTAAATCATACATTTTGGTGGAGCAATATGAAGAGAGAGATAGCGCTGTTTATCTCAAGGTGTCTAACTTGTCAACGAAGTTAAAGCAGAGAGCATCAAGTACCAAAAGGTCCATTGCAACCACTTGAAATTCCGGAATGGAAGTGGGAGCACATTACCATGGATTTCGTTAGCACGGCCTTCCTAAGGTTTCTCAAGGCATTGATGCGATTTGGGTCATTGTTGATAGGTTGACCAAGTCCGCTCATTTCACCGACACGAGAAACTTATACACTTGAACGCCTCTTGCTTCAGTATGTACATAAACGAGATTGTAAGATCGCATGGTACGCCAGTATCCATAGTTTCGATCGAGACCCAAGATTCACTTCACGATTTTGGGTTAGTTTGCAAAAAGCTATAAGGCAGACTTACGATTTAGCTCGGATATCATCCCTCAGACGGACGGACAATGGAGAGGACTATTCAAACTCTTGAAGATCTATTAAGACTCTGTCCTTGATTTCAAGGGAGTTGGGACAAGTTCTTACCATTGGTGGAGTTTTCCTACAACAACAGCTTATCAAGCAAGTATTGGCATGGCTCCATTCAAGCGTTGTATGGAAGAAAGTGTCGTTCTCCAAGATGTTGGGATGAGGTGGGTGAAGCAACGTTGTTGGGACCGGAGTCAGTACGTATGACTACGGAAAAGATTCAAACGATCCGACAACGATAAAACCTCACAAAATCGATAAAAAGAGTTATCCGATCTTCATCGAAAGGACGTGGAATTCGATATAGGAGATCGTGTGTTGTTATAAGAGTCGCTCCATGGAAAGGAGTTACAAGATTTGGAAAGAGAGGAAAACTTAACCCTCGATTCATCGGTCCATTTTAATCCTCGATCGAGTAGGAACTGTGGCCTATAGACTCGCTTTCTACCGCCAAATATGTCTCGTGTTCATAACGCTTTTCACATATCTATGTTACGTAAATATGTGAAAGACCCGAACCATATTATTGAGTTAGAACCAGGACGAAATAGCGGAAGATTTGACGTATGAAGAGGTTCTGTTCAAATTTTGGATAAGAAGGAACATATTCTACGCCTCAAGGTTATACCTCAAGTCAAAGTTTGTGGAGGAACCACGATGTTGAGGAAATGACTTGGGAGTTAGAATCAAATGAAATCAAGGTATCCTTACCTCTTCGACATACAGTGTACGTACCCCTAATTTCGAGGGCTTAAATTTCATAAGAAGGGGAGGTTGTAAGACCCAACTTTTATAAATAAAGATGAATTTTTCTATAAATATTATTTTGAATATTATGGAATAAATTTGATATAATGTTATAGTTGTGGGTAATATTTATAAATTTTGCAAAGTATGCAAGTTTGTTATAAAATATTCGTTTGGTGGGGAATATTCTTTTTGTTAGGGAATATTCATACGATAATGGCTCAATCATTGGTGGACCTTATTAATAGAATTATTATCGGATTGAGAAAAGCGACAAAAATATTTTATAAAAATAACTACGGAGGTGTTCTGAATTAAAAAGCTGTTGAACTACCCGGTGGTAAAAAGTACGATGTCTGGCGTAGTCAAGATAAGTAGTACCTTACGGTATTGATTATTGATGCTTACGTGAGAAGTCACTCATTATGCTCAATTATTACTCACTGAGAATTCACGATCATATCTCTTATATTATTGATTCAATTATTGTCACAAAGATCATCCGTATAATATGTTATAGTATTAAATCAATAATTGAGACGACAAGTTATAAATGATTAATAATTGTTGAAAGATTAAATGTGTGTTGATGAAAAAAAATGATTTGTGGTAAGTTTGATTATTTTATGGGGGGCTCATATGTCATCATCTAAAAGTCTCTTCTTCGATAGTATTTACCTTCGTCAATAGTAATTACCTTCGTCAATAGTAATTACCCTTGTGAATAGTATTTACCTTAAATCAATAGTAATTACCTTCGTCGATAGTAATTACCCTTGTGAATAGTATTTATCTTCGTCGATAGTATTTACCTTCGTTAATAGTAATTACCTTTACCAGACGTCGAACCACTTGTCGTTTCACATTACTGAGCGCCGAACCACTTGTCGTTTTCACATTCTGAGCGGCCAAACCAATTCGTCAAGCCACTTGCGCTTTTCACACGGAAGGTGCTAAGCTAGAAATCTTCTATAAATAGAGGCTAGGGCTTCATTATTTTCACTAATTCATTTAAGTTTATAGAGAGAAAGTATAGAGAGAATAAGAGAGAAAGAAGAAGAGTATTTTGTTCTTTACTCGCCGTAAAGTATTCAATCTCCTACCAAATGTAAGGGGTGTTATTCTTTCTTATTCATGAAGAGAAGCTGTTGTTATTCCATCGCTTATTATTCATTGGAATAACTCGTATAAGTGGTTTACCCTATACTTGGTGACATTCTTCTATTATTCATTGGAACATCCACATCATGTGTTTTTTACCGGACTGGTTAAAATCTTTATTATTATTACATTGGAACATCACATGCATGTGTGTTTTACAGGACTGGTTAAAATCTTTATTATTCTGTTGGAACATCCATCACATGTGTGTTTTACAGGACTCGGTTCCGTCTTTATTATTCATTGGAATATATCTATCTGTGTGTTTTACAGGATGCAGTTCCATCTTTATTATTCATTGGAACATCCGCATGCGTGTGAATTTCACGACACGGTTCCGTTATTTATTATTACATTGGAATAACACGTCTGCATGATCTATCGCATTTATGGTGATTTCTTTTGTTATTCCATTCTTTATTATACCCAGTTGGTTAAAACTTTGACTTCTATACTCCATGAAATTAGTAGAATATCCTTGATATTTGCGTTTCATCCAGTATCTTTTCATGGAAATATTCTTCTGATCATTCTTGAATTTTACTCTACAAAACAGTATCATGTTGACAATTTGGACATTAATAATTCTTGGATAAAATAATTCTTGAACTTGTTTTATTGAATTCTTAAATCATTGTCATCATCCTCATGTTTATATTTTTTGAAAGTCATACATGGCTTCAGAAGTGCATAGATGGACTTGGTATGATTATGACCGAGAGACTATTGATTGTAATCATGGCCGTAATGTTACAAATGATGTGATAAAAATCTTGATGGTCAGTAGTGCATTGATGGACGATTGTTGGCATGATCATGACCATTAATGAATACACAAATATTCTTGGCCCGTAGTGCATGAATAATTGTGGTCGTGATCTTAAAGAATATCCTTGGCAGTAAAGTGCGGGGTGATTCGATGATGTGAAATATTTATTAAAGTCGAGTCTCAAATTTATAAACGATGATGAAAAACCTTTTAAAACCTAAAAGATAGTAGACTTTATTTTCTACTTGACTCTTTTAAATGGATTCAGATATTCACCGCAGATTAAACCTGGTTATCTATTGTATTTTATCGGTTTAACATTATTCAAGACTATTGATAATTTATTACGCATTATCTTAGTCATAATATTTCTTCTTGGGCTAGTTGAGCTCACCCTTTCTTTCACCTTTATTCTCTTGAAATGATAATATAAATTTGGGGACGAGTGGGAAGCAGTGATGGTCACGAAGATAGCATTAGTAGTCCTCACTATTATTACGTAAAATAGTGTGATAATAATCATAATGAGGACTTTTTGTTTGAGTTTGTATAATATCTAGTAGGCGATATTTGTATTTAAACTCACGGTTTATGTCGTATTATATACGGCGCTTATGTTAATAAGTTGTTTTTAAATTACATCTATGTAAGTAATTTACCCAAGATGGGTGATGTATACCTAATTTTAAAAGGCGTCACAATAGTGCATAGATAAAATAATTACAAAAATAATATATATTTTCCATATTTATTTACAAAATTAATACATTTGGGTATCCTTTAATCGTGACCCATGATTATCTCTCTTATCTCTTCCCGTTAATTATTACTGAAGTTGTTCTAATAAGAGTGATTGAGTATGCTGATAGTTTAGTTTTTGGTGTTTTTAACAACAAAATTATTATTTGAATTCTTATTATGATTTTTATATGTTAAATTTTCTTGAGTATATGTCAAAATTTAGGGTGTTCATGATTTTGATTATAATTTTTAGTATACAATTGGTGTTGTTTTTGTGCAATGATGAATAAAAAAAATATAATAATATTTATTACTAACCTACCTCTATCTTGTAAAAAGACTTTTCTCTTAATATATTTTTTTTCATTTTTTGAGTAACAACATTTGATATTTTTATTGTAACCAATTGTAACTTATGTTTAGTTTAATATTTGAGAAAAATAATTAATATAATTTTAAATATTTTTTTATACTGGCATGGCAGGTATTCCACAATATCAAGGCCCTGGGTTCTTCAAATCTAAATCAAATACAAATACCACAAACTAAATCAATGATTGTGGTCTTTGTTCTAATAAGAGTGACTAAGTATGATTAGTACAATTTGTATTTGATTTTATATATAGGGTATCAATGCATCAAAGACCACTTAAATAAAGTCAATAACTTTAATAACCATTTGGGCCACTTGGACTTGTCTTGATGAAATTTTACATTGTCCATTTAAGATACTTATTTGGGTTTTACTTCTTGGGCCAGGCGGATATATAAAACGGTCCATAATATTATTATTGTAAGGTGTAAACAAAACTATGGGAAGAAGAGATATTCGAGTATGTTAAAATAATATTTTTATATGAGTTTTGAGATTTATTTATTATTTATGTGGAAAAAAAATATTAATTTTTTATGTGTTACTTACTTAATCTACATACCGATTACAAAGAAAGAATATCAGTAGAATACAGCCACGACACACGTGCACCATGAATGACTTGCACGTGGAAGGCTGATATTAACATTACCTTTATCCCTAATTCCATCATGAAGCCACGTGTATACATTCAACGGCTAAGATCTAAAGTTGAAAGATATTCATAAATATTATTTTTTTATTGGTACATAATTCACTATAATTAAAAAAAAGAAAAAAGAAGAAAGTAAATAGAGTTATGTTTTATACAAAAAACGAGACTACTATTAATATATTAACGACTATACTCCTTATTTTCAACGTCTATAGTTTTGACATTCAACGTCTGTAGTAACCCACAAGAATACAAGTACAAAAGTCATGTCATGTAGTATAAAAATATGTGATTTTATTGCAACTAAATACAATAATAGTATAAGTTATAAATAAATTTCACACATTAATATTTTATTAATATATCAACTCGTAACCGAAAAGAGTAAAAGTGATATTTTAATCCTTCAAATTATAAAAATAAAAATATATATATGACAATGATATGAATTCTTAGGTAAATTCCATCAATATTATATTATTATTAAATGAATAATATTATTCACTCTTTTTCTTATGTAAGTCGTTTAAAAGGAAAAAAATTCATTCATAATATTAATATTGTGAGAATAATAAGTGTGGTTCTAATATATATATTCAATCTGTCTCATAATATATAATATATGATGTTTTAGATAATTTATTTATTTTTAAATTATTTGACCTTTTATATACTCTGCGATAATTAATTACAATTTTTTAAAATTATCCTTCATAAAAAAAGATTACATATGAGAGAAAGAAATATAATATGAGATAAGTATGATAAAATATATTATGATAATTAATATTATATAATTAATTTTTTAATTTTTATACACAACTCTAAAACGTCATAAATTATTAATGAATAATTTAGATAACCTAGTGCTAAGTTGGGGAGTAATCAGGATATGACATAATAATGTTGTCTAGACAAAGTCAAATGCAAGAGTCAACTAGAAACCGATCCGAAATTCGGTATCCAAATTGAATACATTTATGGAGTAACTGTGTCTGTACTACTGATCTATTAGTATATTTTTATACTATATGGAAAGTGTAATTTATCTTAAATTTTAGACGATTCAGATAATTTATTGAGTGAGCGAGAAATTTAAAATTATTTATACTTTATTAGATAGATTAATGAAATATAACTCATTTTAAATTTAGACAAACAAAATATAAGAACGATTCAGATTTATTGATTTAGATAAAAAAAATATAAGAACTTAAAAGATAAAAAATTATTAAAACATATAAAAAAAAATCGTTACATCGCAACTTGAGGTCAATTACTATTACATTTATATTAGTACTCCTATTATTTAATGAAGGTGTGAATGCTATGCTATGCTTGGGCTCATTCAATGGGTGGTCGTTGAAAATTTATAAGCCAATTAGGAGGAAACACGTAATGAGTACTCAAAAGTAGTATACTACCTCACGGCAATGACTTTGTACCAACAAATTTAATTCAATTAAAAAGGTAGACACACACTACTTTTCCCCTCTTTTACTGGTTTATTGGACCCACGCAACTCTGACTAAATGTGGCTGAGGTTTTGTGAAGGGACTATAATACCCTTTATCATTATATATATATATATATATTTATTTTTTTTACTTTAATGGAGGTCAACATATGAGTGCTATTTCATCTAAATTCCAAATTGTATCAACTTTTTAGAGTTTTATTTTCCACTTCTAACTTTCGATCCCTACTTATTTAAGGAGAAACATTTCTATTCATCTCATTTTGAATGTGCATTTCCAACAACCAATTATACTTGACTTTATTTATATGAAATTGTCTCTTTCTTTTATAATCAAAAGAAGTCTTTGTGAAAAGAGAAAAAAAAAAGGAGAAAATTATCTTCCACCACAATACTTTGACTTTATTTTCATTAGTACTTTTTTTATAGTCAAAAAAGGTGGAACGAAGATTTTGGCCAATTCACAATGAATATCGTAAAGATTTCTTAAGATTTAGTATTTAAAAAAAAATTTAATTAAGTATTTTTTTTGTTTCTGTCTTTCATTTAGTATTTGTTTATTATTTTTAATAAATGAAATTGATTTTATGGAATAAAGGGAGTAATAAGTTGCAACTATAATTGCACTTGCTAATTTTCCTTTTGAACAAAAATTTAATTATGTTTAAGATGGGACAAAACAAAGGGCAATAATGTAAAGTTACATACGTATTTGGTCGTGACAGTGACATCATCAGACACCAAACACCGAGGCGACTTCATTATCTTCTTCTACCCGAACAAACTTTGTAGCTTAGCACAGCAAAAACCAGTCCAGTCAATCCTTTCAGCTTTAACACCGTGTTTGGCATTTCATTCATACCAGTTTTTCAATTCTCCATCCACGCGGTATACAAACAAACAAATCTCCTTTATTTGTCTTCTTCAATTAATTCATTAATCCGTTCCAATCAAACTAAATTTCATCATCTATTAATTTCATTCTTTTTGCTCCCAGTTTTGTTAGGGTTTGGGTTTTTATCTCTTTATTCTCAAATTCAGCTGGATTGGAGTGATTTTTTTGAAGTACAGAGCAATGGGAGGGGTGTGCACCGGCGGGACGATGAAGCATCATCCCGATTTCAATGACAAGAATGATTATGGGTTTTCAGGGAAGCTCAAATCGATTAAGAGTTTTGGTAAGCAGAAGAAGAGGAAGGATGATGGGGACGATGACGATTTGGATTCTTCTTATTCATATCCTACAGATTTAGATGTTTTTGAAAAGAAGAGGACTCCTCATATTTTTGATTCCGGTGAACTTCATTTCTCCATTTCTAGGGAATTGAAGCCCTCCACGCCTGCTCGAACAGTGGCTACCAAGGTACTGTTTTAAATCATTCTATTTATTTCGAAATTAGTTTGGTTTGTAGTAGTGAATTTAAGCGATTATAAAAACTGAAGATTAAGTATGTTTTTTTAGCCATTGGGTTTTAGGATGTGTCTTGTTGTTTATAGTTGTTTTGTTCTCTTTGGGGATCAATAATAGGACAAGTAGGTTGGTTCATTTGATTTGAGCAGAGAGCAAGTTTTGTCCTCCAGTTTTTTATTTTATTTTTAATCTCCATTATTTTTTTTAGTCCAATCTTACACCAATCTTTTGAGTGGATTGGAAGGATTGAAGAGATTAAAGGTCCTGAGAGGATCCTTTCCCATCGCTATTAGGTTAGAGATTGAAAATTTGGTTGTGGCAGTCGATATAAGTTTCTTCCCACAGAGATATTTGTACAAGAAAGTGAAGAGAAGGCGATATTGTATTGCGTTATAGGATCAGCATTTGATGATTTTCATATTCAGTAAAGATGGCAAGATAATAAAAAGCATGGAGAAGGAGGTGCTAAATGTATGCAACCGTAGGGTAGTAGGACTAAGTCCTATGGGAGTATAATGTGTTTGGGTAGTTTCCACTCTTTTCGGACGATTATCCTGGTTGATTGGCTTTAGAGTGTGTATGAATTTATGTATATTTTACTGAAGAGGGTTTTCTAACAGAGGAACAAAATGAGAATCTGACAGGTGACTGCATATAATCTAGTAGATTTTGTAAACTTTGTCACAGCTCAAGCCATTGCTGAAGGGTATTTATGTCTCATCATATTGAAGGTAAATGTCCCAATGACTGGCCATTGGCAATAAAACATGGTCTATTACATTTTAATAATGGGTCCCTCACTGAGTTGTTGGAGAAATTTCGGGAATAACTATTTATGACTTCTTCTATTGATTGTATAAATTGGAATATGGTGAACTTGCACTTTGCAAGTCTTGTATACAAGGAATGATTTTATGCAAATGTACTGATTTAAGAGTGTAAATCTCTACCTGAATTGAAAGGGCAAAATCATAAAGAAGCTTGTAATCACGATTCGTAAAGGATGAGGTTCGGTTTCTTCTTGGACACATCTTGATCTGAAAAAAATGTAGCATAAGGTTTATAACTGATCTGAAATTTGCAGAGGGCAGATTATGAGACAGAGAAGCCGCATCAACTGTCAATTCTGCACCTGATTGAAAAGGACTAGCGTTTCAGTTATTTGAGAGTGAGTTGCAATACTGGATTATATTGCTAAGCACATGGGATTGCATTAATAAGTATTGAAGAAAAATGACAAGGACAGGGGCCCTTATGTCTTTAATGAACAATGAAATTTGTTGTCCAACAGCTTGTAATGTAATAAAAAAATTTAAAAACATTTTGGAGGGGAAAAGGCCCACAACAGAACATGTAGTCAAAATTTAGTTCACCCTTCAACCTTAGACTGGGTATTTAGTTTATATTTCAATTAAACTTCTGTTTGAGCAGAAATTGTAGATTTTTTCACCTCAGTTTTTAATTTTTTTCAGTTAATCTAACTAAACAATTAAGGAGTCATTTTCCATTTTTGGCTTTCTGATATTGGGATTCAATAATCATAGTATATCCCAAAGTGAAATTGTTTTTTAAATATTTTCTTTGTTTGTATGTGGAAATCTGCTGCTGTGGTAATATTTGAGTGAATGTTGTCATTGCATTGTGGTAGGGCTCATTTCTTGGTAAAGCTGGCATTGTGGGTTTGGAGAGGGCAGTGGATGTTCTGGACACACTAGGAAGTAGCATGACAAATTTGAATGCCGGAAGTGGATTTGTATCTAATTTGGCTTCAAGAGGAAACAAAATATCTATCCTGGCTTTTGAAGTCGCTAATACCATTGCCAAAGGTTCAAATTTGTTGCAATCTATTTCGGAAGAAAATATACAATTCCTTAAAAAGGAGATCCTACACTCGGAAGGAGTACAGCTGTTAGTTTCTACAGATATGACAGAGTTGCTTAGAATTGCTGCTTCTGACAAAAGGTTAGCCACAGTTTACAAAATGTTGTCCAGCTTGGCTTAATGCGTTTTATTCATTCTCCTTCGTAAAATAGGTTATAATCAGAGCTTTTGTCATTCTAAATATGTGCTTGTAGGGAGGAATTTAATGTCTTTTCTCGAGAAGTAATAAGGTTCGGGGACCTATGTAAAGACCCACAATGGCACAATCTGGGTCGGTACTTCTCAAGGTAAGTTGAATTTAGATTTATGACAGTCACTTAATAGTCTGCTCCAAGATTTGAAATAATACTTATAAATGGTTGTACCATGTCAGATTGGATACAGATGCTGTAACCCAAAAACAGCTTCGTGAAGAGGCAGAGATGACAATGCAAGAATTGACCACTCTGGCTCAGTATACTTCTGTATGTTATGTTCCTATAACAATTCAGAGGCATATGTTTTTTTTTGCATGCTGTACAATTGTTCGTCAGTGTGTTGCGGAACATTATAGAAATGATCACTTTCAGTAAAACACTTTACTTTCTGACTGGATTATCATTAGTTGCATGATTTTGAAGGGAAAAACCCTTGACCCTGAATGATTATGAATGATGTTGTCAGATAGTGTGTCATGAACGCTCGGGGGTCTGTTTAACCTTTTGAGTACTTTGTGTGGTGTATGAGTGTATTCTCAGAGGACCTACTGTTTGCATATGGTGTCATTTCTTTTTCTTGTTTTTTAAATGATTTTTTTATATAAAACAATTTAATTTCTCACTTTTTATTTTAATTTGTTATTGTTTTTCGTGCTGATGGGGTATTTTTTTTGTGTGGAGGAGGAAGGGAAGGGATAGAGTATCTTATTCTTTGTGTTTACAGGAGTAGGTGGTGGCGGCGGCATATGGAGGCACTATTTGCGTTTACACATTGTATTTCATAATTTTACAAGTATATTTTATTCATCATAATTATTTTAGAATTACACATTCTGAATAATTTCAGCTCATGCATGCCTTTTTAAGCCATTATATGGTTTTTTAGAAGTTATTCACAAAGACAGAAATAAGGTTTTGCATAGTGCTAGCATTACCATATAAAAAATTATATTAGGCCAATCAACTATAAGACACTAACTCTTGAACATATATTGTGCAGGAATTATATCATGAATTGCATGCTTTGGACAGGTTTGAACAAGATTACCGAAGGAAGCTAGAGGAAGTGGAATCTTTACATCTTCCTCGAAGAGGTTAGACATGGACATCTTTCTTCTTTTTCATCAAGTCCTCTGAATATAGAAATTCTTTTTGGAAGAGCAATTTGATCCATTGATTTTGTTTGTCATCTATATGACTTCTGGTCCTTCTGGATATAACTTTTATTGGAAGGCCTTTTCTTCTCTCATTTAAATTTAAGATCGTTTGGCTTCAAGTGTCTCCACTGGATGCTTTATAACTGGAAGTTTATTTTCACCAAACATTTTATATATTACTAATTTCGCTCGTGATAATCTGATTTGTCTTTTCATCTTTTACTTTGGACTTCAAATTGACTTGCTATATAGAATTTGATTTTTCATAACAGTTGAACTAGTTCTACATATGGTTGATGTATGTTATAACAATTTGAACACCATGATAGACTGAGCACCTTCTGGCCTATATAACTTGGCAGTATTGTTCTTCAGATTTTGCAATGTATAGAACCTAAGTTTGACAAATAAGAATGTGTGTCCATGGTGTCTCTGCCAGATGCTATCGAATAACATGTAATGGGTGAACAATCTTGAAAATAATGTAGGAAGAATGCGCTCAGCATTGCTCATTAAATTGTGCAACACTTGAATCTGCCTCATTTTCATCAAATCTTATTTCTACTTGAGTAGAATTAATTGTATGAAGATGGTGGAAACTGATAATGAGTCTTTGACCAAGTAAGCATAGCTTTGATCACAAGGAATTAAGCTTAAATATATGATACTCTTTAGCTAATTTAAAGCAATTTATATGAATCCCTCTTTGGCGTCATAATTTATTGTGGGAAACTAGCTATTCTTTAAGACCTGCCATTAGTACCTTCTGAAGCAGACATCTATATAGTTATAGCTGAAAAAATGTCTCACTGTGAGAATGTAGTTCGTCAGTCGTTCTATACTACATTTTTTATGCTTGCCTTAGAGGACTTCTTCAATTCGTTTTTAAGGTGTTCATTTGGGTATCATTAAGTAAACCGAACTCTGTACGTGCAGTATCATTGTTGTTTGGTTTCACTATTTTTGTTTGTATCTGCTTCCATAATATAGATAATCATGATAACCAATTCATTTTTTTGACATTTTAGGAGAGGGTCTCGTGATATTACATTCTGAGCTAAAGCATCAAAGAAAACTTGTGAGGAGCTTGAAAAAGAAATCTCTTTGGTCTAAAAGTTTGGAGGAGGTACATGTTCAAAAATCATTTAATGTAATAATGTCAATTCCTTAAAAGCTGAACCCCAAATTCTGGGACTTCTGGATTGAACCAGGCTTCAATTGATTCTTTTGTATTCTTATAATGCAAAATTTGCATTTAATTGTTTTATAAGTTTCTCAGAATGAAATTTACTTTCTTTCCTGATGTGGATGGTGGTGAAAACAAAGGATTTCTAATAGAATGTGAAACTATTGTATGCAATGAAAATGCTTCATCCTTCTACAAAAAGTGTTGTTGCGTTGAAATCTAACTTTATTTTTCCTCTTGCTTTTTCCCAATATAGATCGTGGAGAAGCTCGTTGATATAGTTACCTTCATACATCAAGACATCTTGGAAGCATTTGGAGAGAATGGTATGAGTAGCATGGTTGGCACATACTAATTTGATTTTCATGAAAGATTGTATTTCCAAAGTGTGAAATGTTATCTGCATCAATTGTAGGAGTTAAGACCAAAATAAATCATTAAAGAATTAATATCCGTTGATGTGATAGGGTGAATAACTCAAGAGTGATTGTTGCTTTGTTGTTTTGAAGCATTAACTTAGTGTTATCATGCATATTTGTTCTAGATAAATTTGTTACCCTAATTTTTTTTTCTCTTCCTGCTACTAGTGGCAGCTGTGACGTCTACTGGAAAGCAGACTTCCATCAAACCTGAAAGACTAGGTGTTGCTGGTCTTGCTTTACATTATGCTCACATAGTAACTCAAATAGATAACATTGTAAGCTCTAGTCATCATATTTTCTCTCTGTGTAGGGTTGTTTTTTTGTTGGTGGTATATTGTGATTGAACTGCTGTTAATAAAGTGATTTTTTTTTTGTGTGTGTGGTACTAGGCATGTCGTCCTACCTCTCTCCCTCCTAATACGAGAGATGGCTTGTATAATGGGTTGCCAGTTAGTGTCAAGACAGCATTACGTTCGCGGTTGCAGACATTTGATGCCAAGGAAGAGGTATGTTCTTGCCACAAAGTTACTAGTAACGGTTGCTTACACGGACATACTTGTATCACCATTTTGGTTAATGTGTCTTTTTGCTTCTTGGTCTTCAATGATTTTTTTTTCTCCTTGTTTCATTCGTTGTCTTACCACTTATATCTGTAAATGATCAAGTGCTTCACATGGCCTTGTTTTCCAGCTGACTGTTCCCCAAATCAAAGCCGAAATGGAAAAGACTCTCCAGTGGCTTGTTCCAATTGCTGCGGACACTACCAAGTATGTAGAATGAGTCTTTTCCTTCTCAATTTAACTAGAATGCCCGTCTGCTGTAGTTCCTCTACTTATATTACCAGATTGGCCGTAAGTTTTATTACTAGCTTTATTTTTCCGCTTTGCACTAATCCTGTGATTTTTTCTTATTCCCTGATGGAAAATGGAGCAGAGCGCATCAAGGTTTTGGGTGGGTTGGAGAGTGGGCAAATACGGGGTCAGTGGACACAACTCTGATGTTCATTAGTGTATGTATTTCCAGTATGAGGACTAACAGTGTTTTCTTCATTTGACAGTATCGAGTTTGGTGGCAAGAAGACCGCTACACACAATAGTGTAATTCGCCTGCAGACGCTCTATCATGCAGATAAGCAAAAGATGGACCAGTACATCCTTGAACTGGTGATTTGCCTTCACCGTCTGATCAACCTAGTAAGATACAGAGATAATGGATTCAGGGCTCTTCCAGTTCGATCTCCGACTGGCAAAGGAACAATTCCGCATCTCGAGACGCAGGGACTGTCGTCGTTAAACAATAACCGTAAAGTCCAGGAGAACCAACTTTCTACCGAGGATAGAAATTTGTTGGAAGACGTGATGAAGCGGAGAAGATTGGTTCCTGGAAAAAGCAAAAGCCAAGAATTTGTGATGGGCAAGAGGGGATCGACTAAAGTTTGGGCACTAAGTAGGAGCACCGGAAGCTCTCCAAGAAGAACATTGGAGCACGGGCAGTCAAAGTCCAGCATTTTAGATATATTGGATGGAATAGATCAGCATTTTGAGCTATTACCAATCTAAGCATTTTGCTCATTATTTTTTTAAATTAAATTTCTTCCTTTAAATAACCTACTCCTTCAATTCCTATTGTATATATCCTTATTTGCAGTGGGGTATTGTATAATATATAGTAAGAGTTATATGAAAATTTTTCCTTGTGATTAACCATATTAAGGTTGCTAGTGGATCTATATAGTTTGCCTTGGCAGCAAGATATTTATTCTTCTAACTTGTAGTTAGAACATCATCATCCATGCGATCATGCTAAAGCAATAAGCATAAATATTTTTTATTTTCTTAAAAAGCAGAACTTTTATTTGTTTTGTTGCCGATTTTCTTATTTAGTTTGAAATAAAAGTAGAAGTGCGGTTTGTATTAACTTCCATTGTACATGAAAGCTCAGGTGTAATGTGCTTGTTTGGCGCCGCCTAATTATTTTGCCACCATATTTACCTTCGCACAAAATGCATTTATGGTTCTTATTTTAGTTAAAAAGTTTTAATAGATTATAGTTCATTATTTTTCATTAATTTATGTTTATCACATTTGATTTAAATATAAAATTATTCTTTTTAAAGGAAATAAAAAATAAATTAGCAATTATTAATTGGAAAGATAAGATATTGTTCAAAAAATTTTAATTAATTTAGTGGATTAAATATATTTCTAAAATTTTTAGGATTTAATAAAATTTTTGTTATTAATTGTTGGTTTGCATTATTTAGTTTTAATTAATCATTCCACTATTTTGAAATTTTAATGGAGAGACGGAGAATCTTATTTATTTTTCATTCAACTCTATAATATATGTCTTCTAAAATAAAATGAGGAGAATATTTTATAGTAGAGAAATTATATATAAAATTTTCAGAAATCACGATAATGTTTTAGAAGTAAATCTATAATGAGTACTTCAATGGAACAAAAAAAATCAGAACTTTTATTTATTAAAGCAATAATCATAAATATTTTAAATTTTCTTAAAAAAGCAGAACTTTTATTTGTTTTGTTAAAAGCAATTTTTTCTTATTTAGTTTAAAATAAATAACTCTTTCAAGTACCAAGTTTAATTTTAAGTTACAATATCATCGCTTCTTTGTATTTGTCTCTTTTAAGTTGCTACAAATATCAAAGTTGAATTCAAAATCAAAATTTACCAACACATTCACCTCTGTTTCTAGTTATTGCTTTTGACATCACAATCTTTAAAAATTGTACTACCCTACCCTACCCTTGATAATATTAGTATGTAATGAGAATTTTATTTTGTTATACATTTTCTCTATTCTAAATTATAAGATCATTATCATATTTTTAAATTTAAAATTAATAAGATTTACAAAAATTACAAAATAATACTTTTTAGACATTATATTAATTAAAATTAAATGTATTTATTTTAATATTGAGTTTAAAAATATTAAAAAAATTTGAAAAATAATAATAGTAATGTTATTTTTTTGAAACAAAGGAGTATGTAGTAAATATAATAAATTTTTGAGTAGGATTTTATATTTATGTAACATGAGATCGGGAGTTCCATGGGAAACATTCGACCCATGGAACAGGACGCAGGCGAGGGTGATTAATTTATGCGTGTTAAATTGTTAATATTAATTAATTAACTAATTTATTATAAAATTAATTTGATAATAACCGGATCTTATATTTCAAGTCTTCTTACAGAGAATTCCAGAAGCTCTGTGGTTTCTCCACGTCGTCTGAGGCTACTCAAACCAATAAAACCTCGCCACGTCTTGTCCAAGCCGTTAGATCCTTCCACGCTGGCAGACTCCAACCAATCACATCGCTCTAATTCGTGGCCGTAATACCTCCCTATAGTACACTCCATACTAGTATTATAACTTGCATAACCAAAAAATTTACACCATTTGAATTGAACAAAGCGAAGAAGAAGAGATCACAGCAGAAGATGAGGAAGTGGACGTTGCCGTCCTTTCTAATTCTATTAGTTATTTTCTCTCTCCTCCCAGATCAAGGTACTGCTAGGGCTAGGATTTATTTTTCGCCCAATTAATAAATACCAGATCTCCTCTAGTTTTGTTCATGTTCATAGTGGATCTGGATCATGTGTTGCATGAAACAATTACTAATTTTTGTTTGTTTGTATTTAGTGTTTTGACAGTGTGATCTTCTATGCTCCATAGTTTCCGCAGTTCATGTTATGTCTTTTTGATGAATTTTTTTCCTTTCTAATATTAACATTAAATACTATGATTTGTGCCAAACAAAAGGTGTCAATGTGACTTCAGTTTGAGACTACGGGAATTTAACTAGCTCGTATTGGTGGAAGGAGAGAGAAATAGTGAGCTGGATGTGTGTGAGTTTATATTTGATGGGTGTTTAATTCATCTGGTTTATTACTATCCAGGAAGGAAGTTACACGCGAATGCAGAAGGCGATTCAGAAGAATTAGTTGATCCACCAAAGATTGAAGATAAGATTGGTGCTGTTCCTCATGGTTTATCAACAGATTCTGATGTTGCAAAAAGGTTTGTAAATGCTTAGTGTTATAATTGTTTACTTAAAATCTTTGGTAATTCAAACTCATGTTTGAATTTTGATTTACTGATTTCAGAGAAGCTGAATCTATGTCAAGAAAAACACTCCGCAGTAATGCTGAGAAGTTTGAGTTTCAGGCTGAGGTCTCTCGGCTTATGGACATCATTATTAACTCTCTTTACAGTAACAAGGATATTTTCTTAAGGGAATTGATCTCCAATGCTTCTGATGTAAGAATTTCCTTTATTTTCAGTCACAACTTGAATAAAGTATTTTATTTTGGAATAAATTAATTGTTGAACTTTACTAGCTTGAGATATGTTTTTGACATGCTATTATTATTATAAATTCAGGCACTGGACAAGATTAGGTTCCTTTCACTCACTGATAAGGATGTATTGGGTGAAGGGGATACTGCTAAGCTTGATATCGAGGTCAGTGTTTTCTATTGATTTTTTTGCTCCGTTAATTTAAATCTTCAAACATGACATATAGCTTATTATCTGATAAAATTTGCAGATTAAATTAGACAAAGAAAAGAAAATTATTTCAATTCGTGACAGAGGTATAGGTATGACAAAGGAGGATTTAATCAAGAACTTGGGAACCATAGCTAAATCTGGAACTTCGGGTAAACAAACTGGAGTTGGCATGCACTTTTCTTTTTTGCTTTTATTATTAATTTATGATCTAATTAAAATGGTTTCTTTTTATTGTTTCAGCTTTTGTGGAAAAAATGCAGACAAGTGGAGACCTTAATCTGATTGGGCAGTTTGGTGTTGGGTTTTACTCCGTATATCTTGTCGCGGACTATGTAGAAGTCATTAGCAAGCACAATGATGACAAACAGTATGACTTCTGGAGTTGTACTATATTTTAATTAATATACTTGTATTCGTGTTTTAAAACTTATTAATGCTGCATGCATCCCTTGTCAAATTTGTATTTTCTTCTCAGGCATGTATGGGAGTCAAAGGCCGATGGGGCATTTGCAATTTCAGAGGACACATGGAATGAACCACTCGGCCGTGGGACTGAAATCAGATTGCACCTGAGAGAGGAGGCTGGGGAATACTTGGAAGAATCCAAATTAAAGGTGCATAAACTTATTTTGTATAATTATACATTCCTGCAAATTGCAAAAATTAGCAGTCACCTTGTTATGCATATTACTTAGTTCTAATTGTTAAGAACACTATTGAATGAAAGAAGGCATTTGTTCTAGGTGATTGTGGTAATGAACTTATCTTATACAAATGTAAATGTAGATTAGTCTGTGTGGGTTTTGAATCATATTTGATTTGGTATTGATTTAACAGAATTGTATTACCCATGCATCTTCAGTAAACAACACAAAATTGGAATTTTTTTGAAAGTTTAATAATCAATAGAAAGGTCTTTACTCTTTATTATTATTGTAAAGAATTGTCACCCTTCTCCTTCCTTTTTTACGCTTTTCTTTTGAATGATTTAGGATTGGAATGGTAAAGCAAAATAAAAATTAGAAGTTACTAGTGAGCACATGCATTTTTAATAGTCCGATTCATATTTTAGTTATTTCTCCCACAAATGATACATATCTACTTGGATGTACCATGTCTAAACAGATGTAATTCAGTCTAGTATATCAAAATGATAAGATTTTTTTGGGTTCCCAAATCACATGCACCAACTTCTTTTTTGTTTGTTTCCTTTATGAAAATAACTGGACTAAGAAAATTGTTTTTCCAGTCTCACAGTTGACCATCAATTTTGTCCTTTGATTAATTTTCAACATATACTATTGCATTTACAATATGCATACGCATTGAATTTAGCAAGTTACCTTTGCATTGCATAAGCCTTGCGATATTTGATCTCGATTCAAATACCCATAAACTGTATTTTGCATGTATCTTATGTTTGTTGCATACTTTCAAATGCGTAACTGTTTTTAAAAAAAAAATCAGCAGCGATGAACTAGTCTTCTTACATCCGTGTTTTCCCTCTTATTATAGTGAGCATATAATTGTACCTTGAGTTAAACAAATCTAGTTCTAAAAGAATCTACATTGATATCCACTTTCAAAGTCGGCTGCGTTAGTTTTTCAAGTTGAAGGAGACAGGATTAGATATCTTGCTATATCTATCTGTGCCCTTTGTTTTTATATGTCTGGTTAAGTATGTTTAGGATTTTCTATTGGAATGCTGCTATTTGGCACAAGAAGCCCTATGTAGTATGGTATATTTGAGAGAGAAAAAAGAACAGAAAAATCTGAGCAAACTGTGGAATGCCACCTTCTTGTTGTTTATGTATGACCATGAGAGGTTGTCTAATGATTTGAAGTACTTGCGACTGTAGGAATTGGTGAAGAAGTACTCTGAGTTCATTAACTTTCCCATATACCTTTGGGCTAGCAAAGAGGTTGATGTAGAGGTTCCTGCAGATGAAGATGATTCAAGCGATGATGAGGAGAAATGTATGATTTTGCTTAGCTGTTTGTACTTCATAATTTGAATTCACAATGTTAGCCACTGTATGTATATTACTTTTTCTGAGATTTGTTGTCTTCGTGCTTTTTGTTCTTATTGTTTTCTCTGATGATAACGAACAGCTGACACTTCTTCTGAGGAAGAAAGAGAGGATGACGATTCTGAGAAAGGGGAAGATGAAAAAAAATCCAAGATCAAGACAGTCAAAGAAACAACTTATGAGTGGGAACTTTTGAACGATGTGAAAGCTATATGGCTACGAAGTCCAAAGGAGGTGACAGAGGAAGAGTATGCAAAATTCTACAAGTCTCTCGCCAAGGTAAGCTGCCGTATGTCTATTTACAGGTCTAATGCTCTTGAAATCTCTAATTTTCCAGCTGTTTTCTTTGTCTGACGGTAATGTTTTTGCTTGCAGGACTTTAGTGATGAGAAGCCTCTAGCATGGAGCCACTTCAATGCTGAAGGTGATGTTGAGTTCAAGGCTGTACTTTTTATACCTCCCAAGGCTCCTCATGATTTGTACGAGAGTTACTATAATGCAAACAAATCCAACTTGAAGTTATATGTTAGACGGGTGTTCATCTCGGATGAATTTGATGAACTTCTGCCCAAGTATCTGCATTTCTTGAAGGTAAAATACAGGTCTTTAAAACATTCCAAATTGTTCATGTAAGCTAAGCAACATTTGGGATATTAATAGTTATTTATATGACTAGGGTCTTGTTGATTCCCATACCTTGCCACTTAATGTATCAAGAGAAATGCTTCAGCAACACAGCAGTTTGAAAACTATCAAGAAGAAGCTCATCAGGAAGGCCCTTGATATGATTCGCAAGATTGCTGATGAGGATCCTGATGAATCTAATGAGAAGGACAAGAAAGGTATGTTAATAATAAATAACCGTTTTTACCTACCAATTGAAAAAAGTAGAAAATCTCTGTTTTATCCTAATTGAATATAAGGTATGTAACTTGTAAATGGTCATGTCACTAGTTCACTCAAATTATGATAGCTATCAAGTGGGCCAGGTGTTATCATTCTGCAAACTTGAGTTTCATGTGTGTTTGTGTGAGCCTTGATTGTCGCTTGTTTGCTAGCTTTTTGGATGTATTCGTTGTCATGTTAATGGTGGCTTACTAGCCTAATTGCTTTTCTACTTCCTGATTCCGTATAAATGTTAAACGATATCATGGTGCAGATGTTGAAGAATCTGGTGAGGACAATGAGAAGAAAGGCCAGTATGCAAAGTTCTGGAATGAATTTGGCAAATCAATTAAACTTGGAATAATCGAGGATGCAGCTAACAGAAACCGCCTGGCTAAACTTCTTAGATTCGAGAGGTATATATGTCGTAAAATGTATTAATATTCCCCCTATAGCGACTTCCTGCTGGAGCTTCTTTCTAAGTGTCACATTTTTTGTTCTTTACAGCACAAAGTCAGATGGTAAACTAACTTCACTTGACCAGTACATTAAAAGAATGAAATCTGGGCAGAAGGATATCTTTTACATTACAGGAATGAGCAAGGAACAGCTGGAGAAGTCTCCATTCCTAGAGAGGCTGATTAAGAAAAATTATGAGGTAGTATTAGATTTTGTCTTGTTATATCATGCATTAACTTGTCTGTCATTCATTATTAGGTACACAATTGTTTCTCATTGTTGAATTCATGTTCTTGCAGGTTATTTTCTTTACAGATCCTGTGGATGAATACCTCATGCAATACCTGATGGATTATGAAGATAAGAAGTTCCAGAATGTGTCCAAGGAGGGTCTAAAACTTGGGAAGGATTCAAAAGGCAAAGAACTCAAGGAGTCCTTCAAGGATTTGACAAAATGGTGGAAGGGTATTCTTGCTAGTGAGAATGTTGATGATGTGAAGATAAGCAACCGTCTGGCTGACAGTCCTTGTGTAGTTGTGACATCAAAGTATGGGTGGAGTTCAAATATGGAGAGGATTATGCAGTCCCAGACTCTATCGGACGCTAGCAAACAGGCATACATGCGTGGGAAAAGGGTTCTCGAAATAAACCCAAGGCACCCAATCATCAAGGAGCTTCAGGCAAGAGTAGCGAAGGATCCTGAGGTACCCTTGCCAGCGATGATTTCATTTCTATGTTAAATTGATTGTTGCTATCTTGCAATTTTTATATATTCTTAGCTTTTATATCTTCAGGATGAGAGTGTAAAGCACACGGCAGAGCTCATGTACCAAACAGCACTGATGGAGAGTGGGTTCGTTGTCAGCGACCCCAAGGATTTTGCGTCTCGTATATATGGATCCGTGAAGAATAGTCTAAACATCAGCCCTGATGCTGCAGCTGAGGAGGAAGATGACGTTGAAGAAACTGAGGCTGAATCTAGGACGAAAGAAGGGGCAGATCCTGCTAGAGAGGATGTCAAGGATGAGTTGTAGATTGCTAAACCAGTGAATGAATTTTCCCTTTTCTTTTCTTTTTGCATTTACTCGGGGGAGAGTACCTAGCATACTGAGCTAGGACGTTCAAAGAAAGGAAGGATTAAGTCATAGATTAGTGTAGTTATGTTTAGTTTTTAGTAGTTGTAATTGCATCAGCATGTGTTTCCTAAACTGAGCAAAGTAGTAGTGTTTACCATTTTATTTGGTATGACCTGTGTTGTTTGTTGAAATCAGGAAATTAAGCTATTTTGCACTTGGGGAACAGCCCAGCCCCAGCGATTCCAAATTAAATGGTCAAACAATGAAAGAAAATGGACCCAAACTAGTCGCAGTTGGATATAAATGTAAATTTTCATTTTCCGATTGACGTCTGAGACTGGGGTCGGTTATTCATCATGCTTGCGTTGATAGTCAAAGCTTTTGTGTAGACAAAATGACTTGTCATAGCTGTGATTGTAGACTAATCCCAATTTATATTGTAAGATGTGATGCATTCTGTTGTCTATAAAGCCTCAACCAATTAGTTAAGAAAGAATACCAACAAGTTATGTATATATTATTGATCCGAGTTCATGGTGAATCTCGTATAAGTATAACCCTTTTATTTTAAATTGTGTTGTTTATAAGCCTTGGGCCAAAATTAATACTAGTGGGACAGTCTTGATCCGGATTTGTGATGTGTCTGTTGCATAAAATCATCTCGCAGTGAATTGTAAAAGACTACTACATATATATATATATATATACCTAAAACTTTAACCTAAGGTTGATGTGCTTCAGGATCATAGTTAGTTAGTCACATACACGATGCCGGTTACTACTTACTTGTGTGTGTTTGGATATCACAACAAGGGGCTATTTTTTTTTAATTATTTAATAAAAGTATTGTCGAAGAAAATTCTTCTAAAATCACAATATATATAATTAAAAATATGTTCGTAATTAGAAGTGTAGATGAAGGTGAGGTAATCCCATGATCCAATACAGAACTAGCTACTAGAACATGAGATCTAGTACAAACATTATCGTAGATATAATTATGTAGTTTGTGCCTACTTAAGCTGCTCAAACACCATTATTCCCTACGTACTGCATGCATGCATGTGTTTGGCCCAATTAAATTACGATATGATTGCTAATTTGTAACGCAAACTGTATGCATCGATCGGAATTAAGATTCGTTGTTAATTTATATAATTATGTGTTGAAGCACATGCAACACAAATCAAGCTTTTCATTGCAGCCGCCCGCCGCCCATGAATAAACTAATAACACCACTAATCAACCGCGAACTTTAAAGAAGAAGATTTGATTCTCTTGCCAACTACTACTTATTAAACTAAACTAATCAAATTCTTATATATATATATATATATATATATATATATATATATATATGTTGGTTTTTTATGAATAAATTTGTTTTTAAATTTTTATGACTTGGCAGTGGAGTGGATCTAGTGCTAGCTGCTCTACTCATACTCATATCCAAGCTGGAATATACATACATACATACATACATACAACAAGAACTTCAAAGCTGAACTAATTATTGTCATCTTCATGTGTTAACTTAATTCTTCCCTAACTTTAATTAGCTAGCTAGGGCACTCCAATTATATATACTATACTTTGGTTGAATGAAAATAAATACAAGCTAGAAAGATATATATATATATATATATATATATATATATATATAGATTAATTAATTAAACAACACGTACAATGTGCATGCATTCTATGTACTGTAATTCTTTCTTTCTTATATATCGATCTATACATTGAAAATTGAGCATGCCTTTACATGCAATTATCTAGATTTCATTCCATCAATATATCTTCAGCATTAAGCACGGCCTATATATGAACCAAGACTAGACTATAATAATCCAAGAAAAGAGCCAGAGGATATGAAAAAAGTGATTACGGAAGCAATTAGCGTTAATTGCATGGCCAAATCTGAACTAATTATTGTTCTTGATGCATCTCCTGTGAATAAATCTGGAAACCATGAACCCATATCTGGCGTCCGCTTCTCTTGGGACCCGGATCCTCTTGAAGATTTCCGGCTGCAAAAATTAAAATAATAATTATTATAATTTAGCAAAATTTTGTATCAAAATTAAGATTTTTTTTCCAAAAGTATTTGTTGCATTATGTCATATATGTATACTTAATGCATAAGTGTTTGAGAATTGAATACGTTCTGATAAATTAAATCTATGGTATATATTAGGAATTCATCACTCGACAATATATTAATGTATTTCGAAATTAATGTTTGTTTGATGAATTTTTGAGTACCATACAAGTGTTGAAATAAATAAAAATTAAATAAGTAATTGGGCTTCTTTTTTTAAAAAAAATCTTTTGGACTTGTCACACTGTACTAAGTTTTAGTGAAATTATCTTTTTGTCGATAAAAATAATAAAATGATCAGATATCAAAATATATATATATGTACCTTGGTGATGAAGGGCAGAATGTAATGGTATAATCAGCTCCTGTACACGTAAAAGTACTTGTAGCGTCGTCATAAGCGTAGCTATACGACCTCGGGCACGCCGACTTAAACATCTCCGAATAAACTGACGGCCTACAAGTGGTGGGTGAGCCATACGCGCCACTGCAACAATACTCCGGGCTACCAAAGGCCTCACACGCACTTTTGCATGCTTGGCCCTCCCCTGCCCGTAGCTCTGCCGGGCACATCCGGTTCAAGTCGGTTATGCATCCGGTTGACCCGCACGCACCCGACCCGCCACTCGCCTCAACAGCCATCGGCAAATTGTACCCATCAACTAGGCTAACATCATAGAAGTCCTGGGTACTCGGTTGAGTAGCCGACCCGATTGCGAATTCGGCTAGAGTTGCTGGTGGGGTTGCTCCGGCACCATTGCACTCCATCTGGTTTGACCCACAATCACCTGTTGAGCAGCTTCCTTGACCTGTATTTGGGCCAAAAGTACAACCTGTTCTTCCCCAAAACCGCCCTGACCAGCCCGGTGGAGCTTGGAAGCTCCGAGATCCGCCAGGGGTGAGCTCGAACCCGGTACTGTCTAAATTAGTAGTACCGGCATTGGCTAATATTCCGGGCCATACCACATAATCACACCGGTTTACTAAAGTAAACATAGCTCCTGATATACCTTTAGAGATTGCAAGAAAAATAAGAATCATGATATATAGAAAGGAAGGTACTGGAACTGGATCCATTTGGAATGATATATATATATATATATATATATATATATATATATATATATATATATGAGATCGATATATGTTCTTGATTCGAATGAAAGGAAGGAAGGAAGCATGAATGAATATTAATGGCGGATTGTTTGGTTAATTTGGAGTAGGGAAAATTAATTAGAGAAGGAAGAAGATAGGGAGGATCTATAAATAGTGAGAATGGTTTGCTTTTTATATATAGGCTTAAATATATTTTACTACCCTAAACTATAGGTCATATTCCACTTCGGTAATCCACCTTTTAATTTTGTCAATTAAATAATCAAATTATTAATTTTTTTCAATTTCATTCAATTAGGTCTGTCACGTCAGAAATTACTGACGTGGCTCTCGGAGTGGATCCATCTACCGCTGATGTGTATTAAAAAAATTAATTTATTCACCATTTTGTTAAATTAAAATATTTAAGTAGGGGTAAATTTGGCAAATAAGTTTTTATTCTCCATCAAAAACAAATCTCAGCCAAATCTCTGCCCATTCTTTCGATCCATAAAACCCAAATCTCAGAAAATCAAATTTTCTCAACAATAATAAGGAAGAATCTTCTGTGTATGCTTTAGGCTGGAATAAAACGTGATCGAGGGGGACTCACCTGAGATTTTCTTTGTATGCGAATTGAATGAAAGTTCAAAATATGTCTGATCTCCTTTGTGGCGAAATTTGGAATAAGCGTTGATGAGGAATGGGAGCCCATTTTCACGTGAAAGTTTAAAATATGAGAGATACATCCTCGAGATCTTCACGGAAAGCAGGCCCCGGAAGTTGTCGAAATCCTTTCTCGCGGAAAGCATCCTCGAGATCTCATGGGAAAATATGTCCGATCTCCTTTGTGTCTTTTTGTTTCTCATTAGATTTTTTTTTTCAAGTGAAGATCCGGTGAAAATTTTTCATTACAAAATATGATACACAGCCATGGATGTCTATAATCTTCCTGTTTAAAACTCAAATGGGTTTTTCAGCTTGTGATTTATGAGTCTTCTTCATCTAATTTGTTGATCTGATGTATTAAATGACTGAAGAACTTCTTTTTCTTTTTCTGCTTTTGGATGCTAAAATTTACATGGACTCTATTTTTAGCTTGGGTTTTCTATCTTGATTTGGCGGTTTGGATGGTTGGATGTTGGATCTGATTTTCCAGTGGGTTAATTCCGATATAGTCTTTATGTGCTTCCGATCTAGCATCTTGATTTATTAATTATTTTATTAGTGTTCAAATTTGGATGTTTTAGTTGTTCTGTGGCCATCTTGATCTGACGTTCTTGCCCGAAACTTGGGCTCCGGTTCACGATTGGCTATTGAAGAGTTTTTGATTATTTTAGATTTTGTTGTTTTAAATTTTTTGTTGTTTTTCATCTGAGATGGTATAGATTTTAGATAGTTTTGTTATTTTTATTTAGTTTAAATGATTAATATAAGTGATTTGACGAATTTGTCCTTATTGTATAATAAATGTGTAAATAGATATTAAAATAATTTTTTTTATTTACACATCAGCTGGTGATCACTCCATTTCGAGGGACACGTCAACAATTTCTGACGTGGCGGCTCAATTTGTTGTAATTGAAAACAATTGATAGTTCAATCACCTAATTGAAAAAATTGAAACTTTGATCCCCGAAGTGGAATATGGCCTATAGTTTAGGATAGTAATTCATATTTAACCCTTATATATATACTAGCTGAGTCACGTGCCTCCGGTACTATGGACGGTGGGATTTATCTCAAACTTTGACGGCCCAAATAATTTATTGAGTGAGCGAGAAATTCAAAATTATTTACGGTCCAGATAATTTATTGAGTGAGCGAGAAATTCAAAATTATTTATATTTTATTAGATAGATAGATATATAGGAAATGTATTCATAATAATCAGTGATCATGAAAACTATTCCAACAATCATCATTTTCATTGTTGATCAACAAAATTGATGATTGATGAGATTGAAAAAAAATCTCTCTTGCTAACATAGGTTTTAGCGACTGTGGTATTTACTACACTACCCCTCCTTATTAATTGTCCTTGTGCCAAATAAATATACTATAAAAAAATAATAAATAAAAACAAATGACAATAATTTTTTCCCCAAAAGTCCACAATTATCAAACCAAAATTTAAATAAATTCTTAAGAAAAATTGAAAAAGTACAATTAACCTTTTCAATTGTGTCCCTCTCAGAATTTAACTGCTAAAGTGTCTTTTAAAGTTTTACAAAATTTGATTTTTAGTCCCAAAGTATCAACTTTCCCGTTTAACATATATATGTCAAATAAAATATAAATATATAACACCAATAATTTCGGGCATGCATGCATAAGGATTTCGACCAATAATTTCACAAAAGTTAAATGGGAACAGTTTCGTAAAAATGAATTGAAAGTTGAAGGAACACAAATAAAAGAATAGGTATTTTAGGGCTGAATTTAAACAAAATTTTTAGAGTCTTTTGTACGTAATTAAGCCCGCAAAAAATGGATCCGGTTAGTATGAAAATTTATTTTTTGATAAATTAGTCAATTGATAAATAGAATACTGATACACATAGAGCATCGTCAACACTCTATTAACCAATTGATTAACTTATCCAAAAATAAAATTCATACTAACCACTTTTCCAAAAAATAGTCTTGTACTAAAAATAAAATTAAAAAATGTAGTGTCCATGCACCCTTATCCATCCCATCCGATATGGGTGTGCTGAATTAAGCAAGGCCTAGCTCGTCAAGTTATGAACTAGTACGTACGTAATATGTTTAGTAGCACAGTACGTATCAATAAGGAGGTCATTTTCTTTCCTATCATATCTTCTTGATAAACCCTAAAAGGAAAAGGGAAGGGTAATTAAAGGTGATTGCTTCAGCTGACCTGACAACAATATATAGTACTTAATTGTTCCTTTACACCTGTAAATAGGAGCCACTATATATTGCTGTGGACAGATCTCTAATGAATGAATTAATTTGATTGCGGATTTTGATTCAGCCTTGTTTTTGACTTGCACCAACATGCCTCATTGCCTTGCAGGATTCCAACTAGATCTATACTGCCTGCCTCCCTGCCTGCCTAGTAAAAATGAATTTGTTCAATATATATTCTATATATCTGACTGGCTCACCAAATTAAACATGCATTAAAAATGCTTTAATATTTAACTACAAGTGTTTAATTTTATTATAGTTGCTGTGTGGAATACATGCATGGCTCCTATGTATATAATTAAATCTTTAGAATGCAAATTAATTATATAACTAGATATATAATTAGACAGCAAATGATCATATAGGTTTCGAATTGATTTTGTGAGCATGAAGTCAAATCAATAGAATGAGATATAATAAAATAAATAAATAAATAAATAAAGCTATGTATTTATATATAGCAATTTGGTTTGAGATAAGATAAGATCTGTTGAATAAGAAAGGTTATGTATATTGAGAAAGCAATTACGTAGATTGATGGTGCAAATAGATATATAAAGTTGTAATTACTAGATCTCTATAAAAGACCATGTATATGAAGAAACAACATGTCCCAAAATGACGTGCAAAGGATCAATATCTACACAGCAAAGCAACTATATATATATATATATATATATATATATATATATATATATATATACCCATGCATGTGAGAGCCAATACGTACGTGCATGAAATTCAAACTTTGTTTAGTTATATGCGCGCGTTGAAATGAATATTAATTGCAGGGTTTCATGAAACTTTCAAGGAAGTGAGTGACTTGGTATTTACAAAATCAACTCAGAGTATATATTTATGTCATTTTATCATCTCACTAGTAACACATAGTAACATGTAATCATTTACATATAATGGCTAGTAATTAATCTAGGTGATAAACGTACATGATATATATTAATTTTTCTTTTGGTATATATATATATATATATATATATATATATATATATATATATATATATAAATGAGAAATAAATGCGCTGCTTTAGGGTTATGATTTCGTGTTGGTGAGGAGGATAGAAATCTACGAAGAGCACGCGAAATTGATTGGTTGATTGAAGAGAGGGAGAGCGACAGTGGCGATTACTCCAACAACGCGTTAAGCGAGAACTCCTAGAATCCGAGGGAACGTGTGTTAGGGGTAGAGGATTCCAAGAGCCTTCTTGAGTCCTTGAGTTGAGAGAATGTCCAAACCCTTTAGTGCTTTTAGGTGGAATCTCCAAGCCTTTAAGTCACCAAAAGGGTCCCTTTGATCTTTCAAGAGTCCAAGTCTTGAGTCTGAAGAGAAGTCTCCTTCCCAATGGAATGGAATGGGTATTTATAGGGTTTTCTGGAAAATAGTCATGTGCGAGGCACATGCTTTTAGGAAAATTCCAGAAATACCCTTTAGTCATTAGAATAATGCTCATATTGCCCTGTCCTTCTAGCCACCAATCCAATCCCTCAATCAATTCCCAAATCGAGCCACCTCCAGGAGTCTTCTGCCTCGGGACACGTGGAGGCTTCTCCCAGGTCTAGCACATTTATTTCTGACTTTTCCGTCTTCATTCCATTAGGTTATGCGAACCCTAATTTGCACATTAATTTAATGAGGCCGTGGAACCCTAATTGCGCATTTAATTCAATTAGGTCATGTGAACCCTAATTTTACACTTGGGCCCACAGTATGTAACCATAAAGAATTAATGTTCTTAATTAGTTTCTTGTTAATTTTTATGTCAACATGCAAGATAATAATTTGCAGAGCAAGCAGAACTTTTTGAGATCAAAGGCAAATTAAGGGGATATATGACCAACAGCTTTGCCCTAACATGTAGTAATATATATATATATATATATATATATATATATATATATATATAGAGCCAGGTTCTAAAACGGACTCAAACGACGGACCAACTAACGGACTCATCTAAAAATGAAGCACGCGGGTCATTTTGAACCTTCCAGGTCAAATATTGAGAGAAACAAACCCGGACAACTGAGATCTCCCCTCATTCTCTCTTAATCTTCCAACGTAGAGATCAAAAACCCTTACCAGTACTTCACGAGAAAATCTCTGCCTTCTCCCTCTCTCTTCGCGAGGAATCGACGCCTTCTCCCTCTCTATTCGCGAGGAATCGACGCCTTCGTGAGAATCGGCCCCTTCTCCCTTCCTTGTCGATTACAGACCAAGGTAATAGCTTTTTATGGGTTGATATCGGATAGATTCATTCCAATTTATGATTTGGTGTTGATAATAGCTTTTTATAAATTTTACTTAATAAGGGCCAAACCCTATAATCGCAAAATTTTTGCGTCCAATTTGTGATTTGAATGCGTAATTTTTGCTTGCTACATAGTTCATTTACACTTTTTCTATACCGCACGGTTGGTTGTTTACACTTCTACACCGCTTCTATCTTTGTTTCTTGTACTGCACCTACACCTTTCAACTAGTGTAACCTATGTATGTTAGGTGTTTGTAAAAATGTCTCAATAAGGTTATTTTGATTAAAACATGAAAAAAGGAGTTCTATGTAGCAGCTATAGAGAGGGTCATGGCTTCCTAGTTAAAAACATAGAGGGTAGTAGATCAAATACAGTTGAATTCTGTGGCATAATTTTTCAGTTGTTCAGTTCCTAGTTAAAAACATAGAGGTCAGACTCATTTGTTTTCTTATTCTTTGATATTATCTTAAGTATGAGACAAGACTCATTTGTTTACTTCACAATTTTATCATATTCGAAAAGTTATCTTCCTCGTTGTCACGGTATTTATGTTATTGTAAGTGAATAATGTTCTTGTTTCTTTCTCAGATCTTCTATATTGAAATCCATACTCATAACATAAAAAACTTGTGCGTTCTACTACAGATTACGTGGCAGTGGCTTCCTTTTACAAATTCTGCAAGAAAAGATAATTTACAACTTTACCACTGGATGTGTTTCTGTACCTTTTCAAACATTTGTCCAGAAATTGTTAATTGAGCATGACTCAAGAAATTTGGCAAAGTTAATGCTGAAATTCTTTGATATCAAAAGACTATTGGTATATAAATTTGGAGTACATGGACATACTGCTATCTTTTTCATTTTTTTTGCCTCAATCCTCGTTTCCATCTGTGTTTGCATTTTTTATGTGTAGGTCTCTTTGTCATTCCATCCGTGTTTGCATTTTTGCTTAGTTTGGCTTGTTTCTGACTCTCCTAGTAGTGCAGGTCTCTTTGTCATTCCATCATGCCTGCATATTATTTCTTTCTTGATCCCAGAGTTTAGTAGTATATTAATACTTTGTGACCATATCTTTATCTGTATGTTGCACAATTTTTTACAACCATACCTTTTGCTTGTGACCCTTTAAGCCTTCCAAAATATCCTCCCAGCAAAGAGATGGATGCTAAACTACGGGATGATCGAGGAAAGCTAGAAGGTGTGTATATCACTAAAGTTTTTATTGTACTGACGTTCAGGTTCTGATGAAAGAACCTTGGAAAGCAGATCCTTCTGTTGTGGAAAGAACCTTGCTAAACTTCAGTTTTTATTCACCTCAATTCCTTCTGTATTTGTGGAAAGCAGATCCTATGTAATCCAAGAATGCATTTAAACTGTTGCAAGGATGGGGGAGATGTGTTCCCTGATGTCTTATTAATATGTATTTTTAAATTGGAAGTGGATGATTTTTGATAAATTGCTTAGAGTAATGAAAGTTGTTACGTGTAATGAAAACCTTTGATGTTTGCCCAAGTTTAATTTTAATGGAATTTCTTTTGCCCTTGTTTGGTCAATTTCTTTGATGTTGGGTGTAATGAAAGTTTCGGAATTGTTGCACTAGTATGAAAATTGTTGTTAATTATTTCGGCAAATTGTTTGCTTGAAATTAGGCAGTAGTTGCTAGAGCATGTGGTGTCCTGGGTATATTTGGTGCTAAGTCACCTTTCCATATAATACTAATGAAAAGCAATTGTTACCAATGTCCTGAAGTTGTTTATGATTAATGTTTAAGTAAGTAATTGCTACTGTCCTCATAATGAACTTTCAGAAACTAAACACGAGCAAAAAACTAAAACAGTTACAAACAGTTTAACAAAAAATAACTCTAACCCATAAAATAAAGAGTACTTGTATACAAACAGTTTTGTTTGTCCATTCTACATTGTTTGGAGTTTCAACAAACTAAAACAAAATCAAAATATTACAGACTTGCTGAAAATTCAGACTTGTACAAAGCTATTACAAAGTACAAAGTGAATAATTCTCCAAAAAGCTATTACAGACTTGCTAAAAATTCTAATAAGCGACGCCAACAAAATCAAAATATTAGTCAAAATCCATCTTCTCCATCTTTTATCAAGGTACATATGTCAGAGCACTCCACTAGACAATATTGACTACTTCGGAATCCTTGCCTGAAATTACTGTCAATGCACCGATGCAAATTCCACCAAATCCCAGTTCGCGACAGAGAACAAGACAACAAGCAAACTAACTCATTCTTTCAGTCACATCCTGAAATCCAATTGACAAAATCTATAAGGATGAATGCAAAGAAACACATTACAAGACCAAAAACTGTCAAATCTATACCAAGAGAAATTGAACCAAGTGATTAATGAAGCGTATCAAAAGGAGCATGATTTTACATTAAGAGCCATAACAAAGAAAAGATCATATATTTAGTCTTGAGAAAACACTTGTTTCATATTGGTGAAGGAAACCTTCTAAGCTAGTATGAATTATACATATCCCATTTCAAAAATTATTCAAAAGAAAGAAAAATAAAATTTAATCTTTGGTTGTGGCACTTCACCATTTTGTATAAGGTTGCAAGCAAAAATTAATCTTGGTTGTGACATTGAAAGTTTCACTATCACGGATGTAGCGATGAAGCGAATTTGATGACATGTTTTTCTATCGGTAGAATAAATGAATAAATAAAATACTTTATTCAAAAGTAAAATCACAATTAAATTATAGTAGTAGTAGTAGTAGAATGAGTTGAATCACAATTAAATACGGTAGTAGTAATAAAATACTTTATAGTAGTAGTAGTAATAAAAGGTGTAAGACCCCAACTTATTATTAATGAAATTTAATTTTCTATTTATTATTTTGAAATAGTTAAGGGTTGATTTGATTAATGTGGATAGTTTAAGGGGTAAAATACATGCAAATATTTCAAAATAAAAGTGGTTATAAAATATTCATTGTTGTCGGGAATATTCGTTTGGTGTCGTGGAATATTAAATCTTTGTCGGGGAATATTAAATGCGACGGTAATGTGACCATGTGTGGGCCCCATGTGAAAGCGATTGGATGAAGAAAGCGACAAATATAAGTTGTTTAAAAATAATGGTGTAGTTATTCTGAATTAATACTTATTAAAATACTAAATTGGTTAAAACACGAAGTAGCTGCGGTATTGCACCAATTATTGATTCTTACGTGAAGAAGGCACTACTCGATAATGGTTATGATAATTCTTATTCAAATTATTTTATTGATTTAATAATTCTTTGCGTTGATATTTTATATTCTTTGTTGTTTTGATAATTGTCATTACGGTATTTTTCATTATCGAAGCAATAATTCATATTATCCGAATAATATTATTAGATAACATTATTGGCAATGTCTAGAAAGTTACATCTAAGGAGAGGTTTGGTCACCTAATTGCGGCATGAAGAAGAAATTCTTATTGGAAAGCCCCTGCTCCTGAGGCGCACGGTTGTCGATATTGTGATTACGTAATATTATTTGTGAATAATTAGTTATTGATTCATATGATGAGGAAAATATTGATTTTATGTGGATATAGATGGAGAAAAATTTTAATGTGACAATTGTTGAAAATTGAAATTTTATCTTTTTACGATAAAATAATTCATTTAAATATATTATTATATTTTAGTAATATAATAATGGTGATATTTTACAACGAATGTGGGATATATGGGTATATGAGGAGGAAGAGTATTTTTGTGGCATTAAATGATTAACACATGTTTTGTGTGTCGTTGGACCCCATTTCTTGACTGAAATTTGATTATAGCTTTATAAAATCGCTTGGTTTGTGGATTTCGGTTAATTTACATTTGGAATTTGGAAAAACTTTCTTTACGCAAAGTTGTAGAGAATTGAATTTCCTATAAAAAGTCGTAAGATTGAATTTTCGACAAAAGGTGTGGCCCCCAAAATAGGTATACATCACACTATTACGAGTTGTCAATACATGGCATGCGAAACAACTACAACTTTATTATTACAACGAGAAAAGCGTGAGTTTGAATACAAATATTATCTTCTAGACAATATCTATACTCAAATAAATCCTCATCACATTTATTGATACATTATTTTATAAAAATGGTGATGACTACTAAACAATTCTTTCTAAAACCTTCATTCCATACCCCAGGCTGCGTTTTCGCTTATATTCTCGCCTCACGAGAAGAAAAATGGAACAAAAAAGAAAAGGGTGAGCTCAACTAGCCCGGTAAAGAATAATATTATGACTAAGATAATATACAACAAATTACCGTTAGTCTTCAACGAGGGAAAAATCTAATAGAATACAATAGGCAACAAATTTTAAATCAATATTAGCATGTGAAATAATAATTCATTAGAAGAGTTAAGTAGAGAATGTAAACCGTGACGCCCCCAAAATTAGGTATACATCACCCATCTTGGGTCGCCACTTACATGGTATGTAATTTAAATACAACTTACTTAACATAAGCTGTAGGGTAATAAATCGACATAAAGCGTGAGTTTAAATACAAATATAAATCTACTAGATATTATACAAACTCAAAAGGAGTCCTCATTACAATTATTATCACACTATTTCACAGAATAGTGAGGGACTACTAATGCTATCTTGAGGACCATCACTCGTTTCCCCGACTCGTCCCAAATTTATATTCTCATTTCTGAAGAGAAACGGTGAAAGAAAGGGTGAGCTCAACTAGCCCAAAGAAGAAATATTATGACTAAGATAATGCGAATAAATTATCAATAGTCTTCAACAATGTTAAAGCGATAAAATACAATAGACAACCGGTTTAGCTGCGGTGAATATCTGATCCATTAAAAAAGTCAGTAGAAAATAAAGTCTACTATCTTTTAGGTTTTAAAAGGTTTTCATCATTTATTATAATTGAGACTACGCTTTAATAAATATTTCACATCATCGAATCACCACCGTATTTTACGGCGAGGATATTCTTTAGTATCACGACCACAATTATTCATGCACTACGGGCCAAGAATATTTGTGTATTCATTAATGGTCATGATCATGCCAACAAGCATCCATCAATGCACTACTACCACCGAGGATTTTTACCACATCATTTGTAACATTACGGTCAATGATTACACCGAATAGTCTCTCTGGTCATAATCATACCAAGTCCATCTATGCACTCTGAAGCCACAGATGACTTTAAAAAAATAAAATAAAAATAAACATGAGGATGATGACAATGATATAAGAATTCAATAAAACAAGTTCAAGAATTATTTTATCCGGGAATTATTAACGTCCAAATTATCAATATGATCTTTGTTTTGTAGAGTAAAATTCAAGAATGATCGGAAGAATATTTTCATGAAAAGATACTTAGATGAAACGCAAATATCAAGGATATTCTACTAATTTCATGGAGTATAGAAGTCAAAGTTTTAACCAATTTGGGTATAATAAAGAATGGAATAACAAAAGAAATCACCGTAAATGCGATAGACCGCATATGAACGAGTTATTCAACAGAATAATAAATAACGGAACCGGTCGGGGTGAAATTCACACGCAAGCAGGATGTTCCAACGAGAATAATAAAGATGGAACCAAATCGGTGTAAAACACACGAGATAGGATATTCCAGCAGAATAATAAAGAGCGGAACCAGTCGGTGTAAAAACCTGTGAGCAGGATGTTCCAACAGATTAATAAAGAGCGGAACCAGTCGGTGTAAAAACACATGATGAGGATGTTCCAGCGAGAATAATAATAAAGAGCGAACCAGTCAGGTGTAAAACACATGAGACAGGATGTTCCAATGAGAATCATAGAAGAATGTCACCAAGTATAGGGTAAATGGCGTATACAAAAGTTATTCCAGCAGAATAATAAGCGATGGAATAACAACAGATTCTCTTCATGAATAGGAAAGAATAACACCCCTTACATTTGGTAGGAGATTGAATCTGCGGCGATGTAATAACAAAATACTCTTCTTCTTTCTCTTATTCTCTCTATACTTTCTCTCTCTATAGCTTGAATGAATTCGTGAAAATAATGAAGCCCTAGGCCTCTATTTATAGAAGATTTCTAGCTTAGCACTGCCGTGTGAAAAGGCAAGTGGCTTGACGGTGGTTTGGCGCTTTGTAATGTGAAAGCGACAAGTGGTTCGGCGCTTTGTAATGTGAAGCGACAAGTGGTTCGACGTCTGTAAAGGTAATTACTATTAACGAAGGTAAATACTATTGACGAAGGTAAATACTATTCACAAGGGTAATTACTATCGACGAAGGTAATTACTATCGATTGAAGGTAAATACTATTCACAAGGGTAATTACTATTGTGAAGAGACTCTTAGATGATGACATATGAGCCCCCATAAAATAATCAAACTTACCACAAATCATTTTTTTTCATCAACACATATTTAATCTTTCAACAATTATTAATCATTTATAACTTGTCGTCTCAATTATTGATTTAATACTTATAACATATTATACGGATGATCTTGTGACAATAATTGAATCAATAATATAAGAGATATGATGCAAGAATTATTCTTTGTAGCAATAATTGAGCATAGTTGGTGACTTCTCACGTAAGCATCAATAATAAATCTGGTAGTGTCTACTTATGCAACCACGCCAGCGTATTCTTTTATACTTTACCAATAGGTAGTTCAGCAGTTTTAACGGTAACACCTCGTAGTTATTTTTATAAAATATTTTTGTCGCGTTTTCTCGATCAAACAATAATTTTGTTATGGGGTCCACCAATGATTGAGCCATTATACGAATATTTCCTAACAAAAAGAATATTCCACGATTAAACGAATATTTTATAACAACTTGCATACTTTTGCAAAATTTATAAATATTACCCACAACTATAACATTATATCAAATTTATTCCATAATATTCAAAAATAATATTTATAGAAAAATTCATCTTTATTTATAAAAATTTGGGGTCTTACACAAACTACTATCTTCTATGATGAATTTAAAAGTTCATCGCGTCTATCTTTTATCCCTGTAACATCAATCAATATACATACGGAATCAAATATTCATCTTTGCACTTCTGGTGAGAAGATATTCATCAGATTAGTCGTGTTCATCTAAACACTGTTCATCTTTGCACTACTACCAAAGATATTCTTCAGAAATCATTCATCTTTTGCACTTCTGGGACCAAAGATATTCAATAATATCATCATTTAAGGCGAGGATGATGAAAATATTTTTAAAGAAAGCGAATCTAGTGAAACAAAATGACAAGGATTAAGGATTAAGGATTAGTACTTTGTTTTATTCATGTCCAAAAATACCTCAAAATAATCATAGTGGTGTAAAATTCAAGAATGATCAAAACATGGATACAATCAAAGCTAGTATCTAGAATAGATATTTTGGACAAAAAGAAGAAATTTTATTTTTTGATTGAATAGTGTCAGATATCGTGAATAGTGTCGTATCGTGAATAGTAACTCAGACACCACCAAAGATAGAAATTTCCCAAAAAAAAACATCTTCACGATTCATGAATAGTACTACTGTGTATAGTAACTCGTGAATCGTAACTCATGAATAGTAATCCAGAGCATAAAAAGTTCCAAATTTGATAAAAGTTCCAACCAATATTTCAAAGATAATGATATTGAAGAAATAATATCATTTGAGAAGAAAATAAATCCCCTTACCTCGAAAGATTAGTACTTTATTTGGAATATCGGATATATTTTTGAAGGAAACTTGCACCGTCTAACAATACTCAAAGTATACTCAAAATACTCACAAGAATACTCGATAATATAGAGAGAAAACTTGATTTCGGTGTGATTTTCAATTCTAACCCAAGCACCTATTTATAGGAAATTGCTTTAGAACACCAAAGCGTAAAATTTAATAAATTAATAATATAATTATATAAATTTCCTACGCATGCCTAGAATCTGATTTCAGCCATCAAACACATGCCACATTCTAGAAAAAGTAAGAAAAACGTTTTTCTAATTTAAAATAATTTAAACTTTCAAAAATCAATTATTATTTTGAACTTGAACTTCAATAATTCATAATAAATAGCCCTTTCATCAGAAAATTCGAATTTCATGAGTTTTATAGGAAATTCAATTCTCTACAACTTTACAGAAGAAAGTTTTCCAAATTCCAAATAGAAATTGACCGAAATCCACAAAGCAGGCGATTTTACAATTTATAATCAAATTTGGTCAATAAATGGGGTCCACCAGAGCATGTTTAACATGTTTTAAACATTTATTGCAACAAAAATACTCTTCCTCCTCGTATACTCATATATCCCATATTCGTTATAAAAATATCACCATTATTATATTATTAAAATATAATAATATATTTAAATGAATTATTTTATCGAGAAAAGATAAAATTTCAATTTTCAACAATTGTCACATTAAAATTTTCTCCATCTATATCCACATAAAATCAATATTTTCCTCATCATATGAATCAATAATTAATTATTCACAAATAATATTACGAGAATCACAATATTGACAACCGTGCGGTTCAGGAAGAGGGGGCTTTCAATAAGAATTTCTTCTTCATGGTAGCGCAATTAGGTGACCAAACCTCTCCTTAGATGCAGAACTTTCTAGACATTGCCAATAATGTTATCTAATAATATTATTCGGATAATATGAATTATTGCTTCGATAATGAAAAATCTTGTGTAATGACAATTATTGAAACAACAAAGAATATAAAATATCAACGCAAACAATTATTAAATCAATAAAATAAAATAATCGATCAATAATTACTGTAACCATTATTGAGTAGTGCCTTCTTACGTAAGAATCAATAATTGGTGCAATACTGAGTATCTTCTTGTGTTTTAACCCAAGCGATTTTAACGATATTAGCTTGGTAATAACTACTGTTCATTATTTTTAAACAACTTATATTTGTCGTTTTCTTCATCCAATCGCTTTCAGTTATGGGGCCCCACATGGTCATGGCGCCGTAAATACGAATATTCCCGAAAAGATTTAATATTCCACGACCAAACGAATATTCCTAACAACAATGAATATTTTATAACCACTTGCTTATTTTGAAATATTTGCGTATTTTACCCCTAACTATCCACATTAATCAAATCAACCCTTACTATTTCAAAATAATAAATAGAAAATTAAATTTCATTAATAATAAGTTGGGGTCTTACAACCTCCCTCCTTATGAAATTTCGTCCTCGAAATTGACGACTACGTACTGGTGTGTTTGAAAAGGTGAGGATACCTCGCTTTCATTTCCGTTTTCCAATTCCCGGTCATTTCCTCATAGCATGATTCCTCCACAAAACTTTAACTTGTGGTATGACCTTTCTTGGCGTAGGACATGCTCCTTCCTATCCAAAATCTTGACAGTACCTCCTCATACGTTAAGTCTTGACTATCTAAATAGGTTCTAACTTCTATATCGCGTGGTTCGGGTCTTTCACATATTCTGAAATATGAGATATGTGAAACACATTATGAACACGAGACATACTCGGAGGAAGCAGCGAGTCTATAGGCTACATTTCCTACTCGGTCAAGAATTTGAAATGGACCGATAAATCGTGGATTGAGCTTTCCTCTCTTCCCAAATCTTGTAACTCCCTTCCATGGAGCACTTCATGATAATACATGATCCCTACACTAAATTCTACGTCCTTTCGATGAAGATCCGCATAACTCTTTTTGTCGATCTTGTGCCGTTTTGTATACGTTGTCGAATCATTTGGATCTTTAAAAGTAGTCATCACGTACTGACTCGGGTCCCAACGGTGTTGCTTCACCCACCTCGTCCCAACATCTTTGAGAAGCGACACTTTCGTCCATATAATGCTTCAAATGGAGCTACACCTATACTTGCACGATAAGCTGTTGTTGTAGGAGAATTCCCCGATGGTAAATACTTATCCCAAGCGCCCTTGAAGTCAGGACACGAGTCTTAATAAATCTTCAAGAGTTTGAATAGTTCTTTTCGATTGTCGTCTGGTTTGAGGATGGTATGCCGAACTAAATCGTAAATCCGTGCCCATAGCTTTTTGCAAGCTAACCCAAAATCTTGAAGTGAATCTTGGGTCACGATCCGAAACTATGGATACTGGCATGCCATGCAACCTCACAATCACATTCACGTACATACTAGCAAGACGTTCAAGGGAATAAGTCTCCCGTATCGGCAAGAAATGAGCAGACTTGGTTAATCTATCAACAATAACCCAAATAGCATTGATGCCTTGAGAAACCGTAGGAAGACCCGTAACGAAATCCATGGTAATATGTTCCCACTTCCATTTCGGAATCTCAGTGGTTTGCAACGGACCCTTAGGTACTAGATGCTCCACCTTTACACGTTGACAAGTTAAACACATCGAGATAAACTTTGCAATCTCTCTCTTCATATTGTTCCACCAAAATGTATGTCGAAGATCACGATACATTTTAGTACTTCCAGGATGGATTGCAAATGGTGTATTGTGTGCCTCCATCATAATCTTGTACTTCAAATCAGAGTCGTTAGGAACACAAAGTCTAGAGTGGACTCGAAGTATTCCTTCTTCATCAATTCTCGCTTCCTGAATAGCTCCTTCTTGTACTTTCTTCTTCATACGCATCATTTCAAGATTCGGTGGCTTGAAAGCAACCTTAACTTTTTCTATTAAAGTTGGCTCTGTCGTATACTTGACATCATCGCACTCATTCCGCATATGATCTTCTACTCAACGCGTCAACCTACCACGTTCGCTTTTCAGGATGGTATTGAATAGTGTGGTCGTAGTCTTTCAATAGCTCGAGCCAACGTCGCTGCCGCATGTTGAGTTCTTTTTGAGTGAAGAAATATTTAAGGCTTTTATGGTATGAATATATCTCCACTTTCTCCCCATATAGATAGTGCCTCCATATCTTTAAGCAGCAACGCATTGCGCTAACTCTAGATCATGAGTAGGATAATTCCTCTCATACTCTTTAAGTTGTTGTCGAGGCATAGGCTATGACTTTCCCACGTTGTATGAGAACACATCTAACCCTTTGCACGAAGCATCATTTGTAGATAACAAATCCATCAAGAACCGGATGGTATTGTTAGAAACAGTCGAAATAAGTCTCCTCTTAAGCTCTTAGAAACTCTTCTCGCATTCTTCGCTCCAAGCGAATTTTGTATCCTTCCGAGTTAAATTTGAGTTAATGGAGTAGCGATTCGAGAAAACCCTTCCACGAATCTCCGATAATAACCGGCTAAGCCCAAAAGCTACGTCTTGATCATGACATCGGTTGCTCCCTAACTTTGTATTGCTTCAATCTTGGCGGATCAACAGATACTCCATGTTTTCGACACCGCGTGCCCAAGGAATGCTACTTCCTCGAGCGAACTCGCATTTCTTCAATTTGGCATATAGTTTGTTTTCACGAAGCCTTTGGAGTACCGACTTCAAATGGTTCTCATGATCTTCACGACTTTTGGAATATATAAGGATGTCATCAATAAAGACAACAACAAACCGATCCAAATATTCCTTGAATACTCGGTTCATCATATCCATGAAAGCGAGGAGCATTAGTCGATCAGAAAGACATGACTAAGAATTCATAATGCCCGTCACCAGAGTTAAAAGCGGTCTTTGGAATATCCTCGGTTTTAATCTTGGTGATGATATCCCGAAGCGAAGATCGATTTTGAAAAGAATTGTGCCCCTTATTTGGTCAAACAAGTCATCAATATGAGGTAGAGGATACCTATTCTTGATGGTGACATGGTTCAATTCGATAGTCAATACAAAGTCGCATACTCCCGTCTTTCTTCTTTACAAATAAAGCAGGAGCACCCCAAGGAGATGTACTAGGACGAATGAAACCGATGTCCAACAATTCACGTAGTTGGACCTTTAACTCTGAAGTTCAATAGGAGCCATTCGATATGGGGTTTTAGAAATGGGCTTTGTACCGGGTTCAAGATCAATAAAGAATTCAACTTCACGTTACGGGGTAGGTAGGGAAGTTCTTGGGGAAATCGTCGGGAAAGTCAATAACAACAAGAATATTATTCAAATTTGGCGTGTCTTTATTCAAATCCATAACATGGGCTAAGAAAGCTTGACATCCGTTTTTCAATAAGCGAATAGCTTTATGATTAGATATGACGGTGATTGATTTTAATGGTTTAGTTGCTTGAATTTTATACAACGGGTTGGTTAGGAATATGAAAACTAACAACCTTACGAAAACAATCAATTTTGGCATGATGAGTAGTTAACCAATCAATCCTAAAATCACATCAAAAGCAAGTATCTTTAAAGAGATAAGGTCAATGGTAAGGTGATGGTGCCAACTTGAATCAAACAAGATTTATAAAAGCGGTGGATGTGATGAAAGTTTCTCTAACGGAGTTTCCACAGATAGGTCAAAGTCTAATTTCTCGAGTCAAGTTTAAGCGTTGAGCACATGTAGGAGAGATAAATGAATGGGTAGCCGGTATCAAGTAAGGTATAAACTTATGAGAATTTATAAATAGCTTACCCGTGATCACCTCGTTTGGGTTCCTCGCATTATGACCGGTCACAACAAAATGCTCTTCCGGAATCGTTGACTTTGACTTTTACGGGATAGTCTTTTGAGTCCCCATTGAACTAGGTTTTTATTCATTTCTGACAATCTCGAGCGATATGTCCTTCATTTCCACAATTATAGCATACCTTGGCTGTTGTGGGCGGTTTGGTGATATGTCCCTCTTTTCCGCATTTGTAACATATAATGGGTGGTCGTTCTCCTCCCTTAGAACCGATTCTTCTTGACCTGTCGTCGTCTTTACATGGTCGTTGTTAAATCTCTTCTTTTAAAATCTCCTCGACTCGCTTCTTTATTTTCATGGCCATAATTACCACGGAGTGGTTACCATTTTGTCCGTCTGTTTCTTTCTCATTTGGTTATCATTATTACATTGATCGCTATCTACAGTACGATCCGGTTGTGGTCCCTCGGTTGACCGTACTCGTTATCTCGCTCTAATAATTGAGCCATGTTTACAACATCTGAATAGAGAGAAAGTTTATGAGAAATGAGAGATCTTGGCGTATCTGGGGTTTCAAACCTCTAAGAAACATCCGCGTCATCGTTCCTCATTCTCCACCAAATGAGGTGCAAAACTGGATAACTCTGCAAACTTTGCCTCGTCTTGAGACACCATCGTTGTTGTTACGCTCAGTCTAATAAACTCCACTTCCTTTCATATAGCCGAACACTTTCGGAAAGTATTTGTCATTAAATAGTTCAAAGCGTCTCCCAAGACATGCTTTGAGTGTAATTTGGATGGGTACGCTTCATGAGACTCCACCGATGAGTCGCCTCGCCACGGAACATAAAGGTGGCGAATGGAACCTTCTGTTCCTCCGTGCATCCCAAGACATCGAATATCTTGGTAATTTGCTTGACCCATGTTTCCGCCGTGATCGGATCGGCTTTCCCTTAAATTCGGGTGGTCCCGACTCTTTGAAGCTGCTTGTTTGTGACAACCCGTGAATTGCTATCATTTCTCTCTGTATTTTGAACACGGGTCTCCACAAATGCGATTTTTTGCATGAAGCGCAAAAAGCTTCTAAACATCCCTCGTTCATCATCGCTTTCGGTGGTGTTGTTCACGGGAGAACATTGCCCGACTGTTGACGCGTTCTCCTCGTTGGTGAGTACAGGTGTCTCCACGGTCTCATTTCCATTGTTAATATTCTCGATCGACATTCTCAAATCTTGTCATAAAACAAGGGTTAATTAAGAAATCAATATATCACATAATATCCTTATATCTTGACCAACTAAAAAATAAGCTTAGGTAGGACACCTTAGCGAAGGATTTACTCGTCTCTCCCTCCTAGTTCTATTCCCGATCTCATGGAGAGATCATATCCCTAAGCTCGATACCAATTGTGGCGCCCCCAAAATAGGTATACATCACCTATTACGAGTTGTCAATACATAATGCGAAACAACTACAACTTTATTATTACAACAAGAAAGCTGTGAGTTTGAATACAAATATTATCTTCAGACAATATCTATACTCAAATAAATCCTCATCACATTTATTGATACATTATTTTACAAAAATGGTGAGGACTACTAAACAATTCTTTCTAAAACCTTCATTCCATACCCAGGCTTCGTACTCTTTATATTCTCGCCTCACGAGAAGAAAAATGGAACAAAAAGGAAAAGGGTGAGCTCAACTAGCCCAAGTAAAGAATATTATGACTAAGATAATATACAACAAATTATCGTTAGTCTTCAACAGGGAAAAATCTAATAGAATACAATAGACAACAAATTTTAAATCAATATTCGCATGATGAAATAATAATTCATTAGAAGAGTTAAGTAGAGAATGCAAACTACTATCTTCTATGTATGAATTTAAAAGTTCATTGTCTATCTTTTATCCTGTAACATCAATCAATATACATACGGAATCAAATATTCATCTTTGCACTACAGGTGCAAAGATATTCATCGATTGGTCATGTTCATCTAAACACTGTTCATCTTTGCATTACGACCAAAGATATTCTTCAGAAATCATTCATCTTTGCACTCTGGGCCAAAGATATTCAATAATATCATCATTTAAGGCGAGGATGATGAAAATATTTTAAAGAAGCGAATCTAGTGAAACAAAATGACAAGGATTAAGGATTAAGGATTAAGTACTTTGTTTTATCCATGTCCAAAAATACCTCAAAAATAATCATAGTGGTGTAAAATTCAAGAATAATCAAAACATGGATACAATCAAAGCTAGTATCCAGAATAGATATTTTGGACAAAAGAAGAAATTTTATTTTTCAATGACTTGTGCCGTATACGTGAATAGTACCGTATACGTGAATAGTAACTCCGACACCAAAAGATAGAAATTTCCAAAAAAAACATCTTCACGCTTCATGAATAGTACTCGTGAATAAGTAACTTCGTGAATAGTAACTCATGAATAGTAACCCAGAGCATGAAAAAGTTCCAAATTTGATAAAAAGTTCCAACCAATATTTCAAAGATAATGATATTGAAGAAATAATATCATTTGAGAAGAAAATAACGTCCACTTACCTCGAAAGATTAGTACTTCTAATTGGAATCTAGGATATAGTCTTTGAAGGAAACTTGCACCGTCTAACAATACTCAAAGTATACTCAAAATACTCACAAGAATAAACTCGATAATATAGAGAGAAAACTTGATTTCGGTGTGATTTTCAATTCTAACCTAAAGCACCCTATTTATAGGAAATTGCTTTAGAACACCAAAGCGTAAAATTTAATAAATTAATAATATAATTATATAAATTTCCTACGCATGCCTAGAATCTGATTTCACCATCAAACACATGCCACATTCTAGAAAAAGTAAGAAAAAACGTTTTCTAATTTAAAATAATTTAAACTTTCAAAAATCAATTATTTGAACTTGAACTTCAATAATTCATAATAAATAGCCCTTTCATCGAGAAAATTGAATTTCGGAGTTTTTATAGGAAATTCAATTCTCTACAACTTTGCGTAAGAAAATTTTTCCAAATTCCAAATAGAAATTGGTAAAGAAATCCACAAACAGTAGATTTTACTGTTTATAATCAAATTTCGATCAATAAATGGGGTCCGCGACATGTTTAACATGTTTTAAACATTTATTGCAACAAAAAAATACTCTTCCTCCTCGTATACTCATATATCCCACATTCGTTGTAAAAATATCACCATTATTATATTATTAAAATATAATAATATATTTAAATGAATTATTTTATCGAGAAAAAGATAAAATTTTAATTTTCAACAATTGTCACATTAAAAATTTTCTCCATCTATATCCACATAAAATCAATATTTTCCTCATCATATGAATCAATAATTAATTATTCATAAATAATATTCTGAGAATCACAATATCGACAACCGAGGCGGTTTCAGGGAAGAGGGGCTTTCAATAAGAATTTCTTCTTCTTGGTGGCATGCAATTAGGTGACCAAACCTCTCCTTAGAGCAGAACTTTCTAGACATTGCCAATAATGTTATCTAATAATATTATTCAGATAATATGAATTATTGCTTCGATAATGAAAAAATCGTGTAATGACAATTATTGAAACAACAACAATATAAAATATCAACCAAGCAATTATTAAATCAATAAAATAAAATCTTGATCGGTAATTATCGTAACCATTATTGAGTAAGTGCTTTCTACGTAAGAATCAATAATTGGTGCAATACAAGTATCTTAACGTGTTTTAACCATAGATGATTTTTAACGATGATACTTGAATAACTTCTGTTGTTATTTTTAAACAACTTATATTTGTCGTTTTCTTCATCCAATCGCTTTTAGGTTATGGGGCCCACACATGGTCATGGCGTCAGTAAATACGAATATTCCCTAAAAAAGATCTGAATATTCCACGACCAAACGAATATTCCTCGACAACAATGAATATTTTATAACCACTTGCTTATTTTGAAATATTTGCGTATTTTACCCCTAACTATCCACATTAATCAAATCAACCCTTACTATTTCAAAATAATAAATAGAGAAAATTAAATTTCATTAATAATAAGTTGGGGTCTTACAAAAGGGCTATTTATTATGAATTATTGAAGTTTCGGAGTTCCGAAATAATTGATTTTTGGGAGTTTTAATTAATTATTTGAAAAACGTTTTTGGTGAGTTTGTGAACCTCATTTAACATGTCTCTATGGTGAAATCGATTTCAAAGGTGGGCTAAGGAATTTTGTTTATAAATAATATTATTATATTCAATTTTCTACTTTGGTGTTCTAAGCAATTTCCTATAAATAGGGTGCTTAGGTTAGAATTGAAAATCACAATTTAAACTGAAGTTTTCTCTATTTCTCTCTCGATATATCGAAAGCGTATTCTTGTGAGTATACTTTGAGTGTTGCTATATCTGGCAAGTTCAAGTCATAGTCTATATCCGGTGTTTCAAACTAGAAGTCTTTGTCTTTTCGAGGTAAGGGATGTTATTTTCTTCTCAAATGATATTATTTATTCACGATACTAAGACTATTCACGAATACGGCACTATTCAATAGAAAAATGAAATTTCTTCTTTTAGTCCCCAAAATATCTATTGTGGATACTAGCTTTGATTGTATCCATGTTTTGATCATTCTTGAATTTTACACCACTATGATTATTTTTGAGGTATTTTTGGACATGGATAAAACAAAGTACGTAATCCTTAATCCTTAATCCTTGTCATTTTGTTTCCTTTGGATTCGTTTCTTTAAAAATATTTTCATCATCCCTCGGTCTTAAATGATGATATTATTGAATATCTTTTGGCTGTAGTGCAAAGATGAATGATTTTCGATGAATATCTTTGGCCGTAGTGCAAAGATGAGCAGTGTTTAGATGAACATGATTAATGATGAATATCTTTTGGCCTGTAGTGCAAAGATGAATATTTGATTCGAGATATATATTGATTGATGTTACGGGGATAAAATATCGACGATGAACTTTTAAATTCATATATAGAAGATAGTAGTTTGCATTCTCTACTTAACTCTTCTAATGAATTATTATTTTCATTGCGAATATTGATTTAAAATTTGTTGTCTATTGTATTCTATTAGATTTTTCCCATTGGAGACTAACGATAATTTGTTGTATATTATCTTAGTCATAATATTCTTTCTTGGGCTAGTTGAGCTCACCCTTTTCCTTGTTGTTCCATTTTTCTTCTCGGGAGGCGAGAATGTAGCGGCAGTCTTAGTCGGGAAGTGCTGGAATAAAAGGTTAGAGAGAGAGTTGTTTAGTAGTCCTCACCATTTTGTAAAATAATGTATCAATAATTATGATGGGGATATATTTGCGTGTGGATATTGTCAGATGGCAATATCCGTATTTAAACTCACGATTTATATGTTGTAATAATAAAGTTGTAGTTATTTCGTACCATGTATTTGGCGACTCGAGAATGGGTTGGATGGAATGGACCTATTTTTGGGGCGTCATGGTTGGTATCGAGCTTAGGGATATGATCTCTGGCGGAGATCGGGGAATATAAACTAGGAGGAGAGGCGAGTAAATCCTTCGCTAGTGTGTCCTACCTAAGCTTATTTGTTAGTTAGTCGAGATATATAGGGATATTATGTGATATATTGATTTCCTTAATTAACCCTTATTTTATGACGATTTGAGAATGTCGACCGAGAATATTAACAATGGAAATGAGGCCGTGGAGACGCTCAGACTCACCAACGAGGAGAAGCGTGCAACAGTCAAGTGGCAATGTTCCTCCTGTGAACAACACCCACCGAGCGAGATGATGAGCGAGGGATGTTTAGAAGCTTTTTGCAGTTTATGCAAAATCGCAGCGAGGAGACTCGTGTTCAAAATCTGAGGAGGAAATGATAGCAATTCACGGGTTATTACTGACAAGCGATTCAAAGAGTTGGGACCACGAATTTAAGGGAAAGCGGATCCGATCATGGCGGAAACATGGGTCAAGCAAATTACCAAGATATTCGATGTCTTGGGATGCGGAGGAACGAAGGTTCCATTCGCCACCTTTATGTTCCGTGGCGAGGCGATCATCTTGGTGGGGAGTCGTGAAGCGTACCCATCCAACCGCAAGCAAAGATGTCTTGGGAAACGTTTGAAACTATTTAATGACAAATACTTTCACGAAAGTGTTTGTCGTATGAAGGAAGTGGAGTTCATCGATTAGAGCAAAACAACATGGCGGTGTCTCGAAGACGAGGCAAAGTTTGCAGAGTTATCGAGTTTGCACCTCATTTGGTGGAGAATGAGGAACGTATGACGCGGATGTTTCTTAGAGGTTTGAAACCCGGCATACATCAAGATCTCATTTCTCATAAACTTTTCTCTATTCAGATGTTGTAAGCAGGCTCAATTATTAAGCGAGATAACGAGTAGTACGGTCGGTGAGGAACATAACCGAGGATCATCATCAAGATAATAGATCATCGAATAACGATAACGGGAGAAAGAAGAATACGGACAAAGGCGGTAACCACTCGGTGGTAATCATGGCCATGAAAATAGAAGAAGCGAAAGTCGGGAGGAGATTTTAAAAGAGGAGATTTAACAACGATTATGTGAAGGCAGCAAAGATCTCTAAAGAATCGGTTCTAAGGGAGGAGAACGACCACCGGTCATATGCTATAAATGCGGGAAAGAGGACATATCGGTCAAAGCATCCACAACAGTTCAAGGTATGCTATAATTATAGAAAGGAAGGACATATCACTCGAGATTATACGGTAGCGAAACCTAGTTCAATGGGGACGGTGACTCAAAAGACATCGAGAAAAGTCAAAGTCAACGATTCCGGAAGAAGCGTTTGTTGTATTTGGTCAAAATGTGAGGAACCCAAACGAGGTGATCACGGGTAAGCTATTTATAAATTCTTGCGAAGTTTATACCTTACTTGATACCGGTCTTACCCATTCATTTATCTCTCCCGCTTGTGCTCAACGTTTAAACTTGACTCGGAGAAATTAGACTTTGACCTATCTGTGGAAACTCCGTTAGAGAAACTTTCATCACATCTACTTTTGTTTATAAATCTTGTTTGATTCAAGTTGGCACCATTACCTTACTGTTGACCTTATCTCTTTAAAGATACTTGCTTTTGATGTGATTTTAGGGATTGATTGGTTAACCACTCATCATGCCAAAATTGATTGTTTTCGTAAGGTTGTTAGTTTTCATATTCCTAACCAACTTTGTTATTTAATTTTAGCAACTAAACCATTAAAATCAATCACTTTCATATCTAATCATAAAGCTATTCGTTTATTGAAAAAGCGGATGTCAAGCTTTCTTAGCCCATGTTATGGATTTGAATAAAGACACGTCAAATTTGAATAATATTCTGTTGTTATTGACTTTTCCGACGTATTTCTGAAGAACTTCCCGACCACCCCGAGCGTGAAGTTGAATTCTTTATTGATCTTGAACACGTACAAAGCCCATTTCTAAAACCCCATATCGAATGGCTCCTATTGAACTTCGAGGAGTTAAAGGTCCAACTACGGAATTGTTGGACATCGGTTTCATTAAATCCCAAGTACATCTCCTTGGTGTGCTCCTCTGTTTTATTCGTAAAGAAGAAAGATGGGAGTATGCGACTTTGTATTGACTATCGGGAATTGAACCATGTCACCATCAAGAATAGGTATCCTCTACCTCATATTGATGACTTGTTTGACCGACCAGTAAGGGCACAATTCTTTTCAAAATCGATCTTCGATTCGGATATCATCACCAAGATTAGAATCGAGGATATTCCAAAGGCGCGCTTTAGAAACAAGACGGGCATTATGAATTCTTAGTCATGTCTTTTTCGGATTGACTAATGCTCTGCTGGCTTTCATGGATATGATGAACCGAGTATTCAAGGAATATTTGGATCGATTCGTTGTTGTTTTTATTGATGACATCCTCATATATTCCAAAAGTCGTGAAGATCATGAGCACCATTTGAAGTTCGGTACTCCAAAGGCTTCGTGAAAACAAACTATATGCCAAATTGAAGAAATGCGAGTTCGGCGAGGAAATAGCATTCCTTGGGCACGTGGTGTCGAAACATGGAGTATCTGTTGATCCGTGAAGATTGAAGCAATACAAAGTTAGAAGCAACCGAAGTCGGTGATCAAGCACGTTGTTTTTGGGCTTAGCCGGTTATTATCGGAGATTCGTGGAAGGTTTTCTCGAATCGCTACTCCATTAACCCAAATTAACTTCGGAAGGATACAAAATTCGTTTGGAGCGAAGAATGCGAGAAGAGTTTCAAGAGCTTAAGAGGAGACTTATTTTAAGCACCTATTCTAACAATACCATCCGGTTCGGATGGATTTGTTATCTACAAACGATGCTTCGTGCAAAGGGTTAGGATGTGTTCTCATGCAACGTGGGAAAGTCATAGCCTATGCATGACAACTTAAAGAGTATGAGAAGAATTATCCTACTCATGATCTAGAGTTAAGCAATGATTTTCGCGCTTAAAGATATGGAGGCACTATCTATATGGGGAGAAAGTGGAGATATATTCATACCATAAAAGCCTTAAATATTTCTTCACTCAAAAAGAACTCAACACGCGGCAATGACGTTGGCTCGAGCTATTGAAAGACTACGACCACACTATTCAATACCATCCCGAAAGCGAACGTGGTAGTGACGTAGCGTTGAGTAGAAGATCATATCACGAGGCAGTATGATGATGTCAAGTATACGATAGAGCCAACTTTAATAGAAAAAGTTAAGGTTGCTCAAGCCACCCGACACGGGAGGCGATGCGTATGAAGAAGAAAGTACAAGAAGGAGCTATTAGGAAGCGAGAATTGATGAAGAAGGAATACTTGAGTCCACTCTAGACTTTGTGTTCTAACGACTCGATTTGAAGTACAAGATTATGATGGAGGCACACAATACACCATTTGCAATCCATCACGGAAGTACTAAAATGTATCGTGATCTTGACATACATTTTGGTGGAACAATATGAAGAGAGAAATTGCAAAGTTTATCTCAATGTGTTTAACATGTCAACGTGTAAAGGCGGAGCATCTGGTACCTAAGGGTCCGTTGCAACCACTTGAGATTCGAAATGGAAGTGGGAACACATTACCATGGATTTCGTTACGGGTCTTCCTACGGTTTCTCGAGGCATCAATGCTATTTGGGTTATTGTTGATAGATTAACCAAGTCTCGCGCTCATTTCTTGCCGTCGACACGGAGACTTATTCCTTGAACGTCTTGCTTAGTATGACGTGAATGAGATTGTGAGGTTGCATGGCATACTGTATCCATTATTTGGATCGTGACCCAAGATTCACTTCAAGATTTTGGGTTAGCTTGCAAAAAGCTATGGCACTGATTTACTGATTGATTCGGCGATACCATCCTCAAAGCAGACGGACAATCCGAAAGGACTATTCAAACTCTTGAAGATTTATTAAGACTACGTGTGTCCTAGACTTCAAGGCGGTTGGGATAAGTATTTACCATTGGTGGAATTCTCCTACAACAACGATTATCGTGCAAGTATAAGTGTAGCTCCATTTGAAGCATTATATGGACGAAAGTGTCGCTTTCGTTATGTTGGGACGAGGTGGGTGAAGCAACACTATTGGGACCCGAGTTAGTACGATACTACTACGGAAAGATCCAAATGATTCGACAACGATACAAACCAAAGACAAGATCGATGTAAGACCCCAACTTATTATTAATGAAATTTAATTTTCTATTTATTATTTTGAAATAGTAAGGGTTGATGTGATTAATGTGAATAGTTAGGGGTAAAATACGCAAATATTTCAAAATAAGCAAGTGGTTATAAAATATTCATTGTTGTCGGGGAATATTCGTTTGGTCGTGGAATATTAGATCGCTTCGGGGAATATTAAGACGACGGCAGCATGACCATGTGTGGGCCCCATAATGTAAAAGCGATTGGATGAAGAAAGCGACAAATATAAGTTGGTTAAAAATAACGGCGTGGTTATTCACAGATATATCTTGTTAAAATACTCGGTGGTTAAAACACAAGAAGACACCAGTATTGCACCAATTATTGATTCTTACGTAAGAAGGCACTACTCAATAATGGTTACGGTAATTCTCGCTTTCGATATTTTATTTTATTGATTCAATAATTCTTTGCGTTGATATTTTATATTCTTTGGTGTTTCAATAATTGTCATTACACAATATTTTTCATTATCGAAGCAATAATTCATATTATCCGAATAATATTATTAGATAACATTATTGGCAATGTCTAGAAAGTTACATCTAAGGAGAGGTTTGGTCACCTAATTGTGCGAGGTAAGGAGAAATTCTTATTCGAAAGCCCCTTCTTTCTGAGGCTATGCGGTTGTCAATATTGTGATTTCGTAATATTATTTGTGAATAATTAATTATTAATTCATATGATGAGGAAAATATTGATTTTATGTGGATATAGATGGAGAAAAATTTTAATGTGACAATTGTTGAAAATTGAAATTTTATCTTTTTCTGATAAGATAATGTATTATTATATTTTAATAATATAATAATGGTGATATTTTTACAATGAATGTGGGATATATGAGTATACGAGGAGGAAGAGTATTTTTGTTGCAATAAATGTTTAAAACATGTTAAACATGTCGGTGGACCCCATTTATTGATTTGAAATTTGATTATAACTTGTAAAATCGCCTCTGTTTGTGTATTTTGGTCAATTTACATTTGGAATTTGGAAAAACTTTCTTTCGCAAAGTTGTAGAGAATTGAATTTCCTATAAAAACTCGTAAGATTTGAATTTTTTCTGATAAAAGGGCTATTTATTATGAATTATTGATGTTCTGAAATTCCTGAATAATTGATTTTTGGAAGTTTTAATTATTTTAAATAATAAAAACATTTTTGATTTGTTTGGTAGACTTATTTGTTGTCAAGCATGGCTGAATTCAGATCATAGATTGTGTGCGTAGGAATTTATATATAATATATTAATATTATATTAAATTTTCGCTTTAGTTTAAGCAATTTCTATAAATAGGGTGCTTAGGTTAGAATTGAAAATCACACGTAAATCGAAGTTTTCTCTCTATATTATCGGCGTATTCTTGTGAGTATTTTGAGTATAATTTGAGTATTGCTATTATTAGGTGCAAGTTCAAGTCATGCTTTATATCAAGGTGTTTAATTTAGAAGACCGATCTTTCGAGGTAAGGGATGTTATTTTTTCAGTAATGATATTATTTCTTCAATATCATTATGTTGAAATATTGATCTGAAGTTTTATCAAATTTGAAACTTTTGGTGTTTGATTCTTATTCACGTATCTTGGCCTTATTCACGATATCTGACATTATTCACGAATCACTAAGACTATTCATCGAAAAATGAAAATTTTCTTTTCGTCCAAAATATCTAATCTCGGATACTAGCTTTGATTGTATCCATGTTTTGATCATTCTTGAATTTTACACCACCGCGATTATTTTTGAGGTATTTTGGACGTGAATAAAACAAAGTACGAATCCTTAATCCTTGTCATTTTGTTTCATTGGATTCGTTTCTTTAAAAATATTTTCATCATCTTGGTCTTAAATGATGATATTATGGAATATCTTTGGCTGTAGTGCAAAGATGAATGATTCTGAAGAATATCTTTTGGCTGTAGTGCAAAGATGAACATGTGTTTAGATGAACATGACTAATCGATGAATATCTTTTGGCACAGTGCAAAAAGATGAATATGTGATTCCGATATATATTGATTGATGTTACGGGGATAAAAGATGAGACGATGAACTTTTAAATTCATACATGGAAGATAGTAGTTTGCATTCTCTACTTAACTCTTCTAATGAATTATTATTTCATTGCTATGATATTGATTTAAAATTTGTTGTCTATTGTATTCTATTAGATTTTTCCTGTTGAAGACTAACGGTAATTTGTTGTATATTATCTTAGTCATAATATTCTTTCTTGAGCTAGTTGAGCTCACCCTTTTCCTTTTGTTCCATTTTTTCTCAAGAGGCGAGAATATAGTGAGTATGACGAAGTGGGGTATGGAATGAAGGTTCTAGAGAGAGTTGTTTAGTAGTCCTCACCATTTTTGTAAAATAATGTATCAATAAATGTGATGAGAATTTATTTGAGTATAGATATTGTCTAGAAGATAATATTTGTATTTAAACTCACAGTTTTACTGTTGTAATAATAAAGTTATAGTTGTTTCTGTACCATGTATTGACAACTCAGAATGGGTGATGTATACCTATTTTGGGGGCGTCACAATCGACAAAAGAGTTATGCGGATCTTCATCGAAAGGACGTGGAATTTAGTGTAGGGGATCATGTATTGTTGCGAGTTGCTCCTTGGAAGGGAGTTACAAGATTTGGGAAGAGAGGAAAGCTCAATCCACGATTTATTGGTCCATTTCAAATTCTTGACCGAGTAGGAAATGTAGCCTATAGACTCGCGTTACCTCAAAGTATGTCTCGTATTCATAATGTGTTTCATATATCGTGCTTCGTAAATATGTGAAAGACCGAACCACGTTATAGAGTTAGAACAGGACGAGATAGTAGAAGACTTAACGTATGAGGAGGTACTGTCAAGATCTTGCATAGGAAGGAGCATGTCCCTACGCATGAAAGGTCATACCACAAGTTAAAGTTTTGTGGAGGAATCATGCTTATAGAGGAAATGACACGGGAATTGGAAAGCGGAAATGAAAGCGAGGTATCCTCACCTTTTCAAACACCAAGACGTACGTCAATTTCGAGGACGAAATTTCATAAGGAGGGAGGTTGTAAGACCCCAACTTATTATTAATGAAATTTAATTTTCTATTTATTATTTTGAAATAGTAAGGGTTGATTTGATTAATGGGGATAGTTAGGGGTAAAAATCATAAATATTTCAAAATAAGCAAGTGGTTATAAAATATTCATTGTTGTCGGGGAATATTCGTTTGGTCGTGGAATATTAGATCTTGTCGGGGAATATTTATCTGACAGTATGACCATGTGTGGGCCCCATATGTGAAAGCGATTGGATGAAGAAAGCGACAAATATAAGTTGTTTAAAAATAAGCGGTGTAGTTATTACTGCGATTATCTTTGTTAAAATACTAAATTGGTTAAAACACAAGAAGACAGCTGCGGTATTGCACCAATTATTGATTCTTACGTAAGAAGGCACTACTCAATAATGGTTACGATAATTCTTATTCGGTATTTTATTGATTTAATAATTCTTTGCGTTGATATTTTATATTGTCATTGTTTTGATAATTGTCATTACTACAAGATTTTCATTATCGAAACAATAATTCATATTATCTGAATAATATTATTAGATAACATTATTGGCAATGTCTAGAAAGTTACATCTAAGGAGAGGTTTGGTCACCTAATCATGCGCCAAGAAGAAAAAATTCTTATTGGAAAGCCCCTCTTTCCTGAGCCGCGGTTGTCGATATTGTGATTCGTAATATTATTTGTGAATAATTAGTTATTGATTCATATGATGAGGAAAATATTGATTTTATGTGGATATAGATGGAGAAAAATTTTAATGTGACAATTGTTGAAAATTGAAATTTTATCTTTTTCTGATAAAATAATTCATTTAAATATATTATTATATTTTAGTAATATAATAATGGTGATATTTTTACAACGAATGTGGGATATATGGGTATATGAGGAGGAAGAGTATTTTTGTGGCATTAAATGATTAACACATGTTTTGTGTGTCGTTGGACCCCATTTTTTGACTGAAATTTGATTATAGCCTGTAAAATCGCCCGTTTGTGGATTTCGGTTAATTTCTGTTTGGAATTTGGAAAAATTTTCTTCTGCAAAGTTGTAGAGAATTAAATTTCCTATAAAAAATCGCGAGATTCGAATTTTCTGACAAAAGGGCTATTTATTATGAATTATTGAAGTTTCGGAGTTCTGAAATAATTGATTTTTGGGAGTTTTAATTAATTTTTTTGAGAAAAACGTTTTTGGTGAGTTTGTGAACCTCATTTAACATGTGCTATGGCTGAAATCAGATTTCAAAGGTGGGCTAAGGAATTTTGTTTATAAATAATATTATTATATTCAATTTTCTACTTTTTGGTGTTACAAGCAATTTCCTATAAATAGGGTGCTTAGGTTAGAATTGAAAATCACACCGTAAACTCAAGTTTTCTCTCTTTCTCTCTCGATATATTGAGCGTATTCTTGTGAGTATACTTTGAGTGTTCTATATACGGTGCAAGTTCAAGTCATAGTCTATATCAGGTGTTTCAACTGTAAGAAATCTTGTCTTTCGAGGTAAGGGATGTTATTTTCTTCTCAAATGATATTATTTCTTCAATATCATTATCTTTGAAATATTGGTTGGAAATTTTATCAAATTTGGAACTTTTTCATGACGGGGTTACTTATTCATGAGTTCTTATTCACGAGTTACTATTCATGAGTTCTTATTCACGAGAGTTCTTATTCACGAAAGTACTATAAGCGAAGCGTGAAGATGTTTTTTTGTGGAATTTCTATCTTTTGGTGTCTGAGTTACTATTCACGATACTAAGACTATTCACATATCTGACACTATTCACGAATACTGACTATTCAATAGAAAAATGAAATTTCTTCTTTTAGTCCCAAAATATCTATTGTGGATACTAGCTTTGATTGTATCCATGTTTTGATCATTCTTGAATTTTACACCACTATGATTATTTTTGAGGTATTTTTGGACATGGATAAAACAAAGTACGAATCCTTAATCCTTAATCCTTGTCATTTTGTTTCCTTTGGATTCGCTTTTCTTTAAAAATATTTTCATCATCCTCGGTCTTAAATGATGATATTATTGAATATCTTTGGCTTCAGTAGAAAAAGATGAATGATTTCGATGAATATCTTTGGCCCGTAGTGCAAAAAGATGAGCAGTGTTTAGATGAACATGACTAAGTGATGAATATCTTTGGCACTGTAGTGCAAAGATGAATATTTGATTCGAGATATATATTGATTGATGTTACGAGGATAAAATATCGACGATGAACTTTTAAATTCATATATAGAAGATAGTAGTTTGCATTCTCTACTTAACTCTTCTAATGAATTATTATTTCAGCTATGAATATTGATTTAAAATTTGTTGTCTATTGTATTCTATTAGATTTTTCCTGTTAGAGACTAACGATAATTTGTTGTATATTATCTTAGTCATAATATTCTTCTTGGGCTAGTTGAGCTCACCCTTTTCCTTGTTGTTCCATTTTTCTTCTCGAGGCGAGAATGTAGCGAAGTACTTAGTGGGTAGTGGAATGAAGGTTAGAGAGAGTTGTTTAGTAGTCCTCACCATTTTGTAAAATAATGTATCAATAATTATGATGGGGATTTATTTTGCGTGTGAATATTATCGATGGCAATATCTCGTATTTAAACTCACAGTTTATATGTTGTAATAATAAAGTTGTAGTTATTTCTGTACCATGTATTTGGCGACTCAGAATGGGTTGGATGGAATGGACCTATTTTGGGGGCATCACAAAAGGCAAACCACTAATACTAATGGATGAAAAAAGGCCTTTATTACAAAGATATATAAGCGGAAAATGAATTGCTATATAAAAGGCAAACCACTTGAAAATTGCTAAGAACATCAAGATACATGTACTACTTAGTAACACAAGATAAATATGTCAAAAATCATCCAAAGACCATGAGAACTTACTAAGAGGCTTAAAGGAAAAAGAGCAGAAATCTCCAAACACAAAGTATTTTATTACTTTAAAAAGAAGTGCTAAATGACACACGATCCACAAATGAATTATCCAACTCGTAGACTCCAAGCACCATCACAATCAAGAAAATTCGAGTAACCCAAAAGTTAGAAACTTAAAGGTTATCGCAGAGATGAATAGAGGGGAAATGGTTACTATTTTAAGAAGAATCCGAAAGCAACCCAAAAGCTATAAAAATCCAATTCAGTATGATGAAAAAATCCAAAAAGGCATAATGAGTTGAATCCAGAAAATCCAATTCAAGTATGAACAAAATCCTAAAAATGCAAAGAGGCAACAAAGGTCACATAAACCTAGAAATCATCCAAGGTCAAAACCCAAAAAGAGTATATCGAAAAATTGCGGCAAATCTTCATAAATTACGGTTGCAATGGCGGAAAATAGTTAAGGGTTTACCGAATGAAAGTCGAGATCGTGCGTTTGTCCTCTTATTCCCCGATTCGACCTCCGATTTCGTCGGCTTCATTGGAGTTGAGTCGACTTTGAAAGAAATAGCGATGATCGAGAGTTAAGCCTTTGCTTGGAAGGGTTTGAGATGAATAGTTGCTAATTTCTTCCGACTTCGAATAGGTTTGATTTTGACCGGCGTGTGAATAGGCGATAATTTAGACCGCGTGTTTGCTCCGGTCAAATTCTTGAGTCAGATTAATGTAGTTCGCCTAAGAACCCCCATCAGATATATATATATATATATATATATATATCTGATGCCCATCTCTAAAGTCAACCTTAAAGAAATAACCAAAGATTTAACTGTCGTCTTTGGTGTACATGCGACAGTTCGATCCGTCGCCATAGCCATGTAGTCTTTGGCGACGGTTCGATCCGTCGCCATAGACATAGCAAAAGCGACGGTTAAATGCTTTGGTTATTTTTTAAGGTTTGCTTTAGAACATCTCCATATATATATATATATATATATATATATATATATATATAGTAGTTGTTTGAGCAACCAATTGATCGAGAACGTGCATTGAACATGTTATCTGTCGTGTAAAGAGCAGATAAATCTCTTCTTTTTATTCTACTTTAGATTCTTTATACTTTCTTTGAGGGAACACTTGTGTCACCTTCTGAAAGTGATCGATCATGCATGTATTTTAATTAATTGAGTCTCAATTAATTAAAGGAGGTCTTGCAGTACTTTTCCTTTCTCTACAATTAATGATCTCCATTTTTTATAATTTATCAAATTTCTTATAATTTTATTTGATCAGCAGGTAACTAGACAAAATTTTACAATACGATCGATTCAAGTAACCAATTAAAGATTTTTCTAGATAAATTGACTAGACAAAAGTTATCTATCGTTTGTCATTTTTATTTTACAATTTATATATATAGAACTAAAAATGACACTTAATTAGTAGCTAATTCTAACAATATTCATTAGTATATATTTGCATGGTCATGCATTATGTCTTAGATTTCCAAAAAAAAAAAAAAAGAGAGGTTAGTTTTAACAAAAATGATAAAGGGGTGAAACAGTAGCCAATGCGCGCGGCTGCAGATATACATATAAATAGCTAGCACACAAATTATTGGAAAATTTCTAGTAATTTTATTGGTGAAACATTTGGATAAAATGCACGTACGATCCTGTTAAAAATTAAGATTTAATAATTTGAGAAGAGGTCAAAAAGGACTTGAGCATATTCTCAGTGAAATTAAAGTGATGATATATATCGTAAGGATTTAACTTTTAGTTGTGCATGGGAAAAAAATAAAATATATAGGTGCACTGACATTTCATGCATGGAGCCTACGTATATACGTACCTTTTTTATCCCTTAAAATAGTAAGTAAATTGAAGTAATGTTATTGCCTTTATATACCCTATTAGTATCTACGTACTACTACTACAATCACATGATCGGTTCTATATCTTCTATGCTAAGTTTCTTCTGTTTTCTTATATTATTGTTACTTTTATATAATCATATGTTTATTAAGCTATATTAATTGATTTTATATATATAAAATCATATTAATTAATTAACTTAAAACATACATTTTCCAGCTACTTAAATATATATATGCATGAGAAATTAAGGTCAACTCAGCATTCATCCTCTCGACATTTTTCTATTAATTTATCCTTGCTATATTCCAGTAAACGTCCTACATGGCCTATTTATTAAATTAATTATTTAGCTGGGCTTTTGACACTGATCATACTAATATCAATTGTTTCTCTATCCAAAAGACATCCAAGGACCAAGGAGTTTTATGGGCTTTTTTATCTGGGCCCCTTTGTCTCTAATGTGGCCTCAATTTTTTTGTGTTGTAAAAGTTATTAGGTATAATACAACATTATAACACTAGGTCGCTCAAATTAAATGGTAGGAACACAATTACAACAAAAAAATAGTACAATTGAAGGCAGTCCAAACTTCCAATTGATTTGCTTGCATGATTTGTTTGTTTGAAAATGAGGATCTCATTTAATTTTTGACCTTTTTAGAGCATTTTAATTTTACTTTTAATATTTAAAACTGTTTTCCTAATGTTTTTTTTGAGAAATCTTAACAATGCATGAAAATAAATTAAAATTTTCAAAATAGGAGTACTCTTAATTATGAATAAATACTATCTAACTTACCTCTTACATTTAGGTAAAAACGTAAATTCAACTCTTCTAATTAAAATAAGTTTGAATATTATGTATGTATTTTTTTTTTTTAGTGTAGAGTTTCATTTACCAACAAATTAAGATGATACTCCCATATATTAATGTTGAATTGTAGTTTTGTTAAGGTGACGAATCCCACCGGCAATAATTAAAAAGATTGCAAGAAAGAAGAAACTTTAACCAACGGCAATTATACTCTCTTGGTACCCAAATAAACGAGAGTGGTTATGTTATGAATGTAGGTATTAAATATATATAAATAAATTAAATGTTAGGATTACACTAAGAATAGACGGTTGATATTAGATTTTAAAGATCAAGAGGTAAGATTAGTTTTTATCTCTTTCATTGAAATGTAGCAGTTTAGATAGTCAAGGGGAAAAGTTAAAGCATATATTAACCCACATCAAGATACATGCATCAGATTAGCATGAAGTGATTCATGATAAATTCACTTCATGCTTAATAAAGTACTAACATGCAGACGGAAAAATTACTTTTTATTTTTGTGTTAGCACTTACGTATTGGGCATGAAATAAACTTATCATGAAGTTCATTTCACTATATTGGATCCGAAATAAACATTCTAATTGATTTCCGCACCCCAATAATTACTCTTTCTTACGTCATTTAATTCTTTACATACATTTTATTTTTATTAACTCTCACATACATTCTCATTAAGTATATTAAATAGATTATGATGGTATAAGAAGAAGAATATGATAAAATATAGTTACTAATATAAGAATAAAATATTTATTTTTGAACATCAAAAAAAATTTAGAGCATTTAATATGAGTAAGATGAAGGATTATTACCCAACTACTGCCCATCGTGATTTGTGCAACCTACTACTCATCATCCATACACTAATTATTTTATTTTATTTGCTAATCTTCATCTTATAAAAATATACTCCCTCCCTCAATAAAAAAAACCTTTTTAAGTTGGTGAGCCCTTCAAGAAAGGTGTTGAACAAGGTCCTCAGATACTGTGCCATGGGGGCATAACCGTCCTAAAAAGGTTTCCGCTATATTAAGTAGCGGACAGCTCATTGGGTCTTTTAATCACTAACCCTTGAATATGATTAAGTTATACTTTTTGGACGGAGGGCAATTAATATATAGGAATCCAATCACGGCTTGAAAACATTCTGATAGTAGGTTATATACATTAGGCTTAAATATGAATTAGTATCCTAAATTATAGGTTATATTCTATTTCGGTGATCCACCTTTTAATTTTATCAATTAGGTTATTAAACTATCAATTTTTTAAATTCTACCTTGAATTGAACAGCATGGCGTCGTGAATTGTTGGCGTGAAACTTATTATAGGTACTTAAGAAACTTATGTGACAAAAAAAATATTTTTTAATCATAAAATAAATAAATCTGATTTAATAGGGGGCAAAATGGTCTCTCCTAAGGCCACGTATGCGCTGCTGACAGTACCTGATCATCAACAGGAGGCCCATGAAATGTGTCGAGGTGGAATATGCTGGCACGGCGTCGCAGTTAAGTCGCCGGCGTCTGAGGTCCGGTTTAGGCTTCCACAACAATATCAGCATGTAAATATATAAAGGTTAAATTAAGTTATGAAAGTAAATGTGAAAAGAATAAATAAAAGATACGTGTAGGTAGGTTAACGTTTCTTCTTTTTACAGTTCTGACCGACGACTGTAATTAGCCAGTTTTGCTTTAATAACTTTTACTTCCTTTTGTCATGGGTAGGGAATCATGAAATATGTCATGGGTTAAGTTAAATCCAGTCAGCTGACTCCATTTTGAAAAGACTTGATAATCTTTTAGATGCTCCATAAAAAAGTTTAATCCTCTTTGAATTCAATACACTTGTAGCTGATTTCGTCCGACTTTTCGAATCAACTTTTCGAATCTATGAGCGATGCGGATTTAAATGAATCCAAATTATAAAAGTAATGGAGAAGTTCGAAACTTATCTGAAACCAATGGTTAAGTAACTATAAAATCATGACCTGATTTACTTATTAAAGGATTTGGACCTTTCTGAAACCCAAGACAACATGATTTAGTGTAACAAATTTCTTTATAAGAAAGATTACCATATAACCATTAATATCTTTTATTTTAGCAGGCGAAATCCATGTATACTACCCAGTATATACAAAGTAAAAGAAGAAGCCAAACCAGCTCCTCAATTGACCAACCCCAAAAAACGCCTCAAAAAGTTTAGCCTACAGAAAGAACAGCATCTATGTTCGCAACCTTAGAAAATTTCTATAAAACCCATAAGCAACTATATTACCCAGAAACCTTTTTTAACATGAATATTAGGAGGCTTAACATCCAGGACAGGATTAACATCAAAGGTAACTCATTCTCTTGAAAGCATCTTCTATTTCTTACCCTGCAGATGGACCAATTCATTACAAGAAGGCTGCAGCTCATATTGACAATTTCGTCTTCTAGTAGCCTTCAATTTTGTCTGCTACTTCACGTCTGCGATGGAGCTGAAATGAGGTAGAACAAAATGATTCAGAATGTCTTTTAAAAGTCAAGAGGAAGAAGAATAGGGTATTTCGGATATTTATCTGTCTTTTTTTACCGTTACAACCCCCTTCTCACGCGCTTTTGGCGTCTGACATACACACACGGTTAAGTTGGATGGAAAATGTGACGTTTTCACTTCAACTCAAAAAATCGGGAGTTTAAATGTAGCTTTACTGACTACAGGTGGTTAAGTAAGAAAACCCCCAAACCCCATGTGGTGATCTGAACTTTACTCTATAACAAATATATAAATTATTATTAACAAAATACTTATAATTGTTAAAGGTTGAAGTAATTGATTGAGAGATAGGTAAAATATATTAAATTATTGTGCATATTTATAAATTTTTTAATTTCTATTCGTTACTTTTAACGAGGCATATTCTTAGAAAATTGCTACAAAAGAACTCCATCCATTTTGTATGAAGACAATGTTGCATGTATAGCTCAGTTAAAGGGAGGATACATCAAATGAGATAAAACAAAACACATATCTCCGAAATTCTTTTTCACACATGACCTTGTTAAGTGCAGTGACATTGATGTTTAACAAATTTGCTTAAAAGATAATCTAGCATATTTGTTCACCGAAGCATTACCAACTACAACATTTAAAAGATTGTATCGCAATATTGGAATGCGACATCTGAAAGACTTAAGGATACATTCATGAGGGGGAGCTAATACGCGCTGCACTCTTTTTTCCTTAACCAATATTTTTTTTCCCATTAAATTTTTTCTGGTAAGATTTTTAATGAGGTAGCTTTCAATGCGTATAACTATACATTAGACATCAAAGGGGGAGTGCTATAAAATTATACATAGTGTGTGGATGTCTACATACATTCCTACCATTCTTTATTGTAATGACATTTGAGCTTTGAAACTCCTATGACCTACGCGTTTTGAAACTTTCAAGTATTTATGTACATCTATAATATAAAACAGAGCAGAGAGAGAAAATAGACAAATGTCACATCCAAGTTTACGTCAGCTGCTCTCTCTCTCTCTCTCATTCCAGTTTATTCAAATTTCAAACCCTCCATCTCTCTCTTCTACCACACACACACAGAGCTGTCTCTCATTCCCCCCAAATTACTCGATCCCTCAAAATTCCCCTAAATCTCTTTTCTCTCATACTCAACCCTTACAAGCCAGAGCATAGAGAAACGCAAAGTAGAAGAAGAAGCTGAAGAGAAAGAACGAACATCTAAGACCTTCTCCTCTTGGCTCTCCTCTTCCTCGTCACCTTAAGGCGTGCTGATCGACAGCCCACTGGTCGTTTTCTTCAATTTCAGTTTGGTTTAGCTTTATTGGGTTTATGGGGTTCTTAATTTGCTTAATTTGGTGAATTCAATGTTTTGCCCTTCGCCGTCTGAAAGATCTTAAATTTCTCTCTGTAAATGTTTCCTTTTGATTTTTACATTGTAATTTCTTGCAATTATCTTATGTGCTTCCCTTTCGTTGTAGGATTTGCCATTTGAAAGGTGATCTGTTTAAAGGTTTGGATTTTATTTTTCGATTATTGTTGCTTAATTTGTGTTTATAAGTTTGGTTAGATCTGTTATGTATTTTTTGGCTGAATGAGAAAGTTGTATCTGATAGGTTTTTCATTATATACATAAAAAAAAGTTTCAAGACCGGATAAAGCATGATTTGTTGAATATTAAAAGTTAATTACACATATGAAGAGGTCTAGAGATTGTCTACATGAGTTCTCAACTTAAACGTCCCATCGTCTCTTCTCGTGCTGAACCGTAAGTCTTCCTTCTATCTCTATTTTTGTCTATTAGTATTATTATTTAGTATTTCTTTTCATTAATCTGCGGTTACATGTTTTCCCTGTTAATTATAAAGAAATAGATATGTTAGAAATGATATTTTGCTCAGAAGTGTTCTATTCAATTATTCCGGAATAGCTCTAACATTAAACCGAATCTTGTTTAGCAGTTTGTTAGAATTGTGAGCTTGAGTGTTTAGCAGTTTGTTAGAATAGTTCTATACGTTTATTACCCTTGATTTTGCGATTATCTCAATAATTTCACTAATGGAAAAGATTGAATTTTAATAAAGTTTTATTGTTTCTTTTATATCTTTTGTTTTTGATATGTAAGAAGTTTGTTCCTTCCAAAAAAAAATGTTACGAGTTTAGTGATATATTAGCTTGAAGCCAAAATTGTTACGAGTTTAGTGATATATTGAATATAATATTTTTATCTCGGTAATTTTATTTTGGGAAATGAAGCTCTAGGCAAGCCCAAAATTTTGGTGGAGGCAGCACCCAAAAACTAACAACACATGATGCCTTATCCTACCTGAAGTTCGTGAAAGACATATTTCAAGAGTTAGTTCAATGAGTTTCTTGAAGTTATTTTATAATAATTATAGTTGTTTGTACTAAAATCTAATAAATTTGTATTGATTTTGAATTTTCTGATTTCTAAATTGACTTCAAAAAATGCACCAAAATATGTGATTAATTTGAGTTGGTGGTACATGATGATTTTGTATATGGAGAGTATGATGACCACCACACTTACCATGAAAGTCATGAGAAAGGTAAAGGAACATTTGTTATCCACATTTGCACATGTTTGGTTTTGACTATGTCCAACAAAATTGGCATGAATAACATGTTTAGGAGGTTTAAACTAATTATCACTAATGAAGCTTCAATTATGCTTTTGAAGATGAAAGTTGATGCTTATTCGCTTTGGCTAACTATTGGTAGATAATTTATATATGTCCAAGCTTTTAGTCCACAGTTGAAGCTTCTCTGAAGCATTAGGTTGATGCTACATGGACTCTTCCTTTTATCTTAACGTATTTATGTCAGATAGTCGACACTAGGATAAGGGTGTGTGTGTTGGACATTTCATTATAGTTCTAAATTTTGGTGAAATTAAGGAGTGTTTGTGTTAGACTCTTTAAAGTACATGTGTCCGATCGGACATTCTATCCAAGTCCATCTAACTAATGCATTAGCTGACTGTATATGAGTGTCATACATGAAAAATTGTCTGGGGTTTAAAATTTGAGCTAAATTCTTTGGGAGTCTGCTACAATACCACAAGTAGGCATCACATTGCTCACATTCATGGTCTTAACGAAGTGAAGTTATTATTATTATTATTATATTTTTTTTTGGGGGGGGGGTGTAATAGAAGTAATGGTTGGTGATTACTAGAAGCAATTTCGGAAGCAGATAATGTTGGTTTGTATTAATATGGCAATGATCTGATGATACAAAGACACAGTTATTTTATATTATTGCAACAACAAAATATGACTCTTTTTCAGATGGAGGGTAGTAAAATTTCAATCAAAATATGAGATAGAACTTCAACTGATTCTAAATTTACTTTCTAACTCAAAAGTCCACATTTTCAGCATCATTTTGGGAATCAATCGCAGAATATTACGTAGTAATTGGACCTCCTACGGGTTCCCAAGGTACCATGATAACTTTGACCTTTGATACTTTTTTGTGACCCTATATTATTGGATTTTGCTAAACTTTTGAAATATTTTCTCCTTTATTACGGACGGGGCTTATCTCATGGTTATTCCTTCCAGCAGTTGCTGATGGGATGTATTTCAATGTTCCGATAATATTATACTAGATTTTACATATTCTGGTGAAATGATCTAACACAACATTAGTTTGCACGTCTAACTAATGTTTCATATTAGGTTGTAGGTATTTTTTGGGATTCAATGCCATTGGAGGCAAGAAGAAGGTTGGCAGTGCAGGAAGAAGCGAAAGTAATCTTCTTTTCTCATAATCAGTTTTAGAGGAATTTTTGGTTATATTTTTAGTTATGCCATTTAAAATGTCATCAAATGCAAGTTCTGAAGAATATAAGACTGACAAATGTTCCATGAAAGCAAACAAGACCTGAAATCAAAGACTGATAGAAGGACAATGAGAAATATTTAGGAGCAATTTTGTAGGAAGATTGGTAGCAACAGTTTTAATCAAAAAGTGATAGCAACAATTGTAGAAAACAGAAGCAGCAGTATGGTGACATATTAAAAAAACATTTCAATTTTCTTTGTATTCAGCAGACAGATTTGTAATCTTATATCCCATTGTCTAATTCTTATAGATTTTGGGATATATTTTCAATAATATTTTAGCCTTTTACAATAAATAAAAGGTTTTTGTATATATCAACCATTAAAATAAAATGATCAATAGCACAATGACGGTTCAGATTCATTCTAATCTCAATTTATTGACCTAGATTTCATCTCAATTCTTCCGACTTAATCTTAATTCAATGGCTCAAATTTCATCTCACAAAAAAAAAATCCTGCCCAAATCAAACTCACCACCTACACGCTACCCCCTCTTGCATTCTCCCCAAATCCCTTACAGCTACTCTCTCTCCTGTTCACCAGTCACCTACATCATTCAATTGAAAACTCACTCAATCAACTAATTAACTCGCTCAATTGAAAAACTCACGCGAGTTTAAAATCGAATCCATCATTCAGTGAATCGACTCCTTCTCTTTTTCTCGATCGACTCCTTTTCTTTCCCTTGATCACAAACAACCGTCACTGTTCTCCTCCACTAACGCCCGAGCACAAACAATCGTCATTGTTCTTACCTCAACCTCCATTTCAGCAGAGCTTCGACAACAATTATAACAACAACAATTTCAACATCAATAACAACAAAATCAACTTTGTCTCTTTACCAACGAAAAGGCTCCCACTAACTATTGAACTAAATGGGCCGACCTCCACCTTGATTCTCAAAAAATCCTCCTCAAAATCGAGTACGTTGAATTTACTAAAATATATGAATTTGTGATGAAGTTTATTAATTTGTTAAGATGGTGATATGTGTGGATAGGGAGAGAATCTTGGAGTATAGAGACGAGGGCCAACGGTTTGATCAGTGTAGCCGACTTTTTGATTCTTGGGTCTCTAATGATGGATTTGAGCTCGATGCCAGTCTCATTGTTCAGGTATTCACTCTTTGATAAATTAGTTCCATATATATTTGGCTATATATACCAAAGGCTCTAATAGCCACACTTTACTGTTAACTTGATTGGATTGGCCTCACAAGGTGAGATGAAGAACTGTAGGTTCCTTTACTAAATTATTAGTGGATCTTTGTGGAGTAACAAAACACAAGGAAGGGATTTGTTGTGCTAATTGCCAATTATGTGGATAGCATTGCGCAATGCAAAATTTCCAGAGCTAGAAAAATATATTTCCAGTTCTTTCTCCAAGTACTGCTATAGATGTTAAAAATTTAGTAACCTGATAATCATTGAAACACAATGATCATGGTATAGATTTATGTTGTTCAAATGAAGTATTCCCACAAAAAGCACCGGGGAAGGCAACAACAAGTAGAGAAAAAAAGAATTCATTGCAAAACAACTAATATTCATTGACAAGGTCATATAACTACATAATCTAACCAGAATTTTATTTATAATTGGTTGAAACTTGAAAGTATAAGGTAGTAAAAAGTAGAATATTTATTAGAGTTGAGCTAACATCATCAGATTTTCTTTTATATATTAGTATTGATATGAGGTTAGGCATACTGTCGTCCCTAGCTATGACGAAAAGCCCATTTCGATCTCGATTCGAATGGAAAATATTTGCTAAAACCTTTTTTCTGAATGCTTCAATTTGGAAGTAAATAACCCTTCTAGCTGTCTTTTCCTCCTTTTCTTCTTTTTGATCGTATTACCTATGTTTTTTTAAAAGTTATTTTTATATATTCATCATCTGAAACATCAAAGATTATGGTTATACCAAATCACGATTCATGTTCATAATCCTATTTAATAAATTCATCTTTGCACTCACGCCAAAGATATACATCAAACAAGTCTTTCTTTGCACCACAGCCAAAGATATTCATCAACAAGTCATCTTTTTACTACAGCCAAAGATATTCATCGATTGGTCATGTTCATCTAAACACTGATTCAAACTTTTGACTACGGTCCAAAGATATTCATCGAAATTATTCATCTTTTGCACTACGGGCCAAAGATATTCGGTTATATCATCATTTAGGTCGAGGATGATGAAAAATATTTTAAAGAGAAGCGAATCCAGTGAAGAAAAAGAACAAATATTAAGGATTCGTACTTTAAACAATTCCCATTCAAAATACTTCATAAATAACCAGTGGGGTAAAATTCAAGAATGATCAAAACATGGATACAATCAAAGCTAGTATCCGAATAGATATTTTGGACAAAAGAAGAAATTTTATTTTTGAGGTGAATAGTCTTTGTATTCGTGAATAGTCTTAGTCAGATCCGTGAATAAAGGTCGTATCGTGAATAAGTAACTCAGACACCAAAAGATAGAAATTTCACAAAAAATTTCATCACATTTTCGTGAATAGTACTCGTGAATAAGTAACTCATGAATAGTAACTCGTGAATAAGAACTCATGAATAGTAACTTCGTGAATAGTAACTCATGAATAGTAACTTCGTGAATAAGTAACTCATGAATAAGTAACCCGAGCATGAAAAAGTTCCAAATTTGATAAAAATTTCCAATCAACATTCTGGCATAATGATGTTGAAGAAATAATATCATTTTAGAAGAAAATAACCTCCCTTACCTTAGAAAGAATAGTACTTTTAGTGGAATCTTTGGATATAGTCTTTGAAAGAACTTGATCTTTGTATAGCAATACTCGAAGTACTAAAATACTCACAAAATACGCTCGATATAATAGAGAGAGAAATAAAGAGAAAACTTCAGTTTCTGGTGTGATTTTTAATTCTAACCTAAGCACCCTATTTATAGGAAAATGCTTAGAACATCAAAGCAGAAAATTTAATAAATTAATAATATATTTATATAAATTTCCTACGCACACCTAGTATCTAAAATCAGCCATCCTAACACATGTTAAATGAGTCCCAAAAATGTAAAAAACGTTTTTCTTATTAAAAATAATTAAAACTTCAAAAATTAATTATTTCGGAATTTCAATAATTCATAATAAATAGCCCTTTTATCAGAAAATTCGAATCTCACATCTTTTTATAGGAAATTCAATTCTCTACAACTTTGCAGAAGAAAGTTTTTCCAAATTCTAAACAGAAATTGACTGAAATCCACATACGGACGATTTTAAAAGCTATAATCAAATTTCAGTCAAGAAATGGGCCCACAGACATGTTTAACATGTTTTAAACAACTTTTGCAACAAAAATACTCCTCCTCCTCATATACTCATATATCCCACATTCATTGTAAAAATATCATCATTATTATATTATAATAATATAATAAAATATTATTTTATCAAAAAAGATAAAATATCGATTTTCAACAATTGTCACTTTAAAAATTTTCTCCATCTATATCCACATAAAATGAATATTTTCCTCATCATATAAATCAATAATTAATTATTCACAAATAATATTACAGAATCACAATAATAAAGAACAGTAGGTTCCAGGAAGAGGGCTTTCAATAAGAATTTCTCTTCTTGGCCAGCCTTAATTAGGTGACCAAACCTTTTCTTAGACAAAACTTTCTAGACATTGCCAATAATGCTATCTAATAATATTATTCAGATAATATGAATTATTGCTCTGATAATGGAAAATACTGTGTAGTGACAATTATTAAAACAACAGTAATATAAAATATCAACGCAGGAATTATTGAATCAATAAAATACAGAACAGTAATTACTGTAACAATTATTGAATAGTGCCTTCTTACGTAATGTGATGCCCCCAAAATAGGTATAAAACACCCATTCTGAGTCGCCAAATATATGGTACAGAAAGCAAACTACAACTTCAATAATACAATTGTCGTGCAAAATGCAACAACACATACTGTGAGTTTAAATACAAATATTGTCTTCTAGACAATATCCACACTCAAATAAGTCCTCGTTACAATTATTCAAACACTATTTTACAAAAATAGTGAGGACTGCTAAAATATCTTTCTAGAACTATCACTCCGTACCCCGATTAGTTTCTGCTATGTTCTCACCTCCTGAGAAAAATGGAACAAAAAGGAAAAGGGTGAGCTCAACTAGCCCAATAAAGAATATTATGACTAAGATAATATACAAAAAATTAACGTTAGTCTTCAACGAGGAAAAAATCGATAAAATATAATAGCCAACAAGTTTTAGATCAACAACTACGGTAAAATAAAGAATCCATTAGAAGAGTCAGTAGAGAATGAGTTCTACTATCTTCTAAGATTTAAAAGTCCATCATCAATATTTTATCCTCAGTAACAACAATCAATATACATCTTTAATCAAATATTCATCTTTGCACTCACAGCCAAAGATATTCATTTGTATCACCCAGTTGGTCATGTTCATCTCAACACCTAATCATCTTTTACTTACTACGGCCAAAGATATTCATCGATTTATCATTTATCTTTGCACCGCAGAGTCAAGAAGATATTTAGTAATATCATCATTTAAGACTGAGGATGATGAAAAATATTTTAAAGAAAACGAATCCAGTGAAACGGAAGGACAAATAGTAGGGATTCGTATAATAGTTTATCCAAGATCAATAATACTTCATAAATACCAATTTTGAAGCAGAATTCAAAAATAAAGATCAAAACATGGATACAATCAAAGATAGTAACCATAATAGACGTCTTGGACAAAAAGAAGAAAATTTCATTTTTTAATTGAATAAAGGTCGATATCGTGAATAGTAACCCCAGACACAAAAAGTTCTAAATTTGATAAAATTCAGATCAATACTTTGGCATAATGATATTGAAGAAATAATATCATATATGAAGAAAATAACATCCCTTACCTCAAAATATCAAGATTTACGATCGGAATATCGGTATAAAATTTGAAGAAAACTTGCACCGATGAATAGAAACTCACAAAGTATCTAAATACTCACAAAATACACTCAATAATCTAGAGAGAAAAAGAGAGAAAACTTGTTTCTGGTGTGATTTTCAATTCTAACTTAGCCCTCTATTTATAGGAAAATGTTAACAGACTTGACCTGGAACCTGATGGCTTTACCTGCTACTATTCTCACCCACCACATTTGAAATAAATTCAACACATTTCTTCACCAACCACAAGTGGGGCCCACTCAATTCTAGAATTTTTCACAAAAATCATTTATAAACCTAATTTCTGAATCAGTCACCTCTTAAAATTCATAACAAATCATACGTTCATTTTTAACGGTTCAAAATTTGTGAAAATATACTCAACTTATATATGTATAACATATCCAAAAATTACAACGATCTAACGGTCGGATTAAAAATTATAACTCACAAAATATATCTCAAAAACACTTGTTTAATTTTTAATACCTTCATTCCGACAAAAATACTGATAAAACACCTCAATATTAACTCCTTCATTTTTAACCACAATAAATATATCCAACATTTATATCCATATAAAATAAATATTTCTTTATCATATGAATCAATAATTAATTATTCACAAATAATATTACAAAATCACATTTATGACAACCAGGTCGTTCCCAGGAAAGAGGGGGCTTTCCAATAAGAATTTCTCCTTATTGGCGCACAATTAGGTGACCAAACCTCTCTTTGACAGAACTTTCTAGACATTGCCAATAATGCTATCTAATAATATTATTCAAATAATATGAATTATTGATCTAATAATGGGAAATATTGTGCAGTGATAATAATTGAAACAACAATAATATAAAATATCAACGCAGCAATTATTGAATCAATAAAATAAAATATTGAATAAATAACTATCATGTAACAATTATTGAGTAGTGCCTTCTTATGTAAGGATCAATAATTCATCAATATTGTGCATCCACGCCAGACATCGTATTTTTAACCACCGGGTATTCCAGCAAGTGTTAATAGTAACTACTACGCAAATTATTTATAAAACTCAAACTTGTCGTTTTTCTTCATCCGACGCTTATTACATTATGGGGCCCTGAATAAATGACCGCTACTGTCAGACTAATATTCCCCGACAACAAAAATATTCCACGACCAAACGAATATTCCCCGACAACAATGATTATTTTATAACCACTTGCATATTTTGCAAAATTTACACATTTCACCCATAACCAAAGAATTATATCAAATTAATACCTTATTATTCACAAATATAATTAGAGGAAATTCGATTTTATTTATAATAAGTTGGGGTCTTACAACCTCCCCTCCTTATGAAATTTCGTCCTCGAAATTGACATACGTACCTGGTGTTTCGAAAAGGTGAGGATACCTCGCTTTCATTTCTGATTCCAACTCCCAGGTCATTTCTTCAATAGCATGGTTTCTCCATAAAACCTTAACTTGTGGTATAACTTTGGTGCGTAGGACATGCTCTCTTTCCTATCCAAAATCTTAACAGTACTTCTTCGTGACGTTAAATCTTCTATTATCTAAATGCGGTTCTACTTGCAATAATATGGTTGGGTCTTTCACATATTTACGAAGCATGGATACATATTTCTTCTTCATCATATATCGCCTCGGTCCAAGTAGCTTGAAAGCGACTTTAACTTTATCGATTAAAGTCGGTTCTACTCGTATATTCGCCATCATTATGTGGGTCCCCTGAGTCTTTAATTCTACCTCCATCCTTTGCAAGTCATGAGAATGGGCCTTTGCATTAACAATATCGCTTTTCGTACTCGCATATGATCTTACTTTCACTAACGCGTCGACTACTACGTTCGCTTTTCCGGGATGATATTGAATAGTGTGATCATAATCTTTCAATAGTTAAAGCCAACGTCGTTGCCGCATGTTGAGTTCTTTTTGGGTGAAGAAATATTTGAGGCTTTTATGGTCCGTATAAATCTACACTTTCTCCCCATACAAGTAGTGTCTCCAAATTTTCAACACGAATACGACTGCTGCCAACTCTAGATCATGAGTAGGATAATTCCTCTCATATTCTTTGAGTTATCGTGAGGCATAGGCTATGACTTTCCCATGTTGCATGAGAACGCATCCTAACCCTTTTGAAGCAAGCATTCAGTATATAACAAATCCATCCGTACCGGATGGTATTGCGAGCAGTGCCAAATGAGTCTCTCTTGAGCTCTTGAAACCCTTCTTGCATTCCTCGCTCCATACAAATTTTGTATCTTTCGAGTCAACTGAGTTAGCGAGTAGCGATTCGAGAAAATCCTTCCACGAATCTCAGATAATAACCCGCTAAGCCCGTAAAGCTACGCACTTTGGTCACCAACTTTGGTTGCTCCCAACTTTGTCTTTGCTCAATCTTGGCCGGGTCGACAGATACTCCATGTTTTGACACCACGTGCCCAAGGAATGCTACTTCCTCAAGCCAGAACTCGCATTTCTTTAGCTTGGCATAATGTTTATTTTCACGAAGCCTTTCAAGTATCAGCTTCAAATGGTGCTCATGATCTTCACGACTTTTGGAATAGATGAGGATGTCATCAATAAAGACAACAACAAACTGATCCAAATATTCCTTGAATACACGGTTCATCATATCCATGAAAGCAGCAGGAGCATTAGTCAATCCAAAAGACATGACTAAGAATTAATAATGCCTGTACCGAGTTCTGAAGGGAGTCTTTAGAATATCCTCAGTTTTAATCTTCAGCTGATGATATCCAGAATGAAGATCGATCTTTGAAAAGAATTGTGCTCCTTGCAACTGGTCGAACAGGTCATCAATGCGAGGTAACGGATACCTATTCTTGATGGTGACATGGTTTAATTCTCGGTAGTCAATATAAAGTCGCATACTCCCGTCTTTCTTCTTTAAGGATAGAATAGGAGCACCCCAAGGAGATGTACTAGGACGAATGAAACCTATGTCTCCTGTAGTTAGACTTTTAACTCCTGAAGTTCAATAGGAGCCATTCGATATGGGGTTTTAGAAATGGGTTTTGTACCCGGCTCAAGGTCAATAAAGAATTCAACATCACGTTACGGGGTAGGCAGGAAGTTCTTCAGAAATACATCGGAAAATTCTCCAACAATGTAAATATTATTCAAATCGACTTGTCTTTGTTCAAATCCATAACATGGGCTAAGAAAGCTTGACATCCATTTTTCAATAAGCGAATAGCTTTATGGCTTGATATGATAGTGGTGATTTTAGTGGTTTAGTTGTTTGAATTTCGTATGACGTGAGTTGGTTAGGAATATAAAAACTAATAACCTTACGAAAACAATCAATTTTGGCATGATGAGTGGTTAACCAATCAATTCCTAAAATCACATCAAAAGCAAGTATCTTTAAAGATATAAGAACAACAAGGTAATGTGATAGTGCCAACTTGGATCATGCAAGATTTATAAAGCGTAGATGTAACGAAGGTTTCACCCAACGGAGTTTCAACGAGATAAGTCAAAGTCCAATTTCTCGAGTCAAGTTTAAGCGTTGAGCACAAGCGGGAGAGATAAAAGAATGGGTAAAGCGGTATCTAGTAAAGGTATAAACTTCGTAAGAGTTCAAGATTAGCTTACCCGTAATCACCTCGTTCGGGTTCCTCGCGTTTTTGGCGATCACGACAAACGCTTCTTCTAGAACCGCCGATTTCGACTTATCCGGGATGACCCTTGGAGTCACCATCCCCGTTGAACTTGGTTTTGCTTCTGAGAACAATCCCGAGCTATGTGGCCTTCCTTTCCACGGTTGTAACATACCTTGGATTGTTGTGGACGGTTTGGTGATATGTCCCTCTTTCCGCATTTGTAACATCTAAGCGGCGGTCGTTCTCCTCCTTAGAATTTGTTGTTGGTCTTTGGTCTTCTTTGTTGATGTCTTCCGTCATTGTTGAATCTCCTCTTTCGAAATTTCCACTTGACTCGCCTCACCTATTATTATCGTTGGCCACGATGACCACTAGAGTGGTTACCGCAAGTCTTTGTTCGTATTTTTCCTCCTCGTTGGTTATCATCGCTCGATGATCATTTGCATCAATGCAGTATGACCACGGTTGTGGTCCCTCGGTTGAACATACGCATTATCTCGCTCTAATAATTGAGCCCTGTTTACAACATCTGAATATAAAGAAAATTTATGAGATATAAGATATTGCCGAATCTCGGGCTTTAAACATCTCAGAAACATCCTCGTCATTCGTTCCTCATTTTCGACCAAATGAGGTGCAAACCTGGATAACTCTGCAAACTTCGCCTCGTACTGGGACACTGTCATGTTGTTTTGTTCCAGTCTGATAAACTCCACCTCCTTCATATGATGAATACTTTCAGAAAAGTACTTGTCATTGAATAGTTTCTGAAATGTTTCCCAAGACATCTTTGAGTCTTGTTGGTCGGGTCGCTTCTTGAGACTCCCACCAAGTAGTATGCCTCACCGCGGAACATAAAGGTGGCGAATGGAACCTTCTGTTCCTACGTGCATCCCAAGACATCGAATATCTTGGTAATTTGCTTGACCCACGTTTCCGCCATGATGATGGGATCCGCTTTCCCTTAAATTCTAGTGGTCCCGACTCCTTGAACTCGCTTGTTTGTGACAAGCCACAGCGCATCGCTATCATTTCCACCCATTTTTGTGCACGAGTCTCCTAAATGCGGTTTTGTATGAAGCGCAAAAAGCTCCTAAACATTCCATCATTCATCGTTTGCTTTCGGTAGTGTTGTTTCTGAGGAGGAATATTGCCTTCTGTTGCACGTTCTCTGGTTTGTAACTAAAGGTTGTTCCACGATCTCATACACTCCATTGTTAACGTTCTCGTGGCCATTCTTAAATCTTGCCATAAAAGCAAGGGTTAATTAAACAAATTAACATATCACATAATATCCTATATTATGACCGACCAACAAATAAGCTTAGATAAGACACACTAGCGAAGGATTTACTCATCTCTCCCTCCTAGTTCTATTCCCGATCTCCGCCAGAGACCATATCCCTAAGCTTTGATATTAATCATGGCGCCCCCAAAATAGGTATACAACACCCATTTTGAGAAGTCGCCAAATACATGGTATGTAGAAAGCAAACTACAACTTCAATAATACAATTGTCGTGTAAAATACGACAACACATCTTGTGAGTTTAAATACAAATATTGTCTTCTAGACAATATCCACACTCAAATAAGTCCTCGTTACAATTATTCAAACACTATTTTATAGAAATAGTGTGGGATGACTAAAACATCTTTCTAGAACCATCACTCCGTACCCGATTAGTTCTGCTATGTTCTCACCTCCCGAGAAAAATGGAATAAAAAGGAAAAGGGTGAGCTCAACTAGCCCGATAAAGAATATTATGACTAAGATAATATCTGACAAATTATCGTTAGTCTTGACGAGGGAAAAATCGATAAAATATAATAGCCAACAAGTTTTAGATCAACAATCGCTGCGTAAAATAAAGAATCCATTAGAAGAGTCAGTAGAGAATGAGTTCTACTATCTTCTAAGATTCAAAAGTCCATCATCAATATTTTATATCCGTATAACAATAATCAATATACATCTTTAATCAAATATTCATCTTTGCACTACAGGCCAAAGATATTCATTTGTATCACCAGTTGGTCATGTTCATCTCAACACCTAATCATCTTTGCACTACGGGCCAAAGATATTCATCAGTTAATCATTTATCTTTGCATTACAGCCCGAAGATATTTAGAAATATCATCATTTAAGACTAAGGATGATGAAAAATATTTTAAAGAAAACGAATCCAGTGAAATGAAAGGACAAATAGTAGGGATTCGTATAACAGTTTATCCAAGATCAATAATACTTCATAAATACCAATTTTGAAGCAGAATTCAAAAATAAAGATCAAAACATGGATACAATCAAAGATAGTAACCATAATAGGCGTCTTGGACAAAAAAGAAGAAAATTTCATTTTTCTATTGAATAATTGTCGATATCGTGAATAATGTCGATTATCGTGAATAATAACTCCCGACACAAAAAGTTCTAAATTTGATAAAAATTCGGATCAATACTTGGCGATAATGATATTGAAGAAATAATATCATATATGAAGAAAATAACATTCCTTACCTCAAAATATCAGTACTTCTGATCAGAATATCGGTATAAGGCTGAAGAAAACTTGCACTGATGAATAGAAACTCACAAAGTATCTAAATACTCACAAAATACACTCAATAATCTAGAGAGAGAGAAGAGAAAACTTGTTTACGGTGTGATTTTCAATTCTAACTTAGCCCTCTATTTATAGGAAAATGTTAGCAAACTTGACTTGCAACCTGATGGCTTTACACCCGATACTATTCCCCTACCACATTTGAAATAAATTCAGCACATTTCTTTACCAACCACAAGTGGGGCCCACTCAATTCTAGAATTTTCCACCAAAATCATTTATAAACCTAATTTCTGAATCAGTCACCTCTTAAAATTCATAACAAATCATACATTCATTTTTAACAATTCAAAATTTGTGGACATATACTCAACTTATATATGTATAACATATCCAAAAATTACAACGATCCAACGATAGGATTAAAAATTATAACTCACACAATATATTTCAAAAATACTGGTTTAATTTTTAATACCTTCATTCTGACAAAAATACTGATAAAACACCTCAATATTAACTCCTTCATTTTTAACCACAATAAATATATCCAACATTTATATCCACATAAAATAAATATTTCCTTATCATATGAATCAATAATTAATTATTCACAAATAATATTCTGAGAATCACATTTATAATGACCGGTAGTTCAGAGAAGAGGGGGCTTTCAATAAGAATTTCTCCTTATTGGCCTTGCAATTAGGTGACCAAACCTCTCCTCGATGTAACTTTCTAAACATTGCCAATAATGCTATCTAATAATATTATTCAAATAATGTAAGACCCCAACTTATTATTAATGAAATTTAATTTTTTCTATTTATTATTTTAAAATAGTAAGGGTTGATTTGATTAATGCGGATAGTTAGGGTAAAATACGCAAATATTTTAAAATAAGCAAGTGGTTATAAAATATTCATCATTAGGGGAATATTCGTTTGGTCGTGGAATATTCGTTTGGTCGTGGAATATTCATACGACGGTAATGACCATGTGTGGGCCCCATAATGTGAAAGCGATTGGATGAAGAAAACGACAAATATAAGTGGTTTAAAAATAACTTGGCGTAGTTATTCAAGATTATCTTGTTAAAATACCCTATGGTTAAAAACACAAGTAGCACTGCAGTATTGCGCAATTATTGATTCTTACGTAGGAAGGCACTACTCAATAATGGTTACAATAATTCTTATTCGGTATTTTATTGATTTAATAATTCTTTGCGTGATATTTTATATTCTTCTTTGCTTTGATAATTGTCATTACGGTATTTTTCATTATCGAAGCAATAATTCATATTATCTGAATAATATTATTAGATAACATTATTGGCAATGTCTAGAAAGTTACGTCTAAGGAGAGGTTTGGTCACCTAATCAAGCGCCAGGTAAGAAGAAATTCTTATTCGAAAGCCCTCTTTCTGAGGAAGGCGCCGGTTGTCAATATTGTGATTACGTAATATTATTTGTGAATAATTAATTATTGATTCATATGATGAGGAAAATATTAATTTTATGTGGATATAGATGGAGAAAAATTTTAATGTGACAATTGTTGAAAATTGAAATTTTATCTTTTTTCGATAAAATAATTCATTTAAATATATTATTATATTTTAGTAATATAATAATGGTGATATTTTTACAACGAATGTGGGATATATGAGTATACGAGGAGGAAGAGTATTTTTGTTGCAATAAATATTTAAAACATGTTAAACATGTATGCTCAATGGACCCCATTTATTGGTGAAATTTGATTATAACTTGTAAAATCGCTTGGTTTATGGATTTGGTCAATTTCATTTAGAATTTGGAAAAACTTTCTTACGCAAAGTTGTAGAGAATTGAATTTCCTATAAAAACTCGCGTGATTCGAATTTTTCTGATAAAAGGGCTATTTATTATGAATTATTGATGTTTTGAAATTCTGAATAATTGATTTTTGGAAGTTTTAATTATTTTAAATAATAAAAACGTTTTGATTTGTTTGGTAGACTTATTTGTTGTCAAGCATGGCTGAATTCAGATCATAGATTGTGTGCGTAGGAATTTATATATAATATATTAATATTATATTAAATTTTCGCTTTTAGTGTTCTAAGCGATTTCTATAAATAGGGTGCTTAGGTTAGAATTGAAAATCACACCGTAAACTGAAGTTTTTCTCTCTATAATATCGAGCGTATTCTTGTGAGTATTTTGAGTATAATTTGAGTATTGTTATTGATTGCAAGTTCAAGTCATGCCTTTATATCAGGTGTTTCAACTAAATCTTGATCTTTCAAGTAAGGGATATTATTTTTTTTGTAATGATATTATTTCTTCAATATCATTATGTTGAAATATTGATCTGAAATTTTATTAAATTTGGAACTTTTGGTGTAGGAGTTATTATTCACGATCTGACTTTATTCACGTATCTCGACCTAATTATTCACGAATCTGACACTATTCATAGAAAAATAAAATTTCTTCTTTTTGTCCAAAATATCTATTATGGATACTAGCTTTGATTGTATCCATGTTTTGATCATTCTTGAATTTTACACCAATTGTGATTATTTTTGAGGTATTTTTGGACGTGGATAAAACAAAAGTACGAATCCTTAATCCTTAATCCTTGTCATTTTGTTTCACTAGATTCGTTTCTTAAAAAAAAATATTTTCATCATCCTCGGTCTTAAATGATGATATTATTGAATATCTTTGGCTTTCAGTAGTGCAAAGATGAATGATTTCTGAAGAATATCTTTGGGCGTGAAGTGTAAAGATGAATAGGTGTTTAGATGAACATGATTAATCGATGAATATCTTTGGCCCGTAGTGCAAAGATGAATATTTGATTCGGATGTATGTTGATTGATGTTACATGGATAAAAGATGAGCGATGAACTTTTAAATTCATACATAGAAGATAGTAGTTTGCATTCTCTACTTAACTCTTCTAATGAATTATTATTTCATTGCGAATATTGATTTAAAATTTGTTGTCTATTGTATTCTATTAGATTTTTCCTGTTGAAGACTAACGATAATTTGTTGTATATTATCTTAGTCATAATATTCTTCTTGGGCTAGTTGAAGCTCACCCTTTTCCTTTTTGTTCCATTTTTCTTCTCGAGGATGCGAGAATATAAGCGAGTACGAGTGGGGTATGGAATGAAGGTTCTAGACAGAGTTGTTTAGTAGTCCTCACCATTTTGTAAATAATGTACCAATAAATGTGATGAGGATTTATTTGAGTATAGATATTATGCAGAAGATAATATTTGTATTCAAACTCACGCTTTTTCATTGTTGTAATAATAAAGTTGTAGTTGTTTACGTACCATGTATTGACAACTCGAGAATAGGTGATATATACTATTTTGGGGGCGCCACAATTAAGTATCGAGCTTAGGATATGATCTTTAGCGGAGATCGGGGAATAGAACTAGGAGGAGAGAGTAAATCCTTCGCTTAATGTGTCCTACTAAGCTTATTTTTTTAGTTGGTCAATATATAAGGATATTATGTGATATATTGATTTCCTTAATTAACCCTTGTTTTATGGACGGTATTTGAGAATGTCGATCGAGAATATTAACAATGGAAATGAGGCCAGTGGAGACGCTGTACTTTCACCAACGAGGAGAACGTGCAACAGTGGCAATGTTCCTCCCGTGAACAACACCATTGAGCGAGATGATGATGAGCGAGGGGATGTTTAGAAGTTTTTGCAGTTCATGCAAAATCGGACGAGGAGACTCATGTTCAAAATACAGGAGAAATGATATTAATTCACGGGTTGTCACTGGCCAAGCGATTCAAAGAGTTGGGACCACCAAAATTTAAAGGAAAGCAGATCCGATCATGGCGAAAACATGGGTCAAACAAATTACCAAGATATTCGATGTCTTGGGATGCGCAGTGGAACGAAGGTTCCATTCGCCACCTTTATGTTCCGTATGAGGCAGACATCTTGGGGGAGTCGTGAAGCGTACCCATCCATCGCAAATGACTCAAAGATGTCTTGGGAAACGTTTCAGAACTATTTAATGACAAATACTTTCCCGAAAGTGTTCGTCTATATGAAGGAAGTGGAGTTCATCGACAGAGAGCAAAACAACATAGCGGTTGTCTCAAAGATGCGAGGCAAAGTTTGCAGAGTTATCCGACTTTGCACCTCATTTTGGTGGAGAATGAGGAACGATGACGCGGATGTTTCTTAGAGGTTTGAAACCAGATACGTCAAATATCTCATTTCTCATAAACTTCTCTCTATTCAGATGTTGTAAGCAGGCTCAATTATTAGAGCGAGATAACGAGTCTGAGTCAGTCGAGGACCATAACCGTGGATCGTGCAGAGATAGCGATCAATGTAATAATGATAACTAAGCGGAGAAAAGCGAGACGGACAAAAATGGTAACCACTCCAGGTGGTAATCATAGCCATGAAAATAGAAGAAGCGAGTCGAGAGGAGATTTTAAAAGAGGAGATTTAACAACGACCATGTGAAGACGAGCAGTCTTAAAGAATCGGGTTCTAAGGAGGAGAACGACCACCGGTCATATCTACAAATGCGGAAAGAGGGACATATCATCAAAGCGCCCACAACATTCAAGGTATGCTATAATTGTGGAAAGGAAGGACATATCGCCGAGATTATGCAGTAGCAAAACCTAGTTCAATGAGGGACGGTGACTCAAAAGATCGTCCCAAAAAGTCAAAGTCAGCGGTTCTGGAAGAGCGTTTGTTGTATTTGGTCATAATGCGAGAACCCAAACGAGGTGATCACGGGTAAGCTATTTATAAATTTTTGCGAAGTTTATACCTTACTTGATGGGGTCTTTACCCATTCATTTATCTCTCCCGCTTGTGCTCAACGTTTAAACTTGACTCTGGAGAAATTAGACTTTGATCTATCTGTGGAAACTCCATTAGGAGAAACTTTCATCACATCCGCATCGTTTATAAATCTTGTTTGATTCAAGTTGGCACCATCACCTTACCCATTGACCTTATCTCTTTAAAGATACTTGCTTTTGATGTGATTTTAGGGATTGATTGGTTAACTACTCATCATGCCAAAATTGATTGTTTTTCGTAAGGTTGTTAGTTTTCATATTCTAACTTGACTGTTATGCTTAATTCAAGCAACTAAACCATTAAAATCAATCAATTGTCATATCTAATCATAAAGCTATTCGTTTATTGAAAAGCGGATGTCAAGCTTTCTTAGCCCATGTTATGGATTTGAATAAAGACACGTCAAATTTGAATAATATTCTGTTGTTATTGACTTTCCGACGTATTTCGGAAGAACTTCCGGTCTACATGTGGACGCTTCCAAAATTAGGTATACATCACCCATCTTGGGTCGCCACTTACATGGTGCGTAATTTAAATACAACTTACTAACATAAGCGTAGGTGTACAATACGACATAAAGCGTGAGTTTAAATACAAATATAAATCTACTAGATATTATACAAACTCAAAAGGAGTTCTCATTACAATTATTATCACCTTTATTTCACATAATAGTGAGGACTACTAATGCTATCTTCGGGACCATCACTCGTTTCCCAGACTCGTCCCAAATTTATATTCTCATTTCACGAAGATAACAGTGAAAGAAAGGGTGAGCTCAACTAGCCCGAAGAAGAAATATTATGACTAAGATAATGCGAGAATAAATTATCAATAGTCTTCAACAATGTTAAAGCGATAAAATACAATGACAACCCGGTTTAAGCTGCGGTGGAATATCTAATCCATTAAAAGAGTCAAGTAGAAAATAAAGTCTACTATCTTTTAGGTTTTAAAAGGTTTTCATCATCTTTGTTATATTTGAGACTCGACTTTAATAAATATTCCACATCATCGAATCACCCGCACTACTACGGCCGAGGATATTCTTTAGTATCACGACCACAATTATTCATGCACTACGGGCAAGAATATTTGTGTATTCATTAATGGTCATGATCATGCCAACAATCGTCCATCAATGCACTACTGACCATCGAGGATTTTTACCACATCATTTGTAACATTACGGTCATGATTACACCGAATAGTCTCGGTCATAATCATACCAAGTCCATCTATACTACTGAAGCCACGAGATGACTTTAAAAAAATATAAACATGAGGATGATGACAATGATATAAGAATTCAATAAAACAAGTTCAAGAATTAATTTATCTAGGAACCAATAACATCCAAAGTATCGACATGATCTTCGCTTTATAGAGTAAAATTCAAGAATATTGAGAAAAATATTTTCATGAAAGGATCTTTGGATGAAGCTTGAAATATCGAGGATATTCCACTAATTTCATGGAGTATAGAAGTCAAAGTTTTAACCAACTGGGTATAATAAAGAATGGAATAACAAAAGAAATCACCATGCATGCGATAGACCGCCTGACAAAAGTTATTCCAACGAGTAATAATAAATAACGGAACCAGTCCCGCAGTAAAATGCATGCAGACGAGGATATTCCAGCAGAATATTAAAGAATGGAACGGTCCGGCGTAAAACACACATGCATGGATGTTCAGCAAGAATAATAATAAAGAGCGGAACCAGTAGGTGTAGAACACATGAACATAAGATGTTCCAGCGAATAATAATAAAGAGGCGGAACCGGTCCAGGTGTAAAACACATGCACGGGATGTTCCAACAGAATAATAGAAGAATGTCACCAAGTATAGGTAAACTGCCAGATACAAAAGTTATTCCAACAGAATAATAAACAATGGAATAACAAAGATTCTCTTCATGAATAAGAAAGAATAACACCCCTTACTTTTGGTAGGATATTGAATCTTTAGCAGATTAGTAGTAACAAAATACTCTTCTTCTTTCTCTTATTCTCTCTATACTTTCTCTCTCTATAGCTTGAATGAATTCGTGAAAATAATGAAGCACTAGGCCTCTATTTATAGAAGATTTCTAGTTTAGCACTGCCAGTGTGAAAAGGCAAGTGGCTTGACGATGATGATGTGAAAAGAAAAGTGGTTTGAAGCACGTGAATGTGAAAGCGACAAGTGGTTCGGCGCTCAGTAATGTGAAGCGACAAGTGGTTCGACGTCCGGTAAAGGTAATTACTATTGGCGAAGGTAATTACTATTCACAAAGGTAATTACTATCGACGAAGGTAATTACTATTCACAAGGTAATTACTTATTGACGAAAGTAATTACTATTGACGAAGGTAAATACTATTGACGAAGGTAATTACTATTCACAAAGGTAATTACTATCGACGAAGAGACTCTTAGATGATGACATATACGAGCCCCATAAAATAATCAAACTTACCACAAATCATTTTATTTTTAATCAACACATATTTAATCTTTCAACAATTATTAATCATTTATAACTTGTCGTCTCAATTATTGATTTAATACTATAACATATTATACTGATGATAATCTTTGTGACAATAATTGAATCAATAATATAAGAGATATGATGCATTAATTCTTTCGTGTGTAATAATTAAGCATATAGTGAGTGACTTCTCACGTAAGCATCAATAATCAATACCGTGTCTACTTATGCAACCCCGCCAGACATCGTACTTTTACCACTTGGGTAGTTCAACAGCAGTTTTAACGGTAACACCTCGCCGTTATTTTTATAAAATATTTTTGTCGTTTTCTCAATCCGACAATAATTACATTATTGGGGTCCACCAATGATTGAGTAGTTATCACGAATATTCCCTAACAAAAAGAATATTCCCGACCAAACGAATATTTTATAACAACTTGCATACTTTGCAAAATTTATAAATATTACCCACAACTATAACATTATATCAAATTTATTCCATAATATTCAAAAATAATATTTATAGAAAAATTCATCTTTATTTATAAAAGTGGGGTCTTACAACCTCCCTTCTTATGAAATTTAGCCCTCGAAATTAGAGTGCGATACTGGTATGTCGAAGAGGTAAGGATACCTTGATTTCATTTGATTCTAACTCCCAAGTCATTTCCTCAACATCGTGGTTCCTCCATAAAACTTTGACTTGAGGTATAACCTTGGAGCGTAGAATATGTTCCTTCTTATCCAAAATTTGAGCAGGGAACCTCTTCATACGTCAAATCTTCCGCTTATTTCGTCCGGTTCTAACTCAATAATATGGTTGGGTCTTTCACATATTTACGTAACATAGAGATATGTGAAAAATGTTATGAACACGAGAGACATATTTGGCAGAAAGCGAGTCTATAAAGCAGTTCCTACTCGATCGAGGATTAAAATGGGACCAGATGAATCGAGGATTAAGTTTTCCTCTCTTTCCAAATCTTGTAACTCCTTTCCATGGAGCAACTTTTAACAACACATGATCTCCTATATCGAATTCCACGTCCTTTCGATGAAGATCAAGATAACTCATTTGTCGATTTTGTGAGGTTTTTATCGTTGTCGAATCGTTTGAATCTTTTAAGTAGTCATACGTACCAACTCCGGTCCCAACAACGTTGCTTCACCCACCTCATCCCAAAGATCTTGGAAGCGACACTTTCTTCCATACAACACTTGAATGGAGCCATGTCGATACTTGCTTGATAACTGTTGTTGTTGTAGGAAAACTCCACCGATGGTAAGAACTTGTCCCAACTTCCCTTGAAATCAAGGACACGAGTCTTAATAGATCTTCAAGAGTTTGAATAGTCCTCTCCTCCGTCAGGTCAAAATCCCGAGGATGATATGCCGAAGCTAAATCGTGAAGTCTGTGCCCATAGCTTTTTGCAAACTAACCCAAAATCGTGAAGTGAATCTTGGGTCTCGATCGAAAACTATGGATACCGCGGCATACCATGCGATCTTTACAATCTCGTTTATGTACATATCTGAGCAAGGCGTTCAAGTGTATAAGTTTCTCGTGATTTGGTAAGAAATGAGCGGAGACTTGGTCAATCTATCAACAATGACCCAAATCGCATCAATGCCTTGAGAAACCTTAGGAAGACCGGTAACAAAATCCATGGTAATGTGCTCCCACTTCCATTCTAGAATTTCAAGTGGTTCTGATGGACCTTTTGGTACTTCATGCTCCGCTTTAACTCGTTGACAAGTTAGACACCTTGAGATAAACAAAGACTATCTCTCTCTTCATATTGCTTCTACCAAAATGTATGACGAATATCATGATACATTTTGGTACTTCCAAGATGGATTGCAAATGGTGTGTTGTATGCCTCCATCATGATATTATACTTTAAATCGTGGTCGTTAGGAACACAAAGTCCGGAGTTGACTCAAGTATTCCTTCTTCATCGATTCTTGCTCCCAGGCGTAGCACCTTCTTGCACTTTTTTCCTCATACGCATCGGCTCCAGTGCGTAGCTTGAAAGCGACTTTAACTTTATCGATTAAAGTCGGTTACTACTCGTATATTTGCTATCATCACATGTGTCCACTGAGTCTTTAACTCTATCTCCATCCTTTGCAAGTCACACAAAATGGGCCTTTGTGTTGATAATAATGCTTTCGTGCTTGCATACGATCTTACGCTTTCAATGCGTCAAATTACCACGTTAAGCTTTTCGAGGATGGTATTGGATGGTATGATCATAATCTTTCAATGATTCAAGCCAGCGTCGTTGTCATTTGTCAGTTTGTAATATTCATGGTATAATTAAATTGCATAAAAAGTGCGGCGTGTAAAAATCGAGTTTAAAATTTACAAACCATATACCCGGATCACCCTTTATGCACAATTATTAATTAAGCGAAAAGATAAAGAATAAAATCATACCCTTGAAGATCGAGCTTCCTCGGTACAAGTTCACCTCCAAATCCTTTCGCGTTCAACTTGAATCCACCGGGTTTGGTTCCTTCCTTTGATCGGCGTTAGCCACCCATATGTTTGGCCTCTGAGGGTGATCCACCAAAGAAAACTAAAGAATTCAAGAAGATGGTGTATTTGGCTCAAACCCTAGTTTTCTATCTCATAGAAAAGGTACTCTCCACAAATTGGAATTATGTCGTTGTTGTAAAAGTCAACAACCCCTTCACCCATAATAAGACTCCTCTTATTTATAGATGTGGGCAACCCACCTTAACAATTAAGGAATTGGGTTTTAATTAATTAAATTCTTTTAATTAATTAAGCTCCCTAATCTTATTAGGGATAATTAATTAAACTCCTTTAACTAATTTTTTCTTCCTAATCCAATTAGGAATAAATGAAATACTTATATTAAATTAATTCCTAAACTCTTTTAGAAATTAAAATAATAATAATTGTAATAATATTAATAAGACTCCTCTTATTAATTTATATTTAATATTTCTAAATTATTAAATAATAAATATTAAGCTATTTAATTTATTCTATCATCATAGATTAAATTAAATATACTTAACTATATTATTACGATTATGCCATTAACTTCTTAAATAATTATTCTTCCTTTTATGGTGTGACCCTTTAGGTTCTCCGTATTAAACCAGGTTGTGAATAAATCAATTAGAACAATTCTAATCTTATTTAAATAAATAAATTAAACAATTTATTTAAATAAATAATATTTATTCTACAATAGGGATAAGCCTCCTAGCGATCAGCGACTTTCCGGATAATATAGATTTCAACATTAATCAATAAAGAACCTTTGAGTAAATAGTTTCTGCACAATTCAATCCTTCCACCATCTGATGTCCCAATTAAATATAAGGCATGGAATTTCTTGTCAAGTCTTATTTTATTTAATTATATGTATTTCGACTCTTAAATGCACAACACCAAATAATGCAAATTAGAAACTCCTTTCTAATTTCATTACGCCTTTCGCCAAGGACTCTTGAGTTGTCATTTATCGAATCACATAGGACATTTCTCTTCTTTTTATTAAGTGGTAGATTCTTTATTGATCATACATTATCTCCATGTATACAACTTATTATACCCAAGCATACCCTTTGATATACCCTAAGGGTCTTAAGGAATAAGTCAAAGTATAACTCATCATACACAAGATACTATGATGATCTCAAGTCCAAGGATCACTTGTCTTTACTATCACTCTACAGGAATTCTATTGACGGAAAATAAAACTCCATTAGGTATTCCTTAGCGAGCCACGTTCGAGTGAACTTATTCTCTAATAAGCACCTACATACTTGCTTTAGTGTCTCCACACAAATGATCGTGAGATCAATCATCCTCATCCGATGAAGCAAGACAACGTATGTACCAATCTATTCGGATTCACTAATCCCCGATTTAGTAATCCAACGATTGGGAACTATTTTAGTTTTAAGCTTTCTAAGAATTTAGATCTCATTAGAATGATCATCATCATTATTCTAAAAGCATTGCTTAAAACTATGGGTTTATCACATATTATAAAAGCGACATCATGTAGATAATTAAAAGCCTTTAATAAATTAATACTTTTTATTAATAAATGAATAAGATTATTACAAAGTATATGCTTTATCATCAAACATGATTGGCTTGTGTGCATATTACTTTCAATCTCCCACTTGCACTAAAGCCAATCGCCATTGTATCTTATACTCTTCTTCTCTCTAAGTGACGATTATCCCACTGTTTGTTGGATAAGCTTTAGTTAATGGATATGTAATGTTGTTCTTGAGAGTCCACCATCTCTATAGTGATTTCCCATCTTTCAATGATTCTTATAATCAAATGAAAGTGCCACAACACATGTTTAGATCAAGATGAGACTTAGGAACTATTCCTAGTTACGTAATGAACTTTTAATCCAAACAATCAACTTGCGACTTCATTTATAGCTATATACTTTGTCTTTATTACTAAACCCGGCAACTCTTTCTTTGTTTGGAACCTTTCAATTCAACGCACCCATTGTTCAAGGTAACACTTTACCTTAAAGTGGATTTTTCTGTCGTAAGTCTTGATGCATCGAAAAAACTTGAGTGCATTAAGCCCTCTAGTTTTAATTAAGACCCACCATGAATATGATCACATCCTTAGTCTTGGGTTAAGCACTTTAAGATGTTTTCAGCGACTCATAGTGAACTTCTCAGATATGATTGATCAATATCGGTCTCGTACATTTCATTGCATACATGATAGTTACTCATGTGATCTCTCTTTTGGAGTCTTTGGGGACTATTAAAGAGATACACTCCATAGCTCATCAACATGAGACAACTCTTGGAGTTTGCCATGCTAAGCGACTTTAGCATCAAATGAATATACATTCCTTGGGTTAAGTCGAGCATCCTCTTGAATCTATCTATATAGATTTTATCCCCAATTAAGATACTCTTCCCAAATCATTCGTGGAGGAATTTTTAGACAAATTTATCTTTCTTGATTGTAGCATTGGTATGTTATTCCTCATCAAGTAGTATATCAACATATAATACTAGAAATTTCACGACGCTCCCACTAACCCTTTTGTACACACTAGAAGTCTTACCTCATCGAATGTAACTCTCCAGATCATCATCTTCTATGATGTGTACCTCATCATCATCATCCATGATGAATCCATACCTCCTAGGTATCTTTGGTACTTATTCGATTTCTGATTCGGTTGTGGTACAATAGTTCATCTACGGAGTTCCTCTTATTTGACTTATAGTGTTTTGTGGTTATTGAACTCTTCAAGATCTATTATCCTCCCACTAGCCCTTTCAATGATAAACACCTTTATCTTAGAAGGAAGCGTGTTTCGTAACAAACACCTTTTGTAAGTAGGATTATAGAACATATGCCCTAAACTTACTTTAGGATTTCCACAAATTGTACTTGTCAAATTTTGTCCCAAGCTTATCCTTTGAAACCTTTTCACATAAGTTGGACAACCCCTTATCTTAACATACTTAAGATTAGGAATCCTCCACATCCATAACTTTTTTATGGAGTCTTGGGGCGAGGATTTTGAGGTTACCTTTTTCGTGAATGTCTGACCATTTCTAGGACATGATCCTGAAGGATCTTTGGAATGTCGGTAAAATCATTATGGACCGTACCATGTCCAACAAGGTATGATTTTTCCTTTCGGATACATCAATCAATTATTGCGTATCGGAGGCGTCCATTAATGAGAAAACCATTTGAGATGATCTAGAAACTTATTTGCACAAGTATTTATTCCTTGATCTAATCAAAGAATCTTAATACTTTGCCAATTTGTTTCACTTTCAATTCTTTGAACCTTTCAAATAATTCACACTTGTATTCAACAAATACATATATTCAAATCTTTGAATGATCATCTCCTTTTCTTATACTAATTTGTTCGATATGCAAAATTATTTTCATGTAAGTCAAGTATACAAAATTTATTAAGTAATATTCGATTCTATACAAAACATTATTATTATAAATAGAACAACAATTGTTCTTAATTATAATACCAAAGATTTCATTGTCCAACAATAAAATGGAAATAATGTTTTCTACGAGAACTAAAATACAATAACAACTTATTGACTTAATAGATTTGCAAGTGGCGATCTTTAAACTATAAGTTTCTATGGCTAATGTTGCAACCTTTGCTTCATTTCCCACACATAGGATTACTTATACTTGTTTAGCTTTACACTTCATTTGGTCCCTTCATAAATCTATATTTATGATAACCAAAGTCGGTATCCAATACCCAAGTAGAACCTTGACTTAAAAAAAATTTATTTCAATCATGAACAAAAGCGTATTATGAAGAAACTTCACTAAGCTTCTTTGGTTAGCCTCTGCAAGATGCTTTCGCAGAGTTTCTTTCCGGTGTCGGGCTTATTGCGGTGGAAGCAAACTCCTTTCTATCTCTGTATCGGTTTTGTTCTTATTATCCTTTGTTTATGCCTTTCTATTTACCTTCTTTGAATCGTTCTTCTTTTCAAAAGATCCTTTTGCCCCTACCAAAGTAAGACTTTGTTTTCTTGGTTGGAAAGTCACTCTCAACATTTTCAACATGTTAAGCAAATCGGTGAGACCGATATCTAGCTTGTTCGTATGAAAATTCACAACAATTGTGAAAGGAGTCCGGGAGTGAGTGCAAGATCAAATCTTGGCTCAACTCTCCATCCATGACAAAACTCGTTGTCTAATTGATCAATCAAATTGATAATGTTAAGGACTTTTTATCATCTTATAGTGCCATTGGCCATTCTAGATCGGAAGAGCTCCTTAGATATCTCGATATCTATTAGTCCTACTTTCCTCACCATCAACTACTTGATGTGCGGGAATATATGAGAAGCATCCATAGTTTCATCTTGTATTTGAAGCTCGTTACTTTCGTAGATCTTGAGCATGATGCATTGAAGCCAATGTGCATCATCTTGCCACTTTCTAAAAGTAGCAATGTCTTCCTCGGAGGCATTATCGCAACCATTGCGAGGGATAGGCGTATTAAGGACATAAGATAGCTTTTCAAATTTATGAGAACTATTCTCAAATTCCTTAACCAATCCGTTTAATTGATGCGGTTAATTTAGCATCTAATATGCTCCGTGGTGATAGTAATTTTAGACATTGTAAAATTTTGTAAATGAATTTGTAATTAACAACATTTTAGCATACATTCTTTTATTAATTACCAAAATAATTTAGGTCTTGTTTTAAATTGGTATCTCCCACTATTTTCTTCAAACTATATTACCCTCACTTATATAGTTCGGCAAAATCTAATTAAAGATTTCTTTAGTGAGAATAAGGATCCCATTTCAAATGTATATAGCCTTGTGGTGACACAACAAACTATATATAAATAAATAGGTAGACAACTTTTGTCAATTACATCAACTATGCAACTCCTTGTCTTTTGCCTCTTAGATTATTTTGATCAGTGGTGGCACATCCGAATCAAAATTATCAAGTTAAGTCCGACCTAGCACTCCATATATTCAAAAAGAAAATATCATCCTTGTGGTGACACAACAAAACAATATTATTCAATTTTCTTTATAAGCATCAAATGTGATAAATTAACATCTTAAATACTTAATACTTGCCTTGTGGTGACACAACAAACTCATATTAAATATTTAATACTCTATTAATTTTATCATGCTAGAAGGCGACGTTCGATATTCCAAATATCTTTGAGCGCTTAGGACTTAATATAAAAAAATTTGAGGGTTTGTTATTAATTTGTCTCATCTTGTTTATAGCATGCATTATATATATATATATAAAATACGCGTTATATTAATGAACATCTGAAGCATGTTTGCATAATATATAATATATATATAGTATAGCATGCACATATAGAATACTATATTCTACCCGGATTGATTATGGACTTTTATTCTAGTTTGGTTCACTAGAGCCACCAAGTGAACCAAAAGGTCAAAACCCTAGGGTGCAAGAAATAATATTTAAATATAACTATTACATTTAAACCCGGGCTCCATTACAAGCGGGTCTTCAAACGCTCCTTGTTCCTTGATCTCCAATTCTTCAAAATTAATTCTAACTATTCCTATTACAAAACTATTTAAAATAAATAGAAACCTTGATCGTGAATCGAGGGAAAGTACATAGGAGGAGATAGAATTTACATTAAGAAAAAATTAGAGAAAGCGCAGTGCATGCAGACCCCTTTTAATAAAACCCATACATTCATGCATCCAACTAAAATAAAATCCAATCACATTGGTGATAGTCCATAATCAATCCCATTTATTATCATACACATCATCATATGCATTAATAAATAACATTCATCTTATGAATAATAAACATTTAATATATATATTGATATCATTTAATGGGCAAATTTAGTTAGTATAAAATCTATTTTGAATCAAAATAAACTCCTTTATTTTAATCCAAATTTAAATTAAAATAAAACTATTTTATTTTAATTTATCCAATTTTGAATAAAATAAACTATTTTATTTTAATCAAAATTTTTAATCAAAATAAACTCCTTTATTTTAATTAATTATGGAATCGATTCAATTCCATATATATATATATATATATATATATATAAATCTTTAATTAAAATAAACTCTTTTATTTTAATTAATTATGGAATCCAATTCCATGTAAAAAAAATCTTTTATTAAAGGAACCACGGATATTCTTTCCTATTCACAAATAAAACTCTTTATTTTGAATAATATGAAATTATATTTCATATCTAAATAAACTCCTTTATTTAAGGAAATTAGGATTCTCTTTCCTATTCACAAATAAACTCCTTTATTTTGAATAATATGAAATCTTATTTCATATCTAAACAAACTCCTTTATTTAAGGAAAGATGGATTTACTTCCCTATTCATAAATAAACTCCTTTATTTTAGGAAAAATGAAATCAATTTCAACTCCAATTAGTTATCATGGAATCCAATTCCAACTCTAATTAGTTAGCATGAAATTCTAATTTTAAAATTAAAATAAATCTTTTTATTTTAATATTAAAATAAACATTTTATTTTAAGATTAAAATAAAATTAATTTTAAAATTAAAATTATTAAGAATAATATATTATATATATAATATATATATATATATTATAAAATAATAAAGAATATATATATATATATATATATATATATATATATATATATATATATATATATATAAGTAGCAATTGTTCCCATTTTTAGCAAGATATAGCACATTTTTATGAGGAATCACTTTTAAGATATCCTCATTAACATGAAAAAAAAATAGTGCAATTAATTTTTTTTTTTTTTTTTTTAAACCTTTGTAGCATGCTGTCAGCTCATTATATATTATACAGGAGATTCAAGTTTTACAAAAAACATCATGATTACCGAATTCATGACAGTATAGTAGGAATAAAAAAATAATAATAAATTGTGAACTCTTGTAACTTTATACTTAAGCTGCTGCCATACCATGACCCACGTGATTCTATTTTTTTTTGAAAAAACCAGCCACCACGCGGATCACCCAAGATTTCGATAAAAAAAAAATTATGCCCAATTAAATTGTTCTAAACACATATCAATATAGATATTAAATTAAAACAATTAATAATTCGCGTATAAAGGTTTGGCTCGATGCCCTTTATCCGGGTTTGTAATAATATTAAATGGCCTTAATCAAATTGCATAAAAAAGTGCTGAGCGTGTAAAAATCGAGTTTAAAAATTTACAAACCATATACCCGGATCACCCTTTATGCACAATTATTAATTAAGCGAAAAGATAAAGAATAAAATCATACCCTTGAAGATCGAGCTTCCTCAGTACAAGTTCACCTCCAAATCCTTTCGCGTTCAACTTGAATCCACCGGGTTTGGTTCCTTCCTTTGATCGGCGTTAGCCACCCATATGTTTGGCCTCTAGAGGTGATCCACCAAAGAAAACTAAAGAATTCAAGAAGATGGTGTATTTGGCTCAAACCCTAGTTTTCTATCTACATAGAAAGGGTACTCTCCAACAAATTGGAATTATGTCGTTGTTGTAAAAAGTCAACAACCCCTTCACCCATAATAAGACTCCTCTTATTTATAGATGTGGGCAACCCACCTTAACAATTAAGGAATTGGGTTTTAATTAATTAAATTCTTTTAATTAATTAAGCTCCCTAATCTTATTAGGGATAATTAATTAAACTCCTTTAACTAATTTTTCTTCCTAATCCAATTAGGAATAAATGAGAAGTACTTATATTAAATTAATTCCTAAACTCTTTTAGAAATTAAAATAATAATAATTGTAATAATATTAATAAGACTCCTCTTATTAATTTATATTTAATATTTCTAAATTATTAAATAATAAATATTAAGCTATTTAATTTATTCTATCATCATAGATTAAATTAAATATACTTAATATATTATTACGATTATGCCATTAACTTCTTAAATAATTATTCTTCCTTTTATGGTGTGACCCTTTAGGTTCTCCATATTAAACCTAGGTTGTGAATAAATCAATTAGAACAATTCTAATCTTATTTAAATAAATAAATTAAACAATTTATTTAAATAAATAATATTTATTCTACAATAGGGATAAGCCTCCCTAGCGATCAGCGACTTTCCGGATAATATAGATTTCAACATTAATCATTAAAGAACCTTTGAGTAAATAGTTACTGTATACAATTCAATCCTTCCACCATCTGATGTCCCAATTAAATATAAGACATGGAATTCTTTGTCAAGTCTTATTTTATTTAATTATATGTATTTCGACTCTTAAATGCATGACACTAAATAATGCAAATTAGAAACTCCTTTCTAATTTCATTACGCCTTAACCAAGGAGGACTTGGGTTGTCATTTATCGAATCACATAGGACATTTCTCTTCTTTTATTAGAAGTGGTAGATTCTTTATTGATCATACATTATCTCCATGTACAACTTATTATACCCAAGCATACCCTTTGATATACCCTAAGGGTCTTAAGGAATAAGTCAAAGTATAACTCATCATACACAAGATACTATGATGATCTCAAGTCAAGGATCACTTAGACTACTATCACTCTGAGAATTCTATTGACGGGGAAATAAAACTCCATTAGGTATTCCTTAGCGAGCCAACGTTCAAATGAACTTATTCTCTAATAAGCACCTACATACTTGTTTTAGTGTCTCCACACAAATGATCATGAGATCAATCATCCTCCTCATCGATGAGCAAGCAACGTATGTACCAATCTATCGGATTCACTAATCCCCAATTTAGTAATCCAACGATTGGGAACTATTTTAGTTTTAAGCTTTCTAAGAATTTAGATCTCATTAGAATGATCATCATCATTATTCTAAAAGCATTGCTTAAAACTATGGGTTTATCACATATTATAAAACAGCATCATGTAGATAATTAAAAGCCTTTAATAAATTAATACTTTTTATTAATAAATGAATAAGATTGTTACAAAGTATATGCTTTATCATCAAACATGATTGGCTTGTGTGCATACTACTTTCAGTCGCATGTTGAGTTCCTTTTGAGTGAAGAAATATTTGAGGCTTTTATGATCCGTAAAGATCTTCACTTTCTCCCCATACAAGTAATGCCTCCAAATTTTAAGTTCAAAGACAACAGCTGCCAACTCTAGATCATGAGTAGGATAATTCCTCTCATATTCTTTGAGTTGTCGCGAGGCATAGGCTATAACTTTTCCATGTTGCATAAGAACACATCCCAACCCTTTGCTCAAGCATCACTGTAGATGACAAATCCCTCCAGAGCGGATGGTATTGTCGAGCAGTCTTTGAAATAAGTCTCTCTTGAGTTCTTGAAAACTCTTCTCACATTCTTTGCTCCAATTGAACTTTGTATCTTTCCGAGTCATTTGAGTCGATGGAGTAGCGATTCGAGAAAATCCTTCCACGAATCTCCGATAATAAACTAAACCGAGAAAGCTACGTACTTGATCCATCGATTTAGGTTGTTCCCGACTTTGAATAGCTTCAATCTTTCTTTGGGTCAACGGATATTCCATGACTTGATACCGCGTGCCCAAGGAATGCTTCTTCTGCCGAACTCACATTTCTTCAACTTGGCATAAAGCTTATATTCACGAAGCTTTTGGAGTGTCGACCTCAAGTGTTGCTTTCATGATCTTCACGGCTTTTGGAATAAATAAGGATGTCATCAATAAAAAGCGACCACAAAGGATCTAAATATTCCTTGAATACTCGGTTCATCATATCCATGAAGGCGGCGAGAGCATTAGTCGATCCAAAGGACATAACTAGGAATTCATAATGCCCGTCTGCAGGAGTTAAAGCCGTCTTTGGAATGTCGTGGTTCTAATCTTCAATTGGTGATATCCGGAACGAAGATATATCTTTGAAAAGAATTTGGCTCCTTCTTATTTGGGGTCAAACGGGTCATCAATACGTGGTAATGGATACCTATTTTTGATGGTGACATGATTCAATTCCAGATAATCAATACAAAGTCGCATACTCCCATCTTTCTTCTTCACGAATAGAGCAGGAGCACCCCGAGGAGAAGTCTTGGGGACGAATAAAGCCGATGTCTAACAATTCCTGCGGTTGGGTCTTTAACTCACGAAGTTCAATAGGAGCCATTCGATATGGGGCTTTGGAAATAGGTTTTGTCTCAGGGTTCAAGGTCGATACAAAATTCAATTTCACGCTCTGGGGTAGGCGAGGGAAGTTCTTGAGGGAATCGTCGGGAAATTTATTAACAATAGAAATATCGTTCAAAACTCACGTATTTTTGTTTAAATCTGTGACATGAGCTAAGAAAGCTTGACATCCGTTTTTCAATAAACGAATAGCTTTATGGCTTGAGATGACCGTGATTGATTTAAATGGTTTGGTCGTTTGAATTCGCATAATAGGTTAATTAGGAATATGAAAGCTAACAACCTTACGAAAATAATTAATTTTTGCATGATAAGTAGTTAACCAATCAATCCCTAGAATCACGTCAAATGCAAGTATTTTTAATGAAATAAGATCGACGGGTAATGTGAGGGTACCGATTTGAACCAAACAAGACTTATAAACAGTGGATGTAATGAAGGTTTCTCCCAACGGAGTTTCCACAGATAAGTCAAAGTCTAATTTCTCCGGAGTCATATTTAATCGATGGCGCAAGTAGGAGAAATAAAAGAATGGGTAGAAGCAGGTTATCAAATAAAGTATAGACTTCATTAGAGTTTATGATAAGCTTACCCGTGATGACCTCATTCGGATTCCTTGCTCTTTGGGAGGTCACAAGCTTCTCTCCTCAGACTTCTGGGTTTTGAATTTTTCGGGGAATGACCTTTGGTGCCTCCATCCTATTTGAATTTGTCTTGATGTGAAGCGACAAAATCGAGCTAAGTGACCTCTCTTCCACAATTATAACATGCTTTGGTGGCATGGCGCAGATTTTGACCGATGTGTCCCTCTTCCGCATTTGAAGCATATGATAGGTGGTCTTTCTCCTTCCTTAACAATGGGTCTTTGGTCTTGACGTCTTTCCATCATTGTTGAATCTCCGTTTCTTGAAATGTCCATTCTTATTGTTTTGTACGATTACCACCGAAGTGGTTACCATATCCGCTTTGTTGATTCCCTCCACGCTTGTTGTCACCGCTTCGATAACTACTACCATTTGGTATTATAATTTTTTAAATTTTACCGCTCTCTTTTTAGTTCGTTGACTCATTATCGCGCTCCACTAAGCGAGCCCTATTTACAACATCGAATACAAACACGGTTTATGAGAAATAAGATGTTGGCGTATCTCCGGCTTCAAATCTCTTAAAAACATTCGCGCCATTCTCTCTTCATTATCCACCAAGTGGGATCTAAACAAGTGATAACTCCGCAAATTTTGCCTCGTATTGCGACACGGTCATATTGTTTTGTTCAACTTGATAAACTCCACCTCTCCTTCATATGGCGAATACTTTCGGGAAAGTATTTGTCGTTGAAACGACTCTGGAACTTCTCCCAAGATATCTTGATCTGACAAAGAGGTTGAGTACGTTTTACCGATTCCCACCGATGTCTGCCTCTCCCGCAACATAAAGGCGGCAAAGGGAACCTTTTGCTCCTCGGAGCATCCCAAGACATCAAATATCTTGGTAATCTGCTTTATCCATGCTTCCGCTTGAAGTGGTTTTGGCTCTCCCTTAAACTCGGTGGTCTCGGCTCCTTGAATTGTTTAGCGGTGTGCTTCGAGAGTTTTCCGTGTTTCCACCTACGTTTTGGGGCGAGAGTCGCCTCTCTCTTTCTTTGTTGCATAAATTACATAAAGCCTACGAACATTTGATCATTCATCATTTGGTCGGTGTTGTTGTTTTGCGTGAGAATTGTCGCCTTCACGATGCACATTATCACGATTATTGATATGTGGTGAATCGGCGATCGCTGCGCTCCATTGCTATTTTCAACATTCTCGGATATCATTTTCAGAATCGCCACAAAACAAAAGGTTAATTGACATGTAACAAATTATCCTATCTTACGACCAACCAATAAAATAACACATAAACTTAGGTAGGTCATACTAGCGAAGGTATTCCCGTCTCTCCCTCCTAGTACTATTCTCACATCTTAGCAGAATCATATCCCTAAGCTCGATACCAACTGTGGCGCCCCCAAAATTAGGTATACATCACCCATCTTGGGTCGCCACTTACATGGTGCGTAATTTAAATACAACTTACTAACATAAGCATGTAGTGTATGCAATACGACATAAACTGTGAGTTTAAATACAAATATAAATCTACTAGATATTATACAAACTCAAAAAGGAGTCCTCATTACAATTATTATCACACTATTTCACATAATAGTGAGGACTACTAATCTTATCTTGAGGACCATCACTCGTTTCCCAGGCTCGTCCCGGCTATATTCTCATTTCACGAAGATAACGGTGAAAGAAAGGGTGAGCTCAACTAGCCCAAAGAAGAAATATTATGACTAAGATAATGCGAGAATAAATTATCAATAGTCTTCAACAATGTTAAAGCGATAAAATACAATAGACAACCGGTTTAAGCTGCGGTGAATATACGCAATCCATTAAAAGAGTCAAGTAGAAAATAAAGTCTACTATCTTTTAGGTTTTAAAGGTTTTCATCATTTTATATATTTGAGACTCAAACTTTAATAAATATTCCACATCATCGAATCACTTACGCACTCTGGCCAAGGATATTCTTTTAGTATCACGACCACAATTATTCATGCACTACGGGCCAAGAATATTTGTGTATTCATTAATGGTCATGATCATGCCAACAATCATCCATCAATGCACTACTACTGACCCGAGGATTTTTACCACATCATTTGTAACATTACGGTCATGATTACACTAGAATAGTCTCTGGTCATAATCATACCAAGTCCATCTATGCACTCATGTGCCATGTAGATGACTTTAAAAAATATAAACATGAGGATGATGACAATGATATAAGAATTCAATAAAACAAGTTCAAGAATTAATTTATCTAGAACCAATAACATCCAAATCGACAAATCTTTGCATTTGTAGAGTAAAATTCAAGAATCTTGAGAAAAATATTTTCATGAAAGGATCTTTGGATGAAGCGCAAATATCGAGGATATTCCACTAATTTCATGGAGTATAGAAGTGAAGTTTTAACCATTTGGGTATAATAAAGAATGGAATAACAAAAGAAATCACCGTAAATGCGATAGATCGCGGTGACAGCGAGTTATTCAACGAGAATAATAAATAACGGAACCGGTCCGGCGTAAAATGCATGCATGAGGATATTCCAATGAATATTAAAGAATGGAACCAGTCCCACAAAAAACACACAGACAGGATGTTCCAATGAATAATAATAAAAAGGCGGAACCGGTCGGTGTAAAAACACATGACAGGATGTTCCAATGAATAATAGAAGAATGTCACCAAGTATAGGGTAAAACAGCGTATCAAAGTTATTCCTATGAATAATAAACAATGGAATAACAACAGTTTCTCTTCATGAATAAGAAAGAATAACACCCCTTACTTTTGGTAGGAGATTGAATCTTCGCAGGCGGTGTAGTAACAAAATACTCTTCTTCTTTCTCTCTTATTCTCTCTATACTTTCTCTCTATAGCTTGAATGAATTCGTGAAAATAATGAAGCACTAGGCCTCTATTTATAGAAGATTTCTAGTTTAGCACTCCGCCGTGTGAAAAGGCAAAGTGGGCTTGAATTGATGATGATGAAAAGAAAAGTGGTTTGAAGCTTTGTAATGTGAAGCGACAAGTGGTTCGGCGCTTTGTAATGTGAAACGACAAGTGGTTCGACGTCTGGTAAAGGTAATTACTATTGACGAAGGTAATTACTATTCACAAGGGTAATTACTATTGACGAAGGTAATTACTATTCACAAGGGTAATTACTATTGACGAAAGTAATTACTATTGACGAAGGTAAATACTATTGACGAAGGTAATTACTATTCACAAAGGTAATTACTATTGACGAAGAGACTCTTAGATGATGACATATGAGCCCCCCATAAAATAATCAAACTTACCACAAATCATTTTATTTTTAATCAACACATATTTAATCTTTCAACAATTATTAATCATTTATAACTTGTCGTCTCAATTATTGATTTAATACTATAACATATTATACTGAGATGATCTTTGTGACAATAATTGAATCAATAATATAAGAGATATGATGCGGCAATTATTGTAGTAATAATTACATATAGTGAGTGACTTCTCACGTAAGCATCAATAATCAATACTGTAGTCTACTTATCGCAACCAGCCAGACATCGTACTTTTACCATAGGGTAGTTCAACAGTTTTAAGCGGTAACACCTCGTAGTTATTTTTATAAAATATTTTTGTCGTTTTCTCAATCCGACGCCAATAATTACATTATGGGGTCCACCAATGATTGAGCCGTTATACGAATATTCCCTAACAAAAAGAATATTCCCCACCAAACGAATATTTTATAACAATGCATACTTTGCAAAATTTATAAATATTACCCACAACTATAACATTATATCAAATTTATTCCATATTATTCAAAAATAATATTTATAGAAAAATTCATCTTTATTTATAAAAGTTGGGGTCTTACATCTACCCCGTAGCGTGAAGTTGAATTCTTTATTGATCTTGAACTGCACAAAGCCCATTTTAAAACCCCATATCGAATGGCTCTATTGAACTTGGGAGTTAAAGGTCCAACTACAGTGAATTGTTGGACATCGGTTTCATTCGCCCCTAGTACATCTCCTTGGGGTGCTCCTGTTTTATTAAGAAGAAGAAAGAGCGGGAGTATGCGACTTTGTATTGATTATCGGGAATTGAACCATGTCACCATCAAGAATAGGTATCCTCTACCTCGTATTGATGACTTGTTTGACCGATTCTAGAGGGCACAATTCTTTTCAAAAATCGATCTTCGCTTACGGATATCATCAATTTGAAGATTAGGCGAGGATATTCCAAAGGCGCCTTTAGAACTCGATGACGGGCATTATGAATTCTTAGTCATGTCTTTCGGATTGACTAATGCTCCTGCATGGCTTTCATGGATATGATGAACCGAGTATTCAAGGAATATTTGGATCGGTTCGTTGTTGTTTTTATTGATGACATCCTCATATATTCCAAAAGTCGTGAAGATCATGAGCACCATTTGAAATTTGGTACTCAAAGGATTCGTGAAAACAAACTATATGCCAAATTGAAAAAATGCGAGTTCGGCGAGGAAGTAGCATTTTTGGGCACGTGGTGTCAAAACATGGAGTATCTGTTGATCCGTGAAGATTGAAGCAATACAAAGTTAGGAGCAACCAAGGTCGATTTGAAGACGTAGTTTTTGGGCTTATTTGGTTATTATCGGAGATTCGTGGAAGGGTTTTCTCGAATCGCTACTCCATTAACCCAAACTAACTTCGAAAGGATACAAAATTCGTTTGGAGCGAAGAATGCGAGAAGAGTTTCAAGAGCTTAAGAGGAGACTTATTTTAAGACTGTTTCTAACAATACCATCCGGTTCGGATGGATTTGTTATCTCTGACGATGCTTCGAGGCAAAGGGTTAGGATGTGTTCTCATGCAGCGTGGGAAAGTCATAGCCTATGCCTCGCGATAACTTAAAAGAGTATGAGAGGAATTATCCTACTCATGATCTAGAGTTAGCGGTGATCGTTTTTCGCTTAAAGATATGGAGGCACTTATCTATATGGGGAGAAAGTGGAGATATATTCGGACCATAAAAGCCTTAAATATTTCTTCACTCAAAAGAACTCAACATCTGGCAATGACGTTGCTTCGAGCTATTGAAAGACTACGACCACACTATTCAATACCATCCGGAAAAAGCGAGCGTGGTAGGACGCGTTGAGTAGAAGATCATATGCGGGAATGAGTGCGATGATGTCAAGTATCGCGTAGAGCCAACTTTAATAGAAAAAGTTAAGGTTGCTTCGAGCCACCGGGCGGAAATGATGCGTATGAAGAAGAAATTACAAGAAGGAGCTATTCCTAAGCGAGAATTGATGAAGAAGGAATACTTGAGTCCACTCTAGACTTTGTGTTCTAACGACCACGATTTGAAGTACAAGATTATGATGGAGGCACACAATACACCATTTGTAATCCATCCTGGAAGTACTAAAATGTATCGTGATCTTGACATACATTTTGGTGGAACAATATGAAGAGAGAGATTGCAAAGTTTATCTCGATGTGTTTAACTTGCTAACGTGTAAAAGGCGGAGCATCTAGTACCTAAGGGTCCGTTGCAACCACTTGAGATTCTCGAAATGGAAGTGGGAACACATTACCATGGATTTCGTTTCGGGTCTTCCCCTACGGTTTCTCAAGGCATCAATACTATTTGGGTTATTGTTGATAGATTAACCAAGTACGCTCATTTCTTGCCGATCACGGAGACTTATTCCCTTGAAGCGTCTTGCTAGTATATACGTGAATGAGATTATGAGGTTGCATGGAATACTGTATCAATAGTTTGGATCGTGACCCAAGATTCACTTCAAGATTTTGGGTTAGCTTGCAAAAGCTATGGAGCGCATTTACGATTGATTCGCATACATACCATCCTCAAGCAGATGACAATCGAAAGGACTATTCAAACTCTTGAAGATTTATTAAGACTCGTGTCCTGAACTTCAAAAGGCGGTTGGGATAAGTATTTACCATTGGTGGAATTCTCCTACAACAATGATTATCGAGCAAGTATAGGTGTGGCTCCATTTGAAGCATTATATGGGACGAAAGTGTCGCTCTCCAATATATTGGGATGAGGTGGGTGAAGCAACATTATTTGGGACCCGAGTTTGAAAGACGTATGACTAGCGAAAAGATCCAAATGATTCGACAACGTATAATAAAGCGGCACAAGATCGACAAAAGAGTTATGCGGATCTTCATCGAAAGGGCGTGGAATTTAGCGTAGGGGATCATGTATTATTGCGTGTTGCTCCATGGAAGGGAGTTACAAGATTTGGGAAGAGAGGAAAGCTCGATCCACGATTTATTGGTCCATTTCAAATTCTTGACCAAGTAGGAAATGTAGCCTATAGACTCGCGTTACCTCGAGTATGTCTCGTGTTCATAATGTGTTTCACATGCTCGTACTTCGTAAATATGTGAAAGACCGAACCACGTTATAGAGTTAGAGCAGGATGAGATAGTAGAAGACTTAACGTATGAGGAGGTACTGTCAAGATCTTGGATAGGAAGGAGCATGTCTATCATCTTAAAGTCATACCACAAGTTAAAGTTTTTGTGGAGGAAGCATCTTTATAGAGGAAATGACACGGGAATTGGAAGCCGAAATGAAAGCGAGGTATCCTCACCTTTTCGAAACACACCAGAATCGTCGTCGATTTCGAGGGACGAAATTTCATAAGGAGGGAGGTTGTAAGACCCCAACTTATTATTAATGAAATTTAATTTTTCTATTTATTATTTTAAAATAGTAAGGGTTGATTTGATTAATGCGGATAGTTAGGGGTAAAATACGCAAATATTTCAAAATAAGCAAGTGGTTATAAAATATTCATTGTTGTCGGAGAATATTCGTTTGGTCGTGGAATATTCGTTTGGTCGTGGGAATATTAAATGCGACCAGTAGCGACCCGTGTATGGGCCCATGTGAGCGATTGGATGAAGAAAGCGACAAATATAAGTGGTTTAAAAATAATTGGCGTAGTTATTGTTAGATTAATCTTTGTTAAAATACCGGTGGTTAAAACACGAGAAGATTGCAGTATTGCACTCAATTATTGATTCTTACGTAGGAAGGCTTTACTCAATAATGGTTACAATAATTCTTATTCGATATTTTATTGATTTAATAATTCTTTGCGTGATATTTTATATTGTTCTGCTTCAATAATAATTGTCATTACGGTATTTTTCATTATCGAAGCAATAATTCATATTATCCGAATAATATTATTAGATAACATTATTGGCAATGTCTAGAAAGTTACATCTAAGGAGAGGTTTGGTCACCTAATTGCTTGCTGTAGTAAGAAGAAATTCTTATTGGAAAGCCCCTCTTTCGGGAACCGCACGGTTGTCGATATTGTGATTCTGTAATATTATTTGTGAATAATTAATTATTGATTCATATGATGAGGAAAATATTGATTTTATGTGGATATAGATGGAGAAAAATTTTAATGTGACAATTATTGAAAATTGAAATTTTATCTTTTACGATAAAATAATTCATTTAAATATATTATTATATTTTAGTAATATAATAATGGTGATATTTTTATAACGAATGTGGGATATATGAGTATACGAGGAGGAAGAGTATTTTTGTTGCAATAAATGTTTAAAACATGTTAAACATGTCGGTGGACCCCATTTATTGGTGAAATTTGATTATAGCTTTGTAAAATCGCCTTGGTTTATGGATTTGGTCAATTTCATTTAGAATTTGGAAAAACTTTCTTACGCAAAGTTGTAGAGAATTGAATTTCCTATAAAAACCCGCGTGATTCAAATTTTCTGATAAAAGGGCTATTTATTATGAATTATTGATGTTTTGAAATTCCTGAATAATTGATTTTTGGAAGTTTTAATTATTTTAAATAATAATAACGTTTTTGATTTGTTTGGTAGACTTATTTGTTGTCAAGCATGGCTGAATTCAGATCATAGATTGTGTGCGAGGAATTTATATATAATATATTAATATTATATTAAATTTTACTGCTTTTTGGTGTTCTAAGCAATTTCTATAAATAGGGTCTTGGGTTAGAATTGAAAATCACACGTTAAAGCCAAGTTTTCTCTCTATATTATCGAGCATATTCTTGTGAGTATTTTGAGTATAATTTGAGTATTGTTATTTGGTCTGCAAGTTCAAGTCATAGCTTTATATCAAATTGTTTCAACTAGAAATCTTGATCTTTTTCAAGTAAGGGATATTATTTTTTTTGTAATGATATTATTTCTTCAATATCATTATGTTGAAATATTGATCCGAAATTTTATTAAATTTGGAACTTTTGGTGTAGGAGTTACTTATTCACGTATACTGACCTTTATTCACGATATCTGACTTTATTCACGAATACTGAAGACTTATTCAATAGAAAAATGAAATTTCTTCTTTTTGTCCAAATATCTATTATGGATACTAGCTTTGATTGTATCCATGTTTTGATCATTCTTGAATTTTACACCACTGTGATTATTTTTGAGGTATTTTTGGACGTGGATAAAACAAAGTACGAATCCTTAATCCTTAATCCTTGTCATTTTGTTTCACTAGATTCGTTTCTTAAAAAAAAATATTTTTCATCATCCTCAGTCTTAAATGATGATATTATTGAATATCTTTGGCCTGTAGTGCAAAGATGAATGATTTCTGAAGAATATCTTTGGCCGTAGTAGTGCAAAAAGATGAGCAGTGTTTAGATGAACATGACGGTGATGAATATCTTTGGGCGTAGTGCAAAGATGAATATTTGATTCGGATGTATGTTGATTGATGTTACATGGATAAAAGATAGGCGATGAACTTTTAAATTCATACATAGAAGATAGTAGTTTGCATTCTCTACTTAACTCTTCTAATGAATTATTATTTCATTGCGAATATTGATTTAAAATTTGTTGTCTATTGTATTCTATTAGATTTTTCCTGTTGAAGACTAACGATAATTTGTTATATATTATCATTGTCATAATATTCTTTTTCTTGGGCTAGTTGAGCTCACCCTTTTCCTTTTTGTTCCATTTTTCTTCTCGGGATGCGAGAATATAAGCGAAGATGCAGTCGGGGTATGGAATGAAGGTTACAAACGAGTTGTTTAGTAGTCCTCACCATTTTTGTAAATAATGTACCAATAAATGTGATGAGGATTTATTTGAGTATAGATATTGTCAGAAGATAATATTTGTATTCAAACTCACGATTTCTTGTTGTAATAATAAAGTTGTAGTTGTTTACATACCATGTATTGACAACTTTCGAATAGGTGATGTATACCTATTTTGGGGCGCCACAAATAATATGAATTATTGATCGATAATGGGAAATATCGTGCGGTGACAATTATTGAAACAACAATAATATAAAATATCAACGCAGTAATTATTGAATCAATAAAATAAAATATTGATAAAGAATTCATCTTTGTAATAATTATTGAGTAGTGCCTTCTTTACGTAAGGATCAATAATTCATCAATCTTGTGCATCCACGCGTACATCGTATTTTAACCCACCGGGTATTCCAACGTGTTAGCAGTAAATAACTACACCGTTATTTATAAAAACTCAAAATTGTCGTTTTCTTCATCCGAAGCGGTTATACATTATGGGGCCCAAATGATCGCTGCTAGTCGTATGAATATTCCCAAACAACAAGAATATTCCACGACCAAACGAATATTCCCCGAAACAACAATGATTATTTTATAACCACTTTTTATTTTGTAAAATTTGCACATTTCACCCATAACCAGAGAATTATATCAAATTAATACCTTATTATTCACAAATATAATTAGAAAAAATTGATTTTATTTATAATAAGTTGAGGGTCTTACAACCTCCCATCCTTATGAAATTTCGTCCTCGAAATTGACATACGCACACAGTGTTTCAAAAGGTGAGGATACCTTACTTTCATTTACGATTCCAACTCCCGTGTCATTTCTTGATAGCATGGTTTCTCCATAAAACCTTAACTTGTGGTATAACCTTGGTGCGTAGGATATGCTCTTTCCTATCCAAGATCTTAACAGTACTTCTTCGTACATTAAATCTTCTATTATCTAAATGCGGGTTCTAACGTTAATAATATGGTTCGAGATCTTTCACATATTTACTGAAGTATGGATATGTGAAAATATTATGAACACGAGACATACTTGGAGGTAATGCGAGTTCATAGGCCACATTTTCTATTCGATCAAGAATCTCAAATGGACCAACAAATCGTGGATTGAGCTTTCCTCTCTTCCCAAATCTTGTAACTCCCTTCCATGGTGCAACACGTAACAATACATGATCCCCGATATTAAATTCCACGTCTTTTCGATGAAAATCCGCATAACTCTTTTGTCGATCTTGTGCCGTTTGTATACTTTGTCGAATCATTTGGATCTTTTATGTAGTCATGCGTACTAATTCTGGTTCCAACAACTTTGCTTCTCCCACCTCGTCCCAAAGATCTTGGAGAACGACATTTTAAATCCATACAACGCCTCAAATGGAGCCATTACGCTATACTTGTTTGATAAGCTGTTGTTGTAGGAGAATTCCACCAGTGGCAAGTAGTTATCCCAACTTCCATTAAAATCTAGGACACAAAGTCTTAATAGATCTTCAAGGGTTTGAATAGTCCTCTCGATTGTCAAAATCTGTTTGTGGATGGTATCCAATCAATAAATGAAATTCGTGCCCATAGCTTTCTGCAGGCTAACCCAAAATCGTGAAGTGAATCTTGGGTCACGATCTGAAACTATGGATACTAGCATGCCATGCAATCTCACAATCTCAATCACGTACATGCGAGCAAGACGTTCAAGGGAATAAGTCTCACGTATCGGTAAGAAATGGGCAGACTTGGTTAATCTATCAACAATAACCCAAATCGCATATATGCCTTGAGAAATTTTGGGAAGACCTGTAACGAAATCCATAGTAATGTGTTCCCACTTCCATTTCAGAATCTCAAGTGGTTGTAATGGACCCTTTGGCACTTGATGCTCTGCCTTTACACGTTGACAAGTTAAACACCTCGAGATAAACTTCGCGATCTCTCTCTTCATATTGTTCCACCAAAATGTATGTCGAATATCATGATACATTTTGGTACTTCCAGGATGGATTGCAAATGGGGTGTTGTGTGCCTCCATCATGATTCTATGCTTCAAGTAGGAATCGTTAGGAACACAAAGTCTGGAGTTGAATCTAAGTATTCCTTCTTCATCGATTCTCGCTTCTGGAATAGCTCCTTCTTGCACTTTCTTCTTCATACAATAATGACTCCAGTCCGTAGCTTAAGCAGCTTTAACTTTATCGATTAAAGTCGGTTCTACTCGTATATTCGCCATCATTATATGGGTCCCTGGAGTCTTTAATTCTACCTCCATCCTTTGCAAGTCATACAGAATGGGCCTTTGCATTAACAATATCGCACTCGTACTCGCATATGATCTTCTACTCAATGCGTCAGCTACTACGTTCGCTTTTCCAGGATGATATTGAATAGTGTGATCATAATCTTTCAATAGTTAAAGCCAACAACGTTGCCGCATGTTGAGTTCTTTTTGGGTGAAGAAATATTTGAGGCTTTTATGGTCCGTATAAATATCCACTTTCTCCCCCATACAAGTAGTGTCTCCAAATTTTCAACACGAATACGACTGCTGCCAACTCTAGATCATTAGTAGGATAATTCCTCTCATATTCTTTGAGTTGTCGTGAGGCATAGGCTATGACTTTCCCATGTTGCATGAGAACGCATCCTAACCCTTTGCCTGAAGCATCGTTGTATATAACAAATCCATCCGTACCAGATGGTATTGCCGGAACAGGTGCCAAAATGAGTCTCCTCTTGAGCTCTTGGAAACTATTCTCGCATTCCTCGATCCATACAAATTTTGTATCTTTCTGAGTCAACTGAGTTAACGGAGTAGCGATTCGAGAAAATCCTTCCACGAATCTCCGATAATAACCAATTAATCCCGTAAAGCTACGACTTTGGCCACCGACTTTGGTTGCTCTAACTTCAGTCTTTGCTTCAATCTTTCAGGGTCGACGGATACTCCGTGTTTTGACACCACGTGCCCAAGGAATGCTACTTCCTCGAGCCGAACTCGCATTTCTTGACTTGGCATAAAGTTTGTTTTCACGAAGCCTTTCAAGTATCGACTTCAAATGGTGCTCATAATCTTCACGGCTTTTGGAATAAATGAGGATGTCATCAATAAAGACAACAATAAACCGATCCAAATATTCCTTGAATACACGGTTCATCATATCCATGAAAGCGGCGAGGAGCATTAGTCAATCCAAAAGACATGACTAAGAATTAATAATGCCCGCATAGGAGTTCAAGGCGGTCTTTGGAATATCCTCGGTTTTAATCTTGGTGATGATATCCGTAAGCTAAGATCGATCTTTGAAAAGAATTGTGCTCCTTGCAACTGGTCGAACAGGTCATCAATGCGAGGTAGCGGATACCTATTTTTGATGGTGACATGTTTAATTCTCGGTAGTCAATACAAAGTCGCATACTCCCGTCTTTCTTCTTTACGAATAAAATAGGAGCACCCCAAGGAGATGTACTAGGACGAATGAAACCTATGTCTCCTGTAGTTGGACTTTTAACTCCTGAAGTTCAATAGGAGCCATTCGATATGGGGTTTTAGAAAAGGGTTTTGTACCCGGCTTAAGGTCAATAAAGAATTCAACATCACGTTCTGGGGGTAGACCGGGAAGTTCTTCAGGAAATACATAAGAAAATTCTCTAACAACAGAAATATTATTCAAATCTGACTTGTCTTTGTTCAAATCCATAACATAGGCTAATAAAGCTTGACATCCGTTTTTCAATAAACGAATAGCTTTATGGCTTGATATGATAGTGATTGATTTTAGTGGTTTAGTTGTTTGAATTCGTATGACAGGTTGGTTAGGAATTCGATGTTTTGGTGGTTGGATATGTATTGATGATTGAGTATGTATTAATTGTTGTGGTGGTATGTGTCTTTAGATAATGTAATATTTTTTGAATTTTAATTTAATTTTTCGTTAAGCCGTGCCTTCAAGCACGGGTTATAGCTAGTGTGCTTATAAATAGAAGTATTATCAAGAAGATGGAAGTGATATACAAATACAATGAGAATGCTCTCTCTTTTTACTAATCATCATTGTTTTTAATATTTAGTATAATCTTTTATAACACTCATCACACTATTGGAGAACAAGAGTAAATTAAAAATATATATATATATTCTTTCTTAATTTTTTCACTACCTTAATTTATGTAAAAAATTATATTTTGGTCATCCTTGTAGTGACCTAGAGAGTACTTTAATACATAAACATAATTGTAAGTTTCCTAATTTAAAGACTATCATCAATTCCTAATTTAATTGGTTACCTTACTATACTTTTTCCACCCTTTTGTAGAGTAGCCGAGCACTGATTCCATTCCACTCATTGACCGTCAGATCATAATAAATAATCCACATCAGTAAGTCGGCCCATCATCGTACAGCTGTTATCAAAGCACACGCTAACAATAAAATCTCACACACCTAATCTATTCATTTCTTCTCCTTTCCCTCGATATCGCTCCTTCCTTTCTCTCTCTTCATAGACTTCACCACTGCGTGCGGGGTATCTCATCAATGGCCGAAACTCCTTCGCAGCAACCACCATCACCGCCACCGGAGGCCCAATCGGCTCACGTATCCGATTCCGATCGGGTGGAGTACTGGTGCTATCAATGTAACAAGCGAGTCTCCGTTGAAACCCTCGCGGATCATCCCCAAATAATCTGCAGCGAGTGCAATAGCGGCTTCGTTGAGTCCATCGATCCGGCACCGCTTTCCCGAACCTCCGATCAGGTCGATTATCCGTCTCTGGGCAACCAGTTCATCCAAGTCCTCCACCTCATCGCTCAGGCCGCGCGTGATGATGACGCGCCTCCTCCTCCTCCCTCAGAGCACGAGGATCCCCTTGACAACAACGATTATCTTCGTATCGAGCTCAACGGTTGGGACGACGATGAGGAAGACGAAGATGATGATGATGATGATGATGATGAAGAAGAGGAAAACGAAGAAGATGAACAAAATCAGGAAAATCAATATAACGACGGCACGGCAGAAAATGAAAATTCCGAGGAGAGAGGAAACGAAGAAGTCCGTAGGGCACGACGTGATGTGCTACGACTTAGGCTCCGAGATTTTGCGCCTCGGGGCACGAATCGGCGTAATCGGGATCTCGATTGGTCGGATATATTACTAGCACTGGAAGATCATTCAATTGAATTCCGCTTGCAGGGTGCTGATGGTTATGTGGGGAATCCAGGGGATTATGTGGATGCAGCTGGATATGAAGCTGTATTGCAAAACTTAACCGAGAACGATGGTGGTGGAAGAAGAGGGGCTCCGCCTGCTGCGGAATCTTCTGTGGCAGTTCTAAAAACTGTTGAGATCAAATTAGAGAAAGAAGTTTTGCATTGTGCTGTATGTAAGGATTTAGTGAATGTTGGAGAGGTGGCTAAGGAATTACCTTGTGGACATGGGTACCATGGAGATTGTATAGTTCCTTGGTTAGGTTCGAGGAATACTTGTCCTGTGTGTAGGTTCGAGTTGCCCACTGATGATCCGGATTATGAAGAGAAGAGGAAGAAGAAATTAGTGGCTCATTATTCAGGTTCTGGTGCTGGTGCTGGTGCTGGTGCTGGTGCTGGTGCTGGTTCTTCAAGCTCTGGTAATTATTTTCCTGGCTTAGAATAGTTTTAGGGGTTATGCAATTCTTTTCAATCCGCGTTTTTCTTTCTGGATTAGTAGTGCAGAATTGTATTGTAATTTTATTTCTTTTCTTTTCTCAATGTATATAATGGGTTTTACCAAATTGAAGTTTATTTAAGTTTGATGAGCATCTGAACTATTTACTGGTTTCAAATAAATTGATTAAGAATGCAAGATGCAACATGATCACAGTGCATATATTGTGTACATACTATTACTATTTTGTTCTATACTGAACTATGTGTAGTTTCTTTTTTTTCTTTAATATATGAGTTGATGTGAATAGTTTGGACTGACGAGTCTTAAGTTATACTGATTGATGATTGTGATAAGAATAACATGACTGGTGAGAAAACAATTTAGCTTACAAATGGTAGTATATTGCAATAACTTATAGCAGGGCAAAGTACTTTCAAGTGTGTTTGGAGTTATTGGACAAGTAAGTGGTACTAATTTTGCAGTCCTGTGCAAATTGTCCCTCATTTGGAAAGATTAATAGTGTTCTTCCTACTCGACGAATCATATGCTATGTTTCTCTGTTAGGGTAACTATGTGGTCTGTCGATATGCAAGTAGCATAACCAGTGGCGGGCTAAGGGCTTAAACCTCCAATAGTTGCATAATGATATGAAAGATGGAGTCGTAAGGTGATCACTTAAATGATTAAAAGAAGAAAGATGACTGAAGATTGTAACCAAGTATATTCCTAAGTAAGAAAATCTTTGTGACCATCAACCTGCTTAAAAATAATAAATTCAATGATGCTGTATGAAATCATCTTAGATTATGGCTAACGTGCGCGTCATCCACTTTTAGCTAAGGAAAGGTATAAGGAAACAATGGATGATGATTTTTGTAAGAGTGTTACTAAACTCATGGCTTTGATTGATTTCAAGAAATGCTTTTAGTGGTCACTATGATTTCCTTCTTTCCTGTTTGACATTTTCCTTCCCCTCTTGTTTTCAACCATGTGAAAGAATTTTGGGTTACTTTTCATTTTCTAATGTAAATAGAGTTTGCTGTTATAGCAGAGTGATATGGAATGTGTCTTGATGGCTTCTTAGAGTGATAGAAGATTAATAATCATATGAGGTAGAATTTTTTTGTACATCTTTTTTCGGTACAAGTGGATGATATCGTATGATGGTAATGTCCATCACATAATGGAAGTTTCGCCTACATTCATACTATATCGTATTCTTTTGTTACCTAGATTAGTATAATAGGATTCATGCACAACCTTTCAGTCGTGGGATTGTTGATGTTGTTTAACCTAGTACACTACATTGAGAAGATTTGTTATGTTGTTTGCTTTTCCATTATAATTGTTAGTAGTGCCGTTCTCATAGGGAAGTTGGGAGTTATTCCTTTTAAGCTAAGCAATTGTATCAATCATTGAAGTTTGTAAACATTGTGTTTTGTTGATTTTTGAACCTGAGGTGATATAATTGAAAGATGGTGCAGTTCATGTTTAAATTAAGATGGAAGGCTGAAAATTGTAGCCGCAGAGTATTATTGAAATCCTTTGTCGTGAAACTTGCTCATACTTGAATATAATATAAGCCAAAGGATAATCATCTATCTTCATTGCTAGTTGAACTTCATTTTTACGATTTTATTAGTGTAATGAAACTAGGTTCTATATTGGAAAACTCATGTTATTATTCCCTACGAATAAGAGTTTCTATGTGATGTCGGTAACTTTACTTGCGGCTAACTTTTTCCATATTTAGCTAAACTATTTGTACTAACACCGTCGAAGGTTCTGCATGAAGATCAAATAGAATATAACTGCAATGTATGCTTGGTTTTTTAAAACTTTATAATTTGGTAAGATAACCAAAGTTAAACTCATTATATTGGTACGATCACCCAAATGAAGATGAGAGAAGTGATGAAGGGATTGCACATTATATTATTATAATATTATTACACTTTGAGAATGAGAGAAAATATATTTTGTGTCATTTATCATGTGTCAGAAAGCATGCTTTCCTATTTTCCTTTTTCAAAACACATTTGATTTGTAACTTGGAAGTATTTACGGATGTTTGCTTGAAGATTTTCTTGGATTATACCGTGAGGAAGTTTGATCACATATTCATATAACATGGCAAATGGATATCTTATTATATACTATCCTAATCTATTACTACATATAACATGGCAAATGGATATCTTATCCAAATTAATCGAGTCATTTTGGTTAGTCATTCAGTTAATTCGAGTTAATATTAAACTTTCGTATCTTTCTTTGTTGTATTATTTCAACGGTATACATGAATATATTAAAAATATATACAATGATTTTGATAAACATATAACTCTTCAATTTTATGTTCAACTTACTATCGGTCATGTTATACTATTTATACTCAGATTATAATATCAAATAGTACACATCATCATTTTATATTGTATTATCGATACTAACATATGACTTGTTGTCCTATTTGATGAGACAATGAAACATAAATATATAAAACAAAAAAATTTCCAAAATCATCATAATTCAAAAAACAACAATCAAATAATAAAATTTAAATATAATTATCAACCAATGTTATCTTAATTCTATTTTTACTGGTGAAAGCATAAATATATAAAAACAAAAATAAAAAATAAAAACACGAAAGTAAAAACAATTACCTAAAGAATGTTCAACAATTTATTCTTTTTAATGATTCATCACCCAAAAATGTATCTTGAGCTTCATCCATTTTTTATTGCTCATTTCTCCGGCAAAGATGAATATTCAAGTCAGACATATATTAAAGATTATTCAGTCCGCATCTCACGTGGACAAGGCATTGCAGTAACAAATACTTTTTTTTTTCCGTTGGGGTAAATCTTAGTTGCAAAGAATCCTCAACCAAGATTTCACCATTTTGGCAGAATGACAGGAGTCAGTCCACAAAGATGCTCATTAATTCAATCTTCTAGATTAAGACATAATATATACGGTATTCGAATAAATAAATAAAACAAATCACTTCTCTACTTTTCTGTGATATATATATATATATATATATATATATAGGACAGAAATTACAGCTAAATTTAACAAGTTCTGCACTGTAGCAATGCCCTTCTATGAAACAGAAAAGGAAAATAAGAAACAAAACATTTTTGAAACAATAAAACTAATTTCTTTTTTCTTTAGCAATTGATAACATTACATCCATAATTACCGAGTCTTTATTCAATTATACTACTCACCCTTCCAACTAAATTCAGTTTGCTCACCTGCTCTGTGGATCTATGGCTACAGAGGTACTAGGTTATTTCCTTTGTTTCCTAAACTCATTGCAGAGAGGGAGCTGATATAAATAATCCCCTATTTCCATGGCGGCTGGTGATGTTTGTAGTTAAATGGGTAAGGTTCCCATCCACCATCCGTTTCTTTGCGTTTTCCTCCAACACCAGAACTAGAAGTCGGTTGTGAGTTGCCCCTCATATGTTCATCTATTGATCTGCCTTGACCAGAGTTAAATAGCTGCCTCAAACCCCCAGTATCCCTGTTTCCCCCGTCCATCATCATGCCGGAATTCAGATCAAAATTATGCCGCAAAGGCACAACCCCGTTTGAACCAGACGGCGCACCAGTCATGCTCATGATAAAAGGCGGTTGAGAAAAGGCAGGCGGAAGAGCAGATGATGCAGAGCCCAAAATTTGAGAAACAACAGGGGATCCTCTTGAATCCATCATGTAAGGGATATGGCCACCAAGTCCATACATGGCCGAGGAAAATGGAATAGCAGGCCCCGATGAAGGGCCATTGTACCCATAAACAGTAGAATGTGTATATGGCAAGTTAGATCCCAACCCCAAAACACTCCCAGTTCTTCTCGAACTAGCATCCACTACATGGTCTGAAATCCGGCCGTTTGCTAAAGGAATAGTTTGAGGAACAAACTCTTTTGGACTGACCTCAACTCTGGCACCCATAATGGAAATTACAGAGTCATCTGGTCTAAACCCTCCAGAAGGATATAAATTTTGAGACGACTTACCAAAATTTGCAGGATCATAAAAATCATTAAAAAGAGGCGGCTGGTCATTCAAATCAATGTTTCTCAAGGAATGCTGCATCGATGATGATGATGAGGAATAAGATGGACTGTGATGACCATTCCGATGAGTTACCAGTTGTCCCTCCTTCCTCCAATATGATGGAATATCTCCACCATCACTGACACAGTTAAGGTCCAACTGCAGCAGATTGGATCTTTCCGGAATCACATCTACAGAGGGTTCCCCATAAGAAGGGCCAACAAAATTTGGGATTTCTTTTCCCAGCTTTAGATCTGCAATTTTATCATCTTCACTCTCAGCCACATTCAGATCAATGTCGAGGTAGTCCTGCCGCTGCCGCGAACTATCATGACTCCCTGATGCAATGAGAGACTTCTCACCTTCAGAAATTTGGCGTGGTGGAGCTGGGCGAAAAGCACTAGTTTCAGCAGATCCTTTCCATCCAAGAGTCCCTTCAAACTGCAAAGGGGAAACAGGCAATGCAGAAGCTGCTGTTGCCCTTGAAGCAGAGACAACAGAGATAGGAGCAGCAATTGGATTGATTTGGTGATCCATTTCATCCGTTAACACTTCTTCATTCAGATCAAAACCACAGTTGCGTTTATCACTGCTAGGTTCTGATGACTGAGCTGCCACAGGAACCCGCGAGGCATCCGTATCAAGTATGCAACTTTCCTGTTCAGCAATTAGGTTCTCCGCGTTTATAAAGGCCATGTCTCCTACCGCAGCAGAACGACTCGGTCCTGTTCGCACATCTTTAGATGGGCCATGAATCACTCTGCCTTTTTTTCCATTTATAGAGTCTGGGCTACCTGGCAGCCTGATTCCTCCACCAGATGTTCTCTCAGAAGAACTACAGCTTGGTTCTCTACAATCCACTTCTCTCTCTACTTCTATAGCTACTTGTCGAGCAACCTCTAGTGGATCAACTGCGCCATAATCAAGTTCAACATCAGACCTTTCAATCGCATCCGGATTTCTGGCATTGACTGCTGATCTGGAAAAATCTGAATCATTTCCCAAATCATCCTCAGTTTCATCAGTATCATCATGCTCATTGGATTCTTCACTCACCCCAGATTCTTCTATGTTAGATAAATAAGTTGATGGATCCACAGATTTTTCCAATTTCTGATCACTAATAGAAGAATTATGCAAAACATCATTACTACACTCATCGATTTGACCTGTATCATCAGACACCAATATGTTTCTGCAAGGATTTGGAGATATACTATCACCCATTCCGCCCTTGCCCTCAGACACATCTGTTCTTACATCACCAGAGGGAAATACTTCTAGACAAGGTTCTTCTACTTTGGTAACATCTTTTTCAATGTTAGGGTCTACTTTAGACTCCAGCGCATTTGTAGAATCAGCACTAAAAGAAGTGTCCATTGCACCAAACTTGTAACAGCTTCTGATCTGCAGTGTCTGCTTTGCATCATCATACTCATTTGAGTTAGCAACATCCAATTGCCCTTCAAGAGTCCCTTGCTTTGGAACTGCAGAACCACAACTTCCAATTCCTTTGGTTACTTCTGATCGATGTGTTTGGGGCATTTCCAGGATAGAATTGTTTCCACTAACAAGTTTTAACATATCAGAGGAGCACGCAGGATCTGGAAGTCCATCCTTCATTGATGCATGGTCCAAAATTTTGACAGATTTTCGGATGTTTTTGTCCTCAACCCCTTCATGTTGAACAGTTTCAGAGTATATCGATGGCATCATTTCATCTCTAGCAGGTTCTACATTTTTTTCTTCAATATCACCACCTCTGGGACTACCTTCGGGAGGAGAAATATCAGGTGACAAGCCTTCTAGACGTTCACGCTCTGAAACAGGATTTGCACTTGCATTCGGCTGATCCTCACAAACTGCCTCAACTTTCTCAACATCCTGGGGGACCACATTGCTGTCAGTATTTTGCTTCCAGCTATCAAACAAAGCTCTAGCCCTATCCTGAACTCTGGAACTGTTGTGACTGAGGAGATTCTTGACTGTCATCAAGATTCCAGAAGTAACCGACTTTTGATCATCTATATGCAGCTTTTCAATTGCTCCTAACAATGCAGTAACTGATTCTTCCACAAAGCTGTCACCTGTTTCATTACCAAACTTTTGAGCATCCTTGAGCCAACTATCAAAATAACAGAGTCCATCTAACTGGAGAAAAAGATCAAGACAGTCCTTGTTCTCAGTGGCTGCTATAGTGCTTGCAACGGTAGACCACTGCCTGGTTGCATCACCAACATTTTTTCCAATATTGTATTTCTCTTTATGCATTACACTAACCAGTTCCTTAACTTTCGAGCAGGAGCTGTCAGCCCATCTTTCATCTCAGTCAGGGTAAAGAAGTCCTCGAGCGTCATAATGCCTTGCCAATTAGGATTTCCAGAATTCAAAGAAATCCTTGTACCTTGCTAACGTAGTTTCTTTCATTTAATGAAACTAAAAAACAGATGAATTACTGGATGAGCTGCACGCTAACCTGCAAAGACCACATTACAAATAATTTATTAAAATGCAGATATAGAATAAGCCATCTATCAACAGATAGATGAATGAAAGATATCTAACGAAAGGACATACAGAAAATAAAACATTGTCCACAGTAAACGCGGAATACACCAACAAGTAAACGCGGGATATACAAAAAAAAAAAAAAACTAATCGACAACAGCCCATCACACCCTACAAACAGGGAACCAAGCTCAGATACCAAAAAAACATATTAAACTAGTATACACTAAACTCCGCTACAATATCAACAAAACACTCCACCAACCCCAGGAAGAATTCATGTTGCACCAAAACAAAAACAAAACGAGGCTTGAGAAAAATGGAATGCCATTCTGTCCAAAGCTTTTTAGAGCTCTTAGGAACTTTAGTTCCTTTCCATGCATCTAACAAGGCTTCACCCATTCCACTCCAAAAAGCCCAAGGATCATCACCCAAAAAGTGAAGGAGCCAATGACCTTTTTTTTTGTGTGGGGTTAAATTAAGCCAATGATTTTCCAACTCTCAACCCATCTTACACACAACAAAGATTACTTACCACACTACGACCCCCCATACATGATGAATCCTGAGTAAAAATGACACTGGAGAGTTCGTCCATGTGAAGAAAATCATCTTCCGAGGACACAACACACCAAATGCTCTTCATAGGGAAATTCTTCACACCAAAACTTTGTAAGGTTCTACAATAGGATCGCACTGAAAAACTACCACTCTAACGAGGAAACCAACAAAATGAATCCCATGCTCCTTGAAATAGTCCTCACAAGCAGACCCAACAACCCATATACCTCCTCAAGTTTCAAAACATAAAAGAGCCTCCGAAACACTGGTTGCTATGACAAATGACCGATCCAACATAGATAGTCAGCCACCAGCGCCTCAATAACCACCACCAACACAAAAGGATACGAAAATCTCGACGAGATAACCACCTCACCAACCCACATCCATCCTGAATCGAATTCTCGTATTGTGACCCATATATCTGACGCAACACATCTTCACCCTCCGCCACAAATGATTTTCTTCGTTAGCAAATTTCCAAAGCCACTTACCCTTTAAAACCATGTTAGAAACCCTAACCCCAAGCCTTCTTGATTCAGCTGTGCACAAACCTGCTCCCAATTCACCAAATTATACTTTCTCCCCCCTCCCCCAAAACCCCACCCCACCCCACAAAGACCCACGCACACCCCACCAAACAAACAAACAAATAAATCCACCGGTAAAAGTTATTTTGTTACGCAAGCAAGTACGGGGAAGATTGGGTGAAAAATAACTAATATGTCAGAAAGGATGAGAAGTAGGACATAAGCAAAGCAACTGTATATGAAATGTGGACCAATCCCTTCGAAAAAGACTCATCAATAAAAATCTAATATAACCCAAAGAGTCGTACTTTTCCTGTCCTCTTTTAACAATTACATTTTTGGGGTGTGTTTTCCACAGATTTTAAAACATGCCAAACACACGCGCACACATAAATTTCTTATATATATATATATATATATATATAAGAGAGTTGAAAATATATACAAATATATTGAAAATATAACCATAAAAATGGGAAGGAGTATGAGACATCGCCATCCTAGATCTAAGCTTTTCAACATCAAAATAAAATATATTCTTCCTTAGAAATGACTTTTGTTATGTATAACATTTATAAATAAAAAAAAAATTAAAAAAAAATTAGAATACAAGTTGTTAAATAACTACAAACTTTAACATAACTTGATAGCAATTAACATGCTCCAGCTCTAGATGACAACTACCCAAAAAAAAAAATTGCCTTTCTGGCTTGTTATTTGTATCCTATTATAAACGTCAGTTGTCAAATGTAAATTTATAGCAACTATGACTGAAAAAAGAGGAGAAATAAGCGACCATGTGATCTCAATGTTAAAGATATAAGAAAAAAACTTTATATTAGGTTATGTGATCTCAATTTTAAAGATATAAAAAAAACAAACTTTATATTAGGTTTTCAATATATATGGCAATTTACAGAATATAGATGCGCAGAATAGCATACCAAAAACAGACAATGTCTAAAAATCTTGGAAAATAATTAACATAAATGAAGCAGTTCAAGAAAACCTAACATTTATTTGGGCATCAAGAATTTCCATTTCACTCCAACAACCCTAAAAGTAGAATATTGTCTAAAGTTCTCAACTAGCTTCAAGCCAAAAAAGAATTTGAGCTCTCAAAAGCAAACGACAAAAATGACAACTATAAAACATTGACAAATCCGGACACCTGGTATCAATTTTGTAAGTAAGAATATATGTATTTGCACTATTAATTGCTTGAAAGATGAGCCAGAAATTGTTCGTTAGAACCATAAAATAAGAGTCCAACAAATGAACAAACAGAAAAGGTTTTAACTTGACTACAAAATCACCTTTTGTTTTATACTAATTTTAACAAGTACTTGGCATTGAAGTGTCCTAGCATTTAACAAGCCAAAAGTATAAGTTACTTCACTTTGAAAGTGATTAGAGTTCAATAGGATTTATATTCCGAAAGTCTAGTATGCTGCATGTTAAAACCGAAAACTGGAATCAATTCATGAAGTATAGAAATACATAACAATAAAGGCAGAACAGATATATGGAAAAATGAATGTTTAGATTACTCATCAGAAGATCAGAGAATTAAACTAGCATTAAGTTGCATACATAATTCATTTATTTAAATCCTTAATATTGGAATATGAATATCCAAAGTAGTAAAATTAACTAGGATGATGTCCATAAGATAAGAATTGATGTAGAACAAGGATGGAAAAAAGAATAAAGAAGATTCAAAGAAGATAATTAGGCTAAAAGCTAAAAGCTACAAGCATAAGGCTTAAAATTCAATAATAATCAATCGTTCAATAATTAATAATAATGGATTACAATTGTTTATATAGGAATAGGAAAAACCCTAATACTTGGAGGATAAGTAAAATATTAAGTAACCAAATAAAATAAGGAAATAAAATCATAGTAATCCAAGGAGTTTGAAAGTGACCATTAGACAACAAAGAAACAAATATTAACTATTTACTACACATAGTTTAGAACAAAAAAAAACTGATTATTACATTAAATAGGACAAAATGGAGAATTGTATTAAAGTTTTATCACTTTATGTAAAACATTACACATGAAAGATAAATGACATCAAGAAAGTATTTATCAAGTTACCCAGATGCATGTCATTCTGTCCAAACGACAGTTGGATGATCATGAAACAAGCTTCCAGTAAACCAGCGAACTGATAAATTTTGCGTTTTTTACTTTTTCTGATAAGTTCTCAATTAGCTGAGAATTTCAAAATAAAGACAGCCATTTTCTGAATAATAATATCGTGCACACGGTGTCGCCGAGATGGTGCATTCTTACACACACAAAATGTCAATGCTAAGAATTGAGAAGGACTCTAGTCAGATTCACTAAGAGAATATGAAAACAAAGAAAAGGCTTATGAGAGCTTGAGAATATAATAAACATTAAACAAGAAATGGGTAGTTAATGCTCAAGACAATCAAGCAATATCCAGACCTGTTAGAATTAGATCACACACACGCACACGACAGTAAAGAATTAACACAGAGATTTACGTGGTTCCCCAATTTGGGTAGTCCACAGGAGCGGCGTTCCTTTTGTTATTTACTGAGTTACATAGGGTTTTACAATAAAGAGTATATATAACTGTTACTACTATTCCAACTCTAATTCACATTATAACCTAAATACCCATAATGTCCTTGTAACACCGAAACATTAAAACTCCTGTCCGCGTCCGTCGCGCGCCCAGCGGCCCCACCGCCCCCCCCCTAGTCTTTGGAGAAACTTTCATAGCGATCCTGCTACTCATGACTCAGTCTTGGGCCCTCTTGGCGCGGCCATGCCTACCCCTCAGAACTCGTGCCGTGTATCGCAGAACTACACACCCCAACCTTCGGTTCACAACCTAATGGTCAGTGCTTCGCTCCGCACTCGGCCTTTTTCAGGAATTTCTCAGTTATGAGTCACAAGTCCCAACAAAACCATACTATGAGAGAGAATAATCTGTCTGTCAAGTCTTACTATGCGAAAGCAATCAACACCACCTCTAACTAGCCTAAATATGTTAGAAAAAACAAAATATTGCAGTTACATGCTACGAAATCCATTAGGTTTCAACACTCCACCAGAAAAAACAAAGCCATTTAAGAGAGTGATGCTTGCCTAACATGATATAACTTGCAACAGTTACTTTAAAAAAAAAAAAGATTAAAGGATAATTGAACTTGTATAAGATGATCTTAAACAGAACCTATAGAGCCTCAGGGGGAGCCCAAAAAAACCTGAAATATGTAAGACATCAAAGAATCGATAATCAAGCATACTTTCATCCTACGACAATGAGAAGTAATCATCTTTCAAAATAAATCATTGCTCGAACAGTTTCAAAGGATTACAAGTTAGTTATTGACACTTTAGCAGGACAATCATTATGGCATTATCAGAACATACAATAAACATGAGAAATAAGAAAGCATCTGTGATCTACTATCTGGTTGAACAATTCCTCATACTTTAATACCAAAAGAACACCTCCATGATACTAATGTTAGTAGACAATGATATTACAGACAAATAAATTTGATATATATAGACACCCATATAGAACATATAACTGGAAATATCGTAACCAAGATCTACAAACATTAATTTAATACTCCAAGGAGTACAAATAGTAAAGATTTAAGCAAAAGGTATTCCACTAGCTCCTGATAAGGTATCTATTATTCATAGAAGTGAACTGCCAAATTCTAATCCAATAAGGGGGGAAATCCGTCAAACCTGGGATTATGATCTAACAGTATTTTCCTCATACAACCTAAAAAAAAAAAAAATCACCAAAAATCCTAAAATTATGTCTTACATTTTTAAATTGCCCACATATATTTTGTCTAAGATTAAGGTTATCATGCTAAAGAATTCAGTTCAAACTTTAAGAGAACAATATTAACGGAAATGACAACCAAAAATAGCACATCAACACACGTCAAACTTTTAAAGGAACAATTCAAACTTTAAAGGGGAAATATTAACGGCAATGACAACCAACAACAGCACATCAACACGCATCAAAAATCTTACTTTAAAGTTGTTTAAAATAGTAAAATACCAGTAGCCTCAATGCCCTGTTGAAGAATGTAATTTCAAAATGCACTTTTTCCCCAATCACGCTAGCCAATTAAAAGTGTGTGGATCCTGAAAAAAAGAAAATTAAGTAAAGTAATTAATATTCAGATATACAAAACCCTGCCATCAAAATCCCAAAAAGGCAAATCAAAATTAAATAATACTCTAGCAAGTAGCAACTGAAACCAAAAAATTGAACAGGCAGGATTCAACACAACAGCAGAAAAAAAGTGAAATGATCTAGGGTTTTCACCAAATTATAATAAAACTCACTAAAACAAACCAGGTACCCCACAAGGAAAAGCTCAGAACCCTAAAACTCAAATTGGATGAAAGTAAACTCATAACAACCCTTACGATGATTATATAGACTGGAGAAAGGTGTATTAATAAGGAGAGATTGATACAGATACGAAATATTTACTCAAGAAAACCTCAATTAATGCAGCAAGTGAAGAAATTTAAAGCGTTTGAACTAACTCTAATACACAAATGAATATAATTAATAGGTATTGAGCTGAATTTTTACCTTCTTTCGGAATAATGGAACCCTAACAGAAGCTGAGCGCAAGAAAAAGACGAACTTTGAAACCAACAGCTGGCTTACTGTTGAAAAACTCCCCTTTCTCCCTCTTGACTTTCTCTCTCTCTAAATCTCAATCTGTGTATACGTGCCTCTATATATATCTATACAACAACTGCGAATTTTCTCTCTCCTCCCTCTTCAATAAACCCTCGGTTTGTTATTCTTGGAACCAGAGAGAAGCAACGTTGTTTCCTAATTCACTCCTCAGCTTCGTCTTTTTTCCATTTATTTTATATTTCTTTTAATTATGAAGACTACTTATTTTTATTCCCTCTTCTAGTCGTAGTTCTCAACCCGGGTTTGTGGTTTTACCAGATTGGCCGGTAATTTTCTTTTATTACATTATTATTTTTTACCCGTTTTAAATTTTTTTTATTTAAATTATATATGTCATGACTCCAGTTCTTTAGCAATGTCAAATATTTTGGAACTTTTTATCAGATAAATTATGAAAATTTTATATTGAATATAAAGTTTTGGTCTTATGCGAGTATTAGTTTTTTAGAAAGAAGTGACATGCCATGGTCAAATTTGACTATAAATAAATATCACTTAATGATAAATATTCAACGAATCTTCAAAAAAGAGGTTTGAAAAAGTTGGGCAATATCAAAAAGCACAACCAACAATATGAATTCATTATTGTTTTGTTAATGGATTTTTAGATATTTTAATTTTTTATAGTCAAATTTTATTATAATGCGTCGTATTTTTAAAAAAAAACTTTATATGTGGAATAATTTTATAATTATGATTAACACAAATTTTTAAAAAGAAAAGATTTATAGTCAAAATGATGGAGAGAGTTGGACTCCAAAATCTGTCAACTCAAAAGGGATGAGATTTTTAATAAAAAGGAAGATGGAGGCTGGAGGCTGGAGGTAGTCAATAATCATAGGCATAGCTGAAAAGGAGAGGAGCTTGTAGTTGTTGTTGTTGTTGATATTGTCTCTTTGTCCTCATCCTCCCCATGTGACTGACACGTGCCATTTTGAATTCATCCAAATGATAACTGATTTGAAGGCTGAAATTTGTTGACAAAAAGGGATTTTAAATACCACATAAAGGACAATCAACAACATAATACTACTACTCTAGGTGGAGACATTGGGGGATCTTTATTTTGTTTTTGGGATAATTGGTATGTTATAGTTTATTTTCTTCGATTAAATGTCAATTCGTTTAGTTATTTATAGGCTTGTGCAAACGGTTTGAATTCAATTCAATTTTATTCGAAGTCGAGTTTATAAATGATTTCATTCGATTGTTTGATCAAACACTTCACTAATTATGTGATTGAACATTTCTAATTTATATTCATGAACAATTTAATTTGATTCGATTCGAAATTGAGTTCAGTTTGAATAATTCAATTTCTAACATGGGTTCGAATGGTTCAATTTCTTACGTGTGAAATTTATTAACTGACTTGAAAATATAATCCGCCGACGTGGTTCGTCAAAATTTTCGCAAGCGAACGAACACTTGTTTGTAAACGTTCACAAACTGCTGTATGTTTTTAATTATGACTTAAAAATAGTAATTAACTTGAGATTATTATGATAAAAGTTGAACATATTATTAATACTAAAAACGTATTGTTTATTAAATAAAATAAGAATTTAGTTAAATTGGAATGATCAATAATAAAAAATGAGTCTAACTATTTAATTCACATGCAACAAAAAAAATAGTGATTTGTAACTTGAGATGTATTGAAATGAAAAAGTTGACAAACAAATTATTAATTTCATTTATTGAATGATGATGGTATTAAATAACTCATTTCAACCGGAATAGAATGAATCATTTCACTCTTTATTTTTTATTTTTTTATTCATTCACTATTTGTTTTTTTCTTCGATTCAAACCCCACATAAATAAGGTTCATTTAATTTTATTATCTTTAAAAGTGTGTAAAAGTTAATAAGGACAATTAGTGTGTTTTAGTGAGGGGCAACCGGAGTAAAACTGTAAAATGGAAAGGTAAAAACAATAGTAGTAGTAAATAAATAAGGCAAAAAGTTAAGAGAAAGCATGTAGTACTAAAAAAAAATAGAATGAGGGATAAAGAATTAAGAAGGGACTGGTGGTGGTGCAGGTACAATATAGCAACCCATCTTGTAAGTTTTGAAATCTGTACCATGAAAAGAAATGGGCCTGTAAACTTTAGTGCCTGACACCCATAGACCTTGAAGTTTGGGCTTGTTCAGTTCGAATGGTATCCGTACATCTAATTCCTCCTTCCCCATTATGGCAAAATTTGAGGAATTTGTGGACTTCCTCGAACCAATATAATAAGGTGTTGTGGGCCCAGTGGAGAATAGAATTAATTAAATAATTTTTCTTTCATCCCACAAATAATGACATACTCACTCCATTACTTAATATAAATCGTTTTAAAAAAATATTTTTGTTCTTTAATATAAATCGTTTGAGAATTTTAAATAAGTATTAATTGTTTAATTTTTAATATTACCCCAAATATTAAATGCAACTTTGATTCTCACTATATTTTGTCTTATGTAAATAACAATATCTTTTTCTAATACAAAAACAATATAAACAATTGATATTATAGTTAATGTTATACAATCATTTCTTAAATATTTGTGCATAACTCTAAAACGACCTATATTAAAGAAGTGGGGATTTTTTTTCCCACGAAGTTGAAGAACATCTTACTCTTATTTTATTTCTCAATTGACCCTTGATAATATGTGATTGATCATGTTCAAATAATGTAAATCACAAAAAAATCAAGTAGTGGTGTGATATTCAAATAATAAAAATGACATAATTATGAATAATTACTCTCTCTGCCATCATAATCATAAGTAAATTACAATTTATACACATTAAAAAAAATAAAAACAAGAGAGTAAATAAAAAAAAAAAAATTTAACCTCAAGACCTCAGTGACCACAAGATTATATAAAGTGTTAGTACTTCTATTTTTTTATACTAATAAATTTCATTAAATGACTAAATTACCTTTCACTTTATATATTTTATCTCATACTTTCGAGAACAAAAATACTTTCAAAATTTTAAGTCTATTTTTTTTGATGTTACATTACTTGTGGAACAGATTTGAACAATAAATCCAACAAGCTACGAGTGACATGCTACTGCAAATTAAATCTACTTTAACATGGTCCATCTTTTACTTTCCTACCAAACAAGGGTAAAGGATTCAGACAGACGTATCCATAGTCCATCTTTAAAAAAGGGAAATGAATCCTTTTCTTTACCTTTTCAGTTTGCTATGTAGCAAGCAATATTTGTGGTAATGCCTAAAAATTAAGTAGCTGGTTCTTTCCAACTGAGCCATGGTAGTTGTGTTCCTTTGAATCACTTCCTTATGTGTTGGCTGAAACTACTAGCTTGTTCCTTTGTTGATTTTAGATAAATGATAAATGTAGTAATAATATTATGCATAAGGATGATAGTTGAACCCACAAAATGAAGTATCTATCTATCTTATCTTAATTTACAGGGGAAAAGAGGAATGAATAGATTTTTTTTTTTTTTTTGGGGGAGAGTGAGTTTCAAGATGTTCTCCACTGCAGCTCAATCTGAACCCGACCATTCTTTGAATCAATTAGGTGGTACCTCTCGTTGATCCTCTTGTTGCTAATCACATCCGCAAGGTATATATCCACATAACCCAAACATTCCTAACACCACCAAAACAAAAATACTTGATCATTGCCTACCATCATTCATCATAGAATTCAAGATGAAGAAAAATATATTCTGTTTACCTTGGGATGTAGTAGACCCATCCGTTTTGAAGTACTAACGACTTCCACATGAACCCTGTCATTAGTGGGTGGCTCTTCCAGCATGAACTGAAACTCCTCATCCCATCTCGGATCTCTGTTTTTCTTCACAGACTGTATGTAACCATGGCAAAAACATTATATAAAATAAATTATAACAATGAAATGAGATGACAAAATATATTTACATCTTTAATTAATGGAAGAAAGCTTTCAAGGGTCATCATATTTATTACCTTGGTTCTTTTCTCTTCCCCTCTGAACAATAGACGCACCGATGGATTGGTGTGGTGTTTTCCTTCAAGATCTTGGCCTTCGTGGATGATAACTACAAGCAAACCACCACCATCAGGAGTACCTTCAGGAGCCTTTTGCACCTCATTAGAGTCTTCGGTATCATTTGGAGTTTCATCATTCTTGAAAGGTTTGTACACCGCTTCAACAACAAGCTGGCCACGTGATTTTTCGTTTTGAGCATCATTAGGGTCCATGTTTTTTAGCAAATCAAGAGTCACAACTTTTGGCTCATCAGCTGTAAGATCTTTCACTGGCATGACATTCATACCCATCTTGTCGTGCTTGCCCACCTAAGTACAAAAAATATCCATTTTTGAAATAAATGAAGGCGAGTAGGATGACTAGATACTCGTTATGGTTTAAGTAGTAATTTTTTAAACATTTTCGCCTCCAAAGGCCAGTAATCCATTCATGTTTGCTAGGAAAGTACAGACTGAAAAGTAAGTCAGTAGCACATCCAGTCTACAATCTCTAGTGTCCGTGTAGAAAATGCACAAGGATTACTTAATATATAATAATAGATCTGAACGAGAGAGAGAGAGAGAATATACCTGTTCCCAGTCATAGACAACAATCTCCAAAGCCTGAGATTCTGGATCCTTTACAACCAGATTGAATTCTTCATCCCATTCAGGGTTCAAGTTTTTGTGTTTCACTGTTGTTTTCTTTGATGGAAGCTTGTCTTCAGTAAGTTTTAATTTGACATAAGGATCTGAAGCGCCCAGAAGATCTTTCTTTTTAAGCTTCATTGCCCTCACAACCTTCACATGGAGGATCCCAACAGGTTTCTTCATGGCTCTGCCAAACATAATTATTTCCCATTGGTTGGATGAGGCAAACAGTAAAGTGTCTAAAGTGGAAGCCTGGAAAGACGCGTACTTACTTTGCAGGATCCATTATAGGTACTTCAAGTGCTTTGGGCCATAGATACATATTTGCAACCTGATCCTTGATAAGTTCCTGGAAGAACAGTATTGAGGAGTTGGACCAAATTTCAGGAAAGTTCGGGGAAAAAATACAAATTTTAAACCACTATGGACAAGTTCAGGTAAAATTTTGACGGGCTGAAGCAATCATGTGATTTTAGAAAATCATTGCATGTAAAAATTACAGAAAACTACAATATAAAACATTTTAATGAAAAAACAGTTCTAAATCGAAAAGAAGGGACAGCCATCACAAAAATGTAGTGAAAACAATTGATGTAGAAAAGTGTTGAGAAAGAAGGAAATTTGAAAAAAATAAAGGACTACTAGCTCCGTATCAAACGTAATGGGGTTTCTATTTTGGGATGTCCCAAAGGAAGTGATATGATTCTACCAAACCCTTCTCTCTCTATCCAAAGGGATAAAAATTGAAAGTAAAGTTTCATTACACTCCTTAAACTTTGCGTCAGTCAAAACCAATCACTTAACTTGGGACAAAGAAATATATGATAACCTCAAGCCACAACGAAATGATAAAATTTGTTACGTATTCAGAAAGTGACTTAAAGATGAGGTCAATCCACAATTTGCTCATAGAGTGAGCCTTGTGGTCTATTAAAAGTGGCATTTGGACATAATTCTCTAATTAGCTGAATCAGCTACATTTAAGTCGTGTTTACTATATAATAATTTCATTAAATAAAGTTCTATAAACCAACCCTTCAAAGGAAGAGAAATAAAAGTTCTAAAGATGACAAAGCAGAATTACAGTGAAAACCTAATGATCATACCTGGACAAAACTATACAGGCCAGGGATGGACATAGCATCCGCTCCAAGCAATTTTAGTCCAAAGTCAACATGAGGCTGCATAATCAGAAAGAAAAGTATGGAACAAGAGAGACTGGGAAAGAATCTTGTTGCTATACATTAAAGGTCACAAAACTAGTATGGGCACTGAAGCAAGAGAATAATAATATTTCCAACTAGGTCACCTATTTTGCCGAGATAGCAAGGTCATCTTAACCAAATTGTAGCCATGAAGCTCTGGAAAGGAGCATATATATACCGAAAGAAAACATCTCAAGTCCTGATTAAAAATAAAAGTATTCCACTCGTACAAAAATTCAGCTAGGAATAAATCTATAGTTACCCTCACCTTCTCCATGAGAGACACTAATATTTTGGCAAAACAAGGAAAGGTTGGAACCAGTGGCTTCAAGGTGATACGTGGAGAAGCAAACACTTGCAAGTCAACCACCTGAAATGCCAACAAATCAGTACTTGCAACAATTAATGCCAGTGTAAACTTAAAAAAGTCCTTTGTTTTCTTGCTTCTTCTGGTTTCCAATTTCCCGCATTACAGTCGGGCCCATCAAAAAGAAATGAGTTAGTACCTGAACAGTGGCCCTCAGCCCAAAAGCCTTAATTCCCACTAGGATGTTTGGATTCCCTGCCCACTTCAATGTTGGTTCCATAATCAATTCCTTCTCGTCAGTAGTATAAACTTTCATTCCTGGCATGAGAAGGAAATTAAGTAGATGAGCACAACAATAAGAAATAATGCTAAGAAAAGAAAATAGAGAAGAAAACGAAGGCGATCGAGAAGAAATTATTCTTATTAGCAACTAATTACTCAAGGGAAAGGGTGAAAAAGATAAAGCATAAAGTGAATGGAATGCCAGAAACCACTGCTAGTAGACATATTAGTAGCAATTACTTGCCATTTTTTATTTGTCTACATTCTACCATAGACAGGTGTCTAGGATGTTGCGACTTTATTCTCCGCATGAAAATGTACTTTGACAAGGGATTACCACAAGACTAGTGAAGAGATTAAAAGGTCAAATGTTTTCATTTGCTTAAAAAAAAGGCTACAATGATGCCCCAGTGGTGAATAAGAAAGAAGATATATGTATATGTCTGAGAAAGCTAATGGGCTTGTGGCTCCCCCCTGTTGTTAGTATATACCTCAGCTAGGGTAATGACTTCCCAGCATGGAAATCAGGCAAGATATAAGAAATTACTATTTTTTTTGTTCAACAGAAGAAAGGTTGGTAATGGTGGCAGGATAATGCACAAAATTAGCACCACAAAGTCTGTCCAGGATATTGTAGCATCATGAAACCCAGAACTAGAGTAGGCAGGCTTTAATGGTTCTGCGGTCAGGCCTATCAACTTCCTCACGTAAAGATGTGTACGAATGATCTAAAATTTAGAACTCCATTTAGAGATTACTGGATTCACATTAAACAGAAAAAATAACAGCCTTTTGTAACATATTAACATTCTGAACTATAAGTGGATCTGATAACAGGTTTGCTTATGCAGGGCAGTCTTTGTCAAAGTTTCTTTTCATTTGAAGAATTAGCAAAAGAGAGTCCTGGTGAAGGAGCTGAACCTTTTATGTACAGTCCATGAAATTTCCTAGAACACAGATTGCACTAGAAGGCCATTGTTCATTTACATTTTATGGCAGTCACCATGTATGACCATTATAATGAGCAAAGTAGATTTATATTCTCCAGGAAAGGACAAAGTCTAAAACATCCTTCTAATTGCTTTATGTGCTTTAGGAAATTGACTTATGGTGAGGATATGGGGTCATGGGATATGTAAGTAAGCATAGATGATTCTCATGATGCAAGAGGTGAGATTAGCCTGATCAGTAATTGTAATATCATCTCGTTAAGGTTGTCAATTTTCAATTATCTTTAAATTCACCACTCAACTCTAGTTAAAGACATATCCTTTAGCGATACAAGGTCTATAGATTGTTTCATTTCTCAGACTGCACTTTGCCTACTATTTCCTCATTCTACCTTGCCGCCCAATGTCCTCATCTAATTTCACAATCACCAAATCATCATTCTACCTTGCCACCCAATGTCCTAGCAACACCAATCAAACTTTTGTTAGAGACATCCTTTGGGATTGTTTCTCATTTCTCAAACTGCACTTTCCAACCATTCCCCGTGCCGCAGTAACACCTTCAAATTGTTGTTTCCTGAAGATGACCAAAGCATCTTCAAACATCAAGGTAACAGGTGGTTATCTCTTGAACACAACATACAATCTTCAAATACATATCTTTTCTCATGCAAATATTTGTAGGGCTAAATCCTGAGGCCAATCAAAGGGTCACCAGCATAAATCTGAATCCCCAAACCTCATTCTACCTGACCACCCAATGCCCTTGCAACACCCACCAAACTTTTGTTCGTTCAACATGATTGACACAACTTCAATCCTAATTATAACAATAGTATTCCCAACATTAAAATGAAACAAGTCTTGTCAAATAGGGGGCATATAAGCAAAGGGTCAAGGTGTCGTTGGTGTCCATTCAACGCATAATTCTTAACGCGAGCAATTGTACCAAGATTACCGTCTACAAATAGGCGAGAGGTTAAGGTATTGTGAGCGATTCATCCTACAACTTTGCTAGAAACGATCCGAGCGACGACCACCTCACGCAAGCGTATCGTGGAGTCTATCATTTGTGGTCCAATGAATGTTAGGGCACGACATGGTGGTAACTATTTCATCACTTTTATAGATGATTATTTGCGATATGGATGTCTATTTGATTTCTCATAAGTCGGAAGCATTAGACTGCTTTAGACGTTTCGTTGCTTTAGTTGAGAATAAAAGGGTCCATAAAGGTTCTTAGGATTGATCGTGGCTACGAATATTTATCTAAGCAATTTAAAGGACTCGGTGAAGAAAAAGGTATCATCAGACAGCTAACGATTCCTGGTACTCCGCAACAAAATGGTGTTGCAGATAGAAGGAATCGTACGCTATTAAAGTCAGGGTTAGGTCGATGATGGCGCAAGCTGATCTTCCAATTAATTTTTGGGGGATGCACTTATGACTGTTGCTTACATCCTTAATCGTGTGCCTAAGTAAGTCAGTTACTCTTACACTGCCTTCCCAACCAGGGGCGGATCCAGCCCATTAATTCAGTGGGGTCAATTTTTTTAAAACAAAAATTTATAAAAAAAATAAAATACAATAAAATAAAGGCGTCAGAATGCGAGGGATATTGCAAATAATTGTGTGAGCTATCATATAAAATTGATACTGTTTTATGTAATTGAATACATTTTGAATCATCGATCTTATGTTATATATAAAATGATATTTTATAATTTTTAAAACATCATTATTATAAGAGGCACTTCTTGTGTCCTCTAAAATAAATTACAAAACTAAATAATATTGTTAAAATATTATTTATAATAACATTTTTTGAGATTTCATTGTTTGAAACTATTGTAATGGTAGTCTCATTTCAATATCTGCAAAAATATCATGTTCAATGTAAATTACTAAACAATATAAAAGAGTGGAGTGTGCGTTAGTAGAAATTTGAAACATTTAATAGTCTTTTAATCTGAATTTTTTATTTTCACTAAACACTTTATAAAATCAAAATCAAATTAAAAATTAACTCCCAAAAATTGAGTGGGGTCAATTGACCCCATTGCCCTAAGGTAGATCCGCCAATGTTCCCAACCCTAGATCATTTAAGACCATAGGGGTCGGAAGGATATGTGCCCATACCTTCCCAATAACTTGGGAAGTTAGACTCTAGAGGAAAGAAGGGTATCTTTATAAGGTATCCTGAACACTCAAAGGGTTATTTGATGATATGCAAACAACCTAATGAAGTAATAGCTAAGATTGAATCACGAGATGTGGAATTCATAAAGAATGAGTTTCCAATCAAGGGTGACATGAGAAAGGATTTTGAGCTATATGAGATGGTCTAATCAATGGGAGTGATCTACCCCTTAGCGAAGGAAAGGAATTTGATTCTCATCGTTTTGTCGCTAAGGATGGTGGGAGTGATCTACCGCCTAACGAGGCACCTGATTCACAAAATCTTGAGCCACGTTAAAGCAAATGTACAAAAGTAACTTGAATTTTTTTCGAAATTGAAGAGAAATCCCTTCTCGTGCTTGAAGGAGAGGCTCTTATGTGCGCTCTAAAAGATGATAATAAGTCTACTACATATAAGGGAGCACTCACTTCACCTGCTCGTAATGAATGGATAAATGCTATAAAGGATGAAATTAGTTCTATGGGAAAGAACTAGGTTTGGGAGTTGGTTGACCTACCGCCTGGTCGCAAGGCCATTGTAAATAAATGGGTTTTCAAAATTAAACGTAAGGCCGATGGATCAATCGACCAGTATAAGGCTCACCTTGTGGCGAAAGGGTCACCCAAAAGGAGGGTGTGGACTATGATGAGACATTCTCATCAGTTGTGAGAATTGACTCCATTCGCCTTATTCTAGCTATTGTAACACGTTTAAATTTGGAGCTTTATCAGATGAACGTTAAAACTGCATTTCTATATGGAGAACTAGATGAGATTTATATGAATCAACCTGTTGGCTTTGAGGTCAAGAGACGAGCGCAAAGTGTGCAAACTCAAACATTTCATTTATGATTTAAGGCAATCATCTAGACAATGGTACTTTAGATTTAATTGAGCCATCATTACTGATGGGTTTACGATGATTGAGGAAGATCATTGTGTGTATGTTAAACGGGTCGACAAAAGCTTAATGATCTTGTGTTTGTACGTTGATGACATCTTGATAGCTGGAAATAATATGAGATTGATTGTCACCACTAAAAATCGTCATCTAATTTTGAGATGAAAGACATGGGTGAGGCAGAATTTGTACTTGGAATTAAGATCCATAGGGATCGCTCTAAAAATTTTTAGGTTCAAGTCAAGAGACTTATATAAGATCTATTTTAGAACATTTTCGTATGCATAATTCTAAACCCATTGACACTCCCATTGAGAAGGGACATAAACTAAGCTAAGATCTTTGCCCTAAGACTGATCAAGAAAAAGAGCAAATGACTCGTGTTCCTTATGCAAGTGCAGTTGGTAAGTTGATGTATTCAATGATGTGTACACGCCCCAGACGTAAGTTTTGTAGTGGGGATGGTTAGTCGGTTTCAAAGTAATCCTGGAATTACTTATTGGGTGGCAGTTAAGAGAATACTTTGATACTTGAAATCCACCATGGACTATATGTTGGGTTTTTTAGGGTGGTGAGCTACGCTTACAGGTAGTGGTGTGCAACCGATAACATCTGGCCTAAACCAGGACCGATGCATCAAATTAGCCAAATTTTGATCTGATGTCAGTCATTGGTTCGAAGATATACAACCGTCTTGGGTTCTGCATGCGGTTTTTACCGAATAAATACCGAAAATTAATATAATAATTATTTTTATTTTTATTATTATAATCATTATTATTTTTATTATTAATTATTTATTAATAAAAAAAATGGAAAACCGGTATGTACCAGTACGGTTCGGTAATACCGAACCATAAAAACTTTGTACCGATACCGAAAAACTGGTATATATCGGTTTTTTTGTACCGAAACCAGACCGGTTCTTTTTGTACCGAACCGACCGGTCCGAAAAACATAAAAAACAGGAAATTATGCACACCCCTACTTACAGGGGTACAACGATGCAGATTGGGCTAGCGACTTGGATGATCGTAAGTCTACCACTGGGTATAACTTCTTGATTTGTGGTGGAGCCATTAGTTGGTTGAGCAAGAAACAATCATGTGTTGCTTTATCCATTATGGAGTCGGAATATATTGCATGTTGCTTTGCAGTACAAGAGGCAGTATGGTTATGGAGATTCTCGCCTGCATGTTGGATCACATTTGAGTGACCATGTCACTATTCACTTTTACAATACGGTTGTTTTGTCTTACGTTAAAGATCCCAAATACCATGGAAATACCAAACATATTGAGACTAAATTTCACTACATTAGGGATATTGTGGCACGAAAAAAGGTGGTCATTAAGCATATCTCTACGAGCAACATGGTTGTTGATCCCTTGACTAAGCCCATTCCTAGGGATGTTTTTCGAGCTCATGATAGGAGTTTTGGACTTCATAGGCCTTAATATGTTTTATGTTTGACAATGGACATCTTTTGGATATTGTTTTATGCAATAAAGTTTATTACATAATGTCGATTTCTATTAAGTTCTATGTTTTAACTTATTATATATATATAAGCACACATTTAAAGTGTCACAAGGCAAAAAGTTTGATATACTCACACGGATAGCCAGCCTCGGCGCTTGTAATAGCAAGCGAGATGAGACTATTTTGCGGTGATCTAAATGGTCGTGCACCATTTTTGGGACACTACGATTTAGTTACCTTGGTTGGGTCCGAGAAGAGGTATCATTATATATTGAACACTTGTAAGAGATGTAGCCTTGTTTTTGGGGTTGCCGGACATTAGATTCATACTAAATACTATCTGAAGTACCTAAGGATGTTTTCTAAGGTAACGGTAGAGAGCGATTAACTAATGTTCGTACGATGTTATTTTAGCTAGAGCGACATTTTTTTTTGAGAGCTCCACCGTAACATGAGAATTGTACCTCGTGTGCAAAATTAGGAACATAGTACAGAAGAGTGATGTGGTGGATCCCTATCCAATCACTGTATGAGCCTTGTACATTAACTATTTTGTCCTTAGGAACTTGAACCTACGTCATGAAACAAAGACTTTGTGTTGCTACTCTAGTTTGTATTCCTCAGTTCACATAATGAGGTTCCATGGGTACTTATCTGGGAAAGCAACAAAGTTAATGAAGATTGACATGAGTTTAGGGAAGACATTTGTCTGGCATCACGTTGATTCGTTGGTTATGCTATGCGCGCACAACTATTTTAAACTTTATATATTATACTATGTGTGTATATATATATATATATATATATATATATATATATATATTAATAAAGGTGAGCATACCAAGGCAAATAGGGTTAAGTGTATTTCTGAAATGTAATAAATAAGGGATTCGAAATACTCGACAGAATGTGATTGACTGATCTAGGACATGACTAGTTTTTTTTTCGGGGAGATACTTCATATTAGTTATGATGGAGACTTAGTATGTGAGCTCTTGCCCTTGATATCATTTATTTCTCGTCAGTCGCACGCCAAGGCACCTGTACGACGAAATCTAGAGATGATTGATTTGAGATGAGTACGTACCTTTATAACCCAAGTGTCTGAGTGGGAGAAGTTAGTAATCCGGGTTGAACCCGTGGATCATGGACATCCACTTGGGTATGGATATTGGATAACCCAATTGGCTCACTTGGAAATATTTTAGATAATACTTGATATGGTTAAGACTTTATATGAGATAACTCTCCTGATTTAATCAGTTGTAGACTTATCCTATATTAATTGGGATTCATCATTAAATATTGATTCTTGAGTGTAGCACTAAGAAAAAATAACGTATTATTTTTTCCATACAGTTTTCTTTCTAAATAATCTCTCTCTCTAAGTAATTCAAAGCTTCCATCAATAGGCTTTGGTGTACTTTGGTGTGAAGACCTGAGTTCGTTTACATCATTGCTAGTAACAACTCCATATTGACAAGTTTGTACGAAAGATCGTAGTAGTTGTGTTCGTGGCATTGACTATTTTGTCCTTAGGAACTTGTTTGTGTTGCTACTCTAGTTTGTATTCCTAAGTTCACATAATGAGGTTCCATGGGTACTTATCTGGGAAAGCAACAAAGTTAATGAAGATTGACATGAGTTTAGGGAAGACATTTGTCTGGCATCACATTGATTAGATTGGTTATTATCTTTGTCACAAGAACTATTTTAAACTTTATATATTATACTATATGTGTGTATATTATATATATATATATATATATACACACAATCGGATCGATCCAAAGTCAGAGTCCTGACCAAGTAAAAGACGGACCAATTTTTTTTGCTTTTTTTTTTTTTTTTTTTAAAACTACTAAAAAAATAAAAAATTATGGAATGAAATTTTACATAATCTGATGTTTTGGTGTGATTTGGATACATATAACAAAACATGTTTATACAGGATCTGCATGTACATGTTTTGTTATATGTATCCAAATCACACCCAAAAACTCATTATATTAAAAATTCGGCCCCATAAAATTTTATTTAATTATTTTAGTTGTTTTAAAAAAAAAGGTCTGGATTTTGGTCTTAAAATTCCGGAGTTAGGGACGATCCATTTATATATATATATATATATATATATATATATATATATATATATATTAAAAAAGGTGAGCATACCAAGGCAAATAGGGTCAAGTGTATTTCTGAAATGTAGTAAATGAGGGATTCGAAATACTCGACAGAATGTGATTGATCTAGGACATGACGAGTTTTTTTTTTTTGGGGAGATGCTTCATATTAGTTATGATGGAGACTTAGTATGTGAGCTCTTGCCCTTTATATCATTTATTTCTCGTCAGTCGCACGCCAAGGCACCTGTACGACGAAATCTAGAGATGATTGATTTGAGATGAGTACGTACCTTTATAACCCAAGTGTCTGAGTGGGAGAAGTTAGTTATCCGGGTCGAACCCGTGGATCATGGACACCCACTTGGGTATGGGTATTGGATAACCCAATTGGCTCACTTGGAAATATTTTAGATTATACTTGATATGGTTAAGACTTTATATGAGATAACTCTCCTGATTTAATCAGTTGTAGACTTATCCCATATTAATTGGGATTCATCATTAAATATTGATTCTTGAGTGTAGGACTAAGAAAAAATAACGTATTATTTTTTCCATACAGTTTCCTGTCTAAATAATCTCTCTCTAAGTAATTCCAAGCTTCCATCAATAGGCTTTGGTGTACTTTGGTGTGAACACCTGAGTTCGTTTACATCATTGCTAGTAACAACTCCATATTGACAAGTTTGTATGAAAGATCGCAGTAGTTGTGTTCGTGGCATTGCTTGTAGATTTGACATTCCGGTTCAACCGCTTCCGCTTCGTGGATACTAACCGATTCATATGCAAGTTTATATGTGTGTACGTGTTAGTTTCCATTTAATTTAACAACTATGTTAATAAATTGAATTACTAAGAATATCACCAAGTTGCTATGGCTTGGTTGATATTAACATTTCAATTAGATAGTTATACTATGGCCTTAAGGAGATGTTCTTCTTGATTAAAAAGATAAAAACTAGTGGAAACATATCATATAAATGGAGTGAGAGTACATCTACATGTGTGTGCATTACATAGAAAAAAGAAGCGAGAGAATATTTCAACCTGTAAAAGCAGGTGGTAAGCATCCCAAAGAAAGAACTTCAAATTGAACAGAATCAATTTTGTACTTTGGTATTTGTTCAGCAATAATGGGGTCTGCTATAGTTTTGACAGTCTTGCAAATTGCCTGATGACATTGGACTATTAATAACTGACCTGATAGAGTATAGAGTATTGAAATGATAAAAATAAACCAGGCTAAGAATACCTTGTCCAAATAAGGCCACATGGTCTCAATGAATTTGTTAAGCCAATCAACCTGCAGATAAGTATACTGGTAAGTATCTCATTGTCATATGCATCAAGATAGACATAAGATTCAATCAAGAGTTTGACTGTCAAACTACAAGGTTCAACAGGAACTATATACAACTATTTAAGGAGATGCTTAAGTAGTAAGAGCATACACGGTCATGGTCTGGATTTTTCACCCAAACGGGTATCTCTTGAAGCAGACTTTGCAGAGTTTTCGAGTCATGCTCAACCAAAGGACGAATGACAGGATCCTAAACAAAGTAAAGTTGAAACATATGAAAGTGTATAGAAGCACTAAAAAGATGAATAGATAAACTAGTGTCAGCATTAAGACAAGCATGAAGCAAAAGACTTTACATTTACTTGAACATTATCATACTCGCATATGATAACTTAGAATTTTAACCAGAAAAAAATATGATAATTTATAAGTAAATACATTGACAAAGACTAATATACTTATTTATCAAAACTAAATTCTTGTAGCATCCATAAACAGTTGTGTCAATATTTTAATCAGAAGTGTTTGCATCAAAATACACTGCCAAATCATTTAGTAACACGGCTAAATATATGTGAACAAGCTACATATTCTTATGCAATCCTCAACACTCTATACAAGCTTGCTTGAATTTAATCATCTACGAATTCACATAATAAACAAAGAAACTACATACCATGACAGAATTACAAAGATGCATATTGTATTACATCTATTATTATGCAGATACAAACAGAAAAATCGAAACAAGTGACACACAAACAAGCCAAGCCACACAAAAGTAAACAAAAAAGAGTGAGAATACATTTATAAGTTCATAACATATACCGAATGAAACAGAGCATGAACTAACCTTGACATCAGTTGGCTGGAAGTAGATGAACAGGTAATAACCAATCAAAATCCCAATTGTGATTCCCACTCCAAACCCGAAAAACCCCATTATAGTACTCACTATGCCCATCTCTACTCTTCTTCCAGATCACTAGTATTCTCCACTACAATCCTCTCAAAAACTTAACAATTGTATATTCCAGAACAAAGGAATGAAAGAAACTAGAAACCAGAAAGAACCCTCAATTGTTTTCACAACTATGGAATATTTTTATAAACCCAAAAGATCAAAGAGAATCTAAATTTCCAAATATGCATAACCCATTTGCCATAAAAGATAATTACTACACGAGATCAGCTAAAGAGATCCCAGTTTCTTCTTCGTTTTGGGATGTAAGAGAAAGAAAAAGACAATTTTTTCTCACAGATAATTTAATTATCCATCGTTTTCGTTATCAGGGTAGACATAAAGGAGCATTTATACATGGCCAATCTTGCTTTGTTTTCAACGACCCATTCGATCCACTCATAACGGGTTTAGAGGGAAACTCAAGCGAGTGAATTCTGTGTCGGTAACGCCTCTTGTGGGGGCGGATTGGTCCCAATAGGCATAAAATCTTTATATTAATAGGCTAATCCCTTTCAACAAGTCTTGACAGAACGGAAAATTGGACCGGAATATTGAATATTTTCAAAAAAAAAATTGTGACTCTTAAAAATGGATAATATTTATCTTAATGAGAATTTTTATAAAATATAATATTTTAGGTATAATTTTAGATACATATCTAGAGAATAGGGTTATACAATCAGATAACCGCGTTTCAGATATATATATCCAAATTATACCTAAAATACTATAATTTGTAAAAATTCTAGTTAAATAAATATTATACATTTTTTAAAATCATAAACAAAAAATAAAATAAAATTGAAAATATACAATATTACGTATCCAATATTCATATCCAACGATGTAGAAGGACTCAATGCCTTTTGATATTTGTGACAGCAATAAAAATATATATTTAACTCTAATATAGGTGTATAAAAACTGATGTCAGAATAAATATATATATTTAACTATATTTTTATAATTATATTAGTGACACTTGATATATTTAACACCACAAATATTAGTTTTAGCGACGGTACTAGCAACATACTTAAGTAATTTATTGAACGGGTAAATATAATATTTGTATAGTTGGGATTATGATTTTCTCCATTATACTTATGGGGAGCACTATTTTTATGTATTTTTGATATTTTTATATGATTGTTTCTCACATGAAGATAGAATCCACTATATACTCATGTGAGTGAGGAGCATGTGAAAATATAAAAAATATATATAAAAATATCAATTCCCCTATACTTATTCTTCAGATTATGATATTCTCAATTACATCTATATTTCAATTTTTCCTAAAACACATTCAGAGATACAAAAATTATATTTAGAGAATAAAATTTATCACAAACAGTTAGAGACAAAATAAAATTCGTTACAAATAATTGTGTCGCTAAAACTAATATTTGTGCCACTAAATGTGTATTAAGAAAAATGGGAGAATAATGTAATGAAGGAGATCCTAATTTCTACCATCCAATTTTCCGTACAACCCATTTAGCGACACAAATAATATTTTTAGCTATACTTTCAACAACACAATTATTTATTGCGTCGCTATGAATTTTATTTTTGTCGCTAAATATATATTGTAAGTGTAATGAACGATAAGTGTGTATTAATATATTAAATTTATTTTAATAATATCAATGGAAAGGTCCCCCAAGGGGCCAACCCCCATTATCAAACTTTTAATCATAAAAAAAAGGTGGGAGCGGAGCCACTTTTGTTTGTTTCTCTTATCAATTTTTGTTGGAGCGGTGGCCTTTTTGTCGTCTGTTTCCGTTATGTCCCTTTTGGGTAGTCTGTTATTAGTACTTGGTAGGTATCATTTTCTTATTCTCTTATTTGGAATGTTGCACTTTTGTTCCTAATGATTTAGATACACTTTTTACTTGCTTAGTAACTAGTAAAATTTAGCAATAAAAAATGTTAGCTATCAAAATTAATAAATTACTTCATATTTTACTCGTTATCCAAATATTGTACTTAGATCCCTATTTTTATTATACATACATATCATATAGTTGGGGGGCCAGAGGCACCAGAAATGCATGCCTGAGAGATGGAGCATCATCATCACACATATATATAGCTTACTCCTTGAGTCCTTGTGGGTATGGATGTAATCACTGATCCAACATGCCACTCCAAATAGGAAATTGATATTTTCACATTATTTTTTGATATTTTTAAATAAAAAGTGTCGTTATAGAGGTATAATAACGGTAAAAATCGTAGCAACGATTTTCATGTGAAAATATCAGTTTCCCTCCTAATAATGTGGAAAAATTAGACCTCCACTAATGACATCTTTTATCACTAAATTAATCAAAGAGTTGCCATAGGATAAAATACTAAACAGCCGAAGAAGCATATGGCAGGCGCAGCTGCAACTTCAACTACAAAAACATGCCCAAGCCCCCAAAGAATTTTAGCTAAGACAGCAGAAAAGCAAGCATGGCCAGCCACATAACAAGAAAGTCCAAATACCCAACCTCCTCTAATAATTCAGAAAAGTAGCATTAATCTTCCACAACCACAACGTATATAGAGCATTAATTTTAACCAACCCCACTCTTCTGATTAATGGAATAATACTAGTTATGATGTTGAAATGGAAAATTTTAATACATGTGGGGATACACCATCCAAACAATTGCGATATATATGAATATATAATTTTCAATCGAATTACAATTGCGATATATGTGAATATATAAGATAAGTAGGATTGAAAAATAGCTGTACCCTAATTTATTCAATTTTATCGCATAAATTTTTACATTATTCGTAACCCAACTTCATCATATATTTGTAGACATGTATATCATTTTTCTTAAAAGAAATGACCGTATTCTTGTATAATTTTATTATAATTAGGCAGAACTAAATGATTTATCAATAGTTCTATTATCTCTATGCCCCCGGTCCAACTACAGAAGCCCAAGATAGCTTTCAAATTTCAAATTACAAAATCATCCAGCTAGTTTTCGGCCCATAACCACTTCAAGCTTATGTAGTAGTATAGTGGTTGATGTGGGCTTCCACAGATCAACATGAAGCAGGTTAACCATGGGAAATACCTCATCTTTCTTTTATTTATGAGAATTAATATTTTCGCATGTTTTTTTTTGTTAAATGTCAGAATATATTTTCACATGTAAAAATAATATTTTATAAAAAATAACTATCAACTTTTGTTCGTAAAAATATTTTTATTTTTCAAACCAAAAACCTTAATTAACTAACTAAAATATTAGGGAACTGATATTTTTATATATATTTTTGATATTTCTGCTTGATCCTCCCTCACAAATATTAATATATATTTTAGGTATATTAAAGAAACTAGTAAGATATTGCCCATATATAGAATTGGTGACAAAAATTAATGCAGTAATAAATATTTGGTCAGACCATTTTTTAAGGTGCCGACCTTTTGTTTTGATCCATATATAAATTGGCTGGTGTGAGGACTGGTGGCTACTACTCCTTTATGGATTCATGAACCACGGCTTAAATACTTTTTCTTTTTCTTTTTTTATATTTTTTGCTAATTAAATACTTTTCCTTTCCCCCTGCTTGGCCTTTTAAATTCCCTTTATCTTTTCTCTTTTGGTATGATGGAGTCCAACCAGTCAATAAATTGCATTAGGAAAAATCTAGTTCATATATTCACTTGCTACATCTCTACTCAAAAAAGAAGAATTAAAGGAACTGATATACCTCAATATTGTGATTGTTTGTTTACTAATTTATGGATTGATGTGATATACTTCGTTTCTGAGTTAGTATGTGGTGTGACTTCGTTTCTGTATAGGATTAGACTTGCTTTGGTGAACAAATCTTGACATTAATAATACCAAATGACAAAAATCACAATTTTAAATTACAGTATTCTTTGGTATCAGTATTGACCCGTAACTTGTACGGATTATCAATCTAATATAAAAAATTATATTAATATAATATAATATTAAATATAATTTTGGTTGTCTCATTAATCATTTTATATATATATATATGTATGTATGTACCAGCATTAATCATTTTATTAATAATTAATTTGCTACCAACACTATTGAAAAAGGTGGTTAATTACAGAAAGATGCTTTAGAACCCACGATCCTTGTTCCCTTTTGAGTGGGTGATCAAGATTTGGCAGATAGAAGGAGAAAGCTGCTTGCTCTATAACATTATATAATTTAATTATTCATATATATAATAGTATATTATTGTTTGAAACCTAAGTCTGAAAATGAACTCGTTTTTGAATAAAAAGATTTTGGGTTTAGGACAGAAGTATTTTATATTTTATGATTTTGGCTGTAAAATGGCATAAAGTCATGATTTAATTTATTACTTATATATTCTACGTAGATTCAGTATTAATATCATGAACATTATTGTATATTTCAAATAAATATTAAAAATATGTTTCAAAAATTATAAATGATCATTTTAGAAACATATATCTAATTTTAGAAAGAAGGAACTATGAAAATGAGTTCGTTTTCATTAATTTGGGGTTTTTTTTTTATAAAAAAAAATTAAATGCAAGAAATTACCACATTGACTGAAAATCTGAATTTCTTTTCTTGGTATCTTGTAATCATAAAAGAAGAAAACGAAAGATAATAATGAAGACAAAGTCCCTTGTTTGTGTAAATAGACTTCTACTGATATTACCAAACATATATTTCTGGACTCTGGTGAGTCTATTATATATATTGCATCCCCTCACACAAGAATTGACTAGCTAGTATATAAAAAAAAAAAACTCTTTTTAAATATCATTTTAGAGGGTGTTTTTATCTTTTTATATTTATATCGTTTAAAAATTTTAATTAAATATTAATTATTTAGTTTTTAATATTATCAAAAGTATTAAATATAATTTTAGTTGTCTCGTTATTTTCTATTCAATAAATAACACTATCTTTTTTTAATATAAAGACAATATAGGCCGTTAATATTATATTTACAGTTTACTAAAACGACATATATTTAGGAGGAACTAAGCAACCGACCAACCAATGGGAGCACAGGAGCAGTAATTACTCAAAATTATTTGTACCATTAATTACTTAATAAATGAAATCAATATCGGGTACAAGGCCAAAAAAACTAATTAATCACAAGTTTTTATATATACTACTACCTCCGTTCCTTAATACAAGTCGTTTTGGAGAAATATTTTTGTTCCTTAATATAATTCGTTTGAGAATTTCAAGTAAGCATTAATTGCTTAATTTCTAATATTACCCCAAGTATTAAATGTAACTTTGGTTCTCTCACTATTTTCTGTCCAATAAATAACAATCTCTTCTTCCAATACAAGGGTAATATAGACAATTGATATTATAGTCAATGATATACAATCATTTCCTTAATAATTATGCACAACTCTAAAACCATCTATATTAAGGAACGGAGGGAGTACTTGATAGCCAAGACGGAGACGTGATAAACTTTGTTCAAATTATAGATAGGGAGGGAGGGTAATACTATTACTTTTTTTAGAAAGTTTAAGCCATTTTCCCATAAAAAATTTATTATTTCTAATAAGAAAATTTATTGTTGTCAACTCCAACTTATAAATTAATACTATATGCGCAAGATGATAATAATAATAAAAAAAAAAACAATTAAACAATTGTGTGTCTAGAATGGTGATGATCAAGAATGTCAATTTCTTTGACGTAATTTTTAAAGTTTGAAATGTGACTGAAATTAAAATAAATTATTAAAAATATATTTCGAATATTTCTCAATTTTGCAAATGAAATTGTATTTGTGTAGTAAAGAGAGTATTAATAATATTTGAAGGTATACATGAATAAAATTATTTTCTTAACAATCATAACTTTCCAAATATGAATAATTTTGTCGCATTAAATTTGTAAAAATTAACTAATTTGGGGGGACAATTTTGAGAGCAGATCATTTGTTTCTATTTTTTTTGTCCCTCCACTTAAATATTGACACCTAACCTCTTACTTAATTCTAAAATTAAATGTTAGACAGCACAACATTTCAACGTTTTATGGACAAAAGTTAAAACAAAAAAAATATGGACATATGATCTGTTGTCGACAATTTTATCATTAACCCTTTATATATAAAAAAAACTACTCTTAATTGTAGGGCCTAACCCAATTGCTTCCGCATGAGGTCACCGGGACTAAAAAAATCAAGTGCCCCCCACATGCATTGCCAAAAATCGTTTATGGCTCACATTCCTCCTCACCTTTTAGACAAGACCAACCTTCGAGGAACCAAACCCAGTGTCAAATATCAACGGTCACAATCACCTCAACGCCTAATTTAATATAACTAAATCCAACGGTCACCTTCGCATCGGCGGTTGCCGCCCAACAGTATCTTTTCCCCTACCCGATCTTTACACTCTCCAGCGGTCCAGCCCTCCAAAGTCGACCGAGCGGTCGGCAATTCAGGATGAAATTAATATTCAACACCAATTTTTAATCCAAAAAATCAAACACAATAATACTCTCTCCGTCCCTGGTTAATTTTTTATGCATATTAAAAAGAGAAATGAAATGACAAAATTACCCATAATATTATAATAATATGTCATTAATCATTTCCAATGTAGGGTGAGAGAGTGACTTTCTAGCTTTTCAATTCAAAATATTTTTAACACATAACTAATTATACTTATTGAATATGGAGTGAGAATTAGAATAATAAAATATGAGATATTTAATGCTAAGGGTATAATAGAAAAAATTGTGTAAAAGTTTGGTTATTAAAGGAAAGTGGACATTTAACATAGAAGTACCCAAAATTGTAATAAAAACTATTAGCACCCCATCATCAAATATGCTCCTATTGCAGTTTAAGAAAGAAACCGAGTAAGTAACTCAGTTACCTGGCAGCAATCGCAGGGAGTAGCAAGAGATGACCACGGAGGGAGGGAGAAGACGACGGAGGGAGAAAGAGAAGCTCCAGTGCTGCAATAAATCGGCAGACCTAAAATGAAGAAATCGAAGGAGGGATAACTAAAATGAGAGGTATAAGGATTAAATGAAGAAGCACTGAAGTCTGAAACCCTTGTATTTTTCTGAGGTTACTGAGGTTGAATAACAAAATGTATTTTTCTCGGAATAAAAGTCCTCTCTTGATATTGTTGTTATTAATTTTCGAACCCAATTTTTTCCCAAATTGCATTTCTCACCCTTCATGCACACAGTACAATTCTCTATTAATATGAGTTTATTTGTTTTTTAGCGTATATAGCAATAACGATACAAAATGTAAAATATTAAAAATAGTGTTGTACGTTTAAATCTAAAATTCTGTATTTTTGAGTTAATAAGGGGTACTAAATAAATAAGTTTTCATGTCTTAACGCTCAAACATTCAATTGAAAAATAGGTTAGTGAAAAATCTTCTCAAACTGTCACGTATGTCAACAAATATTCTTCTCACTCTTCAAATCTAAAATTAAAAGTTAAAATATTTATTACGTTTGACGAGTTTGATGTATAAATTGAAGAGACTGATAAGGCACAAAATATAAAAATAACAAATAATACTCTTTAAATTGTCACGTAAATCAACAAACATCAATTTAAAAAATTTATTTTGCTACTACACCCGGAAATGCTCAAACCAATTATACGTACTTTATATTCTATTTATTTTTCCTATACATTTATATATAATACAAAGTAGCCGTTGAACTCTTCACCTCTTTATAAGGAGATACAGACTTGTGGGACTAATACTCTCTCATAACTTCCTCATTTCCATTTCTACTTTCTAGTTTTTAGAGAGAGAAACTTATTAACTTAGGTTCAGATTAATATTTTACTTTCTACAAAGGTTATGATCCATATTCTAGCTATTTAGAAATAGATGTTCATGATTTAACTTATAACTTGATTCTTTTTTTTTTCAAAAAATAAATAAATTATCGTACGTACATAATCTGTGTAAATTGTAGTTGTACTTGTTTACCTGTTATTTGAAGATCTGTAAGGATTTTCCAGAAAAAAAATTACAAGCTCGATCCGATTTTATCGAACTGAGATCGTAGCCTCTTTTAATTTGCTTCTTCGTCTTCAAAATATCTGCTTCATTAATCGATTAGCTATGGAGGCAGTTTTTCGACACTCATCTGCAGATTTCAAAAACCAAAGAAATATCCATCCTCGGTTCATGTCACAGCCTACAGAGAATTTTGTTCCATCTTCTTCAAGCTTTCATGGCGGTGGTGGTTTACTGTATACGCCTCCATTTTCATTCTCACCTTCACTTCTGAATCCACGCCATCATCATTATCATCAACAGCAGCCGCCTCTTCTTCCTCTTCCGATCCCCAATTCTTACCAAAATACCAGAAGAATCAACAACAGAAGCAGGCACCAATCTCTCTCCGTCAAAAAATCGAACCCTTCGACCGCAAGTCCCAAAAGAGAGAAATCGAAGCATGAATCTGTGAAAGTTTCTTCGGATTCTGTGATTATGTCGTCTATTAATAGTAGGTTAGGACCCGACCCGAAGGATGTTCCCAGGGTTTTGTTTTCAGGTAATTCTAACACTGTTAGTAATGATGATCAGGTGGCCAAATTTTCAGGTTCGGTTGTGCCTAGTACTGTTCGCTCTCCTCCGCCGAGTAGCTTGCCTTTGCCAACTTTTTCACTTAGGCCGAAGCTCAGCTGCAACGCGGAGGCTGCTGCCGGGGTTGATGCCGGAGCAACGGATAATCTCCGGCGAATGCTACGTCTCCGTTAAATAGTAGTAATATTTTGCGAGTGCGTGCTGTTGTATTGAATAAAAGGAAAGCTGAGCTCTGCTAATGCTTTGTTGATGTTGAAATTTTGTGATCACTACCTGTATTTTATAATGGGGTGCACAAAATATACATGTATTTCTTAATTTTGAATTAGTTTCGTATCCTTACGTAATCTATATTTCTTAAGTTTTAGTTTCCTATGACAACTTTTTTTTTATATAATAAAACTTGTAAAACCCTCTGTATTCCTTCCTATTATGAGATTTCTTGATGTAATCCTTGTTTGTTTTAATAAAAGTTGTACTAGCCAGCCTCTAATTATTTGTAAATGAACACTTGCTGTTTTCTTTTAGATGATGTTTAAACTTGGAAAATGAGATGGAAAGTGTAGAAAAAAATAAGAAGGATCTAAAAATATTATTCATCCTCTTCCATATTAACATGTTTTCTGTTTGTTTTGTGATAATAAATTAACATGCAACTGAGCCTTTTTCTAAAAGAAGAAACTTTGAAAGAGAGATGGAATTAGAGAAATATCATCCCATTCATCATGAATTTATTATCTATGCGGACGACAAAATATAAACAACAAAATACAACCAACCAATCGCCTGAGGGCAATAATATAAAACAAAAACATAAGTAATAAAAAACAGGCAAAAGAAAAACATACAATTTGAAGCAAGAAGGTGTACATCTGGTTCTGAAATGGCACTGCACAACAACTACTAGCATTGATCGAGGATTCATGAATTCTCAGTTCGTGTATGACCACATTCTGAGCATGTGTAGAAGATAGTCTGTCCTTCATCAGCAGATCTCATCTGTTGAAACAAAGAAGCAGACAAGCTCAAAAATATATCCATGTATATATGAATCCCGAAACTAAGAAAGAAAGAACCAAGGGGCATTGGTCTGCAAAGCTATCACAAAGTTGACAGGATATGAGAAATCAGCAGGCGATTTGTCTAGAACGGGCGTTAAAGATTGGACCACAAGCCATGGAAAAACTTTTTGTTAGTCTTTCCTGTTTAAGATAGATACTGCAACCCAGCTTAGATGGTTTTTAATATTATAAAAGAAAGGAACAAGGAGAATTTACTTGTCTAGCTTCATACTGGAGCCCCACCTTGGGGCAATTTTTACACCTTGCGTTGTAATCCTGTTGATCAAATTCACAAGTGAGGCAGGTAAAAAAAGAGGTGTAAAACCATTCATGGATTTCAACAATGTATATTGTACTTACAATTGCTTTTTTTTCCTTCTCTTCTTCAGTATCATCAAGCAAAGATATGCCCAACTCCCTCCTAATATCCTGCACAGTAGTATGAGTTCAGACAACAAGTGATAGTACTGATGCTTCGTGGGAGAGAAATAGTCCTGATACAAAAAGATGGATTCGGTAGCTAATTGATTAGAGTGCAGAAGTCAACATGTACACAGGGCAATTGCACATACTGTGTCTCCAGTAGATTAAGAGTATTTTTGGAATCGATAAAAAAAATGTGATTTGTGATTCTAATTACTGCTTCTGCTTATAATTAGTTTTAAAAAAGTAGTTTGTGTTTGGTAAAGAAAAAGTACTTGAACTAGTAAAAAGTAAAAAGTGTTCATTATTAAAATAATTGATTATCACTTATTTCAAGTGTAAATTACAAAAAAGGAAGGTTTGAGGAATTAAAGATAGATAATGAGTGAAATTATTAAAATAAATAGGGATAGATTAGTAATATACTTGGTCAAACCTGATTAATAGATTTGACCAATAATTAGAAGCTACAAATTGGAACTTCTGATTATTTCCATAAAAAGTGATTATAAGCAGTATTAAAATCAGGTTACCAAACACTTTTTGTTTCCTAAAGAAGATTATAAGCTATTTGGCTATCCCAAATACCCTCTAAGCGTACATAATTCATCTTCATCTACAGGTAACTTAGTTTAGGTTCATGACCAAAAAATTAAAAAGTTTGGTTTCTACTTCATGTAAACAAGCTCTAGTTTATAAGTTTAAGATGGATGTCACTCACAAGACATAAGTCTTACATCTGAAGGAGGAATCAACTAAACAACAGCATAGGCACACTGTTTACCAAAACAAAGATCTACTACCTTGTTTTATATATCAAAGCATTTAAGGCAAACAATGATGACAATGATAGTAATAATAATTTTTTGAAATAAATTATTCAAATATATCATCAAAAGAAAAAATGGCATTAACCCCGATAAGTTATGGCATGCATTCCTTGAAGAGTTATAAGTTCAACAATATCGCAACATCGTATGGATATGTGTTCTGGGAGTGGCTATGTGACGTAATAACAGACTGTCATACATGAGTAGCCAGGAGTGACAGCTTTATCATTAGTATTACAATTCTCATCATTATAATTATTTGTTATAAGCAGTTAAGCACCATCATATATCCATCCCAACTTGTCTACTTCCATTCCCTATTTTGACAAATTTTCGTCCATAGTGGTAAACTTATTGGTTTTCTAAAAAGTCACTATAGCCCCAAAACTGCTAACAAATCTAAAACAAGATAAACTCTATAGTTGATTAGTTGCTTAATTTAATCGATTAAGGTTAGGTTCTATAGTTTTAAGCCAAGTTTAGTAATAGTATTTTCTTCTACTATTCTCTTTTCAAGGAGAATCAAGAGTCCGCAGTATGTAAGATTACCTTTATCATAAAATCATTGAATTATAAAAAATGTACTTTTTCCTAAAAATAAGGTTTAAGTTGCTTACTTTGTCCTTTTAAATTTGTAGAAATCTTCTTCTACCCACCAAAAAAAACATCGCCATAAAATTACAAATATATTACAGTATTCACACAGGAATATATACAGTGTGCACATTGTCAACTGTCAAGCACAAGCCAGTAATTCGAAGAAGAAAAATTGTTTTGACATTCAATAACATACCTCAGCATGGACAGTATAACCTATTTCTTTTCCAGCAATCTCTGTAAAGAGCACGATAATTAGGCAATAACAAAGTTTTTGGGACTATAATAAACATAAACTGACTCACAGAAGCCAACAACTATGACATTCGGATATCACATAGGACAGTGAAACTTGAAATAGATATATAAGATCCCAAAAATCTAATAATTACTTGCACGTTGCAAGTAATAAATAGTTACAACCACATAACACATGGAATTATGATTTACTTATTTTGTCAGGCGGACTGCCCAAATAAACTGAATTGAAGTCACCCAGCTGGGAGGAATACAAATTCAAATCATAACTTAGTCCTTCACTCTTGTCTACATACTGAGAATCTAATATCATTCATTTCCCACTTACTGAATAAGAATTATCATGTATGTGGACATTGAAACAGTCATATTGCTTCACCATGATTAATAGTATAACACTATTAGAAATTTTTTGAATGGTTTTTGATTTCTACATAATCCATATCAACCCCATTCACCATTAACAGCATATACGTCATCGTCAGACAAGGCACGGTCTAAAATCCTAAGCAAGTAGTACAACAAGCAAAACTCATGGATAGCATCTCCTTGCATGAAGAAGGATTAACAAAACTAGGGACAATTGATCTAGATAAATATATTTTTTCACTATAAAACCATGCTTTGAGATTCTTAAAACAACAATGAAGAAATCTTCCATATGGATAACAATTATCAAATCCCCCAATTTATTTGAGGGAAATGTACATACATTTTCTCAATGAAAGCTTAAGACCTCAAAGTTGCTTAGTTTACAAATTTCGATATATCCTATTTTCTCCATAGGGATCATTAGAAAAAGTTTACTAACATAAAACCCAGCACACGATCAATACAATTACAATCCTGATAATTATTTGCTGCTTTACTTTTCAAATTATAAATATGTTTGTCTTCCATAATTTGTTGTCTATTAGCTTTAAGCTAATCAAGGTGAATTGTAAAACTTCTATAAGGCAGGAGTAGGGAATTAGGGATCAATTATGAAAAGTTCGTCGACGCAACTCCTTTATTCAGGTGTAGGCTAGCAACCTATATCTGAGAACTTCATTGTATTAAACAAGTCTATTGTTAAAATGACCAGCCTATCTATATATTCACTTGCTCTTTGAACCAACATACAATCAAGAGACAAACAATTAAGCATGAAAACTAAAGTAAAAAAATTAAAACAAAAAAAGAAAGTAGAGCTAGTTTCTTTTCAGTAAGAAGTAATTCATATTTATCATCGTACCCAATATTCCTAGGGTTAGTTTACACAAATGAATTAAATATTTCACCTTTCAACCATAATTAATAAATTAAGAAACAAAATCATTGAATTAAGGTACTAATTCTACTGCAGGCCCCTTAAATTCTATAATTTGTAAGAACAAGTGAATAAATAGTAGAGATTACCTTTAAAGCTTTTTTTGGAATAGCACAAGGGGCATTGAGCGTACTTTGTGTTATTGAAAGATAACATCGTTCCACACATATCACAGAACAAGAAATCGCGTTGACGGCAATACGCCATTAGATTCCCCCACCTCGCGATGAACTGCTCTGCTGCTCTACACGAGAAGAGGGAAAAAGGGTTTAAGGTCAGGGTTTTTGATTTTGGACCAATTGAAACTTGAAAACCAAATTTGTATGGGCCTAGTCTGGTTTTGACAGTTTTATTTTTAGAGCCGGCCCATAGAAAGTTCGTAAATATGCGGAAAACTCCAATTATTTGATTAAAAATTATGTGTTGTCAAAATATAAATAAGTGAAATTTAATTATATTCGAATTCAATTTTTATGTCCGTATAAAAAAGAAAATCTCTTATTTGACTCAGCTTTGTAAGACAAAAGTGTAACTAATTAAGTTTAAATGATTTTTTCTCTTTTTATTTATATCCTTAAAATACTTTTAAATAAATGAATCTAAATAATTTAAAAATGCATCTCAACACGAGTCATCTTTGTAAAAATAGAATAATAAACGGAACAATGCTCTAAAATTGTCCTTATTTGTGGAAAATGGTTTAACTCAACAATCATTTCATACAAATATAATGTTTTAAACTAAGTTACGAGGTCAAGCATAAAATTTAATAAACATGGGACACTGATATGACTTTTGAGCTCAAATAATGGTAAATTAAAATTTAAAATTAGTATAATTTATAAAAAAAAAAATAGAATAAAATAAATTTTGTAATTATTAGTTTTATACCGTACAATTATAATAATTATATTGAGTAAAATTAAATAAATTCACACTAATTTTGTCTCTTTTTATTAATTCTTTCCAAATTCCAAAATGAACATGAAAGAAACAAACAAACAAAAAATCCACTTATGATTCCTATCTATTCTTGCATTCCACTATATACCCAAAACAGCGTTAAGGACAAAGACCTTATTAGTGGTCCACTTCTATATATGTCATGGCTTTGTCTTGTAGGGATCACTATAGTATGAAGTTAATTTTTGGATAAGTTGGTAAATTGGCCAATAAAATCTTTGTCACACATATAAACTTTCGCATGTCAAGATCTTTTATTTGGTCAATTGATTAACTTACCCAAAAATGAACTTCATGCTAACCGCTCCCGTCTTGTAGAGGCAGAGCTAGCTAGCTTTAGGACCCAACAGAATAGAATTAATCACAATATATATCTGATAATTAAGAATTAATCAAGCTGTATTGATACCAAAGGGAATTAAATGACAATGGAATTGAAGAAGAAGATGATGATAATGATTTTGTGAAAGTAGGTGAAGGAGTTGGTCACCCATAACCATATATATATATATATATAAGGAGCGAACTAAGAATGAATCGACTATAACGATGATTTTTTTAAATCAACATAGAAAGTTGGGTTTTTATGCTTATGGCGATGAGAAAAAATAAATGATATAAATTTAGATTCGTTTAATTTCTTCAAAATGGATTATATATATATATATATATATATATATATATATATATATATATATATATATATATATATATATATATATACAAATGAAGCTACATATATAGATGTCTATGGGGTCAATCGTCGCCATCGAAAAAAAAAAAATTGTTTTATAATGTAAGGTAAATTTTAAAATTTTTAAGTATTATATATAAATTATTCCACTAAAATTTTATAAATTTTATATTATCTTGGTCAAATTGAAAATTTATAACTTTGTCAATCAAATTTTAATCACATATATACTCATATCCTCTTAATATATGTATCTCTATAATATTTTAAACTAAATAATAATCTAATTTATATTATTTTTAAAAATAAATAATGAATTACTTACTTATGAAGCAGGTTGTGATTAAAAAAATCTAGTATGAGTCTAATATAAATGTATATATATATACCATATATTATTACTCATTATATTTTCATTGTAATATATATATATATATACTTTCGAAAGTATAAAGATTAAAAAAAATTATTTATGACGCCTCCCTAACCCCCACATAAATTATTTATAACTCAGTAATAATTTTGACGTTACTGACAAAAATTCATAGCTTCCCCACTATATATATATATATGAGCTGCACTTCACAGTTCACATGCATGCTGTCTTTCTTGGAACCTTTCTCTCACTATCCTGCTGCTTAATTAATGTACAATTGTTTACAAAACAATATATTGGAATTAGTTAAAACTGAGGTCATGTAAGTTTGATACTCAGTAGTTGTGTGAGTAATTAATTTCTTTTTATTGTGAGACTTTTTTATTATTATTATTGTTATAATGGGAGTGTTTTCAATCACAAAAAGTATAATTTATTGAGACTCTAATTAATTTATAGTCAAATTTAAATAATTTAATTTCAACGATTCACATATCGAAAAAAAATTCACAAACGAAATATAATCTCTCAACTAGAGAAAGTTTTCAGGAGATGATATATATGTATATGTATATATATATATATATATATATATATATAGAATAAACATATAAATTGTTTTATCTTAAGAATATCAACATACTTTTTGTCAAAAATTATCATCAATCAATGGTCAATTATATCGAAATAAAAAGGTGTATGCTAAATAAATGAAACAAACATGCATGCAATGGTGGCTAGTGCCAAAAAACAAATGGTATATTGAAGACTTGGGCACGTCTCTCTCAGATTTTGTGGTAGCTTCAAAATATGAAATACTAATATTACTACTAATGCTACGTATGTATTTTAGTGATGAATGCCACGTTCTTAGGGGCTACTAGTTTGGACTTTTGAAGAATTATCACCAATACAATTAATATACACACACATATACTAATAATATTAGGAGGAGGGGACCTAATTGTCATATCATACTTAATGATCAGCCCTACTAATTAACCTAACCCTTGATAGCTGCTGCTCAGACTTTCACGAACATAAATACAAATATTTTCCAAGGAATTTTTTCCGAATTCAAAATGATGCAATAAACAATTGCACCATTAAAATTTAAAATCTAGAAATAATTAAAACTCATTTTATAGATGAAAAAACATGTAGGGATGAAAATGGAGCGAGCCGAGTTTGGTATAAACTTCCGACTCGAACACTCTCGAATTTTTAAAAATTAAGTAGGTATGATATATATATATATATATATATATATACACACGCGGAGAGAATCAAGAAGTTATGAGTATATGTTCGTATATTAGCTTTTATAACGGTTTGACATTTAGTGCATTTGGTTACGATGTTTAAAGATAGTATTTAAATTATAAATATTATATTTATGAATTAAATAAATTACAATAAAAATAATTTTTAAATGTTCTTAGAATACTCATCATCGCCGAGTATTTTATACTTTCTCTTATAATATAAAAAACAACACAACATAAAAGTAAAACATAAAAATGAAAAACAACACAACACAAGAGTATAAAATAAAACAACATAAAAATGAAAAACGACAAAACATAAAAATAAATCAATTTGTAATTTACCTTGTGAAAAGACCAACACAACATAAAAATAAATCAGATTTTCATTGTGAGAAATGAAGATGAAGAAGAAAATTAGTGATAAAAGCAAGAAACTAAAAAAAAGAGGAGAGAGAGAGAGAGAATTGATTTCCGGCCAAAAGATAGGGGGTAAATTTGATAAGAATAGCTGGCAAAAGGTTGTCTTTGCTGGGTCTTTCTTAGCATTCGCTCCCCCGTGCCGTAGCTAGGTGGGTCTCTTTATCTCTCCTTGCGATTAGCTTAACTTCTCTACTGACTGCTCCAAAAAAAATTCAAGTGTTTTTGGGTTTTCCAGAAAAAGGGATTTCGTTTTTTTCTCTTCTTGATTTGAAGTACAACGAACCAAGAAGAAGAATCATCCTAGTTGAAGAACAAGAAAGAAGAGTCGATTCCCAAAAGGGGTTCCTCTTAATTGAGGAAGAAAGATCTAGAAAATGAGCGCTTCCAGGTTCATAAAGTGCGTGACTGTTGGTGATGGTGCTGTTGGTAAAACCTGTATGCTCATTTCCTACACCAGCAACACTTTCCCTACGGTCAGTCAGTTCCCCTTCAAAGTTTCAATCTTTTTCTCGACTTTTCTTAATTTGCTTTTAAAACTATTGACTTTGATATATATGTGCGACAAAAAGATTTAGAATATTTAGAATATGAACTAAAGGGGAAGAAAAAGTGTTCTGCCGAGATTTGCTCTTATGTGTTGTAAACGATTCTTGGAAAGAAACATGTTATGTGATATTCTACTGATTTTATCTGGCAACTGAGTGCCAGTGATTAAGGGGATTTACAATGGTTAAATAATGTTGACATTTTCTTGGTTATGAAGTTCAACTTGACTTTTTGCTTTGCTAGTAAGAGCAATTTGTGGTCTGAACCCCAATCTTTTGTGATATTCTTTGTATTGGGTTCCTTGATAAACTTCAGAGAAGTTATATGTATGTGTAAAATGTAAATAGTAAGACCGTAGAGGGATAGTTTTTCTGGTGAATCTTGGCAAATTAAGCCAAGAATTTATGAATTCTGTCATTTTAGGTAAAAAGTAAAATTTCTAGATTTGAGGATAAAACATGTGCTAAAGATACCTCAGATGCTATAAATGCTTTTGAATTTCATGATATGGCTTTCATATTTTGTTATATTTTTCTGTAGCCAGACTATTTGGTTTTATGTTAAAGCTCTTTTGAATTAGTAAAGTTTGGTCATTTTATTTACAATTTTTATATGGAAGAGTTATTTCATTTTAAGATACTGGATTGTTTTGTGTGACTACCACGATGTGGAAAAGGAGGAATACATTGCCGTTATAGTTGTATTTGAAATAACAGTTAGTTTCTTTTCGAGTGTTGACTTCTTCCTCAGGATTACGTGCCGACTGTCTTTGACAATTTCAGTGCAAATGTGGTTGTAGATGGGAGCACCATCAACCTAGGGTTATGGGATACTGCTGGTAACTCTACAAAGACCTGTTTTTCAGTCAAAATTCGTGTTCTATGACTCTTTTGTTTTGAGTTAATTTTCTTGATATTGTAATAGGTCAAGAGGATTACAATAGATTGAGACCTTTAAGCTATCGTGGAGCAGATGTATTTCTTCTTGCATTTTCTCTCATTAGCAAGGCTAGCTATGAAAATGTTGCGAAGAAGGTCAGGGCCTCTGAAGCAATCCTAATATTGGGCCGATATGAAAATGCAGTTTACTGACTCCTTGTTTCTCTTTTTATTATAATTTCAGTGGATACCTGAACTTAGGCATTATGCACCTGGAGTTCCAATAATTCTTGTTGGAACAAAGCTTGGTAAGATCTCTCATCCTAGGTGTATCATATTGTTGTGCTACACTTCCCGTTTACTGTTACTAGCTTTATGTATGAGGGGATGACGATTGGACATAGTAAGATCTAGGTGTGCTACAGGGAATGGCAACTGCTAGACTAGTCTTGTTTCATATAAACCCAGTATGGATTTATAAGGTCGTTTTATGAGGTCTTAGATCAATCAACTGAGATGAAGGAGTTTACATAAACTACTTAGCACCAGGTTAAAATGAACCTAATAGGATATGTAATGTTCCTGTGAGATTTATGGTTATTTTTTGAGGTCTCTATCCCCCCCCCCATTTTGCTTGCTGGTAAGTTAAAACCTTGATCTGTCTACTTTTAGAGGCTGCCCTAATATTTTATCATCTTTTTCACCTGCAGATCTGAGGGATGACGAGCAGTTCTTCGTAGACCACCCTGGTGCAGTACCCATTACTTCAGCTCAGGTAAAAGACTTCCACAGACCATATCTTATACTACTTGTATTCTTCTGGGCTAAGTCAAATGTAATCTTTATATTTTTGAACTTCATGAAGGGAGAGGAGCTGAGGAAACTGATTGGAGCTCCTGCCTACATTGAGTGTAGTTCAAAGACACAGCAGGTAACATCCTTTATCAACTTAATTCATCTTTCTATGAAGGGCCGTTGCCAATCCTTGTGTTTTGATAGCATACGTGTTGACTCCTTGTGCTGCAGAACGTGAAGGCAGTTTTTGATGCGGCCATCAAGGTCGTGCTGCAACCACCCAAGCAAAAGAAAAAGAAGAAAAAGGGCCAAAAGGCTTGTTCCATATTGTGATCAAGAAAATATTAGGGTTATCTAAGCGAAAATGACATGACACCCTTCTTCAGTTCATTCTTTACATTACTTTTCAAGTATATTTTTTCGCTTTCAATGCGGCAACACAAGCCATGATGTATAGTCTCCACCGATTTGCTAGAGATTAAATTTGATGCATCCGGTGGTATGTATTGGTAATCGGCTATCTGCGTAATTGCTGACTAGCATTCCTTGACAACCCATGTAGTTCTGTGTTTTAGTCGTCTTTTATAACGAGATTGTGATGTTCCTAAAAAATTGCAGTTGGTTTCATGCACCTGAATGAATGTAATATAGGTAAACTTTAGCTATAGATGCTTTTCATGTGAAACTAGTTGAGATTGCTTTCCCATATAAAATTTCTACAAAGCAAGCCTGCCTTTTTCCTTGCAATACATGTTTTGCTAGTATTCTGCCCTCTTTCGGATGAAAATGGTTAAGTCCAGCATTAACACGAGCATAGGAATAATTGAGTAACTAACCAAAAGAGGAACTTTCTCAACTTCCAAATTAATGTGTTATCAGATCAAGTTTACATACTATCAGCTTGATACTCCATCAATGTCAAAATTAGAGAAATATTTTGACCTTTGTAGTCGTATTGTTTCGTTCTTTACAATTATTATATAATATGTTTACATCAATTTAACACCACATTTGATCCTCAACCCAATACTGCATTCTGAATTTGATTGATCATGGGTAAAATTAATTTTGGCATGTGTACAAGTTCTCAAGAGTCCCAACTTTCAACTGAACTTTTAAAAGATTGAACAAAAAAATCATCTTATGTTCTTTATGATCAAGACATTCGGAATTAAGCAGACATGAATTTTACAGTTCAATGCAATTTTTACGTTAAATATTTACCAATCTTTATGGAATCTTCTTTTTCTATGTCAATACCACAATATTCCAAAGCAATAAATAAAAAACATAAAGCAAAGCTCAAGGACTTTGAATACACTCAAAATTTATTCATAAATCATTCACAAAACATTGGGGCCATATGAACCCATGGAAAATTACAAAAATATAACCACGCTGACAAGTCCTCACTACTCTGTAAAGGCAAAACCAAAATCGGTTATACATGGACATTCTACTCGAAGAAACCCGCAGGCAACTATCACTGGAAGTGAAATCAACCCACATGAAAATCAGAAAGGGACAGCATAGGGTAGTGCATATATCTCAGCCACGGCCAAATATTGCGCGTTAGGCCCCACTGCAGAGCTGCCACAACAAGAAACATCACCGCTGGCTTTGAATCTTCTCTCCTCAACTCCGTCTGAATGCTTCTTTCCAAATAGCCATTCATCATCATCAACAATATTGAATAGCTCACTCGGCAGAGCCAGAGGAACCAGATTGTGAATTAAAGTTTTAGTATATAAGTCTATTTTCCGCATTTTATTCTCACGGGGTGTGATGCCAGAGCTAAAGCCAGATGTGATGTGATTGTCATCTAGGGCAAGGCTTTCATTCCTCCCAGAGGTTGAACAGCTCAATTCTTTGCCACGACCAAAAGAGAGCCCCTGATCAACATTAGTAGTCCCTACCGAAGAACAGATACCATCTTGACTGGTTCTCCTACCTACTTCATGTCTGCACTGACCAAGGAGATCTTTACTTCCTGAAGTAGAACAAATTTGTTCTTTGCTGGCTGAGACATCAGATTCTTTGTGCTGCACTTTCATTCCAGAAGGTGAAGAAAGCTGTTCTTTACTGGCAGAGATAGCAGGTTCTTTGTGCTTTTGCAAGGGCATCCGAATCCTAATAATATTCCCTGCTTGATACAATCAGGGGATAATTTAGCAAATAATTATTTGCATCATATAGAAAAAGGTAATTTCCCAACTGATAAAACAATCAGAAACTCACCATGCCCACAACTGTCATTGACATCCATGGGTGAGGCCTGCTTTCTTCTCTTGTTGCTATTCTGGGTGCTGTCAGAAGAATTACTGGGATTTTGAAAACTGAGGGGCTGCCCATGTTCTTCAGTAATACCACTTCTTTCTAATTGGTCAGCATCCTCTTGTTTCCTCTTGTTAGTGTCCCCTCCTTTCAATTCTGTCCAACTTTTCTCCCCTTTATGAGCATACTCTTCACGAGCAATTCCATTCGGGGTCAAGATTGATGTTTCTTTGTTTTCTTTTGTTTCTCTCCTCTTCTCTTTCTTCTCCCTCTTCTTCTCTTTCCTCCTTTCTGTGATGGCCTTCTCCGAGTCTTTCTGGAGCTTTAGAGCACCAGAAGAGCAATTTAGAATTGAAGACTAGGGAATAACCAAAGACACAACATGACCAAACAACTGAAGGGGAGACATTCAGCTTTATAGCAAGTGTTTTTGTGACGGAGGAAAGAGAAGGGATCTAAATAGAATCCAAATATGCTGTCTCACCCCATGTATTGCTTGCGATTAACAGGTGAATAAATAACAGGTGGCAACATTACACGGGGTGGGACAGTATATTCAGAAGTCCTCTAGATATACATGTATGATACACGAGTCTTTATATCATGGACAGATACAAGACAAACACCAACAATGCACAATGAGCCCATCTGGATAACAAAGAGGACTCTACTTTTGTGCACGTCATATATTCAGTTCTTAGCATAAATAGACTTTTTGAATACGCAAATTGGCCAAATAAATTTAATAAGGCATGAGAAACTGAATCCTAGCTCCAAAAATATAACTACCGTGAAAAAACAAGATGCTGTAATTTATAAAAGAGCTTAAAAGGAAAACAAGAAGCAGCATCTCAAAGAAGGGTAAAAAAGAGCCAACGGAAGCCTAGTTTTAGGCCAGAAGCCGATGCAAAGGCCAATGAATTAATATGATTGGGAAAAGGTGAGCTTTTTGCTAATGTCCCAATGTCAAGTAAACTACGCCTAACGAATTTGAGGTTGGAAGACTTTTATTCAAGGAACTGACGATTAACTTCAAACTTTAAGACCAACTGTTAATTTGAGATCACCGAAAAAAGAAAAGAAAAAGAATCATAAAATACAACCATATCTTGTATTACTAAATCCTAACTATGTAATGATTAGAAAATCCAAAACATCAACCTAATTCAGATTCACATCCACAAGATTTACAAAATTATAAAATTTCGGGTTTGTTTTAACGGTTACATGGAATCAGCCGTGCAAAAAGAGACCTTCAATTCAGACATAGAAGGCCTGTATAAACAACAAACCTTAATCGATTGGATCAAGGCCTCGTTGATTGCTGTCTTTCCATAAAACCCAGGGGGAGGAAACGGGAAACACCGGGACATTCTCACTTACGTTAATAAATTCAAGATAAATAAAAGTGTTTTGTTTCAAGAAAACTCGGAGCCTATGATTAGGGTTTCTGCTAGAGAGAAAAAGTATAGCGAGACTTCGATTCCTAATCTATGAGCCTCTTATTAGGGGAAGAGTGGGGTATAATAATATTATATATAGCGTACGGGCCGGGCCGGGTCAAAACAGTCCGGATTTAGATGGGTCTAATAATGTAATCTCAAAGTTCGGATTTTTAGTGGGTGGGCCGGGTCGGCCCCCGTGGGCCCAAGGCACTTTATGCCTGTTTTTTGGGCTTAGCCCAAATGGGCAGGACTAAACAGGTCCGAATTTTTGTGGGCTTAAAAAATGCGGTCCAAAGTTCGGGTTTTAATGGTACTGTCAGGGCTTTAGGCTTTTTGTCAGTCTACTTCAGGCCTATAATTGTAAAATGAGAAAACAATTCAAGTTGGAATTCATATTCGCTCGATAAAAAATTTAATTTGAGCTCGACTCGAAATATAAATGAGTTAAATATGAGTAAATTTTAAAATTCGATAATTTATCTGAATCTCCTCAAATTACAATTTTCTGTTGATACTTGGATCATATTCGTTTAAAAAGCTCGGACTCGATTTGAGATCGTGCTCGACTTGGTAGCTAAACGAATTTCGATCAAATCTTATTTTATACTCAATAAATTTTATGAACCAAATATGAACAACTCAATACTCGACTCGGTTCATTTACATTTTTACTCGGGCCTTGACTTAGGGTAGTTTTTTTTATCTAACAATTACATGTAAATTAGTATATTAAGCTTAATAATTCGTGCAAAATAGAGATTAATTAAAAAATAACTTATTAAATAAGTTTAAATATGATATTTTTGAGCGATATTTTAATTAGTCTCAATCAATTTAACCATTTAGGAAACTTAATTTTATTTATTTATTATCTTTGTTCAATTCTTAGTGACAAATGATATATTATATCTTTTATAGTAAATATGTACTTAAATTTTATAAAAAACTTAATTTTTGAGTTGTTGAGTCAAGTTTTGAAAATATTACTCCCTCTGTTCCCGAAAGATTGTTGTTTTAGAAGAAAAATTTTGTTCCAAAAAGTTTGTCGTTTACAACTTTTAAGGAGAATAAATTATTTACTTTTCTATATTACCCCTACCTTCTCTCATTGTCCCAATAAATTCTCTCCCTTGTATTAATAGTTTTTAACTTTCCATAAAGGGGTAGTGATGAAATTTCAAACAAATTTTATTTAATAAATGATACTTTCTTAATCTATGTGCCAAAACTTAAACGACAATCTTTTAAGAATAGAGGGAATAAAATTTATGACCAAGAAGGAGCGGAAGTCAATAAACAAACAAGCAAACAAACTTTTGAGCTATCAAACCACCGAACTTAAATTGTTGGGTTGACTTAAGATTAACTAAAATGACTTAATATCTTTTTTTGTTAAATTTCTGTATAGACTGCCTCCATGAAAATTGGCTTAGTTTAATTTTTCAGTTAAATTAACTATTTTGTAATAATCTTTTTTTGTAAATATAGGTAGAGAAGCTATACTTAAAAGAAAATATATCAATTTAAATTTAAAAATATCTTAAATTAACTTTAAAAATCAACAATGAACATTTATTGTTTCATAATATTTAATAAATCAATTTAATTTTAAAATTAAAAATTTATCAAATTGACTTTTAAAATCATCAATAATGAATATAGTACAATTTATTTTAAAATTAGAATAAAGCCCATCAACAGTTTGTAGGTGAACAACTATTACTATAGAAGCTTGCGTTACATTTTATTTAGGATTAGTTAAATTATGTGCTTGTTACTATGACAATAAAATTTAAAATGAAGTTATGTGCTTTTGTTTGCAAGTACTAACCCATTAGGCCATTACTATGTTTTCAATAAAAATACTTTGTGCAAGTGCCTTCGGAAAACTTGAATATGTCAAATAATAAAATAAATCTAAAGGCCATTACTGATCTGATTCTTAAAAGCAATTAAAATGTATCAAACACAAAAATAAATCTGATTCTTAAATGCAATTAAAATGTATCAAACACATGCACTGGGTGGAGTATTAAGATTTTTTTATAATTCAATGTAATTTGTGCTACAAAGATTTCACTAATGCCCCCATTCAGGGAATGAATATAAACTTAATTTTGAATATAGTATTCAAAATTGTTGATTCATCAGTTACAGGAACATAGAAACGGAAAATACAAATGGAAAATGGAAAATGACATGATACTCTGTAATCTGTTATACGTGGGCATTCTACTTGCTTGAAGCACCCATATAGTCAATAGTTGTGCCATCCATATGGAACCGGAATCAACTGACATGAGATCTCAGAAAGGGACAGTGTAGGGTAGTGCATATATATCAGCCTCGGCCAAATATTGCGCATGTGGCCACGACGCAGAGCTGCCACAGCAAGAAACATCAATGCTGGCTTTGAATCTTTTCTCCACAGCTCCATCTGAATGCTTTTTTCTGAAGAGCCATTCGTCGTCATCAATATTGGATAGGTCACTTAACAAAGCAGGTGGAACCAGATTTTGAATTAAAAATTTAGTACACGAGTCTATTTCCTGCATTTCATTCTCACTCGACATGGAGCATGAGCTAAAACCAGATGTGATTCGATTGTTATCTTGGGCAAGGTCTTCAGTCCTCCCAGAGGTTGAACAGTTCAATTCTTTGTCAGGACCAAAAGAGAGCCCCTGAACAACATTATTAGTCCGTAGCGAAGAGCAGATATCATCTCGACTAGTTCTCCTACCAACATCAGGTCTGCGATGACCAAGGAGATCTTTGCTTCCTGAAGTAGAACAACACCGTTCTTTGTTGGCTGAGACATCAGATTCTTTGTGCTGCCCTTTCCTTCCAGAAAGGGAAGAAAGCTGTTCTTTGCTGGCAGAGATAGCAGGTTCTTTGTTCTTTTGCAAGGGCAACCGAATCCTAATAATATTCCCTGCTTGACAATCAGGGGATAATTTAGCAAATAATTATTTGCATCACAGAGAAAGGGAATTCCCCAACTCGTAAAAACAATCAGAAACTCACCATGCCCACGACTGTTATCAACATTCACGCTTGTAGCCTGTTTTCTTCTCTTGTTGCTATTCTGGGTGCTGTCAGACGAATAACTGGGATTTTGTAAACTGAGGGGCCGCCCATGTTCTTCAGTAATGTCACTTCTTTCCAATTGTTCAGCATCCTCTAGTTTCCTCTTGTTAGTGTCCCCTCCTTTTAACTTTGTACAACTTTTTTCCAACTTGTGAACATACTTTTCACAAGATATTCCAGTCGAGGTCAAGTCTGCTGTTTCTTTGTGTTTTTTTGTTTCTCTCCTCTTCTCTTTCTTCTCCCTCTTCTTCTCTTTCCTACTTTCTGTTGTGGCCTTCTCCAAGCCTTTCTGGAGCTTTAGAGCACCAGAAGAGCAATTTAGAATTGAATACTAGGGAATAACCAAAGATACAACATGACCAAACCACTGAAGGGCAGAGATATTCAGTGATATAGCAAGTCTTAAATGTTGCAACGGACGAAAGAGAAGGGGACTAAATAGAATCCAATTCTACTCTCCCCCAACCCCATTTATTGTTGGCCACATAATCGGAACATTTATAAAGTTGTCTCTAAATAAGTGAATAAATAACAGATTGCAACATTATACATGGTGGGACAATAGATTTGAAACCCATCTAATTATAAATGTATGACAGGCAAGATAATGAGCGCATCTGGTTCAGAAAGATGACTCCACTTTTGTGCAATTCAAATATATTTCAGTTCTGTGCAAAATACTTTTACAAAAGGTATGCGAGACTAATTCTAGCTGAAAAACTAGTAAGAAGAGTAAAGAACTAGTTTTACACCAAAAACCAAAGCAAAGGACAATTCATTAATATGATTGGGAAAAAAAGGTGAGCTTTTTGCTAATGTCCCAATGTCAAATAAACTAGGCCTAACGAATTTGAGGAATTTTATGCAAAAAATTGAATTCAACTTGAAGACCAAGTACCGTTAATTTGAGATCACCAAAAAAAGAATAAAAACAAATTTATGCATGGGCTATGTATTGATAAGAAAATCCAAAACATCTTCCAAACTAATTCAGATTCACACCCTCAAGATTTACAATTTTACACATACAACTATACAAAATTTTGGGTTTGTTTTGATTGTTACATGGAATCAGCCGTAGAAATAGAGACCTTCAATAGATCTACCAATCAGACATAGAAGGCCTGAATAAACAACAAACCTTAATCGATTGGATCAAGGCCTCGTCGATTGCTCTCTTCCCATTAAACCCAGGAGGAGGATACGGGAAGCACCGAGACATTCTCACTTATGTAAATTAATTCAAAATAAATCAAAGTATAAATCTATTGCCTGTTTCTGCAAATTTCAGATCCTAGGGTTAGGGTTTCGGCGAGAGAGAAAAACAGCTGTAACCAGATCTGAATTTCTACTTCGCGAGTCTTATTAGGGCTGGAGGGGGTACATCTTATATATAGCGTGAGGCGTGAGCTATTGACCGACCTTACGCGGTTTCCCTTTTGTTTACCCATAATACCCTTCAATTTATCGCTTTTTACCTTAATCCTTCCTTCTCATGAAAGGACCTATTTGTTGGGCCTTGTTCGAGTAGTAGTAGTAGTTTTGGATGCAGCCCAAAGGCCTAATTAACATCTATTTGATTATTGTATTTGTATTAATATCTTTTTATAATATAGGCGCATTTTAAAATTCCTTCTATCTTATAAAATAATTTAAGTTAATTTTTCACATAAATTATAAAAATTAAAATAGAGGATCTTCCAGTTTATACCTTTTAAATACTTTGACAGTAAAATAATCTTTCTATGAGGTGTTTTGAGCTATAAATTTATTTTATACCTTAAATATTTTGTACGAGACGAAAGGATTATAAATATAACCTTAAAAATTGAAATAACTTAATCAACTTTAACCAATAATGAATATTACAAATTAATTTTAAAAAATATTATTAATTATAAATTTAATTAACCATATTAGTTTTAGATTTTTTTTTTTTGTTCATGTTTTATTTTTACAATGTGTTAACGCCAAGATCTTTCTCCACGTCCCAATCACCAAGACGCGCCCAATATCCTGCACAGTTTAACAAGTCAACACCAAAAGCTTGACTACCGACCGTCGAGGATAGCTCCGTGAAGTCTGTCTGCGATCATGAAAGGTCAACAATGGAGAGAAAAATATTATCTAATGCCTGAGAGAGATAGAATAAGAATTCTATTGAAAAAATGTGTGTTACTTACCCTCTTATGTGATCTTAGCCCCATGCATACTCCACTCTTGGTTTCGTGCTTACACCCACCACCTCCACGACACCTTTTTCCTCACTTCCCATCACTTCGGTAGAAAGTAAGCGATCTACTTTCACACTTCATTGTTATCGTTTGCCACCGCCATTATCATTCGAGTCCCATCCTCATTAATGCCATGCAAAGAAAGTGGCGGAACACAATAGTCAATTGTCATTTGGCATAATGATTCTTGATCGAAGTTGGGTTAAGTGACAATTTGTATAATGGGCCAATATAATGACTAAGCCCAAATAATAAAAATGACCCAAGGTAATGGGATCCAACCACGACTTAGCATAACATGATCGAGGAGAGCCCAATAAGTTTGGCCCAATAAGGAAAAGGATTATGGCCAACATTACCCCCTAGTCTTATATTAAGCAGGTGTTTAATGAAAGACTATAAACATGATATAGGCCGGGACGTAACCAACTATGATAAGTCATAAGAGATCCAAAGTGAAACTCGCCAAAGCCCAAATTGTTATCGGTATAGAAGTGAGAAACCCGATAGACGCAAGCCCACATGGGTGAAGATATTTAGGTCTAAAGCAGATGAAACCTCTTCCCATTCATCATCATTCGCGATGAATTAAATGTGTCGCCTTTAATTCGTAGGCAGCTGTCACAAGATATAAAAGGTAAACTTTACCAATTTCGGCGGTTTTACCGCTAATTCGAAATTTGAACCTTAGAGCTTTATTCTTCTCTCGCAAATTTCTTTCTCTCGCTTCACAAAATCTTAACAATGGTGGCCCAAACCTCGCCGAACTCTCCTCTTCGTGCAACTCCTATCAAGATCGTTTCTCCCAACCCAAACCCTAACCAAGAGGGTTGAGTTCTAACCCCAATCAACCACCATGGGGGAAACCCTTCTCCGATCTCCTCACCTCGATTTCTTCAAGGATGGGGAACAATTCCCTAATGCCAACATCCGTTCCTCATTATCACGGAATCTGAAATATGCATGCTCGGGACTCGTTATGATTCCCGACATGTACTGCGATAAGGCCCCTCGCTCACGAAGGCGTATGTACCAAATGACCTGGACGGTTGGGTCGCCGTACCTGCCACTCTTACGGAAAAGGGGTTCGCTACCTCTCCGTGTCTTCATCATTACCCTCCTAGGGTTTATAGGAGTGGGCTTCGCCCGATTAGTGCCCAACTCCTACATCCACATCTTGGCATTTATTGCTTTTTGCCGTGAACTAAGGATTGCTCCCTCCGCCGATATCTTCTTCACCCCTTTTTTCTCTTTGGTAGGTCTCGAGAGCGAGGCTTCAAAGTGTTAAGCAAAGCAATCTCCTCGACCTAACACTGGGTTCGAGAGAGATCACGATGGATACTCCTTCCGGCAACAAGGTTGGCGTGAGAAGTGGTTTTTCATCACGGGACACGAGATCTCTTCTCTTCGGTGGACTACCTCGACCGGGTCTCTGTGACTTTGGGGACATATTCAAGAAAGCGGGTGAGGGAGATGGCAGACTTCTTGAGGAAGATTCCTCCAAAAGAATGGAGTTTCACACTTCGACCAAACAAGCACTGGTTATCAACCACAAATGTAAGTTTGAATAACTTTGTAACATAATTTCGAGCTATATAAGTGATATCTGAGGTTACGATCGTGGTTTTTTGCGGTGTCTACGATCAAACCGAGCTCCACGGAGGTGAGAGACTGAAAGATTTTTAAGCGAGGATGAATGCGGATCTGAGTGAAGAGCATCCGTGAAGAATCTTCCTGAGTTAACCCCCCACCGCCGAGCCACCAACTTCTTCCCTTGGTGACGAACCTCAAGTAGACGAACCCAACATACCCAAGAAAACCTCGGACCTCGTAGAAGAAAGAGATCCGCCAAACGATCCAAAACCACCCAATCGAAACAAACCCGAAAGTGACCTGAAACACTTCCAAGCAACCCCCAAACAACCTTCTCAACCAATCCCAATCCTCCAACCTCACGAACCTACCCCGGTGAGGAGGAGCCTACTCGATATTCCTTTTGCACGATCGGGCTAAGGTCCTTCGATGTAAAGAAAATAAGAACCAAGATAACCCCTCTGACTGTAGCCAAGAGCTTGAGTCCCTACCTCTTCTTGTCACTCCTCCGACCACATCCACGAAACCCACGTGTTCGACAATGAACCAATAAGGTCGATCCTCACTCCTTCCAAAAAAAAAAGCGACCATCGACATCCACCTTGGTTCATCTCCCGCCTCCTTCGCTAACTCCGAACGCATTCTCGCCCGATCTCCTTCTCCGAAACCATACACGCAGACCCTCACCAAGTCGCGAAGAACCTCCACCTTCTCCTCCAAGACAACCAACTCACCGAATTGATCGGGGGCGCCATGGCCTCTCCAACAATGTGGCCCCGACTCAATGCCCATTTTCCTTCCAACTGTTTCAACACCTTTGTTCGTGAAACCAAGCGATCATCGGTTCGAGAAACGATTCGAATAAGGGATCTACTCGTGAAGGCATGAGCTACTTGGCGAAAAGGTAAACGAGATCTTCTTTATTTCGAATTTATCTGCATACTTATATATCTGAAAAACCGATCAAATGGTATTGGAAACACATAGGCCAATCGGCGGTGTTGGACGTCTTTCGTCAAGGTCTCTCGGCCGAATCGGAAGAAGAGATCTTGAGGAAGGAGAATGCCATGTGAAGTCTACCTTGGCGAAGGAGAAAACTTCAGCGTGAATGCCTTCTTCATACAAATGAAGGTCTTCAAAAGAGTTAGCCCAAGCCAAAGGAGATGTGAAGGCCTCAAGGAAGAATCAAGTCAACCAAAGCACACAAAGAGGAGATCGTCAAAATGAATGTTGACTTGGTTCAGAGGAGCGAGATAAGGATGGAGAAGATCGAGGAATTAAAGGTTGATGCGAAGATCTTGACCAAGACTATCCATAAGCTGGAGGCAGCAGAGACTCGTCACATGAATAGGAGGCTAAAACTCGAAGAGGAAATCCGAGAACTCAAGGCTCTTCGGGATTTTGGGCCCCCTTTAACCGACGACCTTCGCAAACAAATATGTGAAGAAAGACCTGGAAACTCGGACGAAATCAACGGGAAATAATGAAGATATACTCAGAGAGTTACGAGCTTTCTTAGAAGTCGTGGCAAGGAGAAGTCATCTCTCACGCTAATCTGGACCCATCCTTACTCGATTCTTCGAAGACGAAGAAGATGGGCGCTGTCGATGTTCTGTTTATGTCTTTTTTCATCTTTAATTTACAGTATTTGTAAGAATTATCAATAGTGTAATTAAATTAAATATTAATGAAAATGGCTTCATTCCTTATGACTTCGGTATATTTATTTTCTGCCAATACTCCAATATTTATTTAAGTGAAAAGATGCACAAACCCCTTCATGGGCTGAACCTGAATTGTTAGGTAACAACTAAACATGCCATATAACAGATAAGATGAAGTGTAAGAATGAAGCTTCCTGAACTCAACACTTAGAAAAAATTTAGGTAATAAAGTAAAGGGATACTTATTAGTTACCGAAGTGTGAGATATATCTGCTTCATCAGGAATTTGTTTACCCCTAAAGGCCTAACAAAACCAAAAGATGACATTTGCCTACCACGAAGGGCCTGACAAAGTCTAAAGGATGACACGAGCCTACCTCAAGGCCTCGACAAAGGTCTAAGTGTCGACAATTGCCTACCACGTAGGGCTCCGACAACGTCTTAAAGATGACACTTGCCTACCACGAAGGGGCCGACAAGGTCTAAGTGTCGACAATTGCTTACTATGTAGGCCCGACAACGTCTTAAAGATGACACTTACCTACCACGAAGGGGTCGACAAGGTCTAAGTGACCACCGCCAAAGAGGTCGCCATCGAATGGCCGGTGAGTCCACCGAACCTCCTAACTTCAATGACGTTTGCTACTACCACGAAGGGCACGACAAACTCATAAGGACCACCCTGCAAGAAAAGGTCGCCATCGAATGGCCGGTGAGTCCACCCAAACCTCTTAACTTCAATGACGTTTGTTTACCACGAAGGGCACGACAAACTCATAAGGACCACTCACATAGAAAAGGTCGCCATCGAATGGCCAATGAGTCCACACCGAACCTCCTAACTTCGTTGATCCGATCAAAGAATGAAGACAAGATTTGTTCGAGAAAAAAGGAACTTTTATTGATGATGACATAAATATTTACGACTTCCATCAGATCGACATCATTTCTCTTGAAAGTACTTTCTAGCTTCGCCAACGGTGTGCAAGTATTCTTAATTATTTGACCCATCTAATGCTTTCAATCGATAAGTTCCGGCCCGGCACTTCGATTATTTCATACGGTCCTTCCGGTTTGGCATCGGTTTTCCCATATTCTCGAGGTGTAGATGCTTTGGCTTCTCTCGAGGACAAAATCTCCACTTGAACCTTGACATTTTACCCCCTTATTATAATGCTTAGCCACTCTTTGTTGATAAACATGCCAACCCGATTAAAAGTTGCTTTCTCTTACTTCTTCAAGTAAATCAAGATTGGCCTTAAGCCCTTCCTCATTGTAGATTTCTCTCGAATTGGGTGAATTCAAGACTGGGAGATCCAATTTCAACTGGGACTAAGGCATCGATTACCATAGGCCGATCTAAAGGGAATCCCTGTTGTAGTCCCTCGGAGTAGTTCGATAAGCCCACAACACGCTAAGTAGCTCCTCCGCCATCCGCCTCGGCTTCATTCAATCAAGGCTTGATCCCATTCAAGTGCTCATTGGTCACTTAACTTGTCCATTTCGACCGTGGATGAGCCATGAAGTCTTTTCGTGTTGAATCCCAGTTCTTTCAATAATGCCTCAAATTTCGATTGTGAGACCCCGATTTTATTAATAAAGATTTAAATTTTGTCAAAATAATTTTTAATATTATGGTGTGAATTTGAGATAATATTATAGTTGTGGGTAGTATTTATAAATTTTGCAAAGTATGCAAGTGGTTATATTATATTCGATTGGTGGGGAATATTCGGTTTAGCGAGGAATATTCAGACAACTACTCAATCATTGGTGGACCCCTAATGTAATTATTGTCGGATTGAGAAAGCGACAAAATATTTTATTGAAATAACGGCGGAAGTTTTACCGTTGATCATTGTTGAACTACTTGGTAAGAAAAAAAATGCGATGTACGTGTGGTTGCATAGTAAGACACGGTATTGATTATTGATGCTTATGTGAGAAGTCACTCGGTTTGATTCCATTATTGTCGATTAATAATATGAATTATTATAGCGATAATGGCGTTTTGTTTTATTCGTATTATTAACGTAATAAAGCGAAACATCTTTTTATATAAAATAGAATACTTTATTAAAGTTATTATATAAATAGAATATATTATATTTTATTATGCATGCATAGTGTTGCGTAGTGTTTTGCGTAGTATTTGCATAGTAAAATGTTTTTATATAAATAGAATATATTATATTTTATTTAAAAGATTTTTCTTTAAATATGGACCGTCAGATTAAAGTAAATCAATCTGGACCGTTCATGGATTAATTCTTATGCATTCCATTTTCCTATAAATAGAAGCTCATTCCTTCATTATTTTCTTTACGAATTCATTGAAACTCTGAAAGAGAAATTATAGAGAGAAGTTTATAAGAGAAAATTATAGAAAGAAGAAGAGTATTCTCGCTACTTCACTATTTCTATATTAGGTTCTTTTACGGTGAGGGTGTTATTCTTTCTTCTTGAAGAGAACTTACATTATTCCATTCATTATTATTACATTGGAATAACTGTAAAAGTGGCATACCCTATACATAACTTTGTATACGTGGATACCCTATACTTGGTGAAATCCTTATGTTATTCATTTGCTTATTATTTCATTGGAATAACTTCAGATATGGCTGAGTTTACCTATACTTGGTGACATTCTTCTATTATTCATTTGGAACATCCATCGTGTGTTTTACAGGACTGGTTCCGCTTTTTATTATTCATTGGAACATCCATGCATGTGTTTTTACAGGACTGGTTAAAATCTTTATCATTCTGTTGGAATATCCTATCATGTGTTTTACACCGGATCCGGTTCCATCTTCATTATTCTCATTGGAACATCCGCTTCGGTGTGAATTTCACACGAATTCGGTTCCGTTATTATTATTCTATGGAATAACTACCTCATGCAATACCGCATGCATGGTGATTTCTCTTCGTTATTCCATTCTTTATTATACCCGGTTGGTTAAAACTTTGACTTCTATACTCCATGAAATTAGTAGAATATCCTTGATATTTGCGTTTCATCCAATATCTTTTCATGGAAATATTCTTACGATCATTCTTGAATTTTACTCTATGAAAAAAGATTATGTTGACAATTTGGACGTTAATAATTCATGGATTAAATAATTCTTGAACTTGTTTTATTGAATTATTATGTCATTGTCATCATCCTCATGTTATATTATGTTATCTTTGGCTTACGTGCATAGATGAACTTAGTATGATTATGACCGAGGATCATTCGGTATAATCATGACTTGATATAAATGATGTGACAAAAGTCCTCGATTGGCACTGTAATGCAATGATGGATAGTTTTGGTATGATTATGACCGAGGGGTGATTCGGTATAGTCGTGACCATTGATAATTTGATGAAAATCCTTGGACCGTGGGTACGGGGATGATTAGATGTGGTGGTTTATTTATTGTTGAGTCTCAAATGATAAAAATTGATGAAAACCTTTTAAAACCTAAAAGATAGTAGACTTTATTCTCTACTTGATTTTTTAATGGATTCAGATATTCATTATGATTAAACTGGTTGTCTATTGTATTTTATCGGTTTAACATCTTTGTTGAAGGCTAATGATAATTATATTCGCATTATCTTAGTCATAATATTTCTTCTTGGGCTAGTTGAGCTCACCCTTTCTTTCCTTTTTCTCTTGAAATGAGAACATAGTTGGAGACGAGTCGGGGAGCGGAGTAATGGTCGAGAGGATAGCATTAGTAGTCCTCACTATTACGTGAAATAGTGTGATAATAGTTGTAATGAGGACTCCTTTTGAGTTTGTATAATATCTAGTAGATAATATTTGTATTCAAACTCACGGTTTATGTCGTATTATTATACCTACAGTTATATTAGTAAGTTGTATTTGAATTTATGTACCATGTAAGTGGCGACCCGAAGATGGGTGACGTATACATAATTTTGGGGGCGTCACGGTTGGTATCGAGCTTAGGGATATGATCCTGGCTAAGATGTGAAAATAGTACTAGGAGGGAGAGACGGGAATACCTTCGCTAGTATGACCTACCTAAGTTTATTTGGTATTTGATTGGTCGATCGAGTATAGTGATAATATGTTGTATGTCAATTAACCCTTATTTTGTGGCGGTGTTTGAAAATGGCATCCGAGAATGTTGAGAATAAGAATGGAGCACAAGAGGCTGATTGATTCTCCACGGATCAATAATCGAGACAACAATGCAAAAGGATGGCGATAATCCTCCGTAGAACAACAATAATCGATCAATTGACGAACGACAAGACGTTAAAAGGTTTTTAGAATTCATGCAACATCGGAAAGCGACTCTGGCCCAAAACGTAGGTGGAAACACAGAAAACTCTCAAGGCGGTCACCGCTAAACAATTCAAGGAGCTGGGACCACCGGAGTTTAAGGGAGAGCAAAAACCACACGGCGGAAGCATGGATAAAGCAGATTACCAAGATATTTGATGTCTTGGGATGCTCGAGGAGCAAAAGGTTCCTTTGCCGCCTTTTATGTTCTTGCGGAGAGAGCAGACATTTGGTGGGAATCAGAAACGTACTCAACCTGTTGTCAGATGAAGATATCTTGGGAGAAGTTCCGGGAGTCGTTCAACGACAAATACTTTCCCGAAAGTATTCGCATACATGAAGGAGGTGGAGTTTATCAAGTTGGAACAAAACAATACGACCGTGTGTCGCAATACGAGGCAAAATTTGCGGAGTTATCACGGTTTCGCCCCACTTGGTGGATAATGAAGAGAGAATGGCGCGAATGTTTTAAGAGGTTTGAAGCGAGATACGTCAACATCTTATTTCTCATAAACCGTGTTTTTATTGAGGATGTTGTAAATAGGGCTCGATTAGTGGAGTAGCGATAACGAGTCAGTCAACCTTATGACTAAAAGAAAGCGGTAAGCAAAATTATAATACTAGCGAGAGTAGTCATCGAAGCGGTGACAACAAGCGTGGAGGGAATCAACAGGCCAGATATGGTAACCACTTCGGTGGTAATCAGGGCCAAAATAATAAGAATGGACATTTCAAGAAAAGGAGATTCAACAATGATGGAAAGATGTCAAAGACCAATTTTTGTTGTTAAGGAAGGAGAAGGACCACTATTGTCAGATGCTTCAAATGCGGAGGAGAGGGACACATTAGTCCGAATCGCTGCGCCATGCCAATCAAAGCATGTTATAATTGTGGAAGAGAAGGTCACTTAGCTCGATTTTGTCGTTTACCGAAGACAAATTCAACTAGGATGGAGGCACCAAAGGCTGTCCCAGACAAACCAAAGCCGGTAGTTTAAGAGAGAGCGTTTTTTTTCTCGTGACGAGGAACCTGAATAAAATTATCACGGGTAAGTTAATCATAAGCTCTTGCGAAGTCTATACCGTGTTAGATATGCAGTTCTACCCACTCTTTTATTTCACCTAGTTGTGTCAACGTTTAAATTTGACTCAAGAAGTTAAACTTTGACTTATTGGTTGAAACTTCGTTAGTAGGAGCCTTTCATTACCGCTACTATTTTTAAATCTTGTTGATTCAAATAAACATTTTCACGTTACACCGTCGATCTTATCTTTTTGAAAATACTTGCCTTTGATGTGATTTTTAGGAATCAATTGGTTAGCTAATCATCATGCTTTTTCGTAAGGTTGTTAGCTTTTATATTCATCGCCTTGACTTTGTTATCTGAATTCAAAGTAACCAAACCCTAAAGTTAATCTTTGTTATATCAAGCCATAAGTAAAAGCCCGATCCTTTCGTCGTTGACTTCCTTGTGTGTGGAATGCACAAAGCCGGACTTTTCGTAGGCGACATCGTGAATGAAGATGGCAAGTTTATAGGTATCATTGTGAGGTCTTTATCTAGGTTAAGGGATAGAAGTCACAGTTGGTATCAATGTGACGTCTTATCCAAGTCTTGGATAAAAATAATGATTTTGAATGATATTTCTATCATTAATAAATTTCTTGACGTATTCTTGAAGATTTTCTAGCCTACCCTAGAGCGTGAAATCGAATTTTGTATTGACCCCGAAGAGAAAAACCCATTTCTTAAACCCTCAAATATTTCTTCAACTAAATGAGCAGTTTTACGTGGTTTATGATGAAAGTCATAATAAAAGCATTGGAATAATGAAAATCATGGGTATTCGTGGTATTAGTAAGTTTTATGATGAGTTATGTTGGTTAGTATGTAAAAACATGAAAGTTTCTTAGAAATCACAAAGAGTTGAAAACCGATTTTGGTGAAAACGTAACATAAAATTCAATTGACCATATCTCTTATTATATTTTGAATTATTGAATGTGGTCAAGTCCTAGAGTTTGATCTATGAGTTACCTAACTAATCCAAGTGGAATTCTTTGGAAAAGGTGTGTGTGGATTTTGTGTGGACTGATTTTAGCAAAAGGAGGCCAAAGTGTAAATTTCGAAAATGCTACTTGCCGTAGAAACTTTAAGGGACTATTTCGGCCACTTAAATTATGAGAAAAATTCTGGATTTTTGGGACATGAAAGTATATGGTATAAATTACCTCCTGTCCAAAAATGAGCTCATTCGACTTAAAATGAGCAAGTTATGACTATTTCAATATTTAGGTTTTTCCAATAAAAAACGCTATAACCGGGAGTTCTATAACTCCGATGACCATGAAATTTAAACTAGAAGCTCACGTTAACATGTGTAAGGTCCTGCCAAGATTTGGGAATTTTGGAGTTAAACTTGAGGTAGCTAACTTCTTAAGGAATTAAGTGGAAATTGATTTTAAAAAATAGTAAATGAATTTTAAAATTCCGAGAAAAATATATTTTCATTATGGGACTATATTATGCTAAATCCAAGAAAAGAAATATTTTGGGGCTGATTTGGTATTTTCATGAAAATAGTTTAATTCTGAACATATGAGTTAAATATGTTATGTGAAGTAATGAAAGTTGAAAATAGGATTTTATGGCCAGAGAATCCTATATAGAGTATATGCATATTTTTTGATGAGGATTTGATAATTGGTGATGATATTTTATGAGTATGACATTTTTGAATGATTAAATGCATTATATGGTAAAGCATAAACAATTAAGATAAATTATTTATAAATTTAAGAAGTGATTAAAATATTGTTATAATATTAATGATATTAGATTATGAGATTATTAAGTGATTGAAAACATGGGGATATTCTTGAATCTCGGATAAATTATATTATAAATGTTTAATATTTATCCTTTATCTCATTTGATTAATTCTTTATATCATTATCCTCATGCTTATATTATGTTGAAAGTCATCTACGTGGCTGTAGATGGACTTGGTATGATTATGACCGTGGATTGTTCTAAGTATAATCATAACAGTAAATGAATACACAATTATCTTTGGTAGTAGTGCATGGATAATTTGTGGTCGTGATACTAATGAATACACAATTATCTTTGGTCGTAGTCATGGATAATTTGTGGTCGTGATCTTAATGAATACACAATTATCTTTGGTCGTAGTGCATGGATAATTTGTGGTCGTGATATCTTAATGAATACACAATTATCTTTGGCCGTAGTGCATGGATAATTTGTGGTCGTGATACTTAATGAATACACAATTATCTTTCGTAGTAGTGCATGGATAATTTGTGGTCGTGATCTTAATGAATACACAATTATCTTTGGTAGTAGTGCATGGATAATTTGTGGTCGTGATACTAATGAATACACGATTATCTTTGGTAGTAGTGCATGGATAATTTGTGGTCGTGATACTTAATGAATACACAATTATCTTTGGCCGTTGTGCATGGATAATTTGTGGTCGTGATCTTAATGAATACACGATTATCTTTGGTAGTAGTCATGGATAATTCGTGGTCGTGATACTTAATGAATATCCCTGGCACGTAGTGCGGGGATGATTCGATGATATGGATTAATTATTGGTGAGTCTCAAAGAATGAAATATTAATTCATGGATGTGGTAATAGTCATCTTTGGCCATAGTGCATTGATAGACTTGGTATGATTATGACCACGGATTATTCGGTATAATCACGACCGTAATTGAAAACACGAATATCCTTAGCCAGTAGTGCATGGATAATTCGTGGTTGTGATACTATTAAGCTGAGTCTCAGTATTATTGGTTTTTACAGTTATATATCTTTGGCTGTAGTGCAAAGATGAATTGTTAATAAATATCTTTGGCCTGTAGTGCAAAGATGAATTGATATCTTCGGTAGGATTGCAAAGATGAACTTAATATTTTCAACGATAAAGGTATTCAAGGTATCCTCATCTCTTTATCATACCAGTATCGCATACCTCTAATTTCGAGGCTTAAATTCCATAAGGAGGGAGATTGTGAGACCCCAGATTTTATTAATAAAGATTTAAATTTTGTCAAAATAATTTTTAATATTATGGTGTGAATTTGAGATAATATTATAGTTGTGGGTAGTATTTATAAATTTTGCAAAGTATGCAAGTGGTTATATTATATTCGATTAATTGGGGAATATTCGGTTTAGCGAGGGAATATTAAATACAACTACTCAATCATTGGTGGACCTCACAAGCGAAATTATTGTCGGATTGAAAAGCGACAAAATATTTTATTGAAATAACGGCGGAAGTTTTACGATTGATCTTGTTGAACTACTTGGTAGTAAAAAGTACAAGAATACGTGTGGTTGCATAGTAGCCTTATTACCGGTATTGATTATTGATGCTTATGTGAGAAGTCACTCGGTTTGATTCCATTATCATCGATTAATAATATGAATTATTATAAGCGATAACGACGTTTTGTTTTATTCGTATTATTAACGTAATAAAAGCGGAAACATCTTTTATATAAAATAGAATACTTTATTAAAGTTATTCATAAATAGAATATATTATATTTTATTATGCATAGTGTATAATAGTGTTTTGCGATAAGCGTTTGCATAGTAAAAAATTTTATATAAATAGAATATATTATATTTTATTTAAAAGATTTTTCTTTAAATATGGACCGTCGATTAAAGTAAATCAATCTACGGACCGTTCATGGATTAATTCTTATGCATTCCATTTTCCTATAAATAAGCTCATTCCTTCATTATTTTCTTTACGAATTCATTGAAACTCTGAAAGAGAAATTATAGAGAGAAGTTTATAAGAGAAAATTATAGAAAGAAGAAGAGTATTCTCGCTACTTCACTATTTCTATATTAGGTTCTTTTACTGTAAAGGGTGTTATTCTTCTTCTTCAAGAGAACTTCATTATTCCATTCATTATTATTCATTGGAATAACTTTGTAAAAAGTGGCATACCCTATACATAACTCAGATCTGTGGCATACCCTATACTTGGTGAAATCCTTATGTTATTCCGTTGCTTATTATTACATTGGAATAACCTTGATACGCATGATTTTACCCTATACTTGGTGACATTCTTCTATTATTACATTGGAACATCCCATGCGTGTGTTTTACAGGACGGTTCCGATTTTATTATTATTCATTGGAACATCCATACATGTTTTTTACAGGACTGGTTTCCTCTTTTATCATTCTCGTTGGAATATCCTATCGTGTGTTTTACACAGGATCCGGGTTCCATCTTTATTATTCATTGGAACATCCCGCTCGGTGTGAATTTCACGACCGGTTCCGTTATTATTATTCTGTTGGAATAACTTTGTCTATCATGCCGTCACCGCATGCGTGGTGATTTCTTTCGTTATTCCATTCTTTATTATACCCGGTTGGTTAAAACTTTGACTTCTATACTCCATGAAATTAGTAGAATATCCTCGATATTTGCGTTTCATCCAATATCTTTTCATGAAAATATTCTTCCGATCATTCTTGAATTTTACTACGAAAACGGTATTATGTTGACAATTTGGACGTTAATAATTCATGGATTAAATAATTCTTGAACTTGTTTTATTGAATTATTATGTCATTGTCATCATCCTCATGTTATATTATGTTATCTTTGGCTTACGTGCATAGATGAACTTAGTATGATTATGACCACTGGGGATCATTCGGTATAATCATGACTTGATATAAATGATGTGACAAAAGTCCTCAGTGGCACTGTAATGCGATGATGGATAGTTTTGGTATGATTATGACCGTGAAGGGGTGATTCGGTATAGTCATGACCATTGATAATTTAATGAAAATCCTCGACCGTGAGTGCGGGGATGATTAGATGTGGTGGTTTATTTATTGTCGAGTCTCGGTGATAAAAATTGATGAAAAACCTTTTAAAACCTAAAAGATAGTAGACTTTATTCTCTACTTGATTTTTAATGGATTCAGAAATTCACCGCAGCTTAAAAGCTGGTTGTCTATTGTATTTTATCGGTTTAACACATTGAAGGCTAATGATAATTTATTCGCATTATCTTAGTCATAATATTTCTTCTTGGGCTAGTTGAGCTCACCCTTTCTTTCTTTATTCTCTTCGTGAAATGAGAACATAATTTGGGACGAAGTCGGGAGCGGAGTAATGGTCCGAGAGGATAGCATTAGTAGTCCTCACTATTACGTGAAATAGTGTGATAATAGTTGTAATGAGGACTCCTTTTGAGTTTGTATAATATCTAGTAGATAATATTTGTATTCAAACTCACGATTTTATGTCGATTGTACAATGCACGCTTATATTAGTAAGTTGTATTTGAATTTATGTACCATGTAAGTGGCGACCCAAGATGGGTGACGTATACATAATTTTGGGGGCGTCACATCGATCCTACAAACTGACGTCCATTGTCTGATATTACTACTTTAGGAATCCCGAAACGAAATACTACTGATTCTTTCAAAAATTTCAAGCATTCCTGTTCCGTTATTAACCTAAGTGGTTTTGCTTCTACCCACTTGGTCATATAGTCGATGGCAACTATAACAAAGCTGACTTGACCTTTTGCCTTCGGTAGTGGACCCAATATATCAACCCCCCAGACAACGAAAGGTATAGGAGATAAGATCGAGTATATAGCTCTTCAGTGGTGATGTGGATCGAATTTGTTGAGTTGACACTTCTCGCACTTTTTGACATATTCAGTCGCTTCTTTGAAGATGGTAGGCCAATAGTACCCTTGTCTAATTACTTTATAGGCTAATGACTTAGCCGCCATATGGTCGCCACAGATACCTTCATGTATTTCCCGAAGAGCATATTCAGCTTCAGATGGAGTCAAGCATTTCAATAGTGGAGATGAGAAAGCTCTTCGGAACAGATCCCCATCAATCAAAACAAAATTAGCACTTTTATACTTGATTTTCTTGGCGAGCATCCGATCCGAAGGTAAGACGCCATCTGCCAGATACTCTATATATGGAGTCAACCAGCAGTTGGTTCGGTCAATGCACATTACCAATTCATAATGGACACTAGGATGTTGCAAAGTTTCTAAATAAACCGACCCATCAAAGACGTTAACATCCGTAGTGGCTAATTTGGAGAAAGTGAATCATCAAGAATTGAATTGTTATTACGCTCGATCCTTGAAACTCGTAGGATTGGAAATCTTTGAAGTTGTTCCTTCAATTTCGTTAGATATTTGATCATTTTTGGGCCTCGAGCTTCAGATTCCCGTAAAGTTGCTTAACTATTGGCGAGAATCACTAAAGATGATTATTCTTTGCACTACAAGACTCTTTGTCAGTCGTAACCCTACAAGTACCGCTTCATACTCAGCTTCGTTGTTTGTCGCTTTGAACTGAAATCTGATGGTCTGTTGTACCTTGAATCCCTTCGGACTCGTCGAATAATACCGCTCCCATCGACGTCGTGGTAGAAAACCCATCTCTGCATACAACGTCCAAGAACTCGTCATTGAAGAGCTCAGAATCGCCTATCCGATCCTTCAATTTTACGCCACAACTTCATCAGCTTCAGAAAACGAGCATTCAACAACAAAATCAGCCAAGGCTTGCCCTTTGATGGCGGTTCGGGGATGATATCCAATGAAAAATTATGACAACTCCATCGTCCATGCAACTAATCTCCCCGATACCTCGGGTTTGCCCATAATCTTCTTTAAAGGTCGATCAGATATACTATTACCAATCTACCTCGAAGTATTGCCTAAGCTTTCGATTAGATTATTAAAGTAAAAGTAAACTTTTCAATGTTTGAAGTACCTTGTTTCAAAGATCCCGAAGGACATGGCTTACATAATAAACCGGGTCTACTTCCCAACTTCACGCACAAAAGCGCCTCCTATCGCCAACTAACTAGTCGCTAAGTACAAATATAGGGGTTCAAAGAGGAGCGGGCTTCACCAACAAAGGCGCCAAGATAAGTAGGACTTGATGCTCGAAAGGCGCCCTCACACTCCGAAGTCCATTGAAACGTCTTTGCATTCTTCGGCCCTTTCAATGTATCAAAGAACGGTAGACATCTTTCCGCCGACTTGGACATGAACCTCCTCAAATCTGCAATCCTTCCAGTCAGACGTTGAACATCTTTAAATGACTGAGGAGTCTTCATGTTCAGGATCGCTTGAATCTTCTCAGGATTGGCTTCGATTCTTCTCTGACTGACAAGATAACCCAGAAATTTGCCAGCCCCTAGACCGAAGGTGCACTTAGTGGGATTCAATCTCAAATTGTCGATTTAATCGAATTCTGAAAGCATTCTTCTAAATCATCCAGATGTTTATGTACCAACATACTTTTGACAATCATGTCGCTTCACGACACCTCCACATTCCCGCTGGCGATATCTAAAAACATGGTTCATCATCCTTCTCGATATGTGGCTCTCGTGATTGATGAGTAGAAGGTCATTTTCTTATAAAATATATACCGAACGATGCGTAATGAGCGCCGTCTTGGTATATCCTCTTCACATGGAAATTTGATGATATCCGGAGAATGCGTCCATGAAACTTAACAAAGCATACCGAAGTGGCATCGATTAGTTGGTCAATGTGGGGTAGAGGTAGAAATCCTTCGACAAGCCTTATTTAGATCGATTGTAGTCTATGCAGACTCGCCATTTACCATTTTGCTTACGTATCAAAGACCACATTCGCCATCCATTCATGGGTAGTCAATCTCGAAGATGAAGTCTGTTGCCAACAGCTTTTGCAATCTCTTCATCAATTATTCGGCCGACGTTCAAAGCGAAAATCCTCCTCTTTTGTTCGGATTGGCTTCTTCGACGGGTCACCTCAAACCGATGCTCGCCGATATCCCTCGCTACTACCCCAGATATCCCGAGGCTCCCATGCAAAAATATCAACATAGCTTTGCGGGTGCTCCATGAGGTTCGTCCAGGAGAGGTTTAAGCAGACCGAACCTATTTTCACCGTCTTGTTCTTTCTTTGCGGAATGAGCTCTATCTCCTCCGTTTCTTCATTTGGCATGACCAATGGTTGGAACTACTCTCTGTGAAGGGTTCGATCTCTATCGCCATGGTCTGCTTCTGCTTCGATATTCCCACTCCCGAAGTGATCACAACATTTCTATAACATCTTCTGGCCATATCCAAGTCCCCCTTCACCTCGCCATGAGCCCCACGAGCCATAGGAAATTTGATTTTGAAATGAGGAATAGAGGTCACACTTATAAAGCAATTAAAGCGAGCCTTCCCAAAAATAGCATTATAAGCGAGAATCTATATGTACAACATAAAATTTGCAAGTAATTTCTACTGTTGGGGCCGTTAGAAGACGATTTGGCAGTTCAATAGTTCCGACCACCCTAAGCAGGGTCATTACTAAAACCATATAAAGGAGCCTCCGTCCCAACTCCATCTTTTCGCCCATCTAGGTGCATCCTCCGATAAGCGTGGGCATCTGTAATATCTACTGAAGACCCATTATCTACCATCATCCGTTTCATATCTCCGAACCCACTCATGCAATCAACACCGGTGATCCTAAATGCGGTTCGATGACTTAGAAGGTAATCCTCATCAAGAAAAGAGATTATCGAACTTCGGATAAGGTCTGTCGATCGGAAGGTACCACGATCGCCGTGGCCGAATCCAAGTAAGTAACCGGCGCTTTTTTCCAACGAATTTGTCGGAAGTACCCCGGTGATGACATCTACCACGTGCTCTTGCAGTCATTCCGGAATGGTAACACTGCATCGAATCTGGTTGAGCTACGGAACAGAGCCCTCCGTCTGCTTGTTGATTAGTTCGCAACACATCTTGAATTAAAGCACCGCCTTGTACCTTTCTTTCAATAAAATCCTTCAAACTAGCATACGATCGTTTGTATCACGACCAAGCTTGATGGTAATCACAATACTTACGAGAATTTCCTTTTAGGGTTTAATGTTATCTCGAGGTGGTTCGAAAATAGGTTGATTCTTAATTTGATCCAAGATAATACTTTATCGTGTTAAGTCTTGTGTAGACGTTCTATTCACTTCTTTGGGTTGGAGCGGACGAACGCCCTTCTTTATCTCCAATTGTTAAACTTTTTCGACCCGCCTTCATGGCGGTCTTTATTACCCTCATTCTTTCTCCGGTCTTTATCGGCCTCGTCGCTCTGTCTCTCTTGGCAGAATTGCCCCAAGCGGGACGTTTGAGGCTGTCCATGGCTTCCTCCACCATGATATAACCTTCAGCTTTGTCAAAGGCCTCAGCAAGACTCTTCGGGTGATGAAACATCAACTTCTTCACTAACTTCTCTGATTTGACCAGATCTAACCCATTCTGAAACAGTCCAACGGCTTGTAGATCATTCAGGTCTATCACTTGGCCGACTGCTTCACGGAATCTCTTTACATATTGGCCCAAAGATTCATTCGAAAACTGTCGAACCTGAGCCAACGAACCAGTTGGTTTTCCCCTTCTTTTGTTGCTCCCAAAGCGAGCATGAAATTTATCGCATACATATGCGCCAAGATGAAATTGAATCGAGGGCAAAGTCCCCATCCACCTGGGCATCCTTTTCGAGTGTTGTGACAAAAGTATGACACTTAAAGAAGATCGTTAAAGTCATAATAATCCATCGATCGATTCGAACGCTTCGATTGTGGGTCATAGGATCCCCTGATCCATCATAACTCTCAATATGGGGCAACTTCTTGGTGGGTCAGCTTTTTCTTTAAGAATCTCCTCGGAAAAGGGGGATGCCTTCTTTCCCGAAGTATCCTTCGTTTTTTGTACTTCGGCAAGCTGCTTCTGAAGTTCCTTTAACTCTTTAACCAAATACTCTACACCTTCTGGTTGAGATGATGCTTCTTTTTCCGGTGACTCCTTCCTCCTCTGAGTAGACCGGTTTCTTACAATAGAGCCTTCAACTCTAGAAGGGCTTCTTCGATGACGAGTGTCCACAGGGTGGTGTTGAAAGTAGTATGCACACAAGCCAATCATGTTTGATGATAAAGCATATACTTTGTAACAATCTTATTCATTTATTAATAAAAAGTATTAATTTATTAAAGGCTTTTATTATCTACATGATCTCGCTTTTTTTATAATATGTGATAAACCCATAGTTTTAAGCAATGCTTTTAGAATAATGATGATGATCATTCTAATGAGATCTAAATTCTTAGAAAGCTTAAAACTAAAATAGTTCCCAATCATTGGATTACTAAATTGGGGATTAGTGAATCCGGATAAATTGGTACATACGTTGCTTTTTCATTGGATGAGGATGATTGATCTCATGATCATTTGTGTGGAGACACTAAAGCAAGTATGTAGGTGCTTATTAAAGAATAAGTTCATTGAACGTGGCTCGCTAAGGAATACACGATGGAGTTTTACTTGCTGTCAATAGAAATTCTGTAGTGATAGTAAGACAAGTGATCCTTGGACTTGAGACCATCGTAGTATCTTGTGTATGGTGAGTTATACTTTGACTTATTCCTTAAGACCCTTAGGGTATATCAAAGGGTATGCTTGGGTATAATAAGTTATACATGGAGATAATGTATGATCAATAAAGAATCTACCACTTCTAATAAAAGAAGATAAATGTCCTATGTGATTCGATAAATGACAACCCAAGAGTCCTTGTCTAAGGCAGTAATGAAATTAGAAAGGAGTTTCTAATTTGCATTATTTGGAGTTCAGGCATTTAAGAGTCGAAATACATATAATTAAATAAAATAAGACTTGACAAGTAATTCCATGTCTTATATTTAATTGGGACATTGTGTGGTGGAAGGATTGAATTTATCACGGTAACTATTTACTCAAAGGTTCTTTAATGATTAATGTTGAAATCTATATTATCCGGAAAGTCGTTGATCATTAGGGGGAGGCTTATCCCTATTGTAGAATAAATATTATTTATTTAAATAAATTAATTATTTAATTTATTTATTTAAATAAGATTAAATTGTTCTAATTGATTTATTCACAACCGGTTTAATATGGAGAACCTAAAAAGGTCACACCATAAAAGGAAGAATAATTATTTAAGAAGTTAATGGTATAATCGTAATAATATGTTATGTATATTTAATTTAATCTATGGTGATAGAATAAATTAAATAGCTTAATATTATTATTTAATATTTTAGAAATATTAAATATAAATTAATAAGAGAGTCTTATTAATATTATTACAATTATTATTATTTTAATTTCTAAAAGAGTTTAGGAATTAATTTAATATAAGTACTCTCATTTATTCCTAATTGGATTAGGAAGGAAAATTAGTTAAAGGAGTTTAATTAATTATCCCTAATAAGATTAGGGAGCTTAATTAATTAAAAGAATTTAATTAATTAAAACCCAATTCCTTAATTGTTAAGGTGGGTTGCCCACATCTATAAATAAGAGGAGTCTTATTATGGGTGTAGGGGTTGTTGACTTTTACAACGACATAATTCCAATTTGTTGGAGAGTACCCTTTTTCTATAGAGATAGAAAACTAGGGTTGAGCCAATACACCATCTTCTTGAATTCTTTATTTTTCCTTGGTGGATCACCTCTAGAGGCCAAACACATGGGTGGCTAACGTTGATCAAAGGAAGGAACCAAACCCGGTGGATTCAAGTTGAACGCGAAAGGATTTGGAGGCGAACTTGTACCTGAGGAAGCTCGATCTTCAAGGGTATGATTTTATTCTTTATCTTTTCGTTTAATTAATAATTATGCATAAAGGGTGATCCGGGTATATGGTTTGTAAATTTTTTAAACTCTGATTTTTACACGCTTCCGCATTATTTTGCAATTTGATTGCGCACATGAATATTACAAACCTAACAGGTGTACCCTTAGTAGACTCTCGGGAGTACAATCTCTAGATATGCTTCATCTTTGAATCCGAGCACTAAGGCGAGAATGTGCAACAACAAGGGCCTTCTTTGTGGTTTCGTGGAGTACGATCTCCGGATCGACCTCTTCGATTCTTTCGACCTTGCTCCTTAAAATCGACAGGTGATGTACCTCCTCGATCTTTGAGGAGTAGGGCTTCAGGATCTTCTTCTTTCTCGATTTCGGTCTCGAGACTCTCGTCTGAATGAATGAGTGTTCTTTTCCACTTGGTGTCCTTGCTTTTGATTTGATTATAACCGAGTTCTTCATCTCTCAACTCGTCATCCCGCCATCTACTCATTTATATCCCGTCGTTGCTTCACGAGTACTTTCATAGCTCTATCCGCTTCATCCGCCATCTTAGCCATCGTGAAGCTTTTTCATTGGTCTCTCTCAGATCGAGTTCTAGGCGAAGTGCCTTCTACTCGCGTTCAGGCCATGGCCGAGCAACTTTATCGATCGGGAAGACTAACCCACGTTTAGCCTTGCCCGTTGCTTTAATAGAAAATCTTGGGGATCGTTTGGATGTTGTCTTAGCATGAACACTTATCACGGTCCCAAACGATCTTTTAATGACACTCGTGGTGTTGATTCACCTTTGGCAAATTTCTACCGCGCCCTTCAGTGTAGGTGTTCTACTATTCACCATGAATCGGCGTAGAACAAACCACGATCTATGATTGAAAAATACTCGGGACACTAGAACTCACCCTCTCTTCTAGCACAATGATATTAACGCATGTTAAGATCTTTCTCCACGCCCCAATCACCAAGACGCGTCCAATATCCCCGCAGATTCAACAAGTCAACACTAAAAGCTTCGACTACCGACCGTCGAGGATAGCTCCCGGCGTGAGAGTCAAGACAAATCGATCACAAGGTCAACAATGAGAGAAAAATATTATCTAATGCACGAGAGAGATAGAATAAGAATTCTATTGAAAAAATGTGTATTCTTACCCTCTTATGTGATCTTAGCCCCACGATACTCCACTCCTGCCATCGTAGTACCACCACCTCCCCGACACCTTTTTTCCCTCACTTTCTATTACTTCACCCGTAAAAAAATCTACTTTCACACTCTTTATTCATTGTTTGCCATCCGCCGCATTATCCGAAGTCACATCCTCATTAATGCTACGCAAAGAAAGTGGGTAAATCTGATAATAATTGTCGTTTTGGCATAATGATTCTTTGGTCAAAGTTGGGTTAAGTGACAATTTGTATAATGGCCAATATAATAACTAAGCTCAAATAATAGAAATGACCCAAGATAATGGGATCCAACCATTACTTAAAGATAATATGATCAGGAAGGAAATTTCAATAAATTTACCTAATAAATAAGGAAAAGGATTATGGCCAACACAATGCATTTGATTTAATTGATAAAGCAAAAAAGATAAATATTTTGTGACTGCAAAATTAAGTTATGGATCCCGACCAATCAACTATTAGCAATTTTATTTAAACTCATATATTGACAATAGAATTTTGTTAAGTATTTCAATAAATATGTGTCTAATTACAATTACAAATACAAAATAAAAAAAACTAATAAAATTTATTTATACAATTAATAATAAAAAATTAAAATAAATATTTTTTTATTTAATATGATTTTAATAGTTTTAAATTTAATTCCTCGTAATTTTTTTTTAATTTGTCAATTGTGTTTAATCTGTTCATTAGTTTCCTATATTTCTCGAAGGCTCCGGTTTTTTCTTTTTCATCTTTTCCCTTGATCGCCGACTTGAGAGTGTGTGAACTGTGAAAGCTCTCTAATCTCATTCATGGCAATGATGAGAAGAATTAACGGACTAGCCGTCGTTGGCCGAGCCATGAGCGGCGTTGCCGCCTCATCGGCATCCAGAAACGCAGCTCAACAACGGCTGTACCAAGCCGCTTTGTACAGCACTAGTTGCAACTCCTCTACGATGTGGTCTCGATGGTTCTCGCGTGACAGGCTAGCCCATTCGAATCGCTGCTCCACCGCCCAAGGCGTCGCCGGGGTCATGTTCTTCTCTGTCGCTGCTTCCTCACTCGCTGAAGAAGTCCATGCAAAAGAACCGCTGCAGTCCAACAAGTTCGCCCCCAAAGATGTTGTTCTTTATCAGTATGAAGCCTGCCCTTTTTGTAACAAGGTTAAAGGTAATTGTACTACTTGTCTTTTCATTTCAGGATTCAGATTCTTCAGGGATTTAGTAACTGTTCTACTGTATTGATAATTGAAAAGAACAATGATATCTTTCGGGAATCAAAAAATAAAATTGCACTCATGTTTCTCCTAATTTTAATTGTTATTTGTTATAGCTAAAACTTAATTTCTTTGTGTTCAATTTTTATAATGAATGTTTTTCATGCTTGAAGTTTTACCTCCATTGTTATATTTTTTATTTTTTTTATACCGTCTTCATATCTCTTGTACACAAATATATCTCCTAGAGAAAAAGGCATTTGAGTTCTTATTAGCTTGTAGAGTAGCATTGATGATGGAGTTGTTTACTTATTTTGTTAAATTATAGTGTCTTTTGCACTACCTATTTTGACTTTGGTAGAGTAACTTCATTATTAAAAACAAAACTGGGGGAGGGGAAACTGGGCAGACCTAAGAGGCAAAGGGGGTGCACGTGCCTAGACGTTTTTCTAAGCTGACTAGGCGTTTTGTTAGGCAGTCTCGTTTAATTTTTAATTTATTTATTATAAATGCTTGTTAGACCATACAAAGCAATATAGTAGATTTAATTTTTTAAAATTTTACATAAAAGATTACCCTAAAAATAATCTTTAAAAGCTTAAAAAATTCTTGTAGAGCTTTAAAGTAGATGTCAGGTTCTGCATAGATTTGGGCCTAGGGGTTCAAATCGAGATAGAGGACCACCTAGCGCTTAGGTAGGGATTAATCGGACCTAGGCGGGGATTTTCGGAATACTTGGGGGGTTTTGGCCTAGATAACTTGTTAATAGTTCATTGAATTTCGTGGCACCTTAAATAAGAGTATATCTAGTGGATATTTGAGTAACTATGATTTTTCTATTTAAAGTTGAATTTAAGAAAAAATCATTAGATTTTTTTTGGAGTTAATTGTTTATGCAGTATTGTCAACCTGAGGTATTTTTAGCTACAGGACTTCACAAGTTTTTATTTGATTGATAGTGTAAAACCTATTCTACTTATTATTGACAGGTAATAAGGATACGTGTAGCTGAGTTGCTAGTGCGTACAACTATAAACTTTCTGCCTAGTCGAACTGAGAAAGCTTTAGAACTTTGTTATGTAAAAAAAGTATATTACTTCTTCAGAGGAAGTCAGCTTTCCGAAACTGGGTAGTGCTCGTGATTAATGTGTGGTTTGTTAAAAGTCTGTTAAGACCATCGAGTTCTTTGATTCACTGCATATTCATGTTGATTCTGTCATCAATAAATTTATGATGCTATACTTGTTTTTGACGTCTATTGTATTCTCTACTTTCTTAATCAGCATTCCTGGATTACTATGACATTCCTTACAAAATTGTTGAGGTCAATCCTCTCAGCAAGAAGGAAATTAAATGGTCAGACTACAAGAAGGTCCCTATATTGCTGGTTGATGGTGAACAGATGGTCGACTCATCAGGTTCGTAATGTAGGAAATATTTTAGTTAATGAGATTGTAACAAGTATGGATTTTTCAAAATTTTGGATTCCTCATGGTTATTAAGGATTGTACCAGTATATCTCTGTGGCGACGGCGGCGTAGTGTTATGTAGTTTTAAAGTTACTGCTTTATTTGTGCAGCAATCATTGATAACTTGTCCGAAAAGATAAGTTCTGAGCTCTCGGATGACTGTCTTCCTGATGTTAGTGAAGAAAAATATTGGCGAGGGTATGCTCAATTTTATTGATTATCTTTTTATAATCTGAGCATTGTAAGTTAGTAGTTGTAGCGCATGCATGGATAGATGGACTTCTCAGTTCATGATATTGATTAGTTGACTGTGGAAGCAAGAGAACTAAATCCAGTTGATTCACGATGAATTGCTTCTACCACTATTTATAGTTGATGGCAAATTATTGAACTTCTGTTATTTGTCCGTTAGCTTATAAATGTCCTAATATGATGTGGTTGATTGTAGCATCAACCCAAAATATTATATACTGATGCCTGTAACCATAATTTTAGGTGGGTGGACAATCACTTGGTGCATGTCTTGTCACCAAACATCTATAGATCTCCCTCTGAGGCTCTCGAGTCGTTTGATTACATTACAAGCCATGGTAAGTATCAAATCAATATCTCATGGCTTATATTGACAGATGGTCTATGAATTTTTCTAATATATATAGAAATTTATTGCATAATATGTAGCAGAAGAAGACATGCTAGGAATTTCTATTGTCTCAATGATTGCAGTATCTATCATTAATTATGACAGGAATCCATCCCAACCCAGAAAGTATAAAAAATGAACCAAAAAAAATATATTTAAAAAATATAAGAAGGGGTTGAAAGTTCAATCTCTACATGACAATTCTTTTTCAGCTAGCATTTATTACTGAACAAACTTTATGTTTTGAGGCACACCAGGAACAGGGGAAAAAAGAGACTAACAAGGTCAGATTGGGGGTAAGTCTTGGATTTTAATGTGGCATGGTGCTTATGTAGAATAATTAATTTGTGTAAAGACCTAGACATTTTATCTGAAATCATGTGTCTGGTTTGGGGTGTTATTTACTGATTTCTAGGTAGAGGCGGGTAGATAAGACTTACTTCGGGTTAGCATCTTTTGATACTATGGATGAGAGCACCCAGATTCCCCATTGCCCCCACCTCTGCCGCTTCTCTTGCTACTACTGACTTAGAAGTTTTTATTTATTTATGATGCATGAGCTTTGGACATTGTGCCCAGGTGAAATTTTAGAGGAAGCATGTAACATTCTTATCGAGTCAATTGCTTTACTTGGGTTCAGTTATTGATTTTTGGGCTTCTTTACCAACTTTAATTATTATTAGCAGCATGCAAGGCAGAGTTAATTGACTCAATGCATGTTCATATGTTTAAAGAAATTGGAATGCTTGAGTTTTTGAGTGCACTTTGGGTATATCATGGCCATTAAATGTTGAGAATATGGAGTCTATCTAAGTTTACTGCCTACGAACCAAACATTTATATCAGGTTTTGAGATATTGTTTAATAACCATATCTTTGCATGGGTTGTTTTTCTTTGTTGGACCTCGTTAATAAACATTAGACATGAAGCATAGCTACAAGCAATGAAGAGTTCTCATTGCACATTAACTTGTAAACCTGAGAGAAGGGTGCATATGTGACAAAGCTATCAATAATTTGCATGAGTGATTGTTATTGTTTAGATGTTAGACCATGAGCTTTTCAAAGGTTACTGAAAGCACTAAATCATCCCTGGAGATGAGGTGGACCTTTCTTGCCAAAGTTAAATCACTTTGAGGGATTCTTGTTTTAAAAAATTAGATATTTTCCTTCAGGGGGTTATGTTCAAGTTTGAGTAGGGGGCAGCGGGAAGAGCGTAGGAAGGAGAAAGATTTAGCTAGCATGGGTGGTGTAGGTTAGGAGTATCTATACTTTTCAGCATTTCAGTAGCTATATATATGCGTGTAATGGGTGGAGTAACTTCCAAACTTTTGAATATTATGCATTTTATGAATGGGAATAGCTTGTTAAGCTTTTTCTCAATCTCACGAATTCAATAACAAATAACTGAGTTCTTTTCCTTCTTCCTCCCTTATTCTTTCTGAAATCTCTTAGAAATATGTATGTTTCTCTCTTATTTTTGGGTTAGGCTTCAACAAGGGCCTGACAAATTGGTATCAGAGCTCAAGTTCTATCCAAACTCATCATCTTCTTCCTCTACATCCTCTGTTCTTCTCGATCTTCAATACTATCTCCGTTCCTAAAAGATTGTCGTTTAAGGTTTTGGCACATGGATTAAGAAAGTATCATTTAACAAGTAAAATTTGTTTGAAATTCCATCACTACCCCTATATAGGAAATTGAAAACTATTATTACAAGGAAGAGAATTTATTGGGACAATGAGAGAAGGTAGGGGTAATATAGGAAAGTAAATAATTTATTCTCCTCGAAAGTTGTAAACGACACTTTTTGGAACAAAATTTTTCTTCTAAAACGACAATCTTTTAGGAACGGAGGGAGTACCATCTTCCTGAATTCTATTCTTTACCTTCTTCCATCCTTCAAACACTACCCCAGAAGCAACACAAATCCATCAGCAACGGTTGTAGATCTTTACCCAATATCAACAAAAGCTAGGTCTCTGAGGCTTTATTTTTCCAGTGTACATGCAACTCCGCAAATTAAGGTGTTAATTCAGCTGTTAATAGGTATTAAACACTTTCATCTCACTTGTTTATGTCACATACATCTCACTTCTTCCTCTACATCCTCTGTTCTTCTCGATCTTCAATACCATCTACCTGAATTCTATCTCTTTACCTTCTTCCATCCTTCAAACACTACCCAGAAGCAACACAAAACCATCAACAACAGTTATAGATCTTTTCCCAATAGCAACAAAAGCTAGGTCTCGGAGGCTTTATTTTTCCAGTGTACTTGCAACTCCGCAAATTAAGGTGTTAATTCAGATGTTAATAGGTATTAAACACTTTCATCTCACTTGTTTATGTCACATACATATAACCCATTCCAGAAAACTCAATAACAACATCACTTGCACATTTTAATTCATATTTTGCTTGTTCTTCGCTATTGGCAAAAAAAAATTCCAGATTCTATAAATTAGTTTTGTTTGATTTGTGTTAGGAGATTCGTATTAACTTATTTCAGTCGAATAGTTTTACTTACTGCTTCAATCGAAAAATCATACAAATTGTTTCAATCGTAGAGTCTTACAAAATTGTTTCAGTCGTAGAGTTTAAATCGTAATCTTACAAAACTGTTTCAGTCGTAGAGTCTAAATTGTAGAGTCTTACAAATTGTTTCAATCTTAGTCTTACAAAATTGTTTCAGTCGTAGAGCCTAAATCGTAGAGTCTTACAAATTGTTTCGATCGTGAAATCTTATAAGTGTTCCGGTCAACAATCGTATAGTCCTATAAGTTGTTCCAGTCTACGATCGTAGTCCTATAAGTTGTTCCAGTCTACAATCGTAGAGTCTTATAATTTGTTTCAGTCTACGATTAATAGTCTTATAAGTTGTTCCAGTCTACGATCGTAGTCTTATAAGTCGTTTCCGTCTACCGATCGTAGTCTTCCAATACTTAATTTGTTTGTTTGGCTAAGGATACTCGGTTTGTTTCATTGAGGAAGTCCATTTCTCACTTAAAAAGCTACTCAAGGCTCAAGCTCACTTACTTTTACTCAAGTAGAGTTGCTACTGCTTGAATTCATTTTCAAACTTAGAATCACAATTATTTGTGACTCTTTTTCTCTCTACTCTCCATAAATATGGTTGGTCCTTCATAAATGTTGTTGCAGGATTTCATAAAGTACATAGAGTATACCAATGAGAAATTACAACTCATCAATGAGAAAATGAACCACTTCATGGAAAGTATGAATGAACTGTTGAGACAGAGGAGCCTAGATAATGATGACAGGTTTGAAAATTCTTTTGGGGATAATGGAAGGGGCAAGAGGCCTGTTCATATGGATATGGGGCAAAAGAGGGATAAGGGCTTCTTTAGAGACCCTAGACATGTTGAGAAAGAAAGAGCAATGAAACATGAAGAAGATGATGCTTAATGGAGGAGGAGGAATCAAAATGATAATGGTGGTGAAGAGGAGAGGAGAGAAAATTTAAACATCTTAAATTGGTGTTCCCTTTATTTACTGAGGGTGATGATGCTAAAGGCTGGATGCAGGATTGCGAGGAATATTTTGGCATATATGGGATTCGTTCTCATAGGAGGATTGCCATAGTTGGGATGCTCCTCCAGGGTCCCCTAAAATATTGGTACAAGTCTTATGTCAATGGCAAAGAGGGGCTTACTTAGAGGGAGTTGGCAAATGATTTCACTGTGAGGTTCACTAAGGCAGGTGTGAAAAACATATATGAACAATTCAAGTTATTGAAGCAAGTAAGAACTATGAATGTATACTATGATGAGTTTGAAAGGCATAAGGGGAGACTGCTTGTGAAGTTGCCTTACTTAACTGAGGACTTCTTTGTAGGAAACTTTGTTAGTTAATTGAAAGATGAAACCAAAAAAATAGTAAAGATGCTTGATCCAAAAACTCTATCCCAAGCCTTCAAACAAGTCAAGTTTTATGAGAGTCCTATTCCTAAACTTGTCAACTCCCACAACTATCCTAAACCGTCACCCAACCATACCAACACAGCCTAGCATCGAAAAGAAACTCCCTGCACCACCAACTACCAAAACTCCTATGCTCACTTATCCTAGAAATGACTTTAACAAGCCTAAACCTATTATTGCAGCTCAAAGAGATGAGAGAAGAGTCAATGACCTATGTTTTTATTGTGATGAGAAGTACACCATAGGACACAAATGTAAAGCTCCTCAGAATTTTCATGATCACTTGTGAGGATTTACAAAACTGTAAGGACTAAGGAGTTTATGGAATACTCTGGACCTCCCCACAGATTGATGAAGAACCTGAGCTTACCCAAAAAGAGGAGAATGATAAACTAAAGGGGAAAGCTAAATGAGGGACAAGTCCTGATTCTCAAAAGAAAAAGTGAAGGAAAACAACTGATGATTCTAATAGACAGTGGTAGTACCTTAAATTTTTTAAGTGAAGATGTTGCTAAGGCACTAATCTGCCTTATGCAACTTATTGACCCAGTTACTATTAACCTTCCTAATGGTGAGGATCTTCAGACTAAAACATGGTGCCTTGAGTTTACATGGAGTTTTTTGACGGCCACAATTTCAACACACCTATGTGGATCATCAAGTTGCAGTCATATGATGCTATCTTGGGAACCACATGGCTGAAGCAGTTAAGGAGGAATACATATGAACTACAATAACCTTATTCTCAACTTTACACAACAAGAAATGAAAGTTCAGCTACATGGAGTGTAGACCTTAACTATTTGACAATAGCCCAACCATCATGTATGTCCCAAATTGTTGAAAGCTATGAAGGTGACAATAATATTTCTCAGGTTATAGCCGAGTTGGCTTACAAAGATGGGGCCTAATGAGTTTGAGCTAGTCCATGCTAAAATACATATGGAAGTGGGTAATAAGAAGTCAAAGGAGACTTGAGAAAGACAACTATTTGAAAAACTCAATGAGAAGGGAGTAGGGGGTCATTCAGCTTTAAAAAGGATAGATCAATATTTCTATTGGGTAGGAATGAAGAATGATATTTCAAGGTGGGTGGCAGAGTTCCCTATTTGTCAATTTTCTAAACATGAAAATGTGAGAAGCCCTGGGCTGCTCCAACCATTACCAATCCCTAACCAGCCTTGGATGGACATAGATATGGACTTTATCAGTGGGCTTCCCAACTCCAAAGGCTATGAAGTTATTTGGGTTATTACTAGGTATAGCAAAAGCTCTCATTTCTTACCTCTCAGTTATCCTACCTCTGCCAAGACATTATCCCAATTATATTTTGAGAACCTCTTTAAGCTTCATCGCCTTTCCGGCTCCTATATTTTTGAGTGACTTCTGACAAACACTTTAAATTTGCAGGAAAAATGCTCCACATCAATACTTCCTATCATCCTCAAAGTGATGGGAACACTAAAAGGGTAAACCAATGCTTGGAACAATACTTAAGAAGCATGTGCAACCATCCACCAAAATAATGGAGCTCTTTGCTACCTATGACAGATTGGTGGTTTAATACCACTTTCCACATTTCTCTACAAACAACCCCATACAAAATTCTCTATGGACATGACCCTGAGCATGCCCTCAAAATTTAGTACCAACATTGCAGCAGTTGAGGATGTTCTTGTAGAGAGCTGGAAATTCTCAAAGAGAACTTAGCCAAGGCCCAACAAAGAATCAAGAGCCATGTTGATAAAGGAAGAACATAGAGAGTTTTTGAGGTTGGTGAGTGGGTATACCTGAATGTACAATCTTACAGGCAGAGTTCAGTTTCAATAAGGAAGAATATGAAACTAGCCCCAAAATTTTATGGGCCTTTTAAAGTTCTGAAAAATTATGGGGTTGTTGCATACAAACTGGAGCTTCGAAGCACTTCAAGGATACATCCCACATTTCTTGTCTCGCAACTAAAAAGGGGGCAATTACAAATCAACACCGACCTACCAGAGATTAACCAAAATGGGCATTTTAATATAGGACCACTCAGAACCTTAAAACAAAGGAGAATTTACAAAGGAAGCAAGATCATATATGAAAACTTGGTACAATGGAAATACTGCAGCATTGAAAAAGCTACATGGGAGGATGAAGATCTCTTTAAACTTAACTATCCAAACTTCATACTTCATTCATGAGGATATGAAAGTTCTAAAGGAGGAGGACATGAAAGTTCTCATGTCAGGCCAGGGGTAAATTGGGAAAGGAAGAATAAGTTAGTATATTCATGTTTTGTATGCACATGTAATGCACATGAAAGCACATGGGTGGCTAGTTAGCATATGTGTCTAGGTTAGGAGTATCTACACTTTTTAGCATTTTAGTAGCTATACATGTAATGGGTGGAGTAACTTCCAAGCTTCGAATATTATGCATTTTATGAATAGGAATAGTTTGTTAAGTTTTCTCTCTCTCTCAATCTCACGAATTCAGTAACAAATAACCGAGTTCTTCTCCTTCTTCCTCCCTTATTCTCTCTGAATTGTCTTATTTCTATCTTTATCTCTATATCTCTTATTTTCTAGTTAGGTTTCAACAAGGGCCTGGCAGTGAGTAATCTTGTAACCTTGTATTACTGAAAATTTGCAATTACAAGGCTCCCTTCCATAGTTGCTACTGGTAGGGCCCAGAAAAAGCCTGCATCTGAAGACGATCTTGTTGACTTGATATTAGCATTTAGAGCTTAAGGCCTTCTAGTAGTTTAGTAATTTATAAATTCATACATGTATCTTGCTTGTGTCGGGTTTACCTGTAATTGTTGGCAAATGAGTTGAACTCTGAAATATATTAATGGAGCAAACAACTTGACCATGACTACTGTAAGTCTGTAATTCTCTGAAAAATAAATTTTAGGGAATTTAAAATCTGAAGATTCTGTTTCTATTTTGTTGTTCCTTTGAAGGTCTCAATTTTGGTTATTCTCCATCTTAGGGGTTTCCACAGATTTGCATCAGTCAGTGAGCTCGTTCTTGAGACAAATAACTTGTGTTTCCGCAGTTATAATGCGGTCACTTAGTTTGATGCAATGTACGTCAGCAAAATAAGATTTTAATTTATTCTTACGACAATTAACTGGTGGGTGCAGGTAATTTCAGCTTCTTTGAGAAGATAACTGGCAAGTATGTTGGAGCTGCAGCTATGTATTTTATATCAAAGAAATTGAAGAAAAAATACAATATAGTTGATGAACGCGCAACCTTGTATGAAGCTGCGGAAACATGGCTGGAAGCTCTAAAGGGCCGTGAATTTCTTGGTTTGTGATATTTCTTATGAAATTTTATCAGCTTTTTTAATCAGATATTTTGCTTCTTTTTTTTAAACAATATCAGTAATCTCTTTAATATTTTCATCTAATCAGGCGGGTTCAAACCTAACTTGGCGGATCTTGCTGTCTTTGGTGTTTTAAGACCCATACGCCACCTTAAGTCTGGCAAAGATATGGTGGAGAACACAAAGATTGGTGAGTGGTACAATCGAATGGAGAAGATGGTGGGAGAGCCTTCCAGTATATCGGCATAAGGAGAAGCAGGGGCAAAGACACACGATTGATCTAGGAATTGCCTTTATTTAACAACTTAAACTTTGTGCCCCGTACATTTTACATCATCTTCCTGCTGGTAGTATTTGACACTATTTTTAAATATTTGGATCTAGAAATGCGTTGAATGGTGGATATTCCTATTACTTATTGGGTCTGAATGGCTTCAATCTGAATTGTTAAGTCATTCAGACTGTTTGATTTGGATACAAAGGTCTGAATTGAATGAAAGTGGTCAAATTTCTGGCTGAATGAACTTTTACTTGAACTTCAACGAAAATTCAACTTGTAGCCAACAAACTCCATCAATCCGAGTTTGAAACTCATTGGGTTTTGTTAATCGGTGGTGAAATGCATCCAAATCGACAAAGAAGGATTTAGCCCAAATTTCTTTATTTGATAATTTTGTTTGAATTATTTATTTTTATCTGTTGTACAATGAATATTATATTTAAATTTTTTTAATACGTGCAAAATTATATACTTATTTTAAGATAGAGAAATGAGAGAATGTAGAGAAAATAATAAAAAATTATTATTTAAATGTTTCAAACGTATCAATTATCAAATAATTTTTTTCATTGATTAGTATTTAATTTTATTCAAATTACTTAAATATTCAAAATTATATATTTCATTAAGTTTTATCAAACCGCCGCTAATAATAAGAGCGAAGCTTGAAATTATTGATTATGGATCAAGGCTAACACAGCTTCATTGATCTTTTCATTAAAAATTAGTTTCAAAATAATATGCATGCAATTGGCACGTATGCCTTTCTAAGTATTTCAAGTTATGATGGATGCTATTATTTGATACATTATTCCATACTATATGTTATGAGCAATTCATTTTGGCTTTATTGATATTCATTAGGTCATACATAAATGCATCTTACGACTTTATAATTTATTTATTTTTTATTAGTTACGCAAGTAATTATTGTTGATAATATTTTAATGACATGTGTAATGTAGTGTGTTAAGTTTATAATTACTAGTTTATCTCGCACAACTACGTGGGTGCAATTAATAATAAAAATAATAATTTTTTGAATAAAACATGAAGAATGATAATAAGAGAGAAAATAGATGGAGTGTTTTGTTATAAATTAATCGGTTTGAAAAAGATAATATAAATAAAATATAGTAATTTAAACTGTTATCATAAAATAGACATAGGGAATTAGGGATAGGGATGAAAGATCAAGCGAGTACTCTGATTCTATATATAAATATAAATACTTAATTTTAATAGTAAATTAATATACGTCAATTTTAAAGCCACTGGACTGACTTTATAATTTATTTATTTTTATTAGTTACGCAAGTAATTATTGTTGATAATATTTTAATGATTTGTAATGTAGTGTGACGTTTTGTATATAAAATTAATCGGTTTGAAAAAGATAATATAAATAAAATATAGTAAAGTCATTAGTCGAATCGTCTGATCTATATATAAATATAAATACTTAATTTTAATAAGAAATTAAATTGGCAAAATAATTAATATACGTCAATTTTAAATCCACTGAATACATACCGTGTGAGTTTTTGAATTATGTTACTAAACATAAGTAGTAAGTGCAAAATTGATCAACAAAAAGAGTCGACCCAACTGGCAACCCTAAAAGGAGTTATACACGTGTATAAATAAATAAAATCAAGAAACTTTGTCGTATTTGGGCACTTTCGTACCCTACGTGTACTATATTTTATTTTATATATATATATATTCACTAAGTTACTTATTCTTTGAAATTACTATTCACTCTAGTATTGTTCACTCGAGTATTTGGGACACTTTTTGTGTCAGAGTACTATTCACGAGTTCTTATTCACGTAATTACTATTCATGAGTTCTTATTCACCCGAACAAAATATTTTATGAAAATAACTACGGAAGTTTTACCTGGTTGATCTTTGTTAAACTACTCGTTAGTAAAAAGTACGAAGAATACGTGTATGGTTGCGTAGAAGACACCTGCGGTATTGATTATTGATGCTTATGTGAGAAAGTCACCGGTTTGATTCCATTATTGTCGATTAATAATATGAATTATTATAGCGATAATGATGTTTTATTTTATTCAGTATTATTAACGTAATAAAATGCGAAACATCTTTTATATAAAAATGAATCACTTTATTAAAGTTATTCTATAAATAGAATATATTATATTTTATTATGATAGTGTTGCATAGTGTTTTGCATAGTATTGCATAGTGTTTTGCGTAGTAAAATGTTTTTTATATAAATAGAATATATGATATTTTATTTAAAAGATTTTGCTTTAAATATGGACCGTCAGATTAAAGTAAATCAATCGAGGATAGTTCATGGATTAATTACTATGCATTCTATTTTCCTATAAATAAAGCTCACTCCTTCATTATTTTCTTACAATTCAATTTGAAACTCTACAGAGAGAATTATATAGAGAAGCTATAGAGAAAATCTATAGAGAAAAGAAGAAGAGTGATACAGTGCATTTCACTACTTTGATATCGATGTAAGACCCCAACTTATTATTAATGAAATTTAATTTTCTCTATTTATTATTTTGAAATAGTAAGGGTTGATGTGATTAATGTGGATAGTTAGGGGTAAAATCATGCAAATATTTCAAAATAAGCAAGTGGTTATAAAATATTCATTGTTGTGGGGAATATTCGTTTGGTGGTGGAATATTCGCATCGCATCGGGGAATATTAAATGCGGCCAGTAGTGACCATGTATTGGGCCCCATAACTGAAAGCGATTGGATGAAGAAAGCGACAAATATAAGTTGGTTAAAAATAACTGGCGTAGTTATTATGAATTATCTTGTTAAAATACTCGGTGGTTAAAACACAAGATGATTTGCGGTATTGCACCAATTATTGATTCTTACGTAAGAAGGCACTACTCAATAATGGTTACAGTAATTACTGTTCAGTATTTTATTGTGTTAATAATTGCTGCGTTGATATTTTATATTGCTGTTGTTTCAATAATTGTCATTGCACAATATTTTTCATTATCGAGCAATAATTCATATTATCCGAATAATATTATTAGATAACATTATTGGCAATGTCTCAGAAAGTTACGTAAGGAGAGGTTTGGTCACTAATTAATTGCGCTACCAAGAAGGAGAAATTCTTATTGGAAAGCCCCTCTTCCTGAGGCGCCTGGTTGTCGATATTGTGATTCTCGTAATATTATTTGTGAATAATTAATTATTGATTCATATGATGAGGAAAATATTAATTTTATGTGGATATAGATGGAGAAAATTTTTAATGTGACAATTGTTGAAAATTAAAATTTTATCTTTTTACGATAAAATAATTCATTTAAATATATTATTATATTTTAATAATATAATAATGGTGATATTTTTACAACGAATGTGGGATATATGAGTATACGAGGAGGAAGAGTATTTTTGTTGCAATAAATGTTTAAAACATGTTAAACATGTCGATTGGACCCTATTTATCGATGAAATTTGATTATAACAGTAAAATTGCCCGTTTGTGGATTTTGGTCAATTTTCATTTGGAATTCGGAAAACTTTCTTCGCAAAGTTGTAGAGAATTGAATTTCCTATAAAAACTTCGAGATTTGAATTTTACGATAAAAGGGCTATTTATTGTGAATTATTGAAGTTTCAAGTTCAAATAATTGATTTTGGAAGTTTTAATTATTATTTTAAAGAAAAATGTTTTTTTGCATTTAAGTGGGCTAACATGTGATATTAATTCTTTGAAATCAGATCTTCAAAGATGGGCTAAGGAAATTTATAATATATATTAATATTTTATTAAATTTTCGCTTTTGTGTTCTAAAGATTTTCCTATAAATAGGGTGCTTAGGTTAGAATTGAAAATCACACCGTAAATCAAGTTTTTTCTCTCTATATTATCGAGCGTATTCTTGTGAGTATTTTGAGTATACTTTGAGTATTGTTAGGCAGTGCAAGTTCCCTTGACTATACCCAGGTATTCCAAATTAGAAATCTTAATCTTTCGAGGTAAGGGATGTTATTTTCTTCTCAAATGATATTATTTCTTCAATATCATTATCTTTGAAATATTGGTTGGAACTTTTATCAAATTTGGAACTTTTTCATGTCGGAGTTACTTATTCATGAGTTACTTATTCACGAAATTTACTATTCATGAGTTCTTATTCACGAGTTACTTATTCACGAGTACTATTCATTAAGCGTGAAGATGTTTTTGTGGAATTTCTATCTTTTGGTGTCTGAGTTACTATTCACGATATCGACACTATTCAATAGAAAAATAAAATTTCTTCTTTTTGTCAAAATATCTATTCTCGGATACTAGCTTTGATTGTATCCATGTTTTGATCATTCTTGAATTTTACACCACTATGATTATTTTTGAGGTATTTTTGAACATGGATAAAACAAAATACGAATCCTTAATCCTTAATCCTTGTCATTTTGTTTCTTTGGATTCGTTTCTTTAAAAAATATTTTCATCATCCTCGGTCTTAAATGATGATATTATTGAATATCTTTGGCTGTAGTAAAAGATGAATGATTCTGAAGAATATCTTTGGGTCAGTAGTGCAAAGATGAAGCAGTGTTTAGATGAACATGACTAATCTGATGAATATCTTTGGCCGTAGTGCAAAGATGAATATTTGATTCCGGATGTATATTGATTGATGTTACAGAGGATAAAAGATGAGCGATGAACTTTTAAATTCATACATAGAAGATAGTAGTTTGCATTCTCTACTTAACTCTTCTAATGAATTATTATTTCCGCTGCGAATATTGATTTAAAATTTGTTGTCTATTGTATTCTATTAGATTTTTCCCTGTTGAAGACTAACGGTAATTTGTTGTATATTATCTTAGTCATAATGTGAGACCCCAGATTTTATCAATAAAGATTTAAATTTTGTCAAAATAATTTTTTAATATTATGGTGTGAATTTGAGATAATATTATAGTTGTGGGTAGTATTTATAAATTTTGCAAAGTATGCAAGTGGTTATATTATATTCGATTGGGAGGAGAATATTCGGTTTAGCGAGGAATATTCGCATGACAACGGCTCAATCATTGGTTGACTTATAACAACAAAATTATCATTGTCGGATCGAGAAAACGACAAAAATATTTTATATGAAATAACTTAGGAAGTTTTACCATGGTTCTTGTTGAACTACTCGGTAGTAAAAGTACAAGTAATAAGTGTGGTTGCATAGAAGCACACCTGTATTGATTATTCGATGCTTATGTGAGAAGTCACCGGTTTGATTCCATTATTGTCGATTAATAATATGAATTATTATAGCGATAATGGCGTTTTTGTTTTATTCAGTATTATTAACGTAATAAAAGCGAAACATCTTTTATATAAAATAGAATACTTTATTAAAGTTATTCTATAAATAGAATATATTATATTTTATTATGCATAGTGTTGCATAGCATAGTTTTTTGCATAGTGTTTTGCGTATAAGTATTGCATAGTAAAATGTTTTTATATAAATAGAATATATTATATTTTATTTAAAAGATTTTTCTTTAAATATGGACCGTCGATTAAAGTAAATCAATCTGGACCTGTTCATGGATTAATTACTATGCATTCCATTTTCCTATAAATAGAAGCTCATTCCTTCATTATTTTTTTATTTAATTCATTGAAACTCTGAGAGAGAAATTATAGAAAAGAAGCTATAGAGAGAAAATTATAGAAAGAAGAAGAGTATTCGCTACTTCACTACTTCTATATTCAGGTTCTTTTTTACGGTAGAAGGGGTGTTATTCTTTCTTCTTGAAGAGAACTTACGTTATTCCATTCATTATTATTACATTGGAATAACTTTTGTAAAAGTGGCATACACTATACATAACCTGTATCACGCTGGTATACCCTATACTTGGTGAAATCCTTATGTTATTCCATTGCTTATTATTACATTGGAATAACTCGTGATATGCTGTTTACCCTATACTTGGTGACATTCTTCTATTATTCATTGGAACATCCTGCTCACAGGTGTTTTACACCGGACTGGTTCCGCTTTTTATTATTTACATTGAACATCCCGTCGTGTGTTTTACACAGGACTGGTTAAAATCTTTATCATTCATTGGAATATCCCATCGTGTGTTTTACACCGGATCCGGTTTCATCTTTATTATTCATTGGAACATCCCGCTTGGTGTGAATTTCACCCGACCGGTTCCGTTATTATTATTACATTGGAATAACTGCTTTACATCGCTAAGTAACCGCATGCATGGTGATTTCTTTTGTTATTCCATTCTTTATTATACCCAGTTGGTTAAAACTTTGACTTCTATACTCCATGAAATTAGTAGAATATCCTTGATATTTGCGTTTCATCCAAAGATCTTTCATGGAAATATTCTTCCGATCATTCTTGAATTTTACTCTACGTAAACAAAGATCATGTTGACAATTTGGACGTTAATAATTCATGGATTAAATAATTCTTGAACTTGTTTTATTGAATTATTATGTCATTGTCATCATCCTCATGTTATATTATGTTATCTTTTGGCTTACGCATAGATGAACTTAGTATGATTATGACTGAGAATCATTCTAAGATAATCATGACTTGATATAAATGATGTGACAAAAGTCCTCGGTGGCACTGTAATGCAAGAATGGATAGTTTTTGGTATGATTATGACCAAGAGGGTGATTCGGTATAGTCATGACCATTGATAATTTGATGAAAATCCTTGGCCAGGTACGAGGGATGATTAGATGTGGTGGTTTATTTATTAAAAAAAGTTGAGTCTCGATAAAAATTGATGAAAACCTTTTAAAACCTAAAAGATAGTAGACTTTATTCTCTACTTGACTTTTTTAATGGATCGCTTATTCCACCGCAGATTAAACCTGGTTGTCTATTGTATTTTATCGGTTTAACATTGTTGAAGGCTAATGATAATTTATTCGCATTATCTTAGTCATAATATTTCTTATCGGGCTAGTTGAGCTCACCCTTTTTCTTTTCTTTGTTCTTCAGAAATGAGAACATAATTGGGACGACGAGTCGGGGAGCGGAGTAATGGTCCGGAGGATAGCATTAGTAGTCCTCACCATATCTTGTGAAATAGTGTGATAATAGTTGTAATGAGGACTCCTTTTGAGTTTGTATAATATCTAGTAGACAATATTTGTATTCAAACTCACAGTTTATGTCGTATTGTACTACACCGACGCTTATATTAGTAAGTTGTATTTGAATTTATGTACCGTGTAAGTGGCGACCCAAGATGGGTGACGTATACCTAATTTTGGGGCGCCACGGTTGGTATCGAGCTTAGGATATGATCCCTAGCTAAGATGTGAGAATAGTACTAGGAGGGGAGAGACGGGGAATTCCTTCGCTAGTATGACCTACCTAAATTTATTTGGTATTTAATTGGTCGATCGGAGTATAGTGATAATATGTGATATGTTAATTAACCCTTGTTTTTGTGACGGTGTTTGAGAATGACTTACGAAAATCTTTGAGATAAGCAATGAAGCACATGAGAGTGTTGATTCAACTCAAACAAAAGGTAACGACCAACAACATGATAATAATCATACCGGTGGCAATTTATCGAACAATGATAACCATCGGGGAAATTATCATGCTAAGAATGGTAACCACTTTATGGTAATCATGGAAAAGATAATAGATGTGGAAATTACAAGAAGAGAAGGTCATTTAGCTCAATTTTGTTGTGCACCAAAGTCAAGTCTAGCTGGGACGGTGGCACCAAAGGTGGATATGGACAAAACAAAGTCGTTGGTTTTAGGAAGTGCATTTTTCATGACTTCTCAAAAGCGAGTAAACCGAACGAAGTTATACGGGTTAGTTAATTATAAATTGCAAGTCTATACCTTATAAGATACCGGTTCTACCCATTCTTTTATCTCTCTGCTTATGCTCAACGTTTAAATTTGACTCAAGAAAGTTAAACTTTGACTTATTGGTTGAAACTTCGTTAGTAGGAGCCTTCATATCGCTTACTATTTTTAAATCTTGTTTGATGCAAATAAACACTTTCACGTTATTCGTCGATCTTATCTTTTTGAAAATACTTGCCTTTGATGTGATTTTAGGAATCAATTGGTTAACTACTCATCATGTTTTTCGTAAGGTTGTTAGCTTTTATATTCATAACCAACTTTGTTATATTGTAATTCAAAGTAACCAAACCCTAAAGTTAATCAACTTTGTTATATCAAGCCATAAGTAAAGAGCCCCGAACCTTTCGTTGTCGACTTCCTTGTGTGGAATGCAATCGTCGAACTTTCGTAGGCTTACATCGTGAATGAAGATGGCAAGTTTATAGGTATCATTGTGAGTGCTTATCTAGGTTAAGGGATAGAAGTCACGGTTGGTATCAATGTGACGTACTATCCAAGTCTTGGATAAGAGTCACAGTGATTGAATGATATTTCTATTATTAATAAATTTCTGGCATATTCTTGAAGACTTCTTAGCCTACTTAGAGCGTGAAATCGAATTTTGTATTGACCCCAGTACAAAACCCATTTCTTAAACCCTCAAATATTTCTTCAACTAAATGAACAGTTTACGTGGTTTATGATGAAAGTCATAATAAAAGCATTGGACTAATGAAAATCATGGGTATTCGTGGTATTAGTAAGTTTTATGATGAGTTATGTTGGTTAGTATATGTAAAAACATGAAAGTTTCTTAAAAATCACAAAGAGTTGAAAATCAGATTTTGGTGAAAAACGTAACATGAAATTCAATAGACCATATCTCCTATTATATTTTGAATTTTTGAATGTGGTCAAGACCTAGAGTTAGATCTATGAGTTACCTAACTAATTCAAGTGGAATTACTGGAAAAGGTGTTGTAGATTTTGTGTGGACTGATTTTAGCAAAGGAGTGCAAAGCTGCAAAAACCGAAAAAAGCTGCTGCCATGATTTTAGAGGGCTGTTTCGGTCACTTAAATTATGAGAGAAAATTCTGGCCTTTTGGGACATGAAAGTATATGGTATAAAGTACCTCCTGTCCAAAAATGAGCTCATTCTGACTTAAAATGAGCAAGTTATGACTATTTCAATATTTAGGTTTTTCTGATGAAAAACGCTATAACCGGAGTTCTATAACTCCGATGACTATGAAATTTAAACTAGAAGCTCACGTTAACATGTGTAAGATCCTGCCAAGATTTGGGAATTTTTGGAGTTAAACTTGAGGTAGTTAATTTCTTAAGGAATTAATTAGAAATTGATTTTGAAAAATAGTAAATGAATTTTAAAATTCCGAGAAAAATATATTTTCATCATGGGACTATATTATGCTAAATCCCAGAAAAGAAATATTTTTGGGACTGATTTGGTATTTTTCATGAAAATAGTTTAGTTACTGAACATATGAGTTAAATATGTTATGTGAAGAATGAAAGTTGAAAATAGGATTTTATGGGTAGAGAATCCTATATGTAGTATATGCATATTTTTTGATGAGGATTTGATAATTGGTGATGATATTTTATGAGTATGGCATTTTGAATGATTAAATGCATTATATGGCAAAAGCGTAAACAATTAAGATAAATTGTTTATAAATTTAAGAAGTGATTAAAATATTGTTATAATATTAATGATATTAGATTATGAGATTATTAAGTGATTAAAAACATGGGGATATTCTTGAATCTGGATAAATTATATTATAAATGTTTAATATTTATCCTTTATCTCATTTTGATTGATTCTTTATATCATTATCCTCATGCTTATATTATGTTGAAAGTCATCATGGCTTTCGTAGATGGACTTGGTATGATTATGACCACGGATTATTCGGTATAATCATAACCGTAATTGAATACACAATTATCTTTCGCAGTAGTGCATGGATAATTTGTGGTCGTGATACTAATGAATACACAATTATCTTTGGTAGTAGTGCATGGATAATTTGTGGTCGTGATCTTAATGAATACACAATTATCTTTTGGTCAGTAGTAAGTGCATGGATAATTTTATCTTTTTCGATAAAATAATTCATTTAAATATATTATTATATTTTAATAATATAATAATGGTGATATTTTTACAACGAATGTGGGATATATGAGTATACGAGGAGGAAGAGTATTTTTGTTGCAATAAATATTTAAAACATGTTAAACATATTAAATGGACCCCATTTATCGATTGAAATTTGATTATAGCTGTAAAATTGTCCGTTTGTGGATTTCGGTCAATTTTGTTTGGAATCGAAAAAACTTTCTTCGCAAAGTTGTAGAAAATTGAATTTCCTATAAAAACTTTGCGAGATTTGAATTTTACGATAAAAAGGGCTATTTATTGTGAATTATTGAAGTTCAAGCTCAAAATAATTGATTTTTGGAAGTTTTAATTATTATTTTAAAGAAAAACGTTTTTTTTGCATTTAAGTGGGCTAACATGTGATATTAATTGCTGAAATCAGATCTTCAAAGATGGGCTAAAGAAATTTATAATATATATTAATATTTTATTAAATTTTCTGCTTTGGTGTTCTAAGCATTTTCCTATAAATAGGGTGCTTAGGTTAGAATTGAAAATCACACCTTAAATCTGAAGTTTTCTCTCTATATTATCGGCGTATTCTTGTGAGTATTTTGAGTATACTTTGAGTATTGTTAGAGGCGGTGTGAAGTTCCTTCAAAGACTATATACAGATTCCAAATTGTAAGTACTTAATCTTTCGAGGTAAGGGATGTTATTTTCTTCTCAAATGATATTATTTCTTCAATATCATTATCTTTGAAATATTGGTTGGAACTTTTTATCAAATTTGGAACTTTTTCATGTGGGGTTACTTATTCATGAGTTCTTATTCACGAGTTCTTATTCATGAGTTACTATTCATTCAGTTACTATTCTTATTTTAGTACTATTCACGTAAGCGTGAAGATGTTTTTGTGGAATTTCTATCTTTTGGTGTCTGAAAGTTACTATTCACGATACTGCACTATTCAACAGAAAAATAAAATTTCTTCTTTTGTCCAAAATATCTATTCGGATACTAGCTTTGATTGTATCCATGTTTTGATCATTCTTGAATTTTACACCACTATGATTATTTTTGAGGTATTTTTGAACATGGATAAAACAAAGTACGAATCCTTAATCCTTAATCCTTGTCATTTTGTTTCACTTTGGATTCGCTTTCTTTAAAAAATAATTTTCAACATCCTCGGTCTTAAATGATGATATTATTGAATATCTTTTGCCCTGTAGTGCAAAGATGAATGATTTCGAAGAATATCTTTGGTACAGTAGTGCAAAGATGAGCAGTGTTTAGATGAACATGACTAATTGATGAATATCTTTGGCTGTAGTGCAAAGATGAATATTTGATTCCGGATGTATATTGATTGATGTTACGGGGATAAAAGATGAGCGATGAACTTTTAAATTCATACATAGAAGATAGTAGTTTGCATTTCTACTTAACTCTTCTAATGAATTATTATTTAGACGCTGAATATTGATTTAAAATTTGTTGTCTATTGTATTCTATTAGATTTTTCCCTGTTGAAGACTAGCGGTAATTTGTTGTATATTATATTAGTCATAATATTCTTTCTTCGGGCTAGTTGAGCTCACCCTTTTCCTTTTTGTTCCATTTTTCTTCTCGGAGGCGAGAATATAGCGATGTACAGTCTGGTATGGAATGAAGGTTTTAGAAAAGGATTGTTTAGTAGTCCTCACCATTTTGTAAAATAATGTATCAATAAATGTGCGAGGATTTATTTGAGTATAGATATTGCTCAGAAGATAATATTTGTATTCAAACTCACAGCTTTATTATTGTAATAATAAAGTTGTAGTTGTTTCACGCACCATGTATTAACGACTCGAATAGGTGATGTATACCTATTTTGGGGGCCACATCCAAAGGTCTTTTACGGTAAGGGATATTATTTGTTGTATTCGTAGTGGTGTTATTCTTTCTTATTCATGAAGAGAACTTCATTATTCCATTCATTATTATTCGGTTGGAATAACTTTGTAAAAGTGGCATATACCTATACATAACCTTGTATATGCGGCGATACCTACTATACTCGGTGAAATCCTTATATTATTCCATTCTTATTTATTCATTGGAATAACTCGATACTGTGGAATCCCTATACTTGGTGATTTTCTTACATTATTCCATTCTTTATTATTCTTGGAATATCACATGCGTGTGTTTTACACCGGACACGGTTCCATTGTTTATTATTCCGCATTTATTATTCATTGGAATATCCTCCGTCATGTGTTTTACTAGGACACCGGTTCCATTGTTTATTATTCAGCATTTATTATTACATTGGATCATCCCCGATTGTGAATTTCACGACACGGTTCCGTTATTATTATTCTATATGGAATAACTCGTCTACATGGGCAAGTACCGCATGCATGGTGATTTCTTTTGTTATTCCATTCTTTATTATACCCAGTTGGTTAAAACTTTGACTTCTATACTCCATGAAATTAGTAGAATATCTTTGATATTTGCGTTTCATCCAAAGATATCTTTTCATGGAAATATTCTTACGATCATTCTTGAATTTTACTCTACAAAGCAAGATCGTGTTGACAATTTGGACGTTATTAGTTCTTGAATAAATTAATTCGTGAACTTGTTTTATTGAATTATTTTGTCATTGTCATCATCCTCATGTTATATTATGTTATCTTTGGGTTTACGTGCATAGATGAACTTAGTATGATTATGACCGAGGATCATTCGGTATAATCATGGTTTGTTATAAATGATGTGATAAAAGTCCTCGGTGGCTGTAATGCAATCGATGGATGGTTTTGGTATGATTATGACCGAGGGGTGATTCGGTATAGTCATGACCATTGATAATTTGATGAAAATCCTTGGCCGTAATACGAGGGATGAATAGATATTGTGGTTTATTCATTAAACCGAGTCTTAGTGATAAAATTGATGAAAACCTTTTAAAACCTAAAAGATAGTAGACTTTATTTTCTACTTGACTCTTTTAATGGATTCAGATATTCCGCCACAGATTAAACCGTTTGTCTATTGTATTTTATCGGTTTAACATTATTTGAAGGCTAATGATAATTTATTCGCATTATCTTAGTCGTAATAATATTTCTTCTTGGGCTAGTTGAGCTCACCCTTTCTTTCACCTTCGTTTTCTTCCGGAAATGAGAAATATATTTGGAGACGAGTTGGGGAACGCAGTGATGGTCTGAAGATAGCATTAGTAGTCCTCACTATTCGTGAAATAGTGTGATAATAATTGTAATGAGGACTCTTGAGTATGGATATTGTCTAAATGACAATATTCCTATTAGAACTCTCGGTTTATGTATTGTCAGATATGTTACCTACGACGGATGTATAATTAAGTTTGTATTTGAATTTATGTACCATGTAAGTGGCGACCCAAGATGGGTGACGTATATAAGACCCCAACTTATTATTAATGAAATTTAATTTTCTCTATTTATTATTTTGAAATAGTAAGGGTTGATGTGATTAATGTGGATAGTTAGGGGGTAAAATACACAAATATTTCAAAATAAAGCATGTGGTTATAAAATATTCATTGTTGTGGGAGAATATTCGTTTGGTCGTGGAATATTAAATCGCTTCGGGGAATATTAAATACGATGACACAGTACCATGTGTGGGCCCCATAACTGGAAAAGCGATTGGACGAAGAAAGCGACAATTATAAGTTGGTTAAAAATAACTGGCGTAATTATTACCGTTAATCTTTGTTAAAATACTCGGTGGTTAAAACACAAGAAGACACACGGTATTGCACCAATTATTGATTCTTACGTAGTAAGAAGGCACTACTCAATAATGGTTATGAATTATCGCTCAAATATTTTATTGAGTTAATAATTGTTTGCGTTGATATTTTATATATTCATTGTTTCAATAATTGTCATCGCACAATATTTTTCATTATCGAAGCAATAATTCATATTATCCGAATAATATTATTAGATAACATTATTGGCAATGTCTAGAAAGTTACCTAAGGAGAGGTTTGGTCACCTAATCATACGCCAAGAAGGAGAAATTCTTATTGGAAAGCCCTCTTTCCTGAGCGCTCGGTTGTCAATATTGTGATTCTCAGTAATATTATTTGTGAATAAATAATTATTGATTCATATGATGAGAAAATATTAATTTTATGTGGATATAGATGGAGAAAATTTTAATGTGACAATTGTTGAAAATTAAAATTTTATCTTTTACGATAAAATAATTCATTTAAATATATTATTATATTTTAATAATATAATAATGGTGATATTTTTACAACGAATGTGGGATATATGAGTATATACGAGGAGGAAGAGTATTTTTGTTGCAATAAATGTTTAAAACATGTTAAACATGTCGGTGGACCCCATTTATCGACCGAAATTTGATTATACTTTGTAAAATTGCCCGTTTGTGGATTTCGTCAATTTTTGTTTGGAATCGGAAAAATTTCTTCTGGAAAGTTGTAGAAAATTGAATTTCCTATAAAAACTCGCGAGATTCGAATTTTCTGATAAAGGGCTATTTATTGTGAATTATTGAAGTTCAAGTCTCAAATAATTGATTTTGGAAGTTTTAATTATTATTTTAAAGAAAACGTTTTTTTGCATTTAAGTGGGCTAACATGTGATATTAATTGCTGAAATCAGATCTTCAAAGATGGGCTATGGAAATTTATAATATATATTAATATTTTATTAAATTTTTCGCTTTGGTGTTCTAAGCATTTTCCTATAAATAGGGGTGCTTAGGTTAGAATTGAAAATCACACCGTAAACTGAAGTTTTTCTCTCTATATTATCGAGCGTATTCTTGTGAGTATTTTGAGTATACTTTGAGTATTGTTAGACGGTGCAAGTTCCTTCAAAGACTATATACCCTATTATTCCAATTAGAAGTACTAATCTTTCGAGGTAAAGGATGTTATTTTCTTCTCAAATGATATTATTTCTTCAATATCATTATCTTTGAAATATTGGTTGGAACTTTTATCAAATTTGGAACTTTTTTTCATGCTTATTCGGGTTTCTTATTCATGAGTTATTATTCATTTAATTACTATTCATGTGAGTTACTATTCACGAAATTACTTATTCACTTAGTACTATTCATGAAGCGTGAAGATGTTTTTATGGAATTTCTATCTTTTGGTGTCTGATTTACTTATTCACGTATCTGGCACTATTCAATAGAAAAATAAAATTTCTTCTTTTTGTCCAAAATATCTATTCGGATACTAGCTTTGATTGTATCCATGTTTTGATCATTCTTGAATTTTACACCACTATGATTATTTTTGAGGTATTTTTGAACATGGATAAAACAAAGTACGAATCCTTAATCCTTAATCCTTGTCATTTTGTTTCAATTGGATTCGTTTATTTAAAAAATATTTTCATCATCCTCGGTCTTAAATGATGATATTATTGAATATCTTTGGCCGTAGTGCAAAGATGAATGATTTCTGAAGAATATCTTTGGTCAGTAGTGCAAAGATGAAGTGTGTTTAGATGAACATGACTAATCGATGAATATCTTTGGCTGTAGTGCAAAGATGAATATTTGATTCCGATGTATATTGATTGATGTTACGGGGATAAAAGATAGACGATGAACTTTTAAATTCATACATAGAAGATAGTAGTTTGCATTCTCTACTTAACTCTTCTAATGAATTATTATTTCATTGCGAATATTGATTTAAAATTTGTTGTCTATTGTATTCTATTAGATTTTTCCTCGTTGAAGACTAACGATAATTTGTTGTATATTATCTTAGTCATAATATTCTTTTATTGGGCTAGTTGAGCTCACCCTTTTCCTTTTTGTTCCATTTTTCTTCTCAAGAGGCGAGAATATAGCGAGATGCAGTTAGCCTGGGTATGGAATGAAGGTTTTAGAAAGGATTGTTTAGTAGTCCTCACCATTTTGTAAAATAATGTATCAATAAATGTGATGAGGATTTATTTGAGTATAGATATTGTCTAGAAGATAATATTTGTATTCAAACTCACGCTTTCTTGTTGTAATAATAAAGTTGTAGTTGTTTCGCATACCATGTATTGACAACTCGAATGGAGTGATGTATACCTATTTTGGGGGCGCCGCGGTTGGTATCGAGCTTAGGGATATGATCTCTTGCGGAGATCGGGGAATAGAACTAGGAGGGAGAGACGAGTAAATCTTTCGCTAGTGTGTCCTACCTAAGCTTATTTTTTTAGTTGGTCAAGATATAGAAGGATATTATGTGATATATTGATTTCTTAATTAACCCTTGTTTTATGACAAGATTTGAGAATGTCGATCGAGAATATTAACAATGGAAATGAGACCGTGGAGACACCTGTACTCACCAACGAGGAGAAGCGCAACAGTCGGGCAATGTTCCTCCCGTGAACAACACCATCGAGCAAATGATGAACGAGGGGATGTTTAGAAGCTTTTGCGGCAGCTCATGCAAAATCGACGAGGAGACTCGTGTTCAAAATCTGTGGAGAAATGATAGCAATTCACGGGTTGTCACAAACCAAGCAGCTTAAAGAGTTGGGACCACCGAATTTAAGGGAAAGCCGGATCCGATCACGGCGGAAACATGGGTCAAACAAATTACCAAGATATTCGATGTCTTGGGATGCACGGAGGAACAGAAGGTTCCATTCGCCACCTTTATGTTCCGTGGCGAGGCAGATCTCTTGGTGGGAGTCTGTGAAGCGCACTCCATCCAAATTTTTCAAAGATGTCTTCGGGAAACGTTTCAGAACTATTTAATGACAAATACTTTCCGAAAGTGTTCGCTATATGAAGGAAGTGGAGTTCATCAGATTAGAGCAAAACAAACAATGACGCGGTGTCTCAAAGACGAGGCAAAGTTTGCAGAGTTATCCGAGTTTGCACCTCATTTGGTGGAGAATGAGGAACGTATGACGCGGATGTTTCTTAGAGGTTTGAAACCCCAGATACGTCAAGATCTCATTTCTCATAAACTTTCTCTATTCGGATGTTGTAAATGTGGCTCAATTATTAGAGCGAGATAACGAGTACTGGTGTTGAGGACCACAACCAGGATCGTATCGTAGATAGCGCCAACGTAACAATGATAACCAGATGGAGAAAAGCAGACGGATGCATGAGAATCGGTTCTAAGGGAGGAGAACGAGATTTTTATAGAGAAGACGCAATGACGATCTTGAAAGAATCGGCTTAAAGAATCGTTCTAAGGAGAGAAACGACCACCGGCCATATGCTATAAATGCGGAAAGAGGGAGATATCACCAAACCGCCCACAACAGATTCAAGGTATGCTATAATTGTGGAAAGGAAGGACATATCACTCGAGATTATACCAGAAATAAAACCTAGTTCAATGGGGGACGGTGACTCAAAAGATCGTCCTGTAAAAGTCAAAGTCAACGATTCCGGAAGAGCGTTTGTTGTGACCGGTCAAAATGCGAGGAACCCAAACGAGGTGATCACGGGTAAACTATTTATAAATTCTTGCAAAGTTTATACCTTACTTGATACACCGGCATACCCTTTCATTTATCTCTCTCGCTTGTGCTCAACGCTTAAACTTGACTCGGAGAAATTTGACTTTGACCTATCTGTGGAAACTCCGTTAGAGAAACTTTCATCACATCCAATCATTTATAAATCTTGTTTGATTCAAGTTGGCACCATTACCTTACCGTTGACCTTATCTCTTTAAAGATACTTGCTTTTGATATGATTTAGGGATTGATTGGTTAACTACTCATCATGCCAAAATTGATTGTTTTCGTAAGGTTGTTAGTTTTCATATTCCTAATCAACTTGTTGTATTTAATTCAAGCAACTAAACCATTAAAATCAATCATCATCATATCTAATCATAAAGCTATTCGCTTATTGAAAAACGGATGTCAAGCTTTCTTAGCCCATGTTATGGATTTGAATAAAGACACGCCAAATTTGAATAATATTCTGTTGTTATTGACTTTCCGACGATTTCTGAAGAACTTCCTGGCCTACCCCGTAATGTGAAGTTGAATTCTTTATTGATCTTGAACCGTACAAAGCCCATTTCTAAAACCCCATATCGAATGGCTCCTATTGAACTTCGGGAGTTAAAGGTCCAACTACAGGAATTGTTGGACATCGGTTTCATTGGCCCCAAGTACATCTCCTTGGGGTGCTCTGTTTTATTTGTAAAGAAGAAAGACGGGAGTATGCGACTTTTGTATTGACTATCGGGAATTGAACCATGTCACCATCAAGAATAGGTATCTCACCTCGTATTGATGACTTGTTTGACTAGTTGTAAGGGCACAATTCTTTTTCAAAATCGATCTTCGCTCGGATATCATCACCAAGATTAGAATCGAGGATATTCCAAAGACCGCCTTGTAACTCGGTATGGGCATTATGAATTCTTAGTCATGTCTTTCGGACTAACTAATGCTCCTCGCTGGCTTTCATGGATATGATGAACCGAGTATTCAAGGAATATTTGGATCATGGCGTTTGTTGTCAGTTTTATTGATGACATCCTTATATATTCCAAAAGTCGTGAAGATCATGAGCACCATTTGAAGTTGGTACTCCAAAGGCTTCGTGAAAACAAACTATATGCCAAATTGATGAAATGCGAGTTCGCTTCGAGGAAGTAGCATTCCTTGGGCACGTGGTGTCGAAACATGGAGTATCTGTTGATTCGGCCAAGATTGAAGCAATACAAAGTTGGGAGCAACCAAGTTGGTGATCAAGCACGTAGCTTTTGGGCTTAATTGGTTATTATCGGAGATTCGTGGAAGGGTTTTCTCGAATCGCTACTCCATTAACTCGCCTAACTCTAAGCATACAAAATTCGCTTGGAGTGAAGAATGCGAGAGAGTTTCCAAGAGCTTAAGAGGAGACTTATTTAAGACTGTTCTAACAATACCATCCGGTTCGGATGGATTTGTTATCTACAAATGATGCTTCGTGCAAAGGGTTAGGATGTGTTCTCATGCAACGTGGGAAAGTCATAGCTTTATGCCTCGCGACAACTTAAAGAGTATGAGAGGAATTATCCTACTCATGATCTAGAGTTAGCGTAGTCGCTTTTCGCGCTTAAAAATATGGAGGCACTATCTATATGGGGAGAAAGTGGAGATATATTCGCACCATAAAAGCCTTAAATATTTCTTCACTCAAAAAGAACTCAACACGCGGCAATGACGTTGGCTCGAGCTATTGAAAGACTATGACCACACTATTCAATACCATCCCGGAAAAGCGAACGTGGTAGCCGACGCGTTGAGTAGAAGATCATATGCGAGAACGAAAAGCGATGATGTCAATTATACTGATAGAGCCAACTTTAATAGAAAAAGTTATGGTTGCTCGAGCCACCGAGCCAGAAATGATGCGTATGAAGAAGAAAGTACAAGAAGGAGCTATTTCTAAGCGAGAATTGATGAAGAAGGAATACTTGAGTCCACTCTAGACTTTGTGTTCCTAACGACTACGATTTGAAGTACAAGATTATGATGGAGGCACACAATACACCATTTGCAATCCATCCCGGAAGTACTAAAATTTATCGTGATCTTGACATACATTTTGGTGGAACAATATGAGAGAGAGATTGCAAAGTTTATCTCAATGTGTTTAACTTGTCAACGTAAAAGCGGAGCATCCGGTACCTAAGGGTCCATTGCAACCACTTGAGATTCGAAATGGAAGTGGGAACACATTACCATGGATTTCGTTACGGTCTTCCTACTACGGTTTTCAAGGCATCAATGCTATTTGGGTTATTGTTGATAGATTAACCAAGTCCGCTCATTTCTTGCCGACACGGAGACTTATTCCTCGATCGTCTTCTTTAGTATGCACGTGAATGAGATTGTGAGGTTGCATGGCAAGCCCGTATCCATAGTTTCGGATCGTGACCCAAGATTCACTTCAAGATTTTGGGTTAGCTTGTAAAAAAGCTATGGGCACGAATTTTTGCGATTTAGTTTGACGCATACCATCCCCAAACCTGGACGGACAATCGAGAGGACTATTCAAACTCTTGAAGATCTATTAAGACTCGTGTCCTAGACTTCATGAGGTAGTTGGGATAAGTATCTACCATTGGTGGAATTCTCCTACAACAAGTTATTATCGCAAGTATAGGTGTGGCTCCATTCGAAGCATTATATGGACGAAAATGTCGCTTCCAATATGTTGGGATGAGGTGGGTGAAGCAACATTGTTGGGACCCGAAAGTTAAGACGTATGACTACCGAAAAGATCCAAATGATTCGACAACGTATACAAATAGCACAAGATTGACAAAAGAGTTATGCGAATCTTCATCGAAAGGACGTGGAATTTAGTGTAGGGATCATGTATTGTCATGAGTTGCTCCATGGAAGGAGTTACAAGATTTGGGAAGAGAGGAAAGCTCAATCCACGATTTATTGGTCCATTTTAAATTCTTGACCGAGTAGGAAATGTAGCCTATAGACTTGCGTTACTTCTCAAGTATATCTCGTGTTCATAATGTGTTTCATATCTCGTATCAGTAAATATATGAAAGACCCGAACCACGTTATATAATTAGAACCGGACGAAATAAACCAAGACTTAACGTATGAGGAGGTACTGTCAAGATCTTGGATAGGAAGGAGCATGTCCTACGCCATGAAAAGGTCATACCACAAGTTAAAGTTTTGTGGAGGAATAATGCTATAGAAGAAATGACCGGGAATTGGAAACGGAAATAAAAAGCGAGGTATCCTCACCTTTTGAAAACACTGTGCGTGACGTCAATTTCGAGAGGACGAAATTTCATAAGGAGGGAGGTTGTAAGACCCCAACTTATTATTAATGAAATTTAATTTCTCTATTTATTATTTTGAAATAGTAAGGGTTGATGTGATTAATGTGGATAGTTAGGGGTAAAATACGCAAATATTTCAAAATAAGCAAGTGGTTATAAAATATTCATTGTTTTGGGAATATTCGTTTGGTCGTGGAATATTCAGATCGCTTCGGGGAATATTCGTGACGACGACGGCGCAGCACCATGTGTGGGCCCCATAATGTAAAAGCGATTGGATGAAGAAAACGACAAATATAAGTTGGTTAAAAATAAGCACAGTAATTGTTACCGCTAATTATCTTGTTAAAATACTAATTGGTTAAAACACAAGAAGATGAGCACCAGTATTGCACCAATTATTGATTCTTACGTACGAGAAGGCACTACTCAATAATGGTTACGTAATTATCGCTCAAAGATTTTATTGAGTTAATAATTGTTGCGTTGATATTTTATATTATTGCCGTTTTTGATAATTGTCATTGCACAATATTTTTCATTATCGAAGCAATAATTCATATTATCCGAATAATATTATTAGATAACATTATTGGCAATGTCTAGAAAGTTCGCATCTAAGGAGAGGTTTGGTCACCTAATCGCGCTACCAAGAAGAGGAGAAATTTTATTGAAAGCCCCTCTTCCTAGGAACCGCATGGGTCACAATATTGTGATTCTCGTAATATTATTTGTGAATAATTAATTATTGATTCATATGATGAGGAAAATATTAATTTTATGTATATAGATGGAGAAAATTTTTAATGTGACAATTGTTGAAAATTAAAATTTTATCTTTTTCCGATAAAATAATTATTTAAATATATTATTATATTTTAATAATATAATAATGGTGATATTTTTACAACGAATGTGGGATATATGAGTATACGAGGAGGAAGAGTATTTTTGTTGCAATAAATGTTTAAAACATGTTAAACATGCTCAATTGGACCCCATTTATGATGAAATTTGATTATACTTTTGTAAAATTGCCCGTTTGTGGATTTCGATCAATTTACATTTGGAATTTGGAAAACTTTCTTTCGCAAAGTTGTAGAAAATTGAATTTCCTATAAAAACTCTCGAGATTTGAATTTTTCGATAAAAGGGCTATTTATTGTGAATTATTGAAGTTCAAAGCTCAAATAATTGATTTTTGGAAGTTTTAATTATTATTTTAAAGAAAACATTTTTTTTTGCATTTAAGTGGGCTAACATGTGATATTAATTGCTGAAATCAGATCTTCAAAGATGGGCTAAGGAAATTTACAATATATATTAATATTTTATTAAATTTTTTTGCTTTGGTGTTCTAAGCATTTTCCTATAAATAAAGGTGCTTAGGTTAGAATTGAAAATCACACCGTAAATCAAGTTTTCTCTCTATATTATCGAGTGTATTCTTGTGAGTATTTTGAGTATACTTTGAGTATTGTTAGACGGTGCAAGTTCCTTCAAAGACTATACCCTAGATTCCAATTTAGAAGTACTAATCTTTCGAGGTAAGGGATGTTATTTTCTTCTCAAATGATATTATTTCTTCAATATCATTATCTTTGAAATATTGGTTGGAACTTTTTATCAAATTTGAACTTTTTTATGTAGGTTACTATTCATGAGTTACTTATTCACGAGTTACTATTCATGAGTTACTATTCACGAGTTCTTATTCACGAGTAGTATTATTCATGGCTGAAGCGTGAAGATGTTTTTATGGAATTCTATCTTTTGGTGTCTGAGTTACTTATTCACGTATACACTATTTACGATATCTGACTATTATTCATTCTTAAAAAATAAAATTTCTTCTTTTTGTCCAAAATATCTATTCGGATACTAGCTTTGATTGTATCCATGTTTTGATCATTCTTGAATTTTACACCACTATGATTATTTTTGAGGTATTTTTGAACATGGATAAAACAAAGTACTAATCCTTAATCCTTAATCCTTGTCATTTTGTTTTCATTGGATTCGTTTCTTTAAAAAATATTTTCATCATCCTCTACCTTAAATGATGATATTATTGAATATCTTTGGCTGTAGTGCAAAGATGAATGATTTCTGAAGAATATCTTTGGTCGTAGTGCAAAGATGAGCAGTGTTTAGATGAACATGACTAATCGATGAATATCTTCGGCTGTGAGTAAAAAGATGAATATTTGATTCGGATGTATATTGATTGATGTTACAGGATAAAAGATAGACGATGAACTTTTAAATTCATACATAAAAGATAGTAGTTTGCATTCTCTACTTAACTCTTCTAATGAATTATTATTTTCATTGCGTATATTGATTTAAAATTTGTTGTCTATTGTATTCTATTAGATTTTTTCCTGTTGAAGACTAACGGTAATTTGTTGTATATTATCTTAGTCATAATATTCTTTCTTCGGGCTAGTTGAGCTCACCCTTTTCCTTTTTGTTCCATTTTTCTTCTCGTGGAGGCGAGAATATAGCGAGATGCAGCCTGGGGTATGGAATGAAGGTTTTAGAAAGGATTGTTTAGTAGTCCTCACCATTTTTGTAAAATAATGTATCAATAAATGTCTTTGAGGATTTATTTGAGTATAGATATTGTCAGAAGATAATATTTGTATTCAAACTCACAGCTTTTCTTGTTGTAATAATAAAGTTGTAGTTGTTTCGTACCATGTATTGACAACTCGAATAGGTGATGTATACCTATTTTGGGGGCGCCACGCTGTATATCGAGCTTAGGGATATGATCCTCAGCTAAGGCGTGAGACTAGAACTAGGAGGGAGAGATAGGGAATTCCTTCGCTAGTATGACCTACCTAAGTTTATTTGGTATTTAATTGGCTCATCGAGTATAGGGATAATATGTGATATGTTAATTAACCCTTGTTTTGTGATGCGGTGTTTGAGAATGACATCCGAAAATGCCGAGATAAGCAATGAAGCATATGAGAGTGTTGATTCAAATTTCAAACAAAAGGTAACGACCAACAACACGATAATAATCATATCGGTGGCAGCGCTATCGTAATAATGATAACCATCGTGGGGAAATTATCATGCTAAGAATGGTAACCACTTCGGTGGTAATCATGGCAAAGATAATAGAAGTGGAAATTGCAAGAAGAGAAGGTCATTTAGCTCAATTTTGTTGTGCACCAAAGTCAAGTCTAGCTGGGACGGTGGCACCAAAGGTGGATATGGACAAAACAAAGTCGTTGGTTTTAGGAAGTGCATTTTTCACGACTTCTCAAAAAGCGAGTAAACCGAACGAAGTTAGCACGGGTTAGTTAATTATAAATTGCGAAGTCTATACCTTATAAGATACGGTTCTACCCATTATTTTATCTCTCTTGCTTATGCTCAACGCTTAAATTTGACTCAGGAGAAGTTAGACTTTGACTTATTGGTTGAAACTTCGTTAGTAGGAGCCTTCGTTACCGCTACTATTTTAAATCTTGTTTGATTCAAATAAACACTTTCACGTTACCTGTCGATCTTATCTTTTTGAAAATACTTGCCTTTGATGTGATTTTAGGAATCAATTGGTTAACTACTCATCATGCTTTTCGTAAGGTTGTTAGCTTTTATATTCATAACCAACCTGTTATTGCGTAATTTAAGTAACCAAACTACTAAAGTCAATTATTGTCATATCAAGCCATAAGTAAAGAGCCCCGATCCTTTCGTTGTTGACTTTCTTGTGTGGAATGCACCAAGCCAGACCTTTTTGTAGGCGACATCGTGAATGAAGATGACAAGTTGATAGGTATCATTGTGAGGTGCTATCTAGGTTAAAGGATAGAAGTCACAATTGGTATCAATGTAACGTACTATCCAAGTCTTGGATAAGAGTAGCAGTTTTGAATGATATTTCTATCATTAATAAATTTTTTGACGTATTCTTGAAGATTTCCTAGCCTACTTAGAGCGTGAAATCGAATTTTGTATTGACCGCAGTACAAAACCCATTTCTTAAACCCTCAAATATTTCTTCAACTAAAAGATCTGCATTTACGAGGATTATGATGAAAGTCATAATAAAAGCATTGGACTAATGAAAATCATGGGTATATGAAGTATTAGTAAGTGTTATGATGAGTTATGTTGGTTATTATGTGAAAACATGAAAGTTTCTTAGAAATCACAAAGAGTTGAAAATCAGATTTTGGTGAAAAACGTAACATGAAATTCAATTGACCATATCTCCTATTATATTTTGAATTTTTGAATGTGGTCAAGTCCTAGAGTTAGATCTATGAGTTACCTAACTAATCCAAGTGGAATTACTGGAAAATGTGTTGTAGATTTTTGTGTGGACTGATTTTAGCAAAGGAGTGCAAAGCTGCAAAAACCGAAAAAGTTGCTGCCATGATTTTAGAGGAGCTGTTTCGGCCACTTAAATTATGAGAAAAATTCTGGCCTTTTGGGAAATGAAGGTATATGGTATAAAGTATCTCCTGTCCAAAAATGAGCTCATTCTGACTTAAAATGAGCAAGTTATGACTATTTCAATATTTAGGTTTTTTCGACAAAAAATGCTATAACCGGAGTTCTATAACTCCGATGACCATGAAATTTAAACTAGAAGCTCACGTTAACATGTGTAAGGGCCTGCCAAGATTTGGGAATTTTTGGAGTTAAACTTGAGGTAGCTAATTTCTTAAGGAATTAATTAGAAATTGATTTTTGAAAAATAGTAAATGAATTTAAAAAATTCGAGAAAAATATATTTTCATTATGGGACTATATTATGCTAAATCCCAGAAAAGAAATATTTTTTGACTAATTTGGTATTTTTCATGAAAATAGTTTAGTTACTTAAATATATGAGTTAAATATGTTATGTAAAGTAACAAAGTTGAAAATAGGATTTTATGGCTAGAGAATCCTATATGTAGTATATGCATATTTTTTGATGAGGATTTGATAATTGGTGATGATATCTTATGAGTATGGCATTTTTGAATGATTAAATGCATTATATGGTAAAGCGTAAACAATTGAGATAAATTGTTTATAAATTTAAGAAGTGATTAAAATATTGTTATAATATTAATGATATTAGATTATGAGATTATTAAGTAATTGATAACATGGGGATATTCTTGAATCCTGGATAAATTATATTATAAATGTTTAATATTTATCCTTTATCTCATTTGATTGATTCTTTATATCATTATCCTCATGCTTATATTATGTTGAAAGTCATCTCGTGGCTCAGAAGGTATAGATGGACTTGGTATGATTATGACGAGGATTGTGTTCGGTATAATCATAACCGTAATTAAAAACACGATTATCTTTGGCCGTAGTGCATGGATAATTTGTGGTCGTGATACTAATGAATACACGATTATCTTTGGCCGTAGTGCATGGATAATTTGTGGTCGTGATACTAATGAATACACGATTATCTTTGGTCGTAGTGCATGGATAATTTGTGGTCGTGATACTAATGAATACACGATTATCTTTGGCGTCGTAGTGCATGGATAATTTGTGGTCGTGATACTAATGAATACACGATTATCTTTGGTAGTAGTGCATGGATAATTTGTGGTCGTGATACTATTGAATACACGATTATCTTCGCAGTAGTGCATGGATAATTTGTGGTCGTGATACTAATGAATACACGATTATCTTTGCCGTAGTGCATGGATAATTTGTGGTCGTGATCTTAATGAATACACGATTATCTTCGCAGTAGTGCATGGATAATTTGTGGTCGTGATACTTAATGAATACACGATTATCTTTCGTAGTAGTGCATGGATAATTCGTGGTCGTGATACTAATGAATATCCTCGGCTCGTAGTGCGGGGATGATTCGATGATATGAATTAATTATTGAAATTTGAGTCTCAAAGAATGAAATATTAATTCATGGATGTGGTAAAAGTCATCTTTCGTCAGAAGTAGTGCATTGATAGACTTGGTATGATTATGACCAAGGATTATTAAGATAAGATAATCATGATAGTAATTGAAAACACGAATATCCTCGCCGTTGGTGTATGGATAATTCATGGTCGGATACTATTAAGTCGCGTCTCAAAGATTATTGGTTTTATAGCTTGTATATCTTTGGCCCGTAGTGCAGAGATGAGTTGTTAATGAATATCTTTGGTAGGATTGCGAAGATGAATTTAATATTTTTAACGATAAAGGTATTCAAGGTATCCTCACCTCTTTATCATATCAGTATCGCATTCTAATTTCGAGGGCTTAAATTCCATAAGGAGGGAGATTGTGAGACCCCAAATTTTATGAATAAAAATGTTCAATTTTTTCTATTTTGGTGAATAGTTAAATTGATAAAAGTTTAAAGTTAAGGGTCATATTTGAAAATTTTTCAAAGTAGACAAGTTGTCATAAAATACCCTACGGTTATTATTCACGAGTTACTATTCACGGAGTTACTATTCACCAAATTACTATTCACTCTAGTATTGTTCACTCTAGTATTTGGGACACTTTTTTGTGTCGAGTTACTATTCACGAGTTACTATTCACCGTTCTTTATTCAATTTGAAATTACTATTCACTCTAGTATTGTTTTCTTTCGAGTATTTGGGACACTTTTTATGTCGAAGTACTATTCACGAGTTACTATTCACAAATTACTATTCATGAGTTACTATTCACGAACAAAATATTTTATGAAAATAACGGCGGAAGTTTTACTGCCGTTAATCTTGAATCGCTTCTAGGTAGTAAAAAATCTGAGAATACGTGTGGTTGCATAGTAATACACTGCAGATTGATTATTGATGCTTATGTGAGAAGTCACTCGGTTTGATTCCATTATCATCTTCGATTAATAATATGAATTATTATAGCGATAATGACGTTTTGTTTTATTCAGTATTATTAACGTAATAAAATGTAAACATCTTTTTATATAAAATGTAATACTTTATTAAAGTTATTCTATAAATAGAATATATTATATTTTATTATGCATAGTGTTGTATAGTGTTGTTTTGTATAGTGTTTTGCATATAAGTATTGCATAGTGTTTGCATAGTAAAATATTTTTATATAAATAGAATATATGATATTTTATTTAAAAGATTTTGCTTTAAATATGGACCGTCGATTAAAGTAAATCCATCTAGACCGTTCATGGATTAATTACTATGCATTCTATTTTCCTATAAATAGAAGCTCATTCCTTCATTATTTTTTACTTAATTCCTTTGAAACTCTAGAGAGAGAAATTATAGAGAGAAAGCTATAAAGACAAAATCTATAGAGAAAGAAGAAGAGTATTCTGGTACTTCACTACTTTGATATCCAGTGTCTTTTACGGTAAGGGATATTATTTGTTGTACCCGTAAGGGGTGTTATTCTTTCTTATTCATGAAGAGAACTTTTGTTATTCCATTCATTATTATTCTATTGGAATAACCTGTAAAAGTGGCATACCCTATACATAACCTCAGTATACGCTGTGATACCCTATACTTGGTGAAATCCTTATATTATTCCATTCTTATTTATTCATTGGAATAACAGATATGTGGAATCCCTATACTTGGTGATCTTCTTTTGTTATTCCATTCTTTATTATTACATTGGAATATCATGCATCGTGTTTTACAATGGGACCGGTTCCATTGTTTATTATTCGCATTTATTATTACATTGGAATATCCCGTGCGCGTGTGTTTTACAGGATTCGGTTCCATTGTTTATTATTCAAGCATTTATTATTACGTTGGATCATCCCGCTTGGTGTGAATTTCACACGACTGGTTCCGTTATTATTATTCTATTGGAATAACTCGCTCTATCGCGGCACCGCATGCATGGTGATTTCTTTTGTTATTCCATTCTTTATTATACCCAAATTGGTTAAAACTTTGACTTCTATACTCCATGAAATTAGTAGAATATCTTTGATATTTGCGTTTCATCCAAAGATCTTTCATGGAAATATTCTTCCGATCATTCTTGAATTTTACTCTACAAAGCAAAGATATCATGTCGACAATTTGGACGTTATTAGTTCCCTGAATAAATTAATTCGTGAACTTGTTTTATTGAATTATTTTGTCATTGTCATCATCCTCATGTTATATTATGTTATCTTTCGCTTACGTGCATAGATGAACTTAGTATGATTATGACCTGGGGATCATTCGGTATAATCATGGTTTGTTATAAATGATGTGATAAAAGTCCTCAAGTGGGCTCGTAATGCAACCGATGGATGGTTTTGGTATGATTATGACCGTGGGTGATTCGGTATAGTCATGACCATTGATAATTTGATGAAAATCCTTGACCGTGGTACGAGGATGAATAGATATTGTGGTTTATTCATTAAACCGAGTCTTAGTGATAAAATTGATGAAAACCTTTTAAAACCTAAAAGATAGTAGACTTTATTTTCTACTTGACTCTTTTAATGGATCGCATATTCACGCAGATTAAACCGGTTGTCTATTGTATTTTATCAGTTTAACACTGTTGAAGGCTAATGATAATTTATTTTGCATTATCTTAGTCATAATATTTCTTATTGGGCTAGTTGAGCTCACCCTTTCTTTCACCGTTCTCTTCGTGAAATGAGAATATATTTGGGGACGAGTTGGGAAACGAGTGATGGTCCTCAAGATAGCATTAGTAGTCCTCACTATTCGCGTGAAATAGTGTGATAATAATTGTAATTAGGACTCCTTGAGTATGGATATTGTCTAAATGACAATATTCCTATTAGAACTCTCCGTTTATGTATGTCGTATGTATACTACCTACGGATGTATAATTAAGTTTGTATTTGAATTTATGTACCATGTAAGTGGCGACCCAAGATGGGTGGACGTATACCTAATTTTAGGGGCGTCACAACAATCCACAAACACATACCCAACCATCATAATGGCCAAATCGCGTGTCAAGAATCGGGTAAAAGAAAAATTGATTGCTCTCAAGTTTTCCTCTTTCACGCTAAAACAAACCATTTTCGCTCAATTCAGATTGTTTGATGGGTATAACCTCAACGAGGATTGAAGCCCTCTTAAAAATTGAATGCCGAACAGGACTTTATAAGCAATATCTTCGCGTGGATCGTAACCACCGAAGATCTTGAATGGCTTATTTAAGTTAGAGCCATTGTTCGAATGAACATTGCCATTAGTGTGACGCCCCCAAAATAGGTATACATCACCTATTCTGAGTTGTCAATACATGGTACGTAAACAACTACAACTTCAATAATACAAATGTCGTGTGAAATACGACAATATATCTTAATGAGTTTAAATATAATATTGTCTTCTGTATAACAATATCCACACGCAAATAAATCCCCATCATAATTATTGATTCATTATTTTACAAAATGGTGAGGACTACTAAACAACTCTCTCTAGAACCTTCATTCCATACCCCGACTAGTACTCGCTACATTCTCGCCTCTCCCGAGAAGAAAAATGGAACAACAAGGAAAAGGGTGAGCTCAACTAGCCCAAGAAAGAATATTATGACTAAGATAATATACAACAAATTATCGTTAATCTTCAACGAGGAAAAATATAATAGAATACAATAGACAACAAATTTTAAATCAATATTCGCAATGAAATAATAATTCATTAGAAGAGTTAAGTAGAGAATGCAAACTACTATCTTCTATGTATGAATTTAAAAGTTCATCGCTCTATCTTTTATCCCTCAGTAACATCAATCAATATACATACGGAATCAAATAATCATCTTTGCACTCTGAGCCAAAGATATTCATCGATTGGTCATGTTCATTTAAACACTATTTCATCTTTGCACTACGGCCAAAGATATTCTTCAGAAATCATTCATCTTTGCACTACTGAGCCAAAGATATTCAATAATATCATCATTTAAGACCGAGGATGATGAAAATATTTTTTAAGAAACGAATCCAATTGAAACAAAATGACAAGGATTAAGGATTAAGGATTCAGTACTTGGTTTTATCCACGCCCAAAAATACCTCAAAAATAATCATAGTGGTGTAAAATTCAAGAATGATCAAAATATGGATACAATCAAAGTTAGTATCCGTAATAGATGTTTTGGACTGAAAAGAAGAAATTTTATTTTTCGATTGAATAATCATCAGTATCACGTGAATAGTGTCAGTATACGTGAATAAAGGCCGTATACGTGAATAGTAACTCGACACCAAAAGATAGAAATTCCACAAAAACATCTTCACGCTTCATGAATAGTACTCGTGAATAAGTAACTTCGTGAATAGTAACTCGTAAATAGTAACTCGTGAATAGTAACTCATAAATAGTAACTCATGAATAGTAACCTGAGCATGAAAAAGTTCCAAATTTGATAAAAACTTAAGATCAACATTTCAAAGATAATGATATTGAAGAAATAATATCATTTGAGAAGAAAATAACATCCCTTACCTCGAAAAGATCAAGACTTCTAGCTAGAATAGGATATATAGTCTTTGAAGGAACTTAACATAATACTCAAAGCAATACTCAAAATACTCACAAGAATATTTCGATAATATAGAGAGAAAACTTCAGTCGGTGTGATTTTCAATTTTAACCTAAGCACCTATTTATAGGAAATTGCTTAGAACACCAAAGTAGAAAATTTATTAAAATATTATATATATATATATATATATAAAATCTTCACGCACACCTTTGAATCTGAATTCAAAGAATTGAACACATGCCTCACACATGCAAAAAAGCGTTTTTTTGTAAAAAAATATTTAAAACTTCAAAAATTAATTATTTTGGAGCTTCGTAACTTCAATAATTCATAATAAATAGCCCTTTATCAGAAAAATTGAATCTCACGGTTTTTTATAGGAAATTCAATTTTCTACAACTTTGCAGTAAGAAAGTTTTTCCAAATTCCAAATAGAAATTGACCAAATCCACAAACAATTCGATTTTACAAAGCTATAATCAAATTTCGGTCAATAAATGGGGTCCAATTTACATGTTTAACATGTTTTAAACATTTATTGCAACAAAAATACTCTTCCTCCTCGTATACTCATATATCCCACATTCATTTGTAAAAATATCACCGTTAATATATTATTAAAATAATATATTTAAATGAATTATTTTATCGGAAAAAGATAAAATTTTAATTTTCAACAATTGTCACTATAAAAATTTTTTCCATCTATATCCACATAAAATCAATATTTTTCTCATCATATGAATCAATAATTAATTAATCATAAATAATATTATGTAATCACAATATCGACAACTGTGCAGTTTCAGGAAAGAGGGGCTTTCAATAAGAATTTCTTCTTCTCTGCAAGCATGATTAGGTGACCAAACCTCTCCTTAGACGTAACTTTCTAGACATTGCCAATAATGTTATCTAATAATATTATTCAGATAATATGAATTATTGCTTCGATAAAGAAAAATATTTGTGTAATGACAATTATTGAAACAACAAAGAATATAAAATATCAACGCAAAGAATTATTAACTCAATAAAATCTTTGAAAAGTAATTATCGTAACCATTATTGAGTAGTGCCTTCTTCACGTAAGAATCAATAATTGGTGCAATACCGCTACTCTTGTTCAACAACGCGTATTAGTGTGTTTTTAACCACCGGGTATTCCAACAAGATAATCTGTAAATAACTACCAAGTTATTTAAAAACAACTTATATTTATCGCTTTTTTTTCATCCAATCGCTTTCCATTATGGGGCCCTACACATGGTCATAGGCTTGTGCGTCAGCATTTAATATTCCGACAAAGATTTAATATTCCACGACCAAACGAATATTCCCAAGCGATAATGAATATTTTATAACCACTTGCTTATTTTGAAATATTTGTGTATTTAACCCTTAACTATCCACATTAATCAAATCAACCCTTACTATTTCAAAATAATAAATAAAGGAAATTCCTTTTTATTTAAAAAAAATTCGGTCTTACAACCTCCCTCCTTATGAAATTTCGTCCTCGAAATTGACGTACGCATTCGGTGTTTGAAAAGGTGAGGATACCTCGCTTTCATTTCCGTTCCAATTCGTGTCATTTCCTCTATAGCATGATTCCTCCACAAAACTTTAACTTGTGGTATGACCTTTCTTGGCGTAGGACATGCTCCTTCCTATCCAAGATCTTGACAGTACCTCTCATCACACGTTAAGTCTTGGCTATCTCGTCCGGTTCTAACTCAATAACGTGGTTCGGGTCTTTCACATATTTACTGAAATGAGATATGTGAAACACATTATGAACACGAGACATACTTTGAGGTAACGCAAGTCTATATAGGCTACATTTCCTACTCTGGTCAAGAATTTGAAATGGACCAATAAATCGTGGATTGAGCTTTCTCTCTTCCCAAATCTTGTAACTCCTTCCATGGAGCAACTCGCAACAATACATGATCCCCTACATTAAATTCCACGCCCTTTCGATGAAGATCCGCATAACTCTTTTGTCAATCTTGTGCCGCTTTGTATACGTTGTCGAATCATTTGAATCTTTTGTAGTCATATCGCATTTAACTTTCGGGTCCCAACAATGTTGCTTCACCCACCTCATCCCAACATATTGGAGAGCGACATTTTCGTCCATATAATGCTTGAATGGAGCCACACCTATACTTGCTCGATAACTGTTGTTGTAGGAGAATTCCACCAATGGTAGATACTTATCCCAACTACCCTTGAAGTCTAGGACACACGAGTCTTAATAGATCTTCAAGAGTTTGAATAGTCTCTCTCGATTGTCCAGTCTGTTTGGGGATGGTATGCCGAACTAAATCGCAAATCCGTGCCCATAGCTTTTTGCAAGCTAACCCAAAATCTTGAAGTGAATCTTGGGTCACGATCCAAACTATGGATATGAGCATGCTATGCAACCTCACAATCTCATTCACGCACATACTAGCAAGACGCTCAAGGAATAAGTCTCCAGATCGGCAAGAAATGAAGCAGACTTGGTTAATCTATCAACAATAACCCAAATAGCATTGATGCCTTGAGAAACCGTAGGAAGACCCGTAACGAAATCCATAGTAATGTGTTCCCACTTCCATTAGGAATCTCAAGTGGTTGCAACGGACCCTTAGGTACAAGATGCTCCGCTTTTACACGTTAGCAAGTTAAACACATCGAGATAAACTTTGCAATCTCTCTCTTCATATTGTTCCACCAAATGTATGTCAAGATCACGATACATTTTAGTACTTCCGAGGATGGATTGCAAATGGCGTATTGTGTGCCTCCATCATAATCTTGTACTTCAAATTAGAGTCATTAGAACACAAAGTCAGAGTGGACTCAAGTATTCCTTCTTCATCAATTCTCGCTTAGGAATAGCTCCTTCTTGTACTTTCTTCTTCATACGCATCATTTCCTCCGGCCTACGCTTGCTTGAGCAACCTTAACTTTTTCTATTAAAGTTGGCTCTGTCGTATACTTGACATCATCGCACTTTGCTCGTTCCGATATGATCTTCTACTCAACGCGTCGCCTACCACGCTTAAACTTTACTGGGATGGTATTGAATAGTGTGGTCGTAGTCTTTCAATAGCTCGAGCCAACGTCGCTGTCGCATGTTGAGTTCTTTTTGAGTGAAGAAATATTTAAGGCTTTTATGGTCTGAATATATCTCCACTTTCTCCCCATATAGATAGTGCCTCCATATTTTTAGCGCGAAAACGACTGCTGCCAACTCTAGATCATGAGTAGGATAATTCCTCTCATACTCTTTAAGTTGTCGTGAGGCATAGGCTATGACTTTCCCACGTTGCATGAGAACACATCCTAACCCTTTGCTCGAAGCATCATTTGTAGATAACAAATCCATCCGAACGGATGGTATTGTTAGAAACGTCTTAGAAATAAGTCTCCTCTTAAGCTCTTGGAAACTTTTCTTGCATTCTTCGCTCCAAACGAATTTTGTATCCTTCCGAGTTAGCTGAGTTAATGGAGTAGCGATTCGAGAAAACCCTTCCACGAATCTCCGATAATAACCAGCTAAGCCCAAAAGCTACGTGCTTCATCCACCGACTTCGGTTGCTCTAACTTTGTATTGCTTCAATCTTGGCTGGGATCAACAGATACTCCATGTTTTCGACACCACATTGCCCAAGGAATGCTACTTCCTCAAGCCGTAACTCGCATTTCTTCAATTTGGCATATAGTTGGTTTTCACGAAGCCTTTGGAGTACCAACTTCAAATGGTGCTCATGATCTTCACGGCTTTTGGAATATATGAGGATGTCATCAATAAAGACAACAACGAATTGATCCAAATATTCCTTGAATACTCGGTTCATCATATCCATGAAAAGCGCAGGAGCATTAGTTAATCCGAAAGACATGACTAAGAATTCATAATGCCCATACCGAAGTTTCAAGGCGCCTTTGAATATCCTCGATTCTAATCTTCATTTGATGATATCCGTAAGCTAAGATCGATTTTTGAAAAGAATTGTGCCCCTTGAATCGGTCAAACAAGTCATCAATACGAGGTGAGGATACCTATTCTTGATGGTGACATGGTTCAATTCGATAGTCAATACAAAGTCGCATACTCCCGTCTTTCTTCTTTACAAATAAAACAGGAGCACCCCGAGGAGATGTACTAGGATGAATGAAACCGATGTCCAACAATTTCTCGTAGTTGGACCTTTAACTCCGAAGTTCAATAGAGCCATTCGATATGGGGTTTTAGAAATGGGCTTTGTACCAAAGTTCAAGATCAATAAAGAATTCAACTTCACGTTCGGGGTAGACCGGAAAGTTCTTCTTGAAATACGTCGGGAAAGTCAATAACAACAGAATATTATTCAAATTTGACGTGTCTTTATTCAAAACCATAACATGGGCTAAGAAAGCTTGACATCCGCTTTTCAATAAACGAATAGCTTTATGATTAGATATGACAAATGATTGATTTTAATGGTTTAGTTGCTTGAATTCTGCATAAAAGGTTGGTTAGGAATATGAAAACTAACAACCTTACGAAAACAATCAATTTTGGCATGTTGAGTAGTTAACCAATCAATCCCTAAAATCACATCAAAAGCATGTATCTTTAAAGAGATAAGGTCAACAATGTAAGGTAATGGTGCCAACTTGAATCAAACAAGATTTATAAGCGGTGGATGTGATGAAAGTTTCTCCTAACTGAGTTTCCACAGATAGGTCAAAGTCTAATTTCTCCGAGTCAAGTTTAAACGTTGAGCACATGCAGGAGAGATAAATGAATGGGTAGCACCAGATCAAGTAAGGTATAAACTTCGCAAGAATTTATAAATAGCTTACCGTGATCACCTCGTTTGGGTTCCTCGCATTATGACCATCAAACACAACAAACGCTTCTTTCCGGAATCGTTGACTTTGACTTTTTTCGACGATCTTTTGAGTCACCGTCCTCATTGAACTAGGTTTCGCTACCGCATAATCTCGGCGATATGTCCTTCCTTTCCACAATTATAGCATACCTTGAATCTGTTGTGGGCGGTTTGGACCGATATGTCCCTCTTTTCGCAGATTTTGAAGATATAACCGGTGGTCGTTCTCCTCCCTTAGAAACCGATTCTTTCGCCAAGACCGTCGTCTTCACATGGTCGTTGTTAAATCTCCTCTTTTTAAAATCTCCTCCCGACTCGCTTCTTCATTTTCACGGCCATGATTACCACCCGAGTGGTTACCATTTTGTCGTCGTCATGCTTTTCTTTCTCCGGAGTTATCATTATTCATTGATCGCTATCTCTACGATACGATCCTCGGTTGTGGTCCTCAATCGACCGTACTTTCGTTATCTCGCTTCTAATAATTGAGCCCACATTTTACAACATCCGAATAAAGAGAAAATTTATGAGAAATGAGATCTCGACGTATCTTGGGTTTCAAACCTCTAAGAAACATCGCGCCATAACGTTCCTCATTCTCCACCAAATGAGATGCAAACACGGATAACTCGCAAACTTTGCCTCGCATCGAGACACACCGTATGTTGTTTTGTTCCAATCTGATGAACTCCACTTCCTTCATACGACGAACACTTTCGTGAAAGTATTTATCATTAAATAGATTTCAAACGCGTCTCTTAAGACATCTTGAAGTCTTTTGGATGGGTACGCTTCACAGACTCTCACCAGTAGAGTCCGCCGCCCACGGAACATAAAGGTGGCGAATGGAACCTTCTGTTCTCCGTGCATCCCAAGACATCGAATATCTTGGTAATTTATTTGACCCATGTTTCCGCCATGATCGGATCCGGCTTTCCTTAAATTTCGGTGGTCCCAACTCTTTGAATCGCTTGCATTCGTGACAACCCGTGAATTGCTATCATTTCTCTCCGTATTTTGAACACGAAGTCTCCTCGTCTCGATTTTGCATGAACCGCTGAAAAACTTCTAAACATCCCTCGCTCATCATCTCGCTCAATGGTGTTGTTCACGGGGAGAACATTGCGACTGTTGCACGCTCTCCTCGTTGGTGAGTACAGCATCTCCACGGTCTCATTTCCATTGTTAATATTCTCACGACATTCTCAAATCATTGTCATAAAACAAGGGTTAATTAAGAAATCAATATATCACATAATATCCCTATATCTTGACCAACTAACAAATAAGCTTAGGTAGGACACACTAGCGAAGGATTTACTCGTCTCTCCCCTCCTAGTTCTATTCCCCGATCTCGCTTGGAGATCATATCCCTAAGCTCGATATAATCGTGACACCCCAAAATAGGTATACATCACCTATTCGAGTTGTCAATACATGGTGCGTAAACAACTACAACTTCAATAATACAAATGTCGTATGAAATACGACAATATATCTTAATGAGTTTAAATATAATATTGTCTTCAGACAATATCCACACGCAAATAAATCCCATCATAATTATTGATTCATTATTTTACAAAAATGGTGAGGACTACTAAACAACTCTCTAGAACCTTCATTCCATACCCTCGACTAAGACTCGCTACATTCTCGCCCCCGAGAAGAAAATGGAACAACAAGGAAAAGGGTGAGCTCAACTAGCCCAAAAAGAATATTATGACTAAGATAATATACAACAAATTATCGTTAGTCTTCAACAAGGAAAAATATAATAGAATACAATAGACAACAAATTTTAAATCAATATTCGCAGCTGAAATAATAATTCATTAGAAGAGTTAAGTAGAGAATGCAACCTCTTATCTTCCATGTATAAATTTAAAAGTTCATCGCTCATCTTTTATCCCTGTAACATCAATCAATATACATCCGGAATCAAATAATCATCTTTGCACTCACAGCCAAAGATATTCATCGATTAGTCATGTTCATTTAAACACTGTTCATCTTTGCACTACGCCAAAGATATTCTTCAGAAATCATTCATCTTTGCACTACTGGCCAAAGATATTCAATAATATCATCATTTAAGAATCGAGGATGATGAAAATATTTTTTAAGAAACGAATCCAAAGTGAAACAAAATGACAAGGATTAAGGATTAAGGATTCGTACTTGGTTTTATCCACGCCCAAAAATACCTCAAAAATAATCATAGTGGTGTAAAATTCAAGAATGATCAAAATATGGATACAATCGAGTTAGTATCCGAATAGATGTTTTAGACTAAAAGAAGAAATTTTATTTTTTAGGTGAATAGTATCGTAGTATCGTGAATAGTGTCAGATATCGTGAATAAAGGTCAGATATCGTGAATAGTAACTCAGACACCAAAAGATAGAAATTCCAAAAAACATCTTCACGCTTCATGAATAGTACTCGTGAATAGTAACTCGTGAATAGTAACTCATGAATAGTAACTCGTGAATAGTAACTCATAAATAGTAACTCATGAATAGTAACCCCGACATGAAAAAGTTCCAAATTTGATAAAAACTTCAGATCAATATTTCAGCATAATGATATTGAAGAAATAATATCATTTGAGAAGAAAATAACATCCCTTACCTCGAAAGATCAAGACTTTAGCTAGAATCTCGTATATAGTCTTTGAAGGGAACTTGCAAATCTAGCAATACTCAAAATACTCACAAGAATAAGAATCGATAATATAGAGAGAAAACTTGAGTTTCTGGTGTGATTTTCAATTCTAACCCAAGCACCTATTTATAGGAAATTGCTTAGAACACAAAGTAGAAAATTTATTAAAATATTAATATATATATAAAATCTTCACGCACACCTTTGAATCTGAATTTCAGCAATTGAACACATGCCTCACACATGCAAAAAACGTTTTTGTAAAAAAAATATTTAAAACTTCAAAATTAATTATTTTGGAGCTCGTAACTTCAATAATTCATAATAAATAGCCCTTTTATCAGAAAATTGAATCTCGCGTGTTTTTATAGGAAATTCAATTCTCTACAACTTTGCGGAAGAAAGTTTTTCCAAATTCCAAATAAAATTGACCGAAAATCCACAAACTATCGATTTTATTGTGTTATAATCAAATTTCGGTCAATAAATGGGGTCCACCGACATGTTTAACATGTTTTAAACATTTATTGCAACAAAAATACTCTTCCTCCTCAGTATACTCATATATCCCACATTCGTTATAAAAAATATCATTATTTATATATTATTAAAATAATATATTTAAATGAATTATTTTATCGAAAAAGATAAAATTTTAATTTTCAACAATTGTCACTATAAAAATTTTCTCCATCTATATCCACATAAAATCAATATTTTCTCATCATATGAATCAATAATTAATTAATCATAAATAATATTACGTAATCACAATATTGACAACCGTGCAGTTTCAGAGAAAGAGGGGCTTTCCAATAAGAATTTCTTCTTCTTGGCGCCGATTAGGTGACCAAACCTCTCCTTAGACGAACTTTCTAGACATTGCCAATAATGTTATCTAATAATATTATTAGGATAATATGAATTATTGCTTCGATAATGAAAAATCTTGTGTAATGACAATTATTGAAACAACAAAGAATATAAAATATCAACGCAAGCAATTATTAACTCAATAAAATAATCGATAAAGTAATTATCGTAACCATTATTGAGTAGTGCCTTCACGTAAGAATCAATAATTGGTGCAATACCTGTGCTTCTTGTTCAACAACGCAGCGTATTAGTGTGTTTTAACCCACGGGTATTCCAACAAGATAATCTGTAGAATAACTACTGCTAGTTATTTAAAAACAACTTATATTTATCGCTTTTTTTTCATCCAATCGCTTTCCATTATGGGGCCCACACATGGTCATACATTTTGTCAGTAAATGCGAATATTCCCAAACGAAGCACGAATATTCCACGACCAAACGAATATTCCCAAGACGATAATGAATATTTTATAACCACTTGCTTATTTTGAAATATTTGCGTATTTAACCCTTAACTATCCACATTAATCAAATCAACCCTTACTATTTCAAAATAATAAATAAAGGAAATTTCTTTTTTATTTAAAAATTTGAGGTCTTACAATTAGCCATTCCGAGTTAGTTCGGAAGGGTTTCTGATTTTACCTCTTGACCATTCGCGTTCAGCAATGGTGGTTGGTGACGACATTCGATCAAAGATTTGATCCTTCAAAAAAAAACCAGAAAGAAAATATAATAAAGAAATTTGATTAGAAAGAGAAATTGTGTATGAATGAATTGGGGGAAATGTAGAGCAGAGAGATTACTAGGGGAAGATATCTAGATTTGGGGATCAAGATTTTCGTATAAAGGAGAAAGAGAAAGAGAAGGAGATTGAGAGAGAGAAAAGATTGAGAAGAAAGGAGAGAGAGAAAAGAGGGAGAAGAAATAGAAAGAAAAAAGAAAAAGAAAATAATAAAAAAAATGTATTAAATTTTATTTTTGCCACATGTCACGCCCGTTTGTCTAGTTGGAAAATTTTTAACGGGAGGGGCACAATTGACCTAAAATTTATAACGTTAAGGGCACTTTTGGAAGAAAAAAAAGTTTAGGGTGGAAGTGAGACATCCGTGTAAACATCAGGGTTTTTTTTGCACCTTTGCCCATATATATATATATATATATATATAGTCCGTGTGACGCCCCCAAAATAGGTCCATTCCATCCAACCCATTCTGAGTCGCCAAATACATGGTACATAAATAACTACAACTTTATTATTACAACATATAAGCTGTGAGTTTAAATACGAGATATAGTCATCTAGACAATATCCACACCTTAAATAAATCCCCATCATAATTATTGATACATTATTTTATAAAATGGTGAGGACTACTAAACAACTCTCTCTAGAACCTTCATTCCATACCCCGACTAGTACTTCGCTACATTCTCGCCTCCCGAGAAGAAAAATGGAACAACAAGGAAAAGGGTGAGCTCAACTAGCCCAATAAAAGAATATTATGACTAAGATAATATACAACAAATTATCGTTAGTCTCCAACGAGGAAAAATCTAATAGAATACAATAGACAAACAGGTTTTAAATCAATCTTCATGGCGATGAAAATAATAATTCATTAGAAGAGTTAAGTAGAGAATGCAAACTACTATCTTCTATATATGAATTTAAAAGTCTATCGTCGATATTTTATCCCTGTAACATCAAACAATATATATCTGGAATCAAATATTCATCTTTGCACTTACGGGGCTAAAGATATTCATCGATCGGTCATGTTCATCTCTACATTGCTCATCTTTGCACTACGGGCCAAAGATATTCATCAAAAATCATTCATCTTTTTACCTACTGAGGCCAAAAATATTCAAGAATATCATCATTTAGGATAGAGGATGATGAAAAATATTTTAAAGGAAGCGAATCCGATTGAAACAAAAGAACAAATATTAAGGATTCAGTATTTTAAACAATCCAAGTTCAAAAATACTTCATAAGTAATCGAGTGGAGTAAAATTCAAGAATGATCAAAACATGGATACAATCAAAGCTAGTATCCATAGTAGATATTTTGGACAAAAAGAAGAAATTTTATTTTTTCGGTGAATAGTCTTAGTATTCGTGAATAGTGCTTTAGTATACGTGAATAGTAACTCTCAAAACCAAAAGATAGAAATTTTACAAAAAAAAATATCTTCACGCTTCATGAATAGTACTCGTGAATAAGTAACTCTCATGAATAGTAACTTCGTGAATAGTAACTCGTGAATAGTAACTCATGAATAGTAACCCCGAGCATGAAAATATTCGAATTTGATAAAAGTTCCAACCAATATTTTAGCATAATGATATTGAAGAAATAATATCATTTGAGAAGAAAATAGCATCCCTTACCTCGGAAAGACAGTACTTCTAATTGAAACACTGGATATAGGCTATGACTTGAACTTGCACCGTATAGCAATACTCAAAGTATACTCAAAATACTCATAAGAATACGCTCGATAATATAGAGAGAAAACTTGATTTACGGTGTGATTTTCAATTCTAACCTAAGCACCTTTATTTATAGGAAAATGCTTAACAACAAAACAAAAAATTTAATAAATTAATAATATATATATATATATATATTTTTCCAACATACACTTAATTTGCCCAACATCACCACCAACCAGCCCACTACACAAGACTAACAACAAAAAAACGTTTTTCTAATTTTAAATATTTTAAACTTCCGTAAATCAATTATTTGAAGCTTGAACTTCAATAATTCATAATAAATAGCCCTTTTATCGAGAAAATTTGAATCTCGCGTATTTTATAGGAAATTCAATTTCTACAACTTTCTGAGAAGAAAGTTTTTCCAAATTCGCACGAGAAATTAACCGAAATTCTCAAAGCGAGCGATTTTCTGTTTATAATCAAATTTGATCCAATAATTGTGTCCACCAACACACAAAATATGTGTTAAACATTTAATGCCACAAAATACTCTTCATCCTCATATACTCATATATCCCACATTCATTATAAAATATCACCGTTAATATATTATTAAAATAATATATTTAAATGAATTATTTTATCGAAAAAGATAAAATATTAATTTTCAACAATTGTCACATTAAAAATTTTCTCCATCTATATCCACATAAAATCAATATTTTCTCATCATATGAATCAATAATTAATTAATCATAAATAATATTATGAGAATCACAATATGTGACAAGGCGGTTCAGAGAAGGGGCTTTCCAATAAAATTTCTTCTTCTTGGCGCCGCGATTAGGTGACCAAACCTCTCTTGAGGCGTAACTTTCTAGACATTGTCAATAATGTTATCTAATAATATTATTCAGATAATATGAATTATTGCTCGATAATGAAAAATCTTGTGTAATGACAATTATTGAAACAACAACAATATAAAATATCAACAAAGAATTATTGAATCAATAAAATAAAATCTTTGAATAGTAATTCTTTGTAACAATTATTGAGTAGTGCCTTCTTACGTAAGAATCAATAATTGGTGTAATACCGTATCTACCGTATTTTAACCACCGAGTATTTTAACAAAGTATTAAGCAGTAATAACTACGCCGTTATTTTTAAACAACTTATACTTGTCGTTTTCTTCATCCAATCGCTTTTTCCGTTATGGGGCCCATAAAGATCGCTATGGTAAATGCGAATATTCCCACAAAGATCTGAATATTCCACGACCAAACGAATATTCCCAAATAATAATGAATATTTTATAACCACTTGCTTATTCAAAATATTTGCGTATTTTACCCATAACTATCCACATTAATCAAATCAACCCTTACTATTTTAAAATAATAAATAGAGGAAAATAAATTTCATTTATTAATAATTTGGGGTCTTACATACGGTCTATCGCATGCCTTGTGATTTCTTTTGTTATTACATTCTTTATTATACTCAGTTGGTTAAAGTTTTGGCTTTTATACTCCATAAAATTAGTGGAATATCCTTGATATTTGCGCTTCATCCAGTATTTTTTTTCATAAAAATATTCTTCTGAGCATTCTTGAATTTACAAAGAAGTATCATGTTGACAATTTGGACTTTATTGGTTCCTGGATAAATTAATTCTTGAACTTGTTTTATTGAATTCTTATATCATTTTCATCATCCTCATGTTTATATTATGTTGAAAGTCATCTGTGGCCTGTAGTGCATAGATGGACTTGGTATGATTATGACCAGAGATTATTCGGTATAATCATGACCGTAATGTTACAAATGATATGGTAAAAGTCCTCATTGGCCCGTAGTGCATTGATGGACAGTTGTTGGAATGATCGTGACCATTGATGAATACACGAATATCCTCGCCCGCAGTGCATGGATAATTTGTGGTTGTATGATCTTAATGAATATCCTTGGCCGTAGAAAAGGGGATGATGTGGATTATTTATTAAGCTGAGTCCCAGTGATAAAAGTGATGAAAAACCTTTTCAATCATAAAAGATCGTAGATTTTATTCTCTACTTGACTCTTTTAATGTATTTGGCGACTCAGAATAGGTAATGTATACCTATTTTGGGGGCGTCACAATGTATATAAAAAAAATTATCCTTTTTTATCTTTTTTTCCTAAAAAAGTGGGCCCACGTTATAAAATTAATTTGACAATTATTAAAATAGTGGCGGCTACAACATGTAGCGGTTGGGTATATATTTTTTTCAATCTCAGCCTTCCATTTAATTGATCTACGACTGACAAGTTGATTGTTGGAATAATGTATATAACAACTGGTTGCTATAAATGAGGACCCTATATATATATTAGTCTTGACAATATAGTTGGTAAACTGTTGGGTCAAAGCATATTAACTGAAACCAAATGGGTTGGTTAATTATTTTTATTTATTCAGGTTGGTTAAAGTTTGGACCCATATTTTTTAAAACAAATATAGTTCTGAACCAGTTAACCATTTTTTAACCCATATTCCATTCCGATCGAAATCGAAAAGTTACCTAACAATTAAATATAGCAGGGTCAACTAAAATACTCCAGCTTATTAAATAAGCTACTTAAATTATACTGATTAAATAAGTTATAAATTAAGCTGATTAAATAAGCTATTTAAATTAGCTATAAATTAAGCTTATTAAATATGCTACTTAAACTAAGCTGATTAAATAAGCTATAAATTAAGCTGTTTTAAATAAGGTACTTAAATTAAGTTGATTAAATAAATTATAAATTAAGTTGTTTAAAAAAGCTACGCCAACGAAGATACTGCAGCTTATTAAATATGCTACTCAGATTAATCTGATTAAATAGCCTAAATTCTGGTTGTAATAAATAGTTTTTTCTAATAATCATCATTCTTCACGAGTCCTAAAGCTTAAAATTTTATAGATAGTTACTTATTTCAAAATGACTTTGAAAGATTGTATAATGACATAGGCATACTTCTTGTCAAATAGAGAATATTAATAATATTTTCACACAATAAAATACATGTACATTATGTTGATGTGCATCCTATGTGACGCCCCCAAAATAGGTATACATCACCCATTACGAGTTGTCAATACATGATGTAAAAACAACTACAACTTTATTATTACAACAAGAAAGCTGTGAGTTTGAATACAAATATTATCTTCTAGACAATATCTATACTCAAATAAATCCTCATCACATTTATTGATACATTATTTTACAAAAATGGTGAGGACTACTAAACAATCCTTTCTAAAACCTTCATTCCATACCCAGGCTACTTGACACTCATTATATTCTCGCCTCCACGAGAAAAAAATGGAACAAAAAGGAAAAGGGTGAGCTCAACTAGCTCAAGTAAAGAATATTATGACTAAGATAATATACAACAAATTATCGTTAGTCTTCAACAGGAAAAATCTAATAGAATCTGATAGACAACAAATTTTAAATCAATATTCGCAATGGAAATAATAATTCATTAGAAGAGTTAAGTAGAGAATGCAAACTACTATCTTCTATGTATGAATTTAAAAGTTCATCGTCATCTTTTATCCTGTAACATCAATCAATATACATCGGAATCAAATATTCATCTCTTTGCACTACAGGCCAAAGATATTCATCAGTTGGTCATGTTCATTTAAACACCTGTTCATCTTTGCACCACGGCCAAAGATATTCTTCAGAAATCATTCATCTTTGCACTACAGGCCAAAGATATTCTTCAGAAATCATTCATCTTTGCACTACAGGCCAAAGATATTCCATAATATCATCATTTAAGACTGAGGATGATGAAAATATTTTTTAAAGAAACAAATCCAGTGAAACAAAATGACAAGGATTAAGGATTAAGGATTCGTACTTGGTTTTATCCACGTCCAAAAATACCTCAAAAATAATCATAGTGGTGTAAAATTCAAGAATGATCAAAACATGGATACAATCAAAGTTAGTATCCAGAATAGATGTTTTAGACTTAAAAGAAGAAATTTTATTTTCGGTGAATAATCATCAGATATCGTGAATAGTCGCCGTATCGTGAATAAGTAACTCAACACCAAAAGATAGAAATTCCAAAAAACATCTTCACGCTTCATGAATAGTACTCGTGAATAGTAACTCATGAATAGTAACTTGACATGAAAAAGTTCCAAATTTGATAAAAGTTCCAACCAATATTTCAAAGATAATGATATTGAAGAAATAATATCATTTGAGAAGAAAATAACATCCCTTACCTCGAAAGATCAAGACTTCTAGCTAGAATCTAATGTATAGTCTTTGAAGGAACTTGCAATCTAGCAATACTCAAACTATACTCAAAATACTCACAAGAATACGCTCGATAATATAGAGAGAGAAACTGATTTACGGTGTGATTTTCAATTCTAACCCAAGCACTTATTTATAGAAATCGCTTAGAACACCAAAGCAGAAAATTTAATAAATTAATATTATAATTTTTTCTACATCCTCCTACGCATCAAACATCTGAATTCAGCAACATGACATGTGTTAAAGATGCCCACCAAACACAAAAAACGTTTTTCTTAAATAAAACAATTAAAACTTCAAAAATTAATTATTTGAACTTTGAACTTCAATAATTCATAATAAATAGCCCTTTCATCAGAAAATTGAATCTACATGAGTTTTTATAGGAAATTCAATTCTCTACAACTTTGAGAAGAAAGTTTTCCAAATTCCAAACAGAAATCGGCCGAAATCTACAAAGCGGACGATTTTATAAAGCTATAATCAAATTTCAATTAATAAATGGGGTCCACCAACATGTTTAACATGTTTTAAACATTTATTGCAACAAAAATACTCTTCCTCCTCGTATACTCATATATCCCACATTCATTGTAAAAATATCACCCATTAATATATTATTAAAATAATATATTTAAATGAATTATTTTATCGAAAAAAGATAAAATATTAATTTTCAACAATTGTCATTTTAAAATTTTCTCCATCTATATCCACATAAAATCAATATTTTCTTCATCATATAAATCAATAATTAATTATTCACAAATAATATTACGAATCACAATATTGTGTGAGTAGGTTCAGGAAAGAGGGCTTTCCAATAAGAATTTCTTCTTCTACTGGTAGCAATTAGGTGACCAAACCTCTCCTTAGAGCGAACTTTCTAGACATTGCCAATAATGTTATCTAATAATATTATTCGAGATAATATGAATTATTAGCCGATAATGAAAAAATCGTGTAATGACAATTATTGAAACAATGACAATATAAAATATCAACGCAAGCAATTATTGAATCAATAAAATAAAATCTTGAGCGATTAATTATCGTAACCATTATTGAGTAGTGCCTTCTTACGTAAGAATCAATAATTGGTGCAATGTGGTAGTCTTATTCGCTTTCAACAACGCGTATTAAGTGTGTTTTAACCAACGGGTATTCCAACAAAGATAATTCAGTAATAACTACTGGCAGTTATTTAAAAACAACTTATATTTGTCGTTTTCTTCATCCAATCGCTTTTCGTTATGGGGCCCACACATGGTTGCTTGCGTCGCACGAATATTCTCGAGAAGATGTAATATTCCACGACCAAACGAATATTCCCAAGACGATAATGAATATTTTATAACCACTTGCTTATTTTGAAATATTTGCGTATTTAACCCTTAACTATCCACATTAATCAAATCAACCCTTACTATTTCAAAATAATAAATAAAGGAAATTCCTTTTTATTTAAAAATTTGAGGTCTTCTGACCTCCTCTCCTTATGAAATTTCATCCTCGAAATTGACGCGTACGTACACAGGTGTTTGAAAAGGTGAGATACCTCGCTTTCATTTCCGTTTCAATTCCCGGTCATTCCTCTATAGCATGATTCCTCCACAAAACTTTAACTTGTGGTATGACCTTTCTTGGCGTAGGACATGCTCCTTCCTATCCAAGATCTTGGCGGGTACCTCCTCATACGTTAAGTCTTGGCTATCTCGTCCGGGTTCTAACTTCAATAACGTGGTTGGTCTTTCACATATTTCTGAAATACGAGATATATGAAACACATTATGAACACGAGACATACCTTGAGGTAACGCAAGTCTATAGGCTACATTTCCTACTCGGTCAAGAATTTGAAATGGACCAATAAATCGTGGATTGAGCTTTCCTCTCTTCCCAAATCTTGTAACTCCCTTCCATGGAGCAACTCGCAACAATACATGATCCCCTACATTAAATTCCACGCCTTTCGATGAAGATCCGCATAACTCTTTTGTCGATCTTGTCTTGGTTTGTATCGTTGTCGAATCATTTGGATCTTTTCGGTGAGTCATCGTCTTAACTCGGGTCCCAACAATGTTGCTTCACCCACCTCATCCCAACATATTGGAGAAGCGACATTTTCGTCCATATAATGCTTGAATGGAGCCACACTTTATACTTGCACGATAAGCTGTTGTTGTAGGAGAATTCACTGATGGTAAATACTTATCCCAACTACCCTTGAAGTCAGGACCACGAGTCTTAATAAATCTTCAAGAGTTTGAATAGTCCTCTCTCGATTGTCCGTCTGGTTTGGGGATGGTATGCGAACTAAATCGCAAATCTGTGCCCATAGCTTTTTGCAAGCTAACCCAAAATCTTGAAGTGAATCTTGGGTCACGATCCGAAACTATGGATACTGGCATGCCATGCAACCTCACAATCTCATTCACGCACATACTAAGCCCAAGGCGTTCAAGGAATAAGTCTCCGTATCGGCAAGAAACGAAAGCGAGACTTGGTTAATCTATCAACAATAACCCAAATAGCATTGATGCCTTCGAGAAACCGTAGGGAAGACCCGTAACGAAATCCATAGTAATGTGTTCCCACTTCCATTCAGGAATCTCAAGTGGTTGCAGATGGACCCTTAGGTACAAGATGCTCGCCTTTACACGCTGTGCAAGTTAAACACATCGAGATAAACTTTGCAATCTCTCTCATATATTGTTCCACCAAAATGTATGTAGAAGATCACGATACATTTTAGTACTTCGAGATGGATTGCAAATGGTGTATTGTGTGCCTCCATCATAATCTTGTACTTCAAATCAAAGTCGTTAGGGAACACAAAGTCTAGAGTGGACTCAAGTATTCCTTCTTCATCAATTCTCGCTTAGGAATAGCTCCTTCTTGTACTTTCTTCTTCATACGCATCACTCCGAATTCGGTGACTTGAAGCAACCTTAACTTTTCTATTAAAGTTGGCTCTGTCATTATACTTGACATCATCGCACTTTTCGTTCGCATATGATCTTCTACTCAATGCGTCGGCTACCACTTTCGCTTTACCGGGATGGTATTGAATAGTGTGGTCGTAGTCTTTCAATAGCTCGAGCCAACGTCTCTCTGCCGCATGTTGAGTTCTTTTTGAGTGAAGAAATATTTAAGGCTTTTATGGTGCGAATATATCTCCACTTTCTCCCCATATAGATAGTGCCTCCATATTTTTTTAAGCAAAACGATCGGGCCGCTAACTCTAGATCATGAGTAGGATAATTCCTCTCATACTCTTTAAGTTGTCGCATGAGGCATAGGCTATGACTTTCCCCGTTGCATGAGAACACATCCCAACCCTTTGCACGAAGCATCATCAGAGATAACAAATCCATCCAAACGGATGGTATTGTTAGAACACACGTCTTGAAATAAGTCTCCTCTTAAGCTCTTGGAAACTTTTCTTGCATTCTTCACTCCAAGCGAATTTTGTATCCTTCCGAGGAGTTAATTTGAGTTAATGGAGTAGCGATTCGAGAAAACCCTTCCACGAATCTCGATAATAACCAGCTAAGCCAAAAAGCGTCCGGATCACCGCAAACTTGGTTGCTCTAACTTTGTATTGCTTCAATCTTGGCCGGATCAATGCAGATACTCCATGTTTCGACACCACGTGCCCAAGGAATGCTACTTCCTCAAGCCGAACTCGCATTTCTTCAATTTGGCATATAGTTGGTTTTCACGAAGCCTTTGGAGTACCAAACTTCAAATGGTGCTCATGATCTTCACGACTTTTGGAATATATGAGGATGTCATCAATAAAGACAACAACGAATTGATCCAAATATTCCTTGAATACTCGGTTCATCATATCCATGAAAGCCGCGGGAGCATTAGTTAGTCCGAAAGATATGACTAAGAATTCATAATGCCCATACCGAGTTCGAAGGCGGTCTTTGGAATATCCTCGGTTCTAATCTTGGTGATGATATCCGGAGCGAAGATCGATTTTAAAAAGAATTGTGCCCTTGCAGAATTTGGTCAACCAAGTCATCAATACGAGGTAGAGGATACCTATTCTTGATGGTGACATGGTTTAATTCCGATAGTAATATAAAGTCGCATACTCCCGTCTTTCTTCTTTTACAAATAAAGCAGGAGCACCCTGAGCGGATGTCTTAGGGCGAATGAAACCGATGTCCAACAATTCTCGTAGTTGGACCTTTAACTCTGACGAAGTTCAATAGAGCCATTCGATATGGGGTTTTAGAAATGGGCTTTGTACGGGTTCAAGATCAATAAAGAATTCAACTTCACGTTACGGGGTAGACCGGAAGTTCTTCTTGAAATACATCGGGAAAGTCAATAACAATGGGAATATTATTCAAATTTGGCGTGTCTTTATTCAAATCCATAACATGGGCTAAGAAAGCTTGACATCCGTTTTTCAATAAGCGAATAGCTTTATGATTAGATATAGCGAAATGATCGATTTTAATGGTTTAGTTGCTTGAATTGCATAACAACAGTTGGTTAGGAATATGAAAACTAACAACCTTACGAAAACAATCAATTTTGGCATGATGAGTAGTTAACAATCAATCCCTAAAATCACATCAAAAGCAAGTATCTTTAAAGAGATAAGGTCAATGGTAAGGTAATGGTTCCAACTTGAATCAAAACAAGATTTATAAGCGATGGATGTGATGAAAGTTTCTCTAACGGAGTTTCCACAGTTAGGTCAAAGTCTAATTTCTCTCGGAGTCAAGTTTAAGCGTTGAGCACAAGCGGAGAGAGATAAATGAATGGGTAGCACCGTTATCAAGTAAGGTATAAACTTAGCAAAAATTTATAAATAGCTTACCCGTGATCACCTCGTTTGGGTTCCTCGCATTATGACCAGTCACAACAAACGCTTTCTTCCGGAATCGTTGACTTTGACTTTTCTGGGGACGATCTTTTGAGTCCGCGTCCCCATTGAACTAGGTTTATTCTTTGTACAATCTCGGCGATATGTCCTTCCTTTCCACAATTATAGCATACCTTGAAGCTGTTGTGGACGGTTTGGTGATATGTTCCTCTTTCCGCATTTATAGCATATAATGGGTGGTCGTTCTCCTCCCTTAGAACCCGATTCTTCTTAAGACTTGTCATCTTCAAATGGTCGTTGTTAAATCTCTCTTTTTAAAATCTCCTCCGACTCGCTTTTCTATTTTCATGGCCATGATTACCACGAGAGTGGTTACCATTTTGTCAAATCTGTTTCTTTTCTCATGAGTTATCATTATTACATTGATCTTATCTACGACACGATCCTGGTTGTGGTCCCTCAGGTTGGTAGTACTCGTTATCTCGCTCTAATAATTGAACCCTATTTACAACATCCGAATAAAGAAAAAATTTATGAGAAATGAGATCTTGGCGTATCTGCGGGTTTGAACCTCTAAGAAACATCCGCGTCATCGTTCCTCATTCTCCACCAAATGAGGTGCAAACTGGATAACTCTGCAAACTTTGCCTCGTCTTGAGACTTTGTCGTATTGTTTTGTTCCAATCGATGAACTCCACTTCCTTTATATATTGAACACTTTCGGAAAGTATTTGTCATTAAATAGCTTCAAACGTCTCCCAAGACATCTTGAGTAATTTGGATGGGTGCGCTTCACTGAGACTCCCACCAAGATATTACGCCGCCACGGAACATAAAGGTGGCGAATGGAACCTTCATTCTCCGTGCATCCCAAGACATCGAATATCTTGGTAATTTGCTTGACCCATGTTTCGCCATGTGATCGGATCTGGCTTTCCCTTAAATTCGGTGGTCCCGACTCTTGAACCGCTTGGGTTGTTACAACGGTGAATTGCTATCATTTCCTCCTGTATTTTGAACACGAGTTTCCTAAATGCGATTTTGCATGAACTGCAAAAAACTTCTAAACATCCCTCGTTCATCATCGCTTTCGATGGTGTTGTTCATGGGAGGAACATTGCCGACTGTTGCACGTTCTCCTCGTTGGTGAGTCTGAGGCATCTCCACGGTCTCATTTCCATTGTTAATATTCTCGATCGACATTCTCAAATCTTTGTCATAAAACAAGGGTTAATTAAGGAAATCAATATATCACATAATATCCCTATATCTTGACCAACTAACAAATAAGCTTAGGTAGGACACACTTAGCGAAGGATTTACTCGTCTCTCCCTCCTAGTTCTATTCCTAGATCTCGCCGGAGATCATATCCCTAAGCTCGATACCAACCGTGGCGCCCCAAAATAGGTATACATCACCCATTACGAGTTGTCAATACATGGTGCGCGAAACAACTACAACTTTATTATTACAACAAGAAAAGCGTGAGTTTGAATACAAATATTATCTTCTGAACAATATCTATACTCAAATAAATCCTCATCACATTTATTGATACATTATTTTACAAAATGGTGAGGACTACTAAACAATCCTTTCTAAAACCTTCATTCCATACCCAGGCTGCATCATTTATATTCTCGCCTCCGAGAAAAATGGAACAAAAAGGAAAAGGGTGAGCTCAACTAGCTCGATAAAGAATATTATGACTAAGATAATATACAACAAATTATCGTTAGTCTTCAACGAGGAAAAATCTAATAGAATACTGATAGACAACAAATTTTAAATCAATATTCGCAATGAAATAATAATTCATTAGAAGAGTTAAGTAGAGAATGCAAACTACTATCTTCATGTATGAATTTAAAAGTTCATAAATCTATCTTTTATCCTGTAACATCAATCGATATACATACGGAATCAAATATTCATCTTTGCACTACGGGCCAAAGATATTCATCGATTAGTCATGTTCATTTAAACACTGTTCATCTTTGCACTACTGGGCCAAAGATATTCTTTAGAAATCATTCATCTGCACTTCTGGGCCAAAGATATTCTTAAGAAATCATTCATCTTTGCCACTACTGAGGCCAAAGATATTCCATAATATCATCATTTAAGACCGAGGATGATGAAAAATATTTTTTAAAGAAACAAATCAAATTGAAACAAAATGACAAGGATTAAGGATTAAGGATTCGTACTTGGTTTTATCCACGTCCAAAATACCTCAAAAATAATCATAGTGGTGTAAAATTCAAGAATGATCAAAACATGGATACAATCGGAGTTAGTATCCGAATAGATGTTTTTGAGACGAAAAGAAGAAATTTTATTTTTCGGTGAATAGCACAAGTATCGTGAATAGTCGATAGTATCGTGAATAATAACTCGTAGACACCAAAAGATAGAAATTCAATAAAAATATCTTCACGCTTCACGTGAATAGTACTCGTGAATAGTAACTCATGAATAGTAACCCGACATGAAAAGTTCCAAATTTGATAAAAGTTCCAACCGATATTTGACATAATGATATTGAAGAAATAATATCATTTGAGAAGAAAATAACATCCCTTACCTCGAAAGATCGATCTTACAGCTAGAATAAGGGTATAGTCTTTGAAGGAACTTGCAGACCGTCTAGCAATACTCAAACTATACTCAAAATACTCACAAGAATACGCTTGATAATATAGAGAGAAAACTTCGGTTTTTGGTGTGATTTTCAATTCTAACCTAAGCACCTATTTATAGGAAATTGCTTAGAACACAAAGCGAGAAAATTTAATAAATTAATATTATAATTTTTCTACATCCTCCTACGCATCAAACATCTGAATTCAGCAACATGACATGTGTTAAAGATGCCCACCAAACACAAAAACGTTTTCTTAAATAAAACAATTAAAACTTCCAAAAATTAATTATTTGAACTTCGAACTTGATAATTCATAATAAATAGCCCTTTCATCAGAAAATTCGAATCTCGCGAGTTTTATAGGAATTCAATTCTACAACTTTGGAGAAGAAAGTTTTCCAAATTCCAAACAGAAATCGACCGAAATCCACAAGCGGACGATTTCTGTGCTATAATCAAATTTGATTCAATAAATGGGGTCCACCAACATGTTTAACATGTTTTAAACATTTATTGCAACAAAAATACTCTTTCTCTCCTCAGTATACTCATATATCCCACATTCATTGTAAAAATATCATAGTTAATATATTATTAAAATAATATATTTAAATTAATTATTTTATCGAAAAAGATAAAATATTAATTTTCAACAATTATCATTTTAAAAATTTTCTCCATCTATATCCACATAAAATCAATATTTTCCTCATCATATAAATCAATAATTAATTATTCACAAATAATATTACTGAGAATCACAATATTATGATTGAGGTGGGTTCACCAGGAAAGAGGGGCTTTCGATAAGAATTTCTTCTTCTTGGCAAGCATGATTAGGTGACCAAACCTCTCCTTAGACGAGAACTTTCTAGACATTGCCAATAATGTTATCTAATAATATTATTAGAGATAATATGAATTATTGCTTCGATAATGAAAAAATCTTGTGTAATGACAATTATTGAAACAACAAAGAATATAAAATATCAGCCTTGACAATTATTGAATCGATAAAATAAAATACTAAGCAATAATTCTGTAACCATTATTGAGTAGTGCCTTCTTACGTAAGAATCAATAATTGGTGCAATCTGGTATCTTAACCGCTTCAACAACGCGTATTAGTGTGTTTTAACCACCGGGTATTCCAACGAAGATAAACTGGTAATAACTACGCCTGATTATTTAAAAAACAACTTATATTTGTCGCTTTTTTCATCCAATCGATCACTTTGGGAGTTATGGGGCCCACCATGTAGGCTTGCAGCATACGAATATTCCTCTGACAAGACGAATATTCCACGACCAAACGAATATTCCCGACGATAATGAATATTTTATAACCACTTGCTTATTTTAAAATATTTGCGTATTTAACCCTTAACTATCCACATTAATCAAATCAACCCTTACTATTTCAAAATAATAAATAAAGAAAATTCCTTTTTATTTAAAAATTTCGGGGTCTTACATCCTACTTGCACTGTGATAATACTTGTAGTCATGTGAACTCACCAATTTATTTTAGCAATATTTAAAAGTTTATAATTAATTGTTCATTATTTTTAAATATATAAACAAATTTAAAATATATTATTATTGGTAAGGGTATATAATAGTCTAAACGATATTTTTTTTATCAAATTCTTTAATTAATTTTGGAAAAAACAAACATAACTTGAAATTATTTTAAGTTATCTCATGAATAATCTCATAAGAAACAAAAAAATGACCGGAAGCCACTTTTGCACATTTCAGTGTAAATGCCTATGAAAGGAGTTGGCTTAGCCATTTGGAATTGACTTTGGGAAAATATATGTTTTGTAATGTTAAATTTTAATATGTCTGTCTAATTAATTAAATTTTAATATGGCCTATAGAATTATATGGTTTTGTTTTCTACTTATCTTGTATGTTCTATAAATTAATATGTTTCTTATTTTGGGTGACTAATGTTGTTACGTATGTATGGGTTTATGTAAATACTAGTATTCTAGTTACAAAAGAATTATACTAGTAGTTACAAAAGAATTATAAATATGTTTCAATATTTAAACGACATTCATAGAATTATCTACTATGGTGTATTTTGGATTCCAACCTTTCTATTAGTAGGTTAATAATAATTTTGAAAAATTATTTAAATATGAAAGGCTACTAATAATTTCAATTTAAAATTTTATTAGTATAGTTTTTTTAGCATTTTATTATTTATATTAATAATTTTTATATCATATTATTACTTAATTAATTTAATTGTGACGATCACAATTTTATTTTTTAAAAAATTTGTTTAAAAGTCAAAACATCTTAAAATAGTTATGTGACACCCCCAAAATAGGTAAACATCACCTATTCTGAGTCGCAAAATACATGGTACATAATACAAATACAACCTTAAATATACAACATGTGCTGTGAGTTTTAATACAAATATTATCTTCTAGACAGTATTCAAACTCAAAATAAGTCCTCAATACATTTATTATCACATTATATTTCATGAGAATAGTGAGGACTACTAATGCTATCATCGAACCGCCACTCTGTCCTCGACTAGTCCTTGCTACGTTCTCATTTCACAAGAGAATAATGAAAGCAAAAAGGTGAGCTCAACTAGCCCAAAGAAAAATATTATGACTAAGATAATGCGAGAATAATTTATCATTAGTCTTCAATGATGATAAAGCGATAAAATATAACAAACATCAAGTTTAAGCTGCGGTGAAACAAGCAATCCATTAAAAAGAGTCAGTAGAGAATAAAATCTACTATCTTTTATGATTTAAAAGGTTTTTCATCACTTTTATCGCTGGAATTCAGCTTAATAAATAATTTACATCATCCCTGCACTACGGTCAAGGATATTCATTAGTATCATAACCACAAATTATCCATGCACTACGGGCCAAGAATATTCGTGTATTCATCAATGGTCATGATCATGCCAACAATTATCCATCAATGCACTACGGGCCAATGAGGACTTTTACCACATCATTTGTAACATTACGGTCATAATTATACCGAAAATCCGTGATCATAATCATACCAAGTCCATCTATGCACTACAGGCCACAGATGACTTTCAACATAATATAAACATGAGGATGATGACAATGACATAATAATTCAATAAAACAAGTTCAAGAATTAATTTATCCAGGAACCAATAACGTCCAAATTGTCAACAAGATACTGTTTTGTGGGGTAAAATTTAAGAATGCTCAGAAGAATATTTTTATGAAAAGATACTGGATGAAGCGCAAATATCAAGGATATTCCACTAATTTCATGGAGTATAAAAGTCAAAACCTTAACCAACTGAGTATAATAAAGAATGGAATAACAAAAGAAATTACCAGGCATGCGATAGATCCGACAGATAAGTTATTCCAATGAATAATAAATAACGGAACTCAGTCATACGTAAACGCACGACGGGATATTCCAATGAATAATAAATAACGGAATCAGTCATGCGTAAACGCATGCATGACGGGATGTTCCAATGAATAATAAAGAATGAAATAATGAAGAATTTCACCATGTATGCAGATTGCATATGCATAAAAGTTATTCCAACATAATAATAAAGAATGGAATAATGGAAGAATTTTCACCATGTATGCGGTAATTGGCATATATAAAAGTTATTCAACATAATAATAAAGAATTGAATAATGAGAAGAATTTCACCAAGTATAGGGTGATCTGCGTATACATGTTATTCCAATGAGAATAATAAAGAATGAAATAATGAAGTTCTCTTCATGAATACTGAAAGAAATAATACCCTTACCTTTAGAAGAAAGCTGGATATAGGAAAAGAGAGGTAGCAGACTTTTCTTCTTCTTTCTCTCTAGAGTTTTAGTGAATTCGTAAGAAATAATGAAGGAATAAGCTTCTATTTATAGGAGAATGGAAAGGATACTATGCAATAAAATATTCTAATAAAACGAAAACTTTAAATAAAATATAATATATATTATATATTATATTATATATATATACAATGCATGAGCCTGATAACTCACGGGTTGTTACCCCCGTGATTACCATCCCTGCTACCTTTCAAATTATTACATATGTATATATATAATAATAACACTAATTGTACTCCCTCCCTGCCAACTTGCAAATCATAATATACATATATATATATATATATATATATATATATATATATATGCTCCCTTTTTCCATCCTATATATATATCATATATAATAACAAATAATACACCTCATGTGATCCTGCAATTTCCTAAATTCGTGACAAACATATCTCCCCCACCCCAAATGTCATTTTCACTAATGGGCCCCACATGTGGGCCCCCACCATTATAATATTAAATAATTTTTTATCGATTATTTTGAAAAATGGGTAAGTGAGAATCCAAATAATAAGTCAATTTATAACAAATACTTCATAAAAATATCCTCAATATTTTTAACAACATTTATCATCATTATTATAATTCACAATATTAATCGACCAGGTCGTTCCCAAGAATGAGAGGGCTTTTCAATAAGGATTTCTCCCTATTGGCGCGCAATTAGGTGACCAAACCTCTCATTGACAAAACTTCTAGACATCGTTAATATTGTAAATAATAATATTAATAATTTTAACGTCTCAATTATTGATTTACTAATATATAAAATATCGATAATAATTGAATCAAATAACGTGTGATACTATGCAACAATTACTGTAGCAATAATTGAACAAAAATGAGTGACTTCTCACGTAAAGATCAATAATCAATGATTGTCTTTACTACGCAACCACGCGTATTCTTGTACTTTTAACACTGGGTGTTTCAACAGTTAACAATAAAACTTCCGCCGTTATTTTCATAAAAAGATATTTTTATCGTTTTCTCAATCCGATAATAATTCCGTTGTGGGGTCCACCAATAATTGTGTCGTCGTACGAATATTCTCTGTTAAAACGAATATTTTCTGACCAATCGAATATAATATAACAACTTTCGTACTTTGTAAAATTTATAAATATTATCCACAACTATAACATTATTTCAAATTCACACCTTAATATTTAAAAAAGATATTTATAGAAAATTCATCTTTATTCATAAAAGTTGGGGTCTTACAGGTTAATATGGTTTTGAACCATAACCATATAGTTCCAACCCACACAACTCATATTAAAAATGGTTGATGTGATTTTAGTTTTTAAATAGAATCATAACCATATTTTAAAACTAAACCAACTCATTCATATATTTTTTTTTAGCCTAATATATATATATTCAGAATGAATAATATATACATATTTTGTTATATATATCCAAATCACACCAAAAACACTGTATTATGAAAAAATTTCAGTTCCATAAAATATTAAACTTTTTTTTAGTTATTTTTTTTTAAAAAAAATTCATATTTAAATAAAATTCGAGAGTTCTGACTGAATCCTGTCTATGTGTATATATATATATATCATCTTTCATTGTAACATGCAAATAGATTCAAACTACTACTTTAATAATAATAAGAATACTGAGTAACAATTTTATCACATTTTTAGATCAACACGTGGTATGTTAAGGTGCCCCCGACTAGGAAATAAATTGAGTGTATTACTGAATTTGTTTGGAGAAGTTATTACAGATAGATAGTACTACTAGAGTTGTTTCCTCTCATGATTTGGGGATCTAAGGCACAAAAATGTCTTAAGAACTATGGACTTTGGATTGTGAGTTCACCCAATTTATATTTCGAGCTCAACTCAAAATATAAATAATTCAAATATGAATAAATTTTAAAATTTAATAAATTAATTGAACCTCTTTAAATTATAATTTTTTATTAATACATGGATCATATTCTTTCAAAAAATTCAAACTAGTTGAACTTGATTCGAGATCGTGTTCGAGTTCATTTACACCCTTAGTTAGGGTAATACTAAAACAATTAATGAGGTCTTAATTTTGTTACGACTTCTTGGGTTTGACACACTAAAATTATTAATAACGTCGTCCTTAACACACTTTAAAACCTAGACTGAGTTTTTATACAGGAGTCGAGATGGGCCGAATACAGACCTACAATAAGGAAGAAAGAAAACGTCAATAAAAAACAAATAAAAAATAAATATAAACTAGTACAATTGGTGATAATCCTAGAATCTCGACATATATTTTTCTTTTTAATATAATTAAAAATAAAAAATATAATTTTAATTTTAAATTATAAAGTGATATGAAAATTTGAATTTGTTATTACTTATATTACAGATAAATTGAATATTATCATGTATTTATTATTATTAGAGTATATATTTAGCCCATATTAGGATATCTTCAAAGAGATAATAAAGTTAGGAAATTAATATTTCTACAATAATTTTTGATATTTATACATTAAAATGTCGTTATATAGATGATAAAGAACGACGATTATCATATTAAAATATTATTTTCTCATTTGTGAATTTATTAGTTTTTACCGTTATTAATTATCTATTTTAAAAGGGATATGTTTAAAGAAATATTATTACGTTGGATTGAAATAATAAAATTTGTGAAAGAATGAAATAAAAAAGAATAGAGATCGTAATAATTTATTCCATTTCAATTAGGCCGAGTCATTTGACAGTAATAAACTTAGCATACAAAAAGATAGGATGGTAATCCATTTTGATGTCTACTTAAAAGATGGTTATCGTTGATGACATCATGTAGTAGTAACTCCATCATATAAAACAAAATAAAATAATTAATCGTTATTATTAGTGGAGGTATTTTCCAAATTAATTAAAAAAACTCTTAATTACCTATTCTGCAGCATTTCCCAAGGAACCAAACTGACAACTTCCTTCTCAAAATTTCTGATTCTCTCCCTATATCTAAACTTATGGATGAACAATAGTAGTAGTATTTATACTCCATTTATATCTCTGACCCGAGAGTTCTGTCACAAAATCTGCATCTCTACGTTCCTTCCTTTTCTCTCTCCTCTTATACTAAAAGCTTTTTCAACCTTTCTGCCCCGCCTTTTGACAAAAAAGAAGAGAAAAAATCCAAAAAAAACCCAAACTCTTTCTCTTTAATTTCTCTCTTTCTTTCCTATTTTTAGCTCCTTAATTACGTTAGCATAAACCAACTTTTTCATGCTACAAGTGCTACCCATCTTACTAACTACTACTACTACTACTACTACTGCTGGTTGTATTTTTTTTATAACTATATATACATACAAACGTGAATGAATAAATTCATTCTCACTCGTCAGTTTCAATCTCTATACATACACATACATAAAATCCCATTTAAGAGATAGTAGTAATAGATAGAGAGAGAGAGAGAAAATGAGAAACAAAAGGTCATGCGTCTGTTCTGATGTAAGAAGAGCATGAGCCTTCTAGCTTTTAACCTACCCCAGTTTAGGCTTTTTCTTTTCTGAGAGATTATTATAGCTGTAGATTAGGCCAGAGCTCTGTGAAATAGTAGTATTAACAATATCAAAAACAGGGCCAATTCTTGGTTTTGAGTGGTTAAATATGGCTGTTCAGGCACAGTTGTATTCTGATAATCAAAATATGGGATTGGGATTGCCCTTTTCATTGCCGTTGCCATTGCCAATGCCCATTTGTGGCTCACAGGATTGGCTTATGGGCTCTGTTATGGGGATTGATGATGATAATGGTGTTTGCTTTCAAGAAAACCCAATTCAAATCCCAATCCCAATCACAAACCCACAACAGACAACACAACAACAACAACAACAACATTTTCACCAGGTCTTTCAATTTCTAGGCCCTAATAATGCTATTAGTAATAATAATAATCAAGCTGTAGCAGGGCCTTCTTCTTCTTCAAGGGGCCATAGCTTTCTGTCAATGGAGTTCTCCCACTTTTTGGCATCTGAGCTCGAGAAGCAAAGGGCAGAGATGGACTCTTATCTCCAATTTCAGGTTACAAGTAATTACTTATTTTTCACAAAAACGGGTAAAAAAGAATTCTAATTAAAATGGGTATTTTAGTGTATGCATTATCTCGAGTTTTAGGTTAGAATTTATTAATTTTCTTTTCATAGAAATGGTATTTTTTTTTATTTTTTTATTTTTTTTTTTTGGGGGGCTAATTAAAATGGGTAATTTACTATTTTTTGTGTATGCATGTATACTTTTATTTGTGCATGTCCGCTATATTTAGAGGAATAGTTAAAATGGGTATTCTTCAAATATAATCAGGAGAGAGAAATGGAGCGATTTTGTGTTTGATCTATGTTATGTTTCATTCTGTTTTTTGTATTTTTCTTGTTTTGGGGTGTTAATTTTTGTGGGTTTGATCTTTTAATTCGTATTCAAGTGACTCGATCATCATCATTTTAAAGCAGAATGAGAGATTGAGTATAGTTTTGCGTGAAGAAACAAGGCAAAGAGGAGTGCTTTTACAGAGATATGCATCAAAACTGATGAGTTTCATTCAGGAAAAAGACAAGGATTTGGCATTGGCAAATAACAGAACAATGAAGCTTCAAGAATGCTTGATAAAATCAGATATGGAATCCAAAGCCTGGCAGAAAAAGGCAATAGAAAACGAAGCATTAGTGCTAGACCTCACCAACAAGATCAATCAAGTAAAAGAGAGAATGTATTTGATCTCAAATGGTGTCCCAGATTCAGAGTCTATATGTGACTCCTCTATGAGCAGAGACCAGCAAGGAAGAACCAAGAACAAAAATATGATGATTGGAAATTGCAAGCTGTGTCACGTGAGGAGCTCGTGCGTACTATTTTTCCCTTGCAGGCATTTATGCTGCTGCCAATCTTGTGAAGCTGTTCTTGGGTTCTGTCCAGTTTGTGAATCTGTAAAGGAAGCAAGCATGGAGATTTTCTTGGTCTAAGAAAATATGAAAGAAAAGACAGACCAAAGGTAAGGTAAAGAAAAGAGAGAACCAGAAAACAAAACCCCTTTTTTGATTCCATCCAGTTCAGTACTTTTCTTTAATTTTGTTTCCTTTCTAGTAGTAGTGGTGGTAGTAGTAGTAGTATTAACAAATGGCCAAAAAATCAATGTGGGAGTGGGATTATAATTAATGCAAAGAAAATGTAGAAAGTGAATAGTATTAGTAGTGTAAAGAAAGAAGAATCTTTTGTCTTTTCTTATTGTGGGTGTTTTGGTTTTATCACTATTTTGCCTGATATAGATATCTGTTTGGGTAATGGGTATGGAGATTGATTTGATTGTTTGAGAAAAATAGCTATATATATTATAGGCTCCAAGTCCATGCAGCAGCCTTAAAACTGACAACAAGAGATTTGAAAGAACAATTAATAAAACAATGGAAGGAAACGGCCACCTCCAGTACTTTTTATGTCTGTACTGCCTCCACTGCAATCTCATTGAGGCACAGGCACAGGCACTGCACAAAACTGATTCACTGTCCAAAATTATGACAAGTGATTTTTGCAGGCTAGGGTCAAAAGGAAAATAATGGGGAAGTTCAACCTACTTGTAACAATGCTTTTGGAAGGTACTCTTGAAAGAAAGAGAGAGAGAGAGAGAGAGAGTATTATAGGGGCCATGGCATTATATTTTGCATGAATCAAAGGGAGGAGGGAGAGCGAGTAGTTTAGTACAATCATGAATCATCCATATTAAAATTTTCATCCTTATCACACTTTTACTGTTTTACTACTGTATTTTACTGTTTAGTACACTTTTACCCTTCTCTATTTTCTTAATTTACATATTAACTACACAATTTAGGAAATTAATTTTCAGAATTAATCAAAGCCATACATGACGAAAAAAAGCAAGTTTTCCCCAAGTTTATTTTAGTTCCCTATGTGACGAAAAAAGCAAGTTTTCCCTAAGTTTCTCTTAGTTCCCTACGTGACCCTTTTCTCACGTTCTTGCTTAATGGCTGAATCAGAAGTTTTTAGTGTGGGTAAAAATATATCAATAAAAAATTTTATTTATTAACGTTTGAAGTGCTTTTTTTCGGCTGTACGATTGAGAGGAGACAATTGTATCTTGCGACTCTGCATAGTTTGAAAACATCTCAAAATTTTGGTCAATATCAAAATTTATATAAAAATATTATTATTTTTTATTTCATGTAAAATACGTGAGTGATTCATGTATAAATATTAATTTTTTATATGAAAATATCAATTTTCTATATAGAACAAAGTAAATTAATTCAGAAAGAAATCAACAAAGGGGAGTCTCTGAAGTAAATTAATGATATTTAAAAATATAAAATGTTTGTAGAAAATAATTTAGTAAATAAAGAAATTGGTTTTTGTGATCATTCTTCAACCTCAAGTAGTGACCTAAATTTGATTGTGTTTTAAATTTTTTCATTTGAATTTCATTGTAAAATAAAATTTATTCTATTTTTTAATTTATGCAGCGCATGTAAAAAAATTTGGACTATTATAAACTATTATTATTATACATATATACATGTGTGTGTGTGTGTGTGTATATATATATATATATATATATATATATATAATGGATCCTATCCGGACTCCCGAACAGGTCCAAAATTCAGACCCTGCAAATTTTTTTATTTTTTTTTGTAGAACAACTAAAAAAAAAATTATGGAACTGAAATTTTTCCATAATATAATGTTTTGGGCGTGATTTGGATACCTATACCAAAAAATGTATGTAAAAGTCTGCTTGCACAGTATGCATGTATATGTTTTGATATATATATCCAAATCACATCAAAAACACTGTATTATGTAAAAATTCAAATTCCATAAATTTTTATTTTTTTTAGTTGTATAAAAAAAACAAAAAAAAAAAAAGTCGACATTTGCTAAAATGCAGACGTCAGGGATAAAATAGGACTCTAAATATATATATATATATATATATATATATATATATATATATATATATATATATATATATATATATATATATATATATATTGACTAATATATATATATTAATATATAGCCTTGCCCCCCTTGGTTTTACATTATGTTCCCACTAGGCACTAATATGAAATGCTCTAGGTTTTTGGTAGATCATATATAAATTGAAAGTGGTTAACATGAAGTTAATTTGTAGTTTAATAAACGCATAAGCGGGGAGATGATTTCTCCGACGTCGACCTTTGTATTGGTCAATTAACCAACTTACCATGAAGTTAACTTCAACTTACCATGAAGTTAGAGTAATGCTACTATCACATAAAATCGCTCACATACACTCATAATAAAATTGGCTTGGCTCACATAATTTGCTTTGCATGTGGGTCATACTGTAAGACCCCAACTTATTATTAATGAAATTTAATTTTCTCTATTTATTATTTTGAAATAGTAAGGGTTGATGTGATTAATGTGGATAGTTAGGGGTAAAATACGCAAATATTTCAAAATAAGCAAGTGGTTATAAAATATTCATTGTTGTCGGGGAATATTCGTTTGGTCGTGGAATATTAAATGCTGTCGGGAATATTAAATGCTAAAGTAGCGACCATGTATGTGGGCCCATGTGAAAGCGATTGGATGAAGAAAAGCGACAAATATAAGTGGTTTAAAAATAACGGCGTAGTTATTACCAATTAATCTTGTTAAAATACCGGTGGTTAAAACACGATGAGTATACTGAGTATTGCACCAATTATTGATTTTACGTAAGAAGGCACTACTCAATAATGGTTACGATAATTCTTATTCGATATTTTATTTTATTGATTCAATAATTCTTTGCGTTGATATTTTATATTCTTTGTTGTTTGATAATTGTCATTTGCCCAATATTTTTCATTATCGAAGCAATAATTCATATTATCTGAATAATATTATTAGATAACATTATTGGAAATGTCTAGAAAGTTACATCTAAGGAGAGGTTTGGTCACTAATTGCGGCCGAGAAGAGAGAAATTCTTATTGGAAAGCCCCTCTTTCCAGGAGGCGCTCTGGTTGTCAATATTGTGATTACGTAATATTATTTGTGAATAATTAATTATTGATTCATATGATGAGAAAAATATTGATTTTAAGTGGATATAGATGGAGAAAATTTTTAATGTGACAATTGTTGAAAATTGAAATTTTATCTTTTTACGATAAAATAATTATTTAAATATATTATTATATTTTAATAATATAATAATGGTGATATTTTTACAACGAATGTGGGATATATGAGTATATGAGGAGGAAGAGTATTTTTGTTGCAATAAATGTTTAAAACATGTTAAACATGTCGGTGGACCCCATTTATCATTTGAAATTTGATTATAACCGTAAAATCGCTTCGTTTGTGGATTTTGGTCAATTTACATTTGGAATTTGGAAAAACTTTCTTACGCAAAGTTGTAGAGAATTGAATTTCCTATAAAAATTCGCGAGATTCAAATTTTCTGATAAAAGAGCTATTTATTGTGAATTATTGAAGTTCGAGAAGGCTCAAAATAATTGATTTTGGAAGTTTAAATTATTTTAAATAAGAAAAACGTTTTGGAATGTTTGGGGCATCTTTAACATGTGTTTGATGGCTGAAATCAGATTCTAGGCATGCGTAGGAAATTTATATAATTATATTATTAATTTATTAAATTTTACGCTTTTGGTGTTCTAAGCAATTTCTATAAATAGGGTGCTTGGGTTAGAATTGAAAATCACACCAAAGCTGAAGTTTGCTCTCTCTATATTATCGAGCATATTCTTGTGAGTATTTGAGTATTGTTGTTAGGCAGTGCAAGTTCCTTCAAAGACTATACCGGTATTCCAATTAGAAGTACTTAATCTTTCGAGGTAAGGGATATTTTTTTTTCGTAATGATATTATTTCTTCAATATCATTATGTTGAAATATTGATCCGAAGTTTTATCAAATTTGGAACTTTTGGTGTGAGTTCTTATTCACGATATCTGGCATTATTCACGATATCGACACTTTATTCACAAATACGGCACTATTCATGAAAAATGAAAAAAAAAAAATTCGTCAAAATATCTATTCGGATACTAGCTTTGATTGTATCCATGTTTTGATCATTCTTGAATTTTACACTGCTGCGATTATTTTTGAGGTATTTTTGGACGTGAATAAAACAAAGTACGAATCCTTAATCCTTAATCCTTGTCATTTTGTTTCACTTTGGATTCGTTTCTTTAAAAATATTTTCATCATCTTGATCTTAAATGATGATATTATGGAATATCTTTGGCTGTAGTGCAAAGATGAATGATTTCTGAAGAATATCTTTGGCACTGTAGTGCAAAGATGACAAGTGTTTAGATGAACATGACCCGGTGATGAATATCTTTGGCACTGTAGTGCAAAGATGAATATGTGATTCGGATATATATTGATTGATGTTACGGGGATAAAAGATAGAGCGATGAACTTTTAAATTCATACATGGAAGATAGTAGTTTGCATTCTCTACTTAACTCTTCTAATGAATTATTGTTTCATTGCGAATATTGATTTAAAATTTGTTGTCTATTGTATTCTATTAGATTTTTCCTGTTGAAGACTAACGGTAATTTGTTGTATATTATCTTAGTCATAATATTCTTTCTTGAGCTAGTTGAGCTCACCCTTTTCCTTTTGTTCCATTTTTCTTCTCGGGGAGGCGAGAATATAAGCGAGTATGAAGTCGGGGTATGGAATGAAGGTTCTAGAGAGAGTTGTTTAATAGTCCTCACCATTTTTGTAAAATAATGTATCAATAAATGTGATGAGGATTTATTTGAGTATAGATATTTTCTAGAAGATAATATTTGTATTTAAACTCACAGTTTCTTTGTTGTAATAATAAAGTTGTAGTTGTTTACGTACCGTATATTGACAACTCGAGAATGGGTGATGTATACCTATTTTTGGGGCGTCACGGTTGGTATCGAGCTTAGGGATATGATCTCTGGCGGAGATCGGGGAATAGAACTAGGAGGGAGAGTGAGTAAATCCTTCATTAGTGTGTCCTACTAAAGCTTATTTGTTAGTTGGTCAATATATAGGGATATTATGTGATATATTGATTTCCTTAATTAACCCTTATTTTATGGCGGTATTTGAGAATGTCGTGAGAATATTAACAATGGAAATGAGGACAGTGAGAGCGCTTTGTACTCACCAACGAGGAGAACGCGGCAACAGCAGTGGCAATGTTCCTCCTGTGAACAACATCACTAAGCGAGATGATGAATGAGGGATGTTTATAAGCTTTTTTGCGATTCATGCAAAATCGGGGACGAGGAGACTCGTGTTCAAAATCTGAGGAGGAAATGATAGCAATTCACGGGTTATCATGACAAGCAAGATTCAAAGAGTTGGGACCACGAATTTAAGGGAAAGCCGGATCCGATCATGGCGGAAACATGGGTCAAGCAAATTACCAAGATATTCGATGTCTTGGGATGCGCGGAGAACGAAGGTTCCATTCGCCACCTTTATGTTTCGTGGCGAAGCGGACTCTTGGTGGGAGTGCGTGAAGCGTACCCATCGGTACTTTTCGGCGTATGTCTTGGGAGAGCGTTTGAAACTATTTAATGACAAATACTTTCACGAAAGTGTTCGCTATATGAAGGAAGTGGAGTTTATTAGGCGGAAGCGAACAACATGGCGGTGTCTCGAGACGAGGCAAAGTTTGCGCAGAGTTATCGAGTTTGAACCTCATTTGGTGGAGAATGAGGAGCGTATGACCACGGATGTTTCTTAGAGGTTTGAAAACGGCATACGTCGATATCTCATTTCTCATAAATTTTCTCTCTATTCGGATGTTGTAAGCGGGCTCAATTATTAGGCGAGATAACGAGTACGGTGTTGAGGGACCACAACCCGAGGATCGTACTGTAGAGATAGCGATCAATGCAGAATAATGATAACCAAACGGAGAAAAGCAGACGGACAAAAATGGTAACCACTCTGGTGGTAATCATGGCCATGAAAATAGAAGAAGCGAGTCGGGAGGAGATTTTAAAAGAGGAGATTTAACAACGACCATATGAAGGCAGCGGTCGGTGAAGAATCGGTTCTAAGGGAGGAGAAACGACCACCGTCATATATTACAAATGCGGAAAAGAGGACATATCGGTCAAAGCGCCCACAACAATTCAAGGTATGCTATAATTGTGGAAAGGAAGGACATATTGCTCGAGATTATACGATGGCGAAACCTAGTTCAGTGGGACGGTGACTCAAAAGTATCCCGAGAAAAGTCAAAGTCAACGATTCCGGAAGAGCGTTTGTTGTATTTGGTGGTCATAATCGAGGAACCCAAACGAGGTGATCACGGGTAACTATTTATAAATTCTTGCGAAGTTTATACCTTACTTGATCTGCAGGTGCTACCCATTCATTTATCTCTCTGCATGTGCTCAGCGTTTAAACTTGACTCAGGAGAAATTAGACTTTGACCTATCTGTGGAAACTCTGTTAGGAGAAACTTTCATCACATCCACATGTTTATAAATCTTGTTTGATTCAAGTTGGCACCATCACCTTACACATTGACCTTATCTCTTTAAATACTTGCTTTTGATGTGATTTTAGGGATTGATTGGTTAACTACTCATCATGCCAAAATTGATTGTTTTAAATAAGGTTGTTAGTTTTCATATTCTAACCAACTTGTTGTAAGGAATTCAAACAACTAAACCATTAAAATCAATCAATCATCATATCTAATCATAAAGCTATTCGTTTATTGAAAACGGATGTCAAGCTTTCTTAGCCCATGTTATGGATTTGAATAAAGACACGTCAAATTTGAATAATATTCTGTTGTTATTGACTTTCCGGCGTATTTCTGAAGAACTTCCGATCTACCCCGAGCGTGAAGTTGAATTCTTTATTGATCTTGAACACTGTACAAAGCCCATTTCTAAAACCCCATATCGAATGGCTCTATTGAACTTGGGAGTTAAAGCTCCAACTCTGGAATTGTTGGACATCGACTTCATTCGCGTCTAGTACATCTCCTTGGGGTGCTCTGTTTTATTCGTAAAGAAGAAAGAAGCGGAGTATGCGACTTTTGTATTGACTATCGGGAATTGAACCATGTCACCATCAAGAATAGGTATCCTCTACCTCGTATTGATGACTTGTTTGACCGATTCTGAGGGCACAATTCTTTTCAAAAATCGATCTTCGATTACGGATATCATCGGTGAAGATTAGGCGAGGATATTCAAAGGCGCCTTTAGAACTCAGATGCGGGCATTATGAATTCTTAGTCATGTCTTTCGGATTGACTAATGCTCCTGCGACTTTCATGGATATGATGAACCGAGTATTCAAGGAATATTTGGATCGGTTTGTTGTTGTCTTTATTGATGACATCCTCATATATTCCAAAAGTCGTGAAGATCATGAGCACCATTTGAAATTTGGTACTCCAAAGGCCGTGAAAACAAACTATATGCCAAATTGAAGAAATGCGAGTTCGGGCGAGGAAGTAGCATTTCTTGGGCACGTCAGTGTCAAAACATGGAGTATCAAGTGGACCGTGAAGATTGAAGCAATACAAAGTTGGGAAGCAACCCAAAAGTCGGTGGCCAAAATCACGTAGCTTTTTGGGTCTAGCTTGTTATTATCGGAGATTCGTGGAAGGGTTTTCTTGAATCGCTACTCCATTAACTTGACTAACTCGGAAGGATACAAAATTCGTTTGGAAGCGAAGAATGCGAGAAGAGTTTCCAAGAGCTTAAGAGGAGACTTATTTTGCACTGTTCTAACAATACCATCTGGTTCGGATGGATTTGTTATCTCTGACGATGCTTGAGTGCAAAGGGTTAGGATGTGTTCTCATGCAACTTGGGAAAGTCATAGCCTATGCCTCGATGAACTTAAAGAGTATGAGAGGAATTATCCTACTCATGATCTAGAGTTAGCGTGTGATCGTTTTCGCGCTTAAAGATATGGAGGCACTATCTATATGGGAGAAAGTGGAGATATATTCGGACCATAAAAGCCTTAAATATTTCTTCACTAAAAAGAACTCAACATGCGGCAATGACGTTGGCTCGAGCTATTGAAAGACTACGACCACACTATTCAATACCATCCTAGAAAAGCGAGCGTGGTAGTGATGGCGCGTTGAGTAGAAGATCATATCTTGGGAACAAGTGCGATGATGTCAAGTATACTCATAGAGCCAACTTTAATAGAAAAAGTTAAGGTTGCTTTCAAGCCCCAGGCCGGGTCGATCGTATGAAGAAGAAAGTACAAGAAGGAGCTATTCGAAAGCGAGAATTGATGAAGAAGGAATACTTGAGTCCACTCTAGACTTTGTGTCCCTAACGACTACGATTTGAAGTACAAGATTATGATGGAGCACATGATACACCATTTGCAATCCATCACGGAAGTACTAAAATGTATCGTGATCTTGACATACATTTTGGTGGAACAATATGAGAGAGAGATTGCAAAGTTTATCTCGATGTGTTTAACTTGTCGGCGTGTAAAAAGCGGAGCATCTAGTACCTAAGGGTCCGTTACAACCACTTGAGATTCCAAAATGGAAGTGGGAACACATTACCATGGATTTCGATTACGGGTCTTCCTACGGTTTCTCAAGGCATCAATGTTGTTTGGGTTATTGTTGATAGATTAACCAAAGTCCGCTCATTTCTTGCCGACACGGAGACTTATTCCTTGAACGTCTTTGCTAGTATATACGTGAATGAGATTGTGAGGTTGTATGGCATACTGTATCCATAGTTTTGGATCGTGACCCAAGATTCACTTCAAGATTTTGGGTTAGCTTGCAAAAAGCTATAGCACGAGTTTGCGATTTAGTTCGACATACCATCCTCAAAGCAGACGGACAATCGAAAGGACTATTCAAACTCTTGAAGATTTATTAAGACTACGTGTCCTAGACTTCAAGAGGCGGTTGGGATAAGTATTTACCATTGGTGGAATTCTCCTACAACAACGCTTTATCAAGCAAGTATAGGTGTGGCTCCATTTGAAGCATTATATGGGCCGAAAGTGTCGTTCTCCGGTATGTTGGGACGAGGTGGGTGAAGCAACCTTTGTTGGGACCCGAGTTGATACGTATGACTACGGAAAAAGATCAAATGATTCGACAACGTATACAAAGCGGCACAAGATCGACAAAAGAGTTATGCGGATCTTCATCGAAAGGGCGTGGAATTTAGTGTAGGGGATCATGTATTGTTGCGAGAGTTGCTCCATGGAAGGAGTTACAAGATTTGGGAAGAGAGAAAGCTCAATCCACGATTTATTGGTCCATTTCAAATTCTTGATGGAAGTAGGAAATATAGCCTATAGACTCGCGTTACCTCCGAGTATGTCTCGTGTTCATAATGTGTTTCATATATCATACTTCGTAAATATGTGAAAGACCGAACCACGTTATAGAGTTAGAACCAGGACGAGATAGCCAGAAGACTTAACGTATGAGGAGGTACTGTCAAGATCTTGGATAGGAAGGAGCATGTCCCTACGCACAAAGGTCATACCACAAGTTAAAGTTTTGTGGAGGAATCATGCTTATAAAGGAAATGACACGGGAATTGGAAAGCGGAAATGAAAGCGAGGTATCCTCACCTTTGAAAACACTGAAGTCGTCACGTCGATTTCGAGGGACGAAATTTCATAAGGAGGGAGGTTGTAAGACCCCAACTTTTATTAATGAAATTTAATTTTCTCTATTTATTATTTTGAAATAGTAAGGGTTGATTTGATTAATGTGAATAGTTATGGGTAAAATACGCAAATATTTTAAAATAAGCAAGTGGTTATAAAATATTCATTGTTGTCGGGGAATATTCGTTTGGTCGTGGAATATTAAATCTTCATCGAGGGAATATTAAATACGACAGTATGTATGACCATGTGTGGGCCTCATAACGGAAAGTGATTGGATGAAGAAAGCGACAAATATAAGTGGTTTAAAAATAGCGGCGTAGTTATTTACAGATTAATCTTGTTAAAATACTAAATGGTTAAAACACAAGGTGATTTGCGGTATTGCACCAATTATTGATTCTTACGTGAAAGGCACTACTCGATAATGGTTACGGTAATTCTTTATTCGATATTTTATTTTATTGATTGATAATTCTTTGCGTTGATATTTTATATTCTTTGTTGTTTGATAATTGTCATTACCCATTATTTTTCATTATCGAAGCAATAATTCATATTATCTGAATAATATTATTAGATAACATTATTGGCAATGTCTAGAAAGTTACATCAAGGAGAGGTTTGGTCACCTAATTGCTTGCGCAAGAAGGAGAAATTCTTATTGAAAGCCCCTCTTTCACAGGAGGCTGCACGGTTGTCGATATTGTGATTACGTAATATTATTTGTGAATAATTAATTATTGATTCATATGATGAGAAAAATATTGATTTTATGTGGATATAGATGGAAAAAATTTTAATGTGACAATTGTTGAAAATTGAAATTTTATCTTTTACGATAAAATAATTCATTTAAATATATTATTATATTTTAATAATATAATAATGGTGATATTTTTACAACGAATGTGGGATATATGAGTATCTGAGGAAGAAGAGTATTTTTTGTTGCAATAAATGTTTAAAACATGTTAAACATGTCGATTGGACCCCATTTATTGGTGAAATTTGATTATAACTTTGTAAAATCGCTTGGTTTGTGGATTTGGTCAATTTACATTTGGAATTTGGAAAAACTTTCTTACGCAAAGTTGTAGAGAATTGAATTTCCTATAAAAAGACGTGAGATTCGAATTTTCTGATAAAAGAGCTATTTATTGTGAATTATTGAAGTTTCGAAGCTCCGAAATTATCGTTAGTCTTCAACGGGGAAAAATCTAATAGAATACAATAGACAACAAATTTTAAATCAATATTCGCAGCGGAAATAATAATTCATTAGAAGAGTTAAGTAGAGAATTCAAACTACTATCTTCTATGTATGAATTTAAAAGTTCATCGTCTATCTTTTATCCTGTAACATCAATCGATATACATCGGAATCAAATATTCATCTTTGCACTACTGCCAAAGATATTCATCGATTGGTCGTGTTCATCTAAACACTGTTCATCTTTGCACTACGGGCCAAAGATATTCTTGAAATCATTCATCTTTTCTGGACAAAGATATTCCATAATATCATCATTTAAACCGAGGATGATGAAAATATATTTTTAAAGAAAGCGAATCGGTGAAACAAAATGACAAGGATTAAGGATTAAGGATTAGTACTTTGTTTTATCCATGTTCAAAAATACCTCAAAAATAATCATAGTGGTGTAAAATTCAAGAATGATCAAAACATGGATCTGATCAAAGCTAGTATCCACAATAGATATTCTAGGCGAAAAGGAAAATTTTTCATTTTTAGGTGAATAAAGTAAATATTAAGTGAATAGTATCAGATATCGTGAATAAGTGTAAATATCGTGAATAGTAACTCAAACACCAAAAGATAAAAATTTCATAAAAAACATCTTCACGCTTCGTGAATAGTACTCGTGAATAGTAACTCATGAATAGTGACTCGTGAATAGTAACTCGTGAATAGTAACTCATGAATAGTAACTCGTGAATAGTAACTCATAAATAGTAACCCCGACATGAAAAAGTTCCAAATTTGATAAAAATTTCCAACCAATATTTTGGCATAATGATATCCGTTCGTCCATATAATGCTTCAAATGGAGCCACACCTATACTTGCTTGATAACTGTTGTTGTAGGAGAATTCCACCAATGGTAAATACTTATCCCAACTGCCCTTGAAGTCTAGGACACAGAGTCTTAATAGATCTTCAAGAGTTTGAATAATCCTTTCGATTGTCCAAATCTGTTTGGGGATGGTATGTCGAACTAAATCGCAAATCCGTGCCCATACCTTTTGCAAGCTAACCCAAAATCTTGAAGTGAATCTTGGGTCACGATCCGAAACTATGGATCTTGGCATGCCATGCAACCTCACAATCTCATTCACGTACATACTAGCAAGGCGTTCGAGGAATAAGTCTCCGTATCGGCAAAAAATAAGCGGAGACTTGGTTAATCTATCAACAATAACCCAAATAGCATTGATGCCTTGAGAAACCAAGTAGGAAGACGTGCATGTGAAATCCATGGTAATGTGTTCCCACTTCCATTTCGGAATCTCAAGTGGTTGCAACGGACCCTTAGGTACTAGATGCTCCGCCTACTTTACGTTGACAAGTTAAACACATTGAGATAAACTTTGCAATCTCTCTCTTCATATTGTTCCACCAAAATGTATGTAGAAGATCACAATACATTTTAGTACTTCCAGGATGGATTGCAAATGATGTATTGTGTGCCTCCATCATAATCGTGTACTTCAAATCAGAGTCGTTAGGGACACAAAGTCTGGAGTGGACTCAAGTATTCCTTCTTCATCAATTCTCGCTTAGGAATAGCTCCTTCTTGTACTTTCTTCTTCATACGCATCGACTCCGGATTCGGTGGCAAGCAACCTTAACTTTTTCTATTAAAGTTGGCTCTGTCGTATACTTGACATCATCGCACTCATTCCCACATATGATCTTCTACTCAACGCGTCGGCTACTACGTTAAACTTTTTCGGGATGGTATTGAATAGTGTGGTCGTAGTCTTTCAATAGCTCGAGCCAAAGTCATTTGTCGCGTGTTGAGTTCTTTTGAGTGAAGAAATATTTAAGGCTTTTATGGTCTAAATATATCTCCACTTTCTCCCCGTATAGATAGTGCCTCCATATCTTTAAGCCTTGAAAAATTTGCCGCTGACTCTAGATCATGAGTAGGATAATTCCTCTCATACTCTTTAGTTGTCATGAGGCATAGGCTATGACTTTCCCGTTGCATGAGAACACATCCTAACCCTTTGCACGAAGCATGTTTTATGAGATAACAAATCCATCCGAACCGGATGGTATTGTTAGAACAGTGCCAAAATAAGTCTCTCTTAAGCTCTTGGAAACTCTTCTCGCATTCTTCGCTCAAAGCAATTTTGTATCCTTCCGAGTTAATTTGGGTTAATGGAGTAGCGATTCAAAAAAACCCTTCCACGAGTCTCCGATAATAACCGGCTAGACCAAAAAGCTACGTACTTGATCACTTGACTTGGTTGCTCTAACTTTGTATTGCTTCAATCTTGGCCGGGTCCACGGATACTCCATGTTTTGACACCACGTGCCCAAGAAATGCTACTACCTCAAGCCGAACTCGCATTTCTTCAATTTGGAATATAGTTTGTTTTAACGAAGCCTTTGGAGTACCGACTTCAAATGGTGCTCATGATCTTCACGACTTTTGGAATATATGAGGATGTCGTGATAAAACTGACAACAAAGCGATCCAAATATTCCTTGAATACTCGGTTCATCATATCCATGAAAGCCGCAGGAGCATTAGTCAATCCGAAAGACATGACTAAGAATTCATAATGCCGTCATCTGGAGTTCTAAAAGCGGTCTTTGGAATATCCTCGATTCTAATCTTGGTGATGATATCCGAGAAGATCGATTTTTGAAAAGAATTGTGCCCTTGCTTTGGTCAAACAAGTCATCAATACGAGGTAGAGGATACCTATTCTTGATGGTGACATGGTTCAATTCGATGGTCGATCTAAAAGTCGCATACTCCGTCTTTCTTCTTTCTGAATAAAGCAGGAGCACCCCGAGGAGATGTCTTGGGGCCAGATGAAAGCCGATGTCCAAACAATTCTCGTAGTTGGACCTTTAACTCCCGAAGTTCAATAGGAGCCATTCGATATTGGGTTTTAGAAATGGGCTTTGTGCGGGTTCAAGATCAATAAAGAATTCAACTTTCTCGTTACGGGGTAGGTAGGAAGTTCTTGAGGAAATCGTCGGGAAAGTCGATAACAACGGGAATATTATTCAAATTTGGCGTGTCTTTATTCAAATCCATAACATGGGCTAAGAAAGCTTGACATCCGTTTTTCAATAAGCGAATAGCTTTATGATTAAATATGACGGTGATTGATTTTAATGGTTTAGTTGTTTGAATTCGTACAACGGGTTGGTTAGGAATATGAAAAACTATGACCTTACGAAAACAATCAATTTTGGCATGATGAGTAGTTAACCAATCAATCCCTAAAATCACATCAAAAGCAAGTATCTTTAAAGAGATAAGGTCAGCGGGTATGGTGATGGTGCCAACTTGAATCAAACAAGATTTATAAGCGAGTGGATGTGATGATAGTTTCTCTAATGAGTTTCCACAGAGATAGGTCAAAGTCTAATTTCTCGAGTCAAGTTTAAGCGTTGAGCACATGCAGGAGAGATAAATGAATGGGTAGCACCGGTATCAAGTAAGGTATAAACTTCGCAAGAATTTATAAATAGCTTACCCGTGATCACCTCGTTTGGGTTCTCGCATTATGACTAGTCACAACAAAACGCTCTTCCGGAATCGTTGACTTTGACTTTTACGGGACGATCTTTTGAGTCACCGTTCATTGAACTAGGTTTCGCAACTGCGTACAATCTCAAGCAATATGTCCTTCATTTCCACAATTATAGCATACCTGAAGCTGTTGTGGGCGGTTTGGTGATATGTCCCTCTTTTTCGCATTTGTAATATATAATGGGTGGTCGTTCTCCTCCCTTAGAACCGATTCTTTGCCAAGACTGTCATCTTCACATAGTCGTTGTTAAATCTCCTCTTTTAAAATCTCCTCTCGACTCGCTTCTTCTATTTTCATGGCCATGATTACCACCAGAGTGGTTACCATTTTGTCCGTCTGTTTCTTTCTCCATTGGTTATCATTATTACATTGATTGCTATCTGCGATACGATCTGGTTGTGGTCCCTCGGTTGATGCGTACTTGTTATCTCACTCTAATAATTGAGCCCTATTTACAACATCTGAATAGAGAAAATTTATGAGAAATGAGATCTTGACGTATCTTGGGTTTCAAACCTCTCGAAACATCCGCGTCATACGTTCCTCATTCTCCCCAAATGAGGTGCAAACTGGATAACTCAAAGCAAACTTTGCCTCGTCTTTGAGACACCGTCATTTTTTGTTCTAATCGATGAACTCCACTTCCTTCATATGAATGAACACTTTCGAGGAAAGTATTTGTCATTAAATAGTTTCAAACGTCTCCCAAGACATCTTTGAGTCAAGTTTGGATGGAGTGCTTCACTGAGACTCCCACCGATGTATCGCCTGCGCCATTGAAACATAAAGGTGGCGAATGGAACCTTCTGTTCCTCTCGTGCATCCCAAGACATCGAATATCTTGGTAATTTGCTTGACCCATGTTTCCGCCATGTGATCGGATCCGCTTTCCCTTAAATTCGGTGGTCCTGACTCTTTGAAGCGCTTGCATTTGTGACAACCCGTGAATTGCTATCATTTCCTCTCGTATTTTGAACACAAGTCTCCTCGTCGATTTTGCATGAGCTGCAAAAAGCTTCTAAACATCCCTCGTTCATCATACGCTTTCGGTGGTGTTGTTCACATGAGGAACATTGCCGATTACTATTGCACGTTCTCCTCGTTGGTGAGTACAGGCGTCTCCACAGATCTCATTTCCATTGTTAATATTCTCGGTCGACATTCTCAAATCTTTGTCATAAAACAAGGGTTAATTAAGGAAATCAATATATCACATAATATCCTTATATCTTGACCAACTAATAAATAAGCTTAGGTAGGACACCTTTAGCGAAGGATTTACTCGTCTCTCCCCTCTAATTCTATTCCCGATCTCGCTTGAGAGATCATATCCTAAGCTCGATACCAATTGTGGCGCCCCCAAAATAGGTATACATCACTCATTACGAGTTGTCAATACATGGTACGAAACAACTACAACTTTATTATATCAATGATAAAGCTGTGAGTTTGAATACAAATATTATCTTACAGACAATATCTATACTCAAACAAATCCTCAACACATTTATTGATACATTTATTTACAAAAATGGTGAGGACTACTAAACAACTCTCTCTAGAACTTTCATTCCATACCCCAGGCTGCGTATTTCATTATATTCTCGCCTCACGAGAGAAAAATGGAACAAAAAGGAAAAGGGTGAGCTCAACTAGCCCGATAAAGAATATTATTGTGGCCGCCCCCAAAATTAGGTATACATCACCCATCCATGAAAAGATCTTTGGATAAAACGCGAATATCGAGGATATTCTACTAATTTCATGGAGTATATAAGTCAAAGTTTTAACCAATTTGGGTATAATAAAGAATGGAATAACAAAAGAAATCACCGTGCATGCGATAGACCGCATACATGCGAGTTATTCCAATAGAATAATAAATAACGGAACCAGGTCGGTGAAATTCACTGCAAGCGAGGATGTTCCAAGAATAATAAATGCGGAATAATAAATAATGGAACCGAAGTCCGGTAGTATATGCAGACGAGGATATTAAAGGCGAATAATAAAAGGCGAAATAATAAAAATGGAACCAGTGCGGTGTAAAACACATGAGCGAGGATATTCAACATGAATAATAATAAAGAGCGGAACCAGTGCGGTGTAAAACACACAGACGAGGATGTTCCAACGAGAATAATAGAAGAATGTCACCAAGTATAGGGTAAACCACGTATACGAGGTTATTCCAGCAGAATAATAAGCGATGGAATAACAGCAGTTCTCTTCATGAATAAGAAAGAATAACACCCCCTTATGGGTACAACAAATAATATTCCTACCTTAGAAGAACTGAATATTGGAAAAGTGAAGTAGAAGAATACTTTTCTTCTTTCTCTCTATAGTTTCTCTCTACAGAGTTTCAATGAATTCGTAAGAAATAATGAAGGAATGAGATTCTATTTATAGAAAAAGCGAGGGTGGCTCTTGAGTGTCTTATGAAGGGTCAAAATGACTTCTTGGTAATATTGAAGAGACAACTACTATTCATGAAGGGTAATTAACCTTTGGAACAATCAAGAAGGCGAGTTAACTCTTGGTAATATTGAAGGGACAACTACTATTGAAGAAGGTAATTACTATTGACTAAGGTAAATACTATTGACGAAGGTAATTACTATTCACAAAGGTAATTACTATTCACAAAGGTAATTACAATTGAAGGTAAAAGGTAAATCACAAAGGTAATTACTATTCACGAAGGTAATTAAGGTAAATACTATTGTGAAGGTAATTACTATTCAAAGGTAATTACTATTGTGAAGAGACTCTTAGATGATGACATATGCCCCCCCTAAAATAATCAAACTTACCACAAACGTCTCATGCATGGACTCTTTATATACATCGAGGATTGAATAAATATTACCACAAATCATTTTATTTTTAATCGACACATTTTAATCCTTGATAATTATTAATCATTTATAACTTGTCGTCTCGATTAATAATATAACATATTATACGAGATAATCTTGTGATAATAATTGAATCGATAATATAAGAGATATGATGCAAAGAATTCTTTGTAGTGATAATTGAGTATAGCTAAGTGACTTCTCACGTAAGCATCGATAATCAAACCAGGTGTCTTCTTATGCAACCACAGCGTATTCTTTGTACTTTTACCATAGAGTAGTTCAACGGTTTTAACGGTAACACCTCGTAGTTATTTTTATAGAAAGATAATTTTGTCGTTTTCTAACTACGACAATACTTCCGTTAATAGGGTCCACCAATGATTGGTAGTCGTAAATGCGAATATTCCCGACAAAAAGAATATTCCCGACCAAACGAATATTTTATAACAACTTGCTTACTTTGCAAAATTTATAAATATTACCCACAACTATAACATTATATCAAATTTATTCCATAATATTCAAAAATAATATTTATAAAAATTCATCTTTATTTATAAAAAAGTGAGGGTCTTACAATTATGACTAAGATAATATACAACAAATTATCGTTAGTCTTCAACGAGAAAAATCTAATAGAATACAATAGACAACAAATTTTAAATCAATATTCGCAGTGAAATAATAATTCATTAGAAGAGTTAAGTAGAGAATTCAAACTACTATCTTCTTATGTATGAATTTAAAAGTTCATCGTCTATCTTTTATCCTGTAACATCAATCAATATACATACGGAATCAAATATTCATCTTTGCACTACGGGCGAAGATATTCATCGATTTGGTCATGTTCATCTAAACACTGTTCATCTTTTGCACTACGGGCTGAAAAGATATTCTTGAAATCATTCATCTTTGCACTACTGGGCCAAAGATATTCCATAATATCATCATTTAAGATGAAGATGATGAAAATATTTTAAAAAAGCGAATCCGGTAAAACAAAATGGCGAGGATTAAGGATTAAGGATTCGTACTTTGTTTTATCCATGTCCAAAAATACCTCGAAAAAATAATCATAGTGGTGTAAAATTGAGAATGAGCAAAACATGGATCTGATCAAAGCTAGTATCCACAATAGATATTTTAGGCGAAAAAAAAAATTTTCATTTTCGATTGAATAGTCTTAGTATCATCCGTGAATAAGTGTCGTATCGTGAATAAAGTGTCGTATACATGAAATAGTAACTCGACACCAAAAGATAGAAATTTCAAAAAAATATCTTCACGCTTACGTGAATAGTACTCGTGAATAGTAACTCGTGAATAGTAACTCATAAATAAGTAACCCAGAGCATGAAAAAGTTCCAAATTTGATAAAAATTTCCAACCAATATTTCGGCATAATGATATTGAAGAAATAATATCATTTTCGAATAAAATAACATCCCTTACCTCGAAAGGCGATGCTTACAGTTGAAACAGGATATAGGTTATGACTTGAACTTGCACCAGTATAGCAATACTCAAAGTATACTCAAAATACTCACAAGAATACGCTCGATAATATAGAGAGAGAAAACTTCAGTTTCTGTGTGATTTTCAATTCTAACCTAAGCACCCTATTTATAGGAAATTGCTTAGAACACCAAAGCAGAAAATTTAATATAATAATATTATATATATTACAAATTCTCTACGCACACTTAGCATCTAAAATCAGCAATATTAACACATGTTAAATGAGTCCCAACATTGTAAAAAATGTTTTGTAATTAAAATATTTTAAACTTCAAAAATTAATTATTTAGACTTGAACTTGATAATTCATAATAAATAGCCCTTTTATCAGAAAATTCAAATCTCATGACTTTTTATAGGAAATTCAATTCTCTACAACTTTTCTTTGAAGAAAGTTTTCCAAATTCCAAACAAAAATTGGATAGAAATTCACAAGCAGGCGATTTTTTAAATTTATAATCAAATATCGGTCGATAAATGGGGTCCACCAGAGCATGTTTAACATGTTTTAAACATTTATTGTAACAAAAATACTCTTCCTCCTCGTATACTCATATATCCCACATTCGTTGTAAAAATATCACCATTATTATATTATTAAAATATAATAATACATTTAAATGAATTATCTTATCGGAAAAAGATAAAATTTCAATTTTCAACAATTGTCACATTAAAATTTTCTCCATCATATCCACATAAAATTAATATTTTCCTCATCATATGAATCAATAATTAATTATTCACAAATAATATTGAGAATCACAATATTGTGACCGCATACGGGTTCAAGAAAAGGGGCTTTCGATAAAATTTCTCCTTCTGGCGGCATGATCGGTGACCAAATCTCTCCTTAGACAAAACTTTCTAGACATTGCCAATAATGTTATCTAATAATATTATTCGGATAATATGAATTATTGCATCGATAATGAAAAATCTTGTGTAATGATAATTATTGAAACAACAATGATATAAAATATCAACGCAAAGAATTATTAAATCGATAAAATCTTGAGCGAGTAATTATTGTAACCATTATTAAGTAGTGTCTTCTTACGTAAGAATCGATAATTGGTGCAATCTGGTAATCTTTCTTGTGTTTTAACCATAGAGTATTTTAACGAGATAATAGCAGTAATATTCTGTAGTTATATTTTTAAACCACTTATATTTGTCGTTTTCTTTCATCCAATCGCTTTTCAGTTATGGGGCCCACAAAATCTTTAGCGGCCGTAAATACGAATATTCCCCGACAATGAAGAATATTCCACGACCAAACGAATATTCCAAACAATGATGAATATTTTATAACCACTTGCTTATTTTGAAATATTTGCGTATTTTACCCATAACTATTCACATTAATCAAATCAACCCTTACTATTTCAAAATAATAAATAGAAAATTAAATTTCATTAATAATAAGTTGAGGTCTTACGGTAAATACATATGATACATTAGAATCTGAGAGAGAATTAAGAAAAATCTTATATGAAAGTACTTATAAATATATAAATTATTTTCCCTATTGCTTATATGATCCAACTTATTTGACAATATATTTTTCTACTTTCAAATATTTTAAGATTGACATTTACTCCCTCCGTCCCAAATTAATTACTCAGTTTTGACTTTTTTAAGTCAAATTGACTATTTTAAATTAATAATTAAACATATATAAATATATTTCTAAAATTATAAAAATTGGGGTTAGTAATAAATTTTATATACTTTCTTTTGATTATAATCTCTTACTTTATATTTTAGTAAAAAATAGTAAAAAGATTAGTTTTAAAAATGGTCAATTTGACTTTAAAAAGTCAAAATTGAACAATTAATTTGGGACGGAGGGAGTAGTTGATTTATATATAATATAAAAATATTAACTACATTCAAAAAATTATTTTACGTAAATTATTTCATTTCTCATACAAAATTATAATACTAGACTACTATGAAAATAATTAGATTTTTTAACAATACTACTATCACATAAAAAAGACACACATAATGCTCACATACACACATGCATATTTATGGGGCCCACATGTCAGAATGGGACCACAGTATGCATGTGTGTATGTGAGCATTACGTGATAGTAAGCATTTTTTCAGATTTTTACTAGTAGTATTTTTGGTAGTGTGATAATTTGAATAAGGTGGTGTTTGTTTGAGTCAGGGTCGACCCTGAGTTTTGAAAGGCCTAAAGCAGACAACAAAAAAATAGGCCTTTTGCGAATTGCTATTAAGACAGACATAAAAAAATGAAGAACTTTTTCTGAACAAAAGAGCATCAATACGAAAGAATATCAAATATAATAACCGATTATTTCAATATTTTAAAGTATCATTTAGATATTACATTATCACTAAGTCAAAAAAATAATTACCAAATAGGGCCTCCTTTATTAAGAGTTTAACACTACTCCCAAACAATTAAAAAAATCCAAAAAACTGAATCAACCCCCAAGTACATAATAATTAAATTATTTTGTACAAATTATATGCTTTAAATATGTAGAATATTACAATAATCAGTATATGTAGAATATTACAGATTGATTATTTACTTTAATATTTAAATATTCTATTTAAGTAATAAAAGGAAGAAAATATTTAAGGGGGTCTTAAAAATTTTTGGGCCTAAAGCCCAAACACCTTGGGTTTTAACCCAGGGCCAGTACTGATTTGAGTGTCAGAGAAACAATTTGTTTGGTAAAAAAATTTATATCACTTAATGCCTCTTAATCGGTAATATTTAAAAATAATCCTAAATCATTCAGAGTCACATCTCAACTAGTTTATTTTTTTTTTGGACTAAAATAACCTCAACAATATTATAAAATCCTTCTTTTATCCCCAATACAATTTCACAGTTCACTATCTGGGTTCTCGCCCAATTCGTCAACAAATGTGGTTGGAGTCTTGTCGAATCTTCATCGTCCTTATGGGAGAGGGGTTCCGGAAGCTGAAAACAAAACAAATCTATACTTGTTTGAATAGATTAAATAGCAAATCAGTATCTCAAGTTTAATTAACTAATAATTCAATCTAGGAGATCATTTGAAAATTTTCAAAACTTCGAGAAATAATCAGCACAAATGGTGGTGTGGGATATTACAATGACTCGTCGACTGAAAGAATGAGCAAGTCGTCTTTTTCAAATTGGTCGCAATAAAGAAATAAAACTAATTGATTGGAAATGAAAACTTTCAAAGTGAGGATATTTTTTAACTGATTTTTTTTATGGTCTAACTCATTGAACTATACATTATTTACAAAAAATAATTTTGCCGTCTATGCCTGTTAAACATTTAACAAAAAAATGATGTGGCAATATCGATAGGAGAGAGAAGTTGAGCCGGATAACTAATTAAATTAAACTATACTTAATTCTATATCAAATAGTTAAACAAAATATAAATCAAACTAATATACATATCAATTAATTAATTAATAATAATAAATATTAATTAAATTAATAATAAAATATATTAATGTATAATTTTTTTTAATTTTTAACTATTTTAAGTTCATTTTAAAAATATAAAAATATCTAATAATTTGAAATGGAATGATTAATGTTATTGCCTTCTTCTTGTGATTCAAGCTTCTTGCCAATTTGTTGAATAAATTCATTTGCAAAATCCAGTTTTTTCTTTGTACCCTCAATCTTCTTCTTAAAGTATACTTTTATTCTAATTCTAATTAAATTAATAAACTAAATTCAAACAAAAAAACCCTGTCTTATGTACTGTAAATTCCATGAATTTAAATAAATTTTTATCAATTCTAACTAAAATTTAATATTCATCGAAGATTCAAAGTGAATCTGAATCAAACCCAAATGCCAAAAACTATTACACATAAAATCGTTCTCAAATATTCAGTATTCAAATTTGGAGAGAAAAAAGGAAGGTTTCAAATTGAAGAAAAAAAGAAGCATCAACCATTGGATGCTGACTTCGTTCTCCCTCTTCGAAAAGCCAGATCCGTTAGATGGAATGAGAAAAGATCCAGATCTGCAGAAAATATGTGAAATATTTCTCATCTAAGCTCTGTTATTACAGTCATTTTTTAAGATGGTTTAATGGCCTTTTGTTAGTCGAGGCGGCGGAGACGGCAGAGGCGGCGGAGGCGGCGGAGGCGACGGAGGCGACGGCTCGATTCCATTTAGTTACCGAAATTCTCTCGATGATGCTCGATCTATTTTGTTTGAGAAGAAACATATCTATTGTTTTGATCTACTTTTTTGAAAAAATGATTTAGACGTGGTGATCTATTTTTGAGAAATAGATTTGCAGAAAATGACAATACTTAGTGATTTAATTTGATTTGTAATTTGAGAATTTTTTTTGACAAACAGGTCTGCAGAAAATGACAAGACTTAGCAATATATAAATATAATATCATATTTAAGTTATTAATTTTTTCTATTTTATAATTGTGAAGTTAAAAGATTTTATTTGGTTATTTTTTTTTATTGTTGGCTTTTGTGAAGATAGAATTTATAATTGTTAGTTTTTGGATTTTTTTTTCCACTATGACATGCCACGTGGACATATATATGACATGTACAAAGTCTATCTGTCATGTTCTATTCAATTCGTTAAAATTCAAACAATTTAACAGAATTTATAACGATTTGTAAAAAAATTATAGTTCAGTGAGGTGAATGAAAAAAAATTCAGTTCAATAATGTATTTATAAATCGAGGTCGAGTAGAATGGAAAAAAATATATGTAACCTTTTTTTTAACCCCGTATCTTACTGCAAAAAACTAATAAAAATATTTGCATAATTAACCTATTGTATTTTTAGTTTAATCGGTGGAGTAAATTATTTTATTTGGGTTAATCGAAGATTTTAATTATTTTACTTCGAGTTATTAATTAATTAGGTTAATTATTTTGTTTCAGTTAATTAGTTTTAATTATTTTACTTTGATTAATTAGTGAGATTAATTATCTTATTTAAGTTAATTATTTAATTGTTTTAATTAGTCAATTTTGTAAGACCCCAACTTTTTATAAATAAAATTAAATTTTCTCTATTCATTATTTTAAAATAGTAAAGGGTGGATTTGATTAATGTGGTTAGTTATGGGTAAAATGTGTAAACTTTTACAAAATAAGCAAGTGGTTATAAAATATTCATTGTTGTCGGGGAATATTCGTTTGGTGGTGGAATATTAGCATTTGTCGGGGAATATTAAATGCACGGTGGCCTTATTATATGTGGGCCTATAACGAAAAAAAACAATTGGATGAAGAAAATGATAAATTTGAGTTTTTATAAATAACAGGCGTAGTTATTACAATTAACATTTGTTGGAATCTGCGGTGGTTAAAATCTGATGTCTGGCGTGGTTCTGCTGTTGTATTACTGCGGTATTGCAGTATTTTTGGATTATTAATTCTTACATAAGAAGGTGTCTACTCGATAATTATTACGGTAATTCTTTATTCGATATTTTATTTTATTGATTGATAATTGTTACATTGATTTATATATTATTGTTAATTGATAATTGTCATTGCATAATATTTCTCATTATCGGATCAATAATTCATATTATTTGAATAATATTATTAGATAGCATTATTGATGATGTCCAAGAAAGTTACATTTAAGAAAGGGTTTGATTACCTAATGCTAGCAACAAGTGAGGAGAAATACTTATCGGAAAGCCCCTATTTTTTACGGTTGTCATTATTGTGATTATGTAATATTATTTGTGAATAATTAATTATTGATTTATATGATAAAAAAATATTTATTTTATGTGGATATAAATGAACGAATTAATGCTGAGGTGTTTTATCAATATTTTTTCGGAATGAAGGTATTAAAAATCATCCGTATGTGAATTTTGATTTTTTTCTGTTTAAAATATGGAAAAACTTTCTTCTACAAAGTTGTAGAAAATTAAATTTTATATGGAATGGACATAAGGTTCATATTTTTTTTGATAAAAAAGGGCTATTTATTATGAATTATTGAAGTTTTAAAAATAAATATTTTTATTAAAAACATGGGTGGGCCCACTTTTATTTTTTGTAAAATTTTTTTGTTGATGATCATTTGTGGTGTGCGTGAATATTGAATTATAAAGCCACCGGTAGCGAGTTTGCCAGCTATGGTGTGCTAAGCATTTTCTATAAATAGGGTGCTTAGTTAGAATTAAAAATCACACCAGAATCAGAAGTTTTCTCTCTCTATAACATCGAGCGTATTTTTTATGAGTATTTAGATACTTTGAGAGTTCTTTATTTAGTGCTGAGTTTTCTTGACATTATATCGATATTTAGGTTAGAAATCTTTGTGGCGCACCCAAAATTAGGTATACATCACCCATCTTGGGTAGTCGGATACATGGTATGTAATTTAAATACAACTTACTAATATAAGCGCCGGTATGCAATCTGACATAAAGCGTGAGTTTGAATACAAATATTGTCTACTAGAGATCATAAAAACTCGAAAAGGAGTCCTCATTACAATTATTATCACACTATTTCACGAGAATAGTGAGGGACTACTAATGCTATCCTCTACGGACCATTACTCGTTCCCAGAGCTGCGTCAAACTATATTCTCATTTCTTGAAGAGAAACGGTGAAAGAAAGGGTGAGCTCAACTAGCTCGAGAAGAAATATTATGACTAAGATAATGCGAATAAATTATCATTAGCCTTCTGTGTTGTTAAAGCGATAAAATATAATGAACATCAAGTTTAACTACTGGTAGGAACCCAATGAATCCATTAAAAAAGTCAAGTAGAAAATAAAATCTACTATCTTTTATGATTTAAAAGATTTTTTCATCATTGTTATAAATTGAGACTCGACTTTAATAAATATTCCACATCATTGAATCACTTACACTTTTCTGGCCGAGGATATTCTTTAGTATCACGACCACAATTATTCATACACTACGGGCGAGAATATTTGTGTATTCATTAATGGTCATGATGATCATACCAACATTTGTCCATCGATGCACTCACAGCCCTTTGAGGATTTTTACCACATCATTTGTAACATTACGGTCGTGATTTACAAGAATAGTCTCTTAAGTCATAATCATACCAAGTCCATCTATGCACTCTGAACCACGAGATGACTTTCAACATAATATAAACATGAGGATGATGACAATGATATTCAATAAAACAAGTTCAAGAATTAATTTATCTAGGAACCGATAACATCAAGCTGTCGACATGATCTTTGCTTTGTAGAGTAAAATTCAAGAATCTTGAGAAGAATATTTCCATGAAAGGATCTTTGGATGAAGCGCAAATATCGAGGATATTCCACTAATTTCATGGAGTATAGAAGTCAAAGTTTTAACCAGTTGGGTATAATAAAGAATGGAATAACAAAAGAAATCACCATGCATGCGATAGACCCTTACAGCAGGCGAGTTATTCAACAGAATAATAAATAACGAGAACCGGTCCGGCGTAAAAGCATGCAGACGAGGATATTCAGCAGAATAATAAAGAATGGAACCGGTCAGGCGTAAAACACACACAGACAGGATGTTCAGATGAGAATAATAATAAAGGCGGAACGAGGTAGGTGTAAAACACATGAGACGAGGATGTTCCGATAGAATAATAATAAAAAAGGCGGAACCGGTCGGGTGTAAAAACACTGCTTGACATGATGTTCCAATGAATAATAGAAGAATGTCACCAAGTATAGGTAAAAACAGCGTATCTGAGTTATTCCAATGAGAATAATAAGTAATGGAATAACAAGCAGTTCTCTTCATGAATAAGAAAGAATAACACCCCTTACTTTTGGTAGGAGATTGAATCTGCGGTAGTGTAGTAACAAAATACTCTTCTTCTTTTTCTCTTATTCTCTCTATACTTTCTCTCTCTATAAGCTTGAATGAATTCGTGAAAATAATGAAGCACTAGGCCTCTATTTATAGAAGATTTCTAACTTTACTTTTAATCGTGTGAAAAAGCGAGTGGCTTGAATGTTGGTGATGTGAAAAGAAAAGTGGTTTTGGCCTTTGTAATGTGAAGCGACAAGTGGTTGGCGCTTTGTAATGTGAAGCGACAAGTGGTTCGGCCTTTGTAATATAAAGCGGCAAGTGGTTTGGCGTCTGGTAAAGGTAATTACTATTGTGAAGGTAATTACTATTCACAAAGGTAATTACTATTGGCGAAGGTAATTACTTATTGTGAAGAGACTCTTAGATGATGACATATGGGCCCCCATAAAATAATCAAACTTACCACAAAGCGTCTCATAATGGACTCTTTATATACATCAAGGATTGAATAAATATTACCACAAATCATTTTATTTTAATCGACACATATTTAATCTTTCAACAATTATTAATCATTTATAACTTGTCGTCTCAATTATTAATTTAATACTATAACATATTATCTGAGATGATCTTGTGACAATAATTGAATCGATAATATAAGAGATATGATCGACAATTCTTTGTAGCAATAATTGAGCATAAATTTGAGTGACTTCTCACGTAAGCATCGATAATCGATATCGTGTCTTACTATAAAACTACTGGCGTATTCTTGTACTTTTACTACTAGGGTAGTTCGGCGGTTTTAATGGTAACACCTCTGTAGTTATTTTTATAGAAAGATAATTTTGTCGTTTTCTAACTACGACAATACTTTCGATTTGTGGGGTCCACCAATGATTGAGTAGTCGTACGAATATTCCCAACAAAAAGAATATTCCCCAGACCAAGCGAATATTTTATAACAACTTGCTTACTTTTGCAAAATTTATAAATATTACCCCTAACTATAACATTATATCAAATTTATTCCATAATATTCAAAATAATATTTATAGAAAATTCATCTTTATTTATAAAAGTTGGGGTCTTGACCTCCCCTTCTTATGAAATTTTGCCCTCGAAATTAGAGATGCATTACACGGTATGTCGAAGAGGTAAGGATACCTTGATTTCATTTGATTCTAACTCCCAGTCATTTCCTCAACATCGTGGTTCCTCCACAAAACTTTGACTTGAGGTATAACCTTGGAAGCGTAGAATATGTTCCTTCTTATCAAGATTTGAGCAGGGAACCTTTTCATCGTCAAATCTTCCATTATTTCGTCAGTTCTAACTTCAATAATTTGGTTGGGTCTTTCACATATTTACGTAACATGGATATGTGAAAAGCGTTATGAACACTGAGACATACTTGGCGATGAAAGCGAGTCTATAGCCACAGTTCCTACTCGATCGAGGATTAAAATGGGTAGATGAATCGAGGATTGAGTTTTCCTCTCTTTCCCAATCTTGTAACTCCTTTCCATGGAGCTGACTCTTAACAACACATGATCTCTATATCGAATTCCACGTCCTTTCGATGAAGATCAACATAACTCTTTTTATCGATTTTGTGAGGTTTTTATCGTTGTCGAATCGTTTGAATCTTTTCCGTAGTCATACGTACCAACTCCGGTCCCAACAACGTTGCTTCACCCACCTCATCCCAAAGCATACTAGAAACGACACTTTCTTCCATATGGCGCTTGAATGGAGCCATGCCAATACTTTGCTTGATAAGCTGTTGTTGTTGTAGGAAAACTCCACCGATGGTAAGAACTTGTCCCAACTTCCCTTGAAATCAAGGACACGAGTCTTAATAGATCTTCAAGAGTTTGAATAGTCCTCTCCATTGTCCGTCCGTGCGAGGATGATATGCCGAAGCTAAATCGTAAGTCTGTGCCCATAGCTTTTTTGCAAACTAACCCAAAATCGTGAAGTGAATCTTGGGTCTCGATCGAAACTATGGATCTAGGCATATCATGCGATCTTACAATCTCGTTTATACACATCTGAGCAAGGCGTTCAAGTGTATAAATTTCTCGTATCGGTAAAAATGAGCGGACTTGGTCAATCTATCAACAATGACCCAAATCGCATTTATGCCTTGAGAAACCTTAGGAAGGCCCCAGAACGAAATCCATGGTAATGTGCTCCCACTTCCATTACGGAATTTTAAGTGGTTCTGATGGACCTTTTGGTACTTGATGCTCTAATTTAACTTCGTTGACAAGTTAGACACCTTGAGATAAGCAAAGTGCTACTATCTCTCTCTTGTATTGCTCCACCAAAATGTATAGCGAATATCATGATACATTTTGGTACTCCCAAGATGGATTGCAAATGGTGTGTTATGCGCCTCCATCATGATATTATACTTTAAATCAAGGTCATTAGGAACACAAAGTGCTGGAGTTGACTCGAAGTATTCCTTCTTCATCGATTCTTTGCTTGGATAGCACCTTCTTGCACTTTCTTCCTCATACGCATCGACTCCAGTGCGTAGCTTGAAAGCTTTAACTTTAACTTTATCGATTAAAGTCGGTTCTGCCTCTAAATATCTCGCTATCATCACGCGTCCACAGAGTCTTTAACTCTATCTCCATTCTTTGCAAGTCACACAAAATGGGCCTTTGCGTTGACAATATCGCTTTCGTACTTGCATATGATCTTCTACTCAATAAATACTACCGTTCGCTTTTCGGGATGGTATTGGATGGTATGATCATAATCTTTCAACGCCCCCAAAATTAGGTATCGTCACCCATCTTGGGTGCGCCACTTACATGGTACATAAATTCAAATCTGACTTCTTAATATAAGCGTAGGTATGCAATCGACATAAAGCGTGAGTTTGAATACAAATATTTGTCTACTAGATATTATACAAACTCAAAAAGAGTCCTCATTACAACTATTATCACACTTTATTTCACGAGAATAGTGAGGACTACTAATCTTATCCTCGGACCATTACTGCCGTTCCTGAGGCTTCGTCCCGGCTATGTTCTCATTTCACGAAGAAACGGTGAAAGAAAGGGTGAGCTCAACTAGCCCGATGAAATATTATGACTAAGATAATGCGAATAAATTATCATTAGCCAATGATGTTAAAGCGATAAAATACAATAGATGACCGGTTTAAGCTGCGGTGGAATAAATGATCCATTAAAAAAGTCAAGTAGAGAATAAAAGTCTACTATCTTTTAGGTTTTAAAAGGTTTTCATCAATTTTTATCATTTGAGACGAGCTTTAATAAATAAACCACCACATCTAATCATCCTGTACCACGGTCGAGGATTTTCATCAAATTATCGATGGTAATGACTATCTTAGAATCACCCACGGTCATAATCATACCAAAAACTATCCATCATTTGCATTCTGAATACTTTGAGGACTTTTGTCACATCATTTATATCAAGTCGTGATTATCTTAAGAATGATCCTGGTCATAATCATACTAAGTTCATCTATGCTGCGTAAGCGAAGATAACATAATATAACATGAGGATGATGACAATGACATAATAATTCAATAAAACAAGTTCAAGAATTATTTAATCCATGAATTATTAACGTCAAATTATCGACATAATCTTTGTTTACGTAGAGTAAAATTCAAGAATGATCGGAAGAATATTTCCATGAAAAGATCTTTGGATGAAGCGCAAATATCGAGGATATTCTACTAATTTCATGGAGTATAGAAGTCAAAGTTTTAACCATTTGGGTATAATAAAGAATGGAATAACAAAAGAAATCACCGTGCATGCGGTACCGCATAGGCGAGTTATTCAGCGAGAATAATAATAACGGAACCGGTCGGGGTGAAATTCTGCCAAGCAGGATGTTCAACGAGAATAATAAAGATGGAACCGGATCCGGTGTAAAACACACGAGATAGGATATTCAGCGAGAATGATAAAAAAGCGGAACCGGTCGGTGTAAAACACCTGAGCAGGATGTTCAGCCAGAAGAATAATAAAAAGCGGAACCGGTCGGTGTAAAAAACCTGTGACAGGATGTTCAGACGAGAATAATAGAAGAATGTCACCAAGTATAGGGTAACCCGGCGTATCTGAGTTATTCAGCGAGAATAATAATGATGGAATAACATAAGGATTTCACAAGTATAGGGTATCACAGCGTATCACGAGGTTATGTATAGGGTATGCCACTTTTACACGAGTTATTTCAGACGAATAATAATGAATGGAATAATGAAGTTCTCTTGAAAAAAGAATAACACCCACTACATAGTAAAAAAGCGAATATAGAAGTAGTGAAGTAGCGAGAATACTCTTCTTCTTTCTATAATTTTCTCTCTATAGCTTCTCTCTATAATTTCTCTCTCTAGAGTTTCAATGAATTAAGTAAGAAAATAATGAAGGAATGAGCTTATTTATAGGAAAATGGAATGCGTAGTAACTAATCCATGAGCAGTCAGATTGATTTACTTTTAATCGGCGGTCCATATTTAAAGAAAAATCTTTTAAATAAAATATAATATATTCTATTTATATAAAAACATTTTACTATGCAAACACTTTATGCAATCTTATACAAATTTATTTATGCAAAACACTATACAACACTATCATAATAAAATATAATATATTTATTTATAGAATAACTTTAATAAAGTATTCTATTTTATATAAAAGATGTTTACATTTTATTATTATTATACGTTAATAATCTGAATAAAACAAAAGCGTCATTATCATTATAATAATTCATATATTATTAATCGTGATAATAATGGAAAGGTGGTGACTTCTCACATAAGCATCGATAATCAATCTGGTGTCTTCTTATGCGACCACACGTATTCTTGTACTTTTACTTCCAAAGTAGTTCAAGCGGTAACCACGGTAAAACTTCGTAGTTATTTGATAAAATATTTTTGTCGTTTTCTCGATCAACAATAATTACATTGTGGGGTCCACTGATGATTGGTAGTTATGCGAATATTCCTGCTTAAAAAGAATATTCCCAGAGCCAATCGAATATAATATAACCACTTGCATACTTTGCAAAATTTATAAATACTACCCACTAACTATAATATTATCTCAAATTCACACTATAATATTAAAAATTATTTTGACAAAATTTAAATCTTTATTGATAAAATCTGGGGTCTCTGATCTCCCCTCCTTATGGAATTTAGCCCTCGAAATTAGAAGTGCGATACTGATATGATAAAGAGGTGAGGATACCTTGAATACCTTTATCGTTGAAAATATTAAATTCATTTTTGAAATCGGCGAAAGATATTCATTAACAATTCATCTTTTGCACTTCTGGCTAAATATATATATTTGTAAAACCAATAATCTTTGAGACGACTTAATAGTATCCTGACCATGAATTATCCATGCACTTCTTGGCTAAGGATATTCGTGTTTTCAATCTGGTCATGATTATACGAATAATCCGTGGTCGTCGTAATCATACCAAGTCTATCAATGCACTACTGACGAAGATGACTTTTACCACATCCATGAATTAATATTTCATTCTTTGAGACTCATTTCGATAATTAATCCATATCATCGAATCATCCACCTTTACTCGGGGCCGAGGATATTCATTAGTATCACGACCACGAATTATCCATACACTACTGACCGAAGATAATCGTGTATTCATTAGTATCACGACCACAAATTATCCATATCGCGACCACAAATTACTACTGACGAAGACGACGAAGATAATTGTGTATTCATTAGTATCCGACCACAAATTATCCATGCCTTCTGACGAAGATAATTGTGTATTCATTAGTATCCACAAATTACCTTATCCAATGTATTCATTAGTATCCGACCACAAATTACATACCTTCTGACCGAAGATAATTGTGTATTCATTAATATCGCGACCACAAATTATCCATGCCTTCTGACCGAAGATAATTGTGTATTCAATTACGGTTATGATTATCTACAAGAACAATCCTGGTCATAATCATACCAAGTCCATCTATCTTCTGAGGCCCGAGATGACTTTCAACGTAATATAAGCATGAGGATAATGATATAAAGAATCGATCGAATGAGATAAAGGATAAATATTAAACATTTATAATATAATTTATCCGAGATTCAAGAATATCCCCATGTTATCAATCACTTAATAATCTCATAATCTAATATCATTAATATTATAACAATATTTTAATCACTTCTTAAATTTATAAACAATTTATCTTAATTGTTTACGCTTTACCATATATAATGCATTTAATCATTCAAAATGCCATACTCATAAAATATCATCACCAATTATCAAATCCCTCATCAAAAAAATATGCATATACTCATATAGGATTCTCTAGCCATAAAATCTATTTTCAACTTTGTTACTTCACATAACATATTTAACTCATATATTAAGTAACTAAACTATTTTCATGAAAAATACCAAATCAGTCCCAAAAATATTTCTTTTCTGGGATTTAGCATAATATAGTCCCATAATGAAAATATATTTTTCTCGGAATTTTTAAAATTCATTTACTATTTTCAAAAATCAATTTCTAATTAATTCCTTAAGAAATTAGCTACCTCAAGTTTAACTCCAAAAATTCCCAAATCTTGGCAGGACCTTACACATGTTAACGTGAGCTTCTAGTTTAAATTTCATGGTCATCGGAGTTATAGAACTCGGTTATAGCATTTTAAATCGGAAAAACCTAAATATTGAAATAGTCATAACTTGCTCATTTTAAGTCGAGAATGAGCTCATTTTTGGACAGGAGATACTTTATACCATATACCTTCATGTCCCAAAAGGCCAGAATTTTTCTCATAATTTAAGTGGCCGAAACAGCCCTTAAAGTTTCTGGGCAGTAGCATTTTTCGAAATTTACAGCTTTGGCCTCCTTTGCTAAAATCAGTCCACACAAAATCTACAACACCTTTTCCAGTAATTCCACTTGGATTAGTTAGGTAACTCATAGATCTAACTCTAGGACTTGACCACATTCAAAAATTCAAAATATAATAAGAGATATGGTCAATTGAATTTCATATTCGTTTTTCACCAAAATCGATTTTCAACTCTTTGTGATTTCTAAGAAACTTTCATGTTTTCACATACTAACCAACATAACTCATCATAAAACTTACTAATACTTCATATACCCATGATTTTCATTATTCAATGCTTTTATTATGACTTTCATCATAAACCACGTAAAGCTATTCATTTTAGTTGAAGAAATATTTGAGGGTTTAAGAAATGGGTTTTTATCTTTGGGGTCGATACAAAATTGATTTCACGCTCTAGGGTAGGCTAGAAATCTTCAAGAATCGTCAAGAAATTTATTAATGATAGAAATATCATTCAAAGCGCTACTCTTATCCAAGACTTGGATGATGCGTCACATTGATACCTGCTGTGACTTTACATCCCTTAACCTAGATAGCACCTCACAATGATACCTATAAACTTGCCATCTTCATTCACGATGTCGCCTCTCTGAAGAAAGTCGGCCGGTGCATTCCACACAAGGAAGTCAACAACGAAAGGATGGGGCTCTTTACTTATGGCTTGATATAATGATGATTAACTTTGGGGTTTGGTTACTTTGAATTCAGTATACTTGAGGTTGGTTAGGAATATGAAAGCTAACAACCTTACAAAAAGAATAATAAGTAGTTAATCAATCGTTTTCAAAAATTACCTCAAAGGCAAGTATTTTTTAAAGATATAAGATAGCGTGAAAGTGTTTATTTGAAACAACAAGATTAATAAGCGATGGAGTGTGAAGGTTTCTCCAACGAAGTTTCGATAGATAAATCAAAGTCTAATTTTTTTTTGAGTCAAATTTAAACATTGAACACAACTAGGGTAGAATAAAAGTGGGTAGAACTTGTATTGAATAAAGTATAGACTTCGCAATAATATAATTAATTTACGTAATAACCCGTTCGGTTTTCGAAATAAAGCGCTCTCGCTTAAATTACTAGAGTTTGACTTTACTATAGGGTACATTCCACCCTTAAGTGCTTCTTCACATTCTGATCCATGATTTGAATCATTATTCTCGATCCATATCGAATTCGGGTTGACCGCTATATGCGAGGGTAATTCGAAGATTCGATGTTAAATCTCTCAATTCTTTGTCCAAAAGCAAAGTCCATTTCATCTATTTTGGCTTTATTGGATCGGACGTCTTTTCTACACTATCAGCGCGTTGTGCAAACTTTTACCCATGCATCGTCTATTCTCCTTCGTTCGATTGTTTCTTCTTTCGGTGATCTTTGATTTTTAAATTCTCGATTCAACTTTAATATCTTACACCTGCCAAAGCGTGATTTTGTTCGAGCATCACATATCGGGTAACTTGATTTTGAATTGTTGTATCCCTTTGTTCCACGATAGTTCTTGCCGTTCTTCAACTGTTCTTCTAGCTCACGAACACGATTTTGTAATTCTAAGTTTTGATCATAAATTTCTTACTACCAATTCTCCTCGGGTTCTCTTCTTCCTCTTCCTCTTCTTCCTCACTTTCAATTTGCTACCTCTGCAACTAGCTCGGGTGCAACAATTAGTTCTTCATTTACTACGTGGATATCTCTAATTTGTTCCTCGATCGACCTTTGCATTAACTTTGATTAGTGATTAAAGGTGTCACAGCGGTCACATTCACTCCATTGTGAATATTTTCAATTTGCCGTTTCAAACCTTTGCTTACAACAACAAGGGTTAATTAATATATCAAATATTATCCCTATACTACGTGAGCCAATTAAATACCAAATAAACTTAGGTAGGTCATACTAGCGAAGAATTTCCGTCTCTCCCCTCTAGTTCTTATCTACGCATCTTAGCGGGGATCGTATCCTAAGCTACGATACCTGTTGTGGCGCCCCAAAATTAGGTATCGTCACCCATCTTGGGTCGCCACTTACATGGTACATAAATTCAAATACAACTTACTAATATAAGCATGTAAGGTATACAATCGACATAAAGCGTGAGTTTGAATACAAATATTGTCTACTAGATATTATACAAACTCAAAAGAGTCCTCATTACAACTATTATCACACTTTATTTCACGAGAATAGTGAGGACTACTAATCTTATCCTCTGGACCATTACTTACGTTCCCCAGGCTCGTCCCGGCTATGTTCTCATTTCACGAAGAAACGGTGAAAGAAAAGTGTGAGCTCAACTAGCCCGATGAAATATTATGACTAAGATAATGCGAGAATAAATTATCATTAGCCTCAACGATGTTAAGCGATAAAATCTGATAAACAACCGGTTTAAGCTGCGGCGGAATAATGATCCATTAAAAAAGTCAAGTAGAGAATAAAATCTACTATCTTTTAGGTTTTAAAAGGTTTTCATCAATTTTTATATTTGAGACTCGACTTAAATAAACCACCACATCTAATCATCCACTGTACCACGGTCGAGGATTTTCATCAAATTATCGATGGTCATGACTATCTAGAATCACCCACTGGTCATAATCATACCAAAAACTATCCATCATTTGCATTTACGAGGCCCTTTGAGGACTTTTGTCACATCATTTATATCAAGTCGTGATTATAGAATGATCCACAGTCATAATCATACTAAGTTCATCTATCGCGTAAGCGAAGATAACATAATATAACATGAGGATGATGATGATGACATAATAATTCAATAAAACAAGTTCAAAATTATTTAATCCATGAATTATTAACGTCAAATTGTCAACATGATCTTTGTTTCGTAGAGTAAAATTCAAGAATGATCGGAAGAATATTTCCATGAAAGATCTTTGGATGAAGCATGAAATATCGAGGATATTCTACTAATTTCATGGAGTATAGAAGTCGAAGTTTTAACCAATTTGGGTATAATAAAGAATGGAATAACAAAAGAAATCACCGTGCATGCGGTGCCGCATAGGCAGTTATTCAGCGAGAATAATAATAACGGAACGGTCGGGGTGAAATTCACACTGCAAGCGAGGATGTTCAACAGAATAATAAAGATGGAACCGGATCCGGTGTAAAACACATGCGGATAGGATATTCAGCGAGAATGATAAAAAGGCGGAACCGGTCGGTGTGTAAACACACGACGAGGATGTTCAAGAGAATAATAAAAAAAAGCGGAACCGGTTAAGGTGTAAAAACCTGCAGACAGGATGTTCAGCGAGAATAATAGAAGAATGTCACCAAGTATAGGGTAAAGCGTATCTGAGTTATTCAGCGAGAATAATAAGCAATGGAATAACATAAGGATTTTTCACCAAGTATAGGGTATCTGGCGTATCTGAGGTTATGTATAGGGTATACCACTTTTACGAGTTATTCAACAGAATAATAATGAATGGAATAATGAAGTTCTCTTGAGAAGAAAAAGAATACCACTACAAGTAAAAAAGGCTGAATATAGAAGTAGTGAAGTAGCGAGAATACTCTTCTTCTTTCTATAATTTTCTCTCTATAAGCTTCTCTCTATAATTTCTCTCTCAGAGTTTTGATGAATTAAATGAAAGAAAATAATGAAGGAATGAGCTTATTTATAGGAAAATGGAATGCATAGTAACTAATCCATCCATGAGCGGTCAGATTGATTTACTTTAATCGGCGGTCCGTATTTAAAGAAAAATCTTTTAAATAAAATATAATATATTCTATTTATATAAAACATTTTCTTATATGCAAAACTTTTTATGCAATCTTATGCAAAAACCTTATCTGCAAAACCTTTATACGACAATTATATCATAATAAAATATAATATATTTATTTATAGAATAACTTTAATAAAGTATTACTATTTTATATAAAAAGATGTTTACATTTTATTACGTTAATAATCTGAATAAAACAAAAGCGTCATTATCATTATAATAATTCATATTATTAATAAATGATAATGGAATCAAAGTGGTGACTTCTCACATAAGCATCGATAATCAATACAGTAATATTTCTTATGCGACCACACGCATTATTCTTGTACTTTTACTCTAGAGTAGTTCAGCGGTAACCACGGTAAAACTTCGTCGTTATTTGATAAAATATTTTTGTCGTTTTCTCGATCAAGCCGATAATTACATTGTAGGTCCACCAATGATTGGTAGTTATACGAATATTCCTGCTAAACCAAGAATATTCCCAGACCCAATCGAATATAATATAACCACTTGCATACTTTGCAAAATTTATAAATACTACCCACAACTATAATATTATCTCAAAATTCACCATAATATTAAAAAAATTATTTAAATTTAAATTTAAATCTTTATTGATAAAATCTCATAAAATATTTGAGGCTTTAATGAAGAAGTAAAGATCTCACTTTCTCCCATACAAGTAATGTGACGCCCCAAAATAGGTATACATCACCCATTACGAGAGTTGTCGATACATACGGTGTACAAAAAAACAACTACAACTTTATTATTACAAAGGTAAAAAGCTGTGAGTTTGAATACAAATATTATCTTCTAGACAATATCTATACTCAAATAAATCCTCATCACATTTATTGATACATTATTTTACAAAAATGGTGAGGACTACTAAACAACTCTCTCTAGAACTTTCATTCCATACCCAGAGCTTGTACTCATTATATTCTCGCCTCTTGAGAAGAAAAATGGAACAAAAGGAAAAGGGTGAGCTCAACTAGCAAGTAAAGAATATTATGACTAAGATAATATACAACAAATTATCGTTAGTCTTCAACAACGAGAAAAATCTAATAGAATACTGATAGACAACAAATTTTAAATCAATATTCGCAGTGAAATAATAATTCATTAGAAGAGTTAAGTAGAGAATGCAAACTACTATCTTACATGTATGAATTTAAAAGTTCATCATCTATCTTTTATCCCTGTAACATCAATCAATATATATTTGGAATCAAATATTCATCTTTTTGCACTACTGAGGCCGAAGATATTCATCGATTAGTCATGTATTCATCTAAACACTGTTCATCTTTGCACTTCTCGGATGAAAGATATTCTTGAAATCATTCATATTTGCACTTTACTGGGCCAAAGATATTCCATAATATCATCATTTAAAGGTGAAGATGATGAAAATATTTTTAAAAAAAGCGAATCCGGTGAAACAAAATGATGAGGATTAAGGATTAAGGATTAAGTACTTTGTTTTATCCACGTCCAAAAATACCTCAAAAAAATAATCATAGTGGTGTAAAATTGAGAATGATCAAAACATGGATACAATCAAAGCTAGTATCCATAATAGATATTTTAGACGAAAAGAAAATTTTTATTTTTCGATGAATAGTCATTAGTATTCGTGAATAGAAAAACATCTTTATTGAATAGTATCGTGAATATAACGTGAATAAAGTCATAGTATCGTGAATAGTAACTCAGACACACAAAAGTTCCAAATTTGATAAAAACTTGGATCAATATTTCAACATAATGATATTGAAGAAATAATATCATTACGAAAAAAAATAATATCCCTTACCTCGAAAGATCGAGTACTTTAGTTGAAACAGGATATAGGTTATGACTTGAACTTGCTTAGTATAGCAATACTCAAAGTATACTCAAAATACTCACAAGAATACGCTCGATAATATAGAGAGAAAACTTGAGTTTACGGTGTGATTTTCAATTCTAACCTAAGCACCTATTTATAGGAAAATGCTTAGAACACAAAAGCAGAAAATTTAATATAATAATATTATATATATTAAAAATTCTCACGCACACTTAGCATCTGAAATCAGCAATCTTAACACATGTTAAATGAGTCCCAACAAAACAAAAAAACGTTTTTGTAATTAAAATATTTTAAACTTCCAAAAATTAATTATTTGAACTTGAACTTCAATAATTCATAATAAATAGCCCTTTTATCAGAAAATTTGAATCTCGCGAGCATTTTTTATAGGAAATTCAATTCTCTACAACTTTGCAGAAGAAAGTTTTTCCAAATTCCAAAGCAGAAATTGACCGAAATCCACAAGCAGGCGATTTTTACAATTTATAATCAAATTTCGGTCGATAAATGGGGTCCACAGAGCATGTTTAACATGTTTTATACATTTATTGCAACAAAAATACTCTTTCTCCTCGTATAATCATATATCCCACATTCGTTGTAAAAATATCACCATTATTATATTATTAAAATATAATAATACATTTAAATGAATTATCTTATCGAGAAAAAGATAAAATTTCAATTTTCAACAATTGTCACATTAAAATTTTCTCCATCTATATCCACATAAAATCAATATTTTCCTCATCATATGAATCAATAATTAATTATTCACAAATAATATTACGAGAATCTGATATTAATGAACTGAGGTGGGTTCAGGAAGAGGGCTTTCGATAAGAATTTCTCCTTCTTGTAGCATGATTAGGTGACCAAACCTCTCCTTAGAGCGAACTTTTAGACATTGCCAATAATGTTATCTAATAATATTATTCAAATAATATGAATTATTGCATCGATAATGAAAAAATCTTGTGTAATGACAATTATTGAAACAATGATAATATAAAATATCAATATGACAATTATTAAATCAATAAAATAATGAGCGATAATTCTTTGTAACCATTATTAAGTAGTGCCTTCTTACGTAAGAATCAATAATTAGTGCAATCTGGTGTCTTCTTGTGTTTTAACCCTTAAGTATTTTAACATAAAGATTAATCTTAAGTAACAACTTCGTAGATTATTTTTAAACCACTTATATTTGTCGTTTTCTTCATCCAATCGCTTTTAATTATGGGGCCCCACAAATTTGGCAGCAAATAAATATACGAATATTCCCAAGCGATGAAGAATATTCCACGACCAAACGAATATTCCCGACAACAATGAATATTTTATAACCACTTGCTTATTTTGAAATATTTGCGTATTTTACCCATAACTATTCACATTAATCAAATCAACCCTTACTATTTCAAAATAATAAATAGAAAATTAAATTTCATTAATAATAAGTTGGGGTCTTCTGACCTCCCTCCTTATGAAATTTCATCCTCGAAATTGACGTCGCGTACTGGTGTTTGAAAAGGTGAGGATACCTCGCTTTCATTTCCGTTTCAATTCCCGGTCATTTCCTCTATAGCATGATTCCTCCACAAAACTTTAACTTGTGGTATGACCTTTCTTGGCGTAGGACATGCTCCTTCCTTCTATCCAAGATCTTGGCGAGGTACCTCCTCATCGTTAAGTCTTGGCTATCTCGTCGGTTCTAATTATATAACGTGGTTCGGGTCTTTCACATATTTCTGAAATACGGATATGTGAAACACATTATGAACACGAGACATACTCGGAGAGGTAACGCGAGTCTATAGGATACATTTTCTACTCGGTCAAGAATTTGAAATGGACCCGATAAATCGTGGATTGAGCTTTCCTCTCTTCCCAAATCTTGTAACTCCCTTCCATGGAGCAACTCGCAACAATCATGATCCCCTATACTAAATTCCACGTCCTTTCGATGAAGATCCGCATAACTCTTTTATCGATCTTGTGCGCGTTTGTATCGTTATCGAATCATTTGGATCTTTTCGGTGAGTCATACGTCTTAACTCGGGTCCCAATAATGTTGCTTCACCCACCTCATCCCAACATATTGGAAGCGACACTTTCGTCCATATAATGCTTCAAATGGAGCCACACCTATACTTGCACGATAAGCTGTTGTTGTAAGAGAATTCCACCAATGGTAAATACTTATCCCAACTGCCCTTGAAGTCAGGACACGAGTCTTAATAGATCTTCAAGAGTTTGAATAGTCCTCTCGATTGTCGTGGTTTGGGGATGGTATCTTAGAACTAAATCGTAAATCCGTGCCCATAGCTTTTTGCAAGCTAACCCAAAATCTTGAAGTGAATCTTGGGTCACGATCCGAAACTATAGATCTTGGCATGCCATGCAACCTCACAATCTCATTCACGTATACATACTAACAAGGCGTTCGAGGAATAAGTCTCCGTATCGGCAAGAAATAAGCGGACTTGGTTAATCAATCAACAATAACCCAAATAGCATTGATGCCTTGAGAAGCCGTAGGAAGACCGTAACCAAATCCATGGTAATGTGTTCCCACTTCCATTTCGGAATCTCAAGTGGTTGCAACGGACCCTTAGGTACTAGATGTCTCGCCTTTACACGTTGACAAGTTAAACACATTGAGATAAACTTTGCAATCTCTCTCTTCATATTGTTCCACCAAAATGTATGTAGAAGATCACGATACATTTTAGTACTTCCGAGGATGGATTGCAAATGATGTATTGTGTGCCTCCATCATAATCTTGTACTTCAAATCGAGTCGTTAGGGACCACAAAGTGCAGAGTGGACTCAAGTATTCCTTCTTCATCAATTCTCGCTTAGGAATAGCTCCTTCTTGTACTTTCTTCTTCATACGCATCATTTTCCGGGTGGGTGGCGAGAAACCTTAACTTTTTCTATTAAAGTTGGCTCTGTCGTATACTTGACATCATCGCACTCATTCCGCATATGATCTTCTATTCAACGCGTCGGCTACCACGTTCGCTTTTCGGGATGGTATTGAAATGTGTGGTCGTAGTCTTTCAATAGCTCGAGCCAACGTCATTCGCCGCGTGTTGAGTTCTTTTTGAGTGAAGAAATATTTAAGGCTTTTATGGTGCGAATATATCTCCACTTTCTCCCCCATATAGATAGTGCCTCCATATCTTTTAAGCTTGAAACGCATCATTGCGCTGACTCTAGATCATGAGTAGGATAATTCCTCTCATACTCTTTAAGTTGTCATGAGGCATAGGCTATGACTTTCCACGTTGCATGAGAACACATCCTAACCCTTTGCTGAAGCATCATTGTAGATAACAAATCCATCAAGAACCGGATGGTATTGTTAGAAACAGTCTTAGAAATAAGTCTCCTCTTAAGCTCTTGGAAACTCTTCTCGCATTCTTCGCTCCAAACGAATTTTGTATCCTTCCGAGTTAAATTTGGGTTAATGGAGTAGCGATTCAAGAAAACCCTTCCACGAATCTCCGATAATAACATTTAGACCCGAAAAGCTACGTACTTGATCCACCGACTTGGTTGCTCTAACTTTGTATTGCTTCAATCTTGGCGGGTCCACGGATACTCCATGTTTTGACACTGACGTGCCCAAGAAATGCTACTACTTCCTCAAGCGAACTCGCATTTCTTCAATTTGGCATATAGTTTGTTTTTCACGAAGCCTTTGGAGTACCAAACTTCAAATGGTGCTCATGATCTTCACGACTTTTGGAATATATGAGGATGTCATCAATAACAACAACAAGCGATCCAAATATTCCTTGAATACTCGGTTCATCATATCCATGAAAGCCGCATAGGAGCATTAGTCAATCCGAAAAGACATGACTAAGAATTCATAATGCCCGCATCGAAGTTTAAAAAGCGGTCTTTGGAATATCCTCGATTCTAATCTTGGTGATGATATCCGAGCGAAGATCGATTTTGAAAAGAATTGTGCCCCTTGCAATTTGGTCAAACAAGTCATCAATACGAGGTAGATGATACCTATTCTTGATGGTGACATGGTTCAATCCCGATAGTCAATCTGAAGTCGCATACTCCGTCTTTCTTCTTTACTGAATAAAGCAGGAGCACCCCGAGGAGATGTCTTAGGGCCGAATGAAACCGATGTCCAACAATTCTGTAGTTGGACCTTTAACTCTGAAGTTCAATAGGAGCCATTCGATATGGGGTTTTAGAAATGGGCTTTGTACCGGAGTTCAAGATCAATAAAGAATTCAACTTCACGTTACGGGGTAGGCAGGAAGTTCTTCAGAAATCGTCAAGAAAGTCGATAACAAGCGGGAATATTATTCAAATTTGGCGTGTCTTTATTCAAATCCATAACATGGGCTAAGAAAGCTTGACATCGCTTTTCAATAAATGAATAGCTTTATGATTAGATATGCGGTGATTGATTTTAATGGTTTAGTTGCTTGAATTCGTATAACGGGTTGGTTAGGAATATGAAAACTAACAACCTTACGAAAACAATCAATTTTGGCATGATGAGTAGTTAACCAATCAATCCCTAAAATCACATCAAAAGCAAGTATCTTTAAAGAGATAAGGTCAATAGGTAAGGTGATGGTGCCAACTTGAATCAAACAAGATTTATAAAGCAGTGGATGTGATGAAAGTTTCTCTAACGGAGTTTCCACGAGATAAGTCAAAGTCTAATTTCTCCGAGTCAAGTTTAAGCGTTGAGCACATGCGGGAGAGATAAATGAATGGTAGCACCGGTATCAAGTAAGGTATAAACTTCGCAAGAATTTATAAATAGCTTACCGTGATCACCTCATTTGGGTTCTCGCATTTTGACCGATCCACAACAAACGCTCTTCCGGAATCGTTGACTTTGACTTTTTACGGGAACGATCTTTTGAGTCACCGTCCTCATTGAACTAGGTTTACATTACCAGTACAATCTCGAAGCGATATGTCCTTCCTTTCCACAATTATAGCATACCTTAAGCTGTTGTGGGCGGTTTGGACCGATATCCCTCTTTCCGCATTTGTAGCATATAATGGGTGGTCGTTCTCCTCCCTTAGAACCGATTCTTTCTTAAGACCTTTGTTGTCTTCACATAGTCGTTGTTAAACCTCCTCTTTTTAAAATCTCCTCGACTCGCTTCTTCTATTTTCATGGGCATGATTACCACCGAGTGAGTGGTTACATTTTTGTCCGTCTATTTCTTTCTCCGGTTTTGGTTATCATTATTACATTGACTTTATATCTACGGTATGATCCTGGTTATGGTCCCTCGGTTGAACATACTCGTTATCTCGCTCTAACAATTGAGCCACATTAACAACATATCTGAATAGAGAAAATTTATGAGAAATGAGATATTGGCGTATCTTGGGTTTCAAACCTCTCGAAACATCCGCGTCATCGTTCCTCATTCTCCACCAAATGAGGTGCAAACACGGATAACTCAATGAACTTTGCCTCGTCTTTGAGACACCGTCATGTTGTTTTTGTTCTAATCGATGAACTCCACTTCCTTAATACGATGAACTCTTTCGAGGAAAGTATTTGTCATTAAATAGTTTCAAACGTCTCCCAAGACATCTTTGAGTGCGGTACTGGATGGAGTACGCTTCACGACTCCACCAGTGATGATCTGCCTCGCCACGGAACATAAAGGTGGCGAATGGAACCTTCTGTTCTCCGTGCATCCCAAGACATCGAATATCTTGATAATTTGTTTGACCCATGTTTCCGCCAGATCGGATCGGCTTTCCCTTAAATTCGGTGGTCCCAACTCTTTAAAGCTGCTTGGTTGTGACAAACCGGTGAATTGCTATCATTTCCTCCTCAGTATTTTGAACACGAGTCTCCTTAAATCGATTTTGCATGAGCTGCAAAAATCTTCTAATCATCCCTCGTTTATCATCGCTTTCGGTGGTGTTGTTCACGGGAGGAACATTGCCCGACTGTTGCACGTTCTCCTCGTTGGTGAGTCAGAGGCGTCTCCACGGTCTCATTTCCATTGTTAATATTCTTAGTCGACATTCTCAAATCTTTGCCATAAAATAAGGGTTAATTAAAGAAATCAATATATCACATAATATCCTTATATCTTGACGACTACTAACAAATAAGCTTAGGTAGGACACACTAGCGAAGGATTTACTCGTCTCTCCCCTCCTAATTCTATTCCCGATCTCGCCAGAGATCATATCCCTAAGCTCGATACCATTTGTGACTCCCCAAAATAGGTATACATCACCAATTACGAGTTGTCAATACATGAGTACGAAAACAACTACAACTTTATTATTACAACAAAAAGCTGTGAGTTTGAATACAAATATTATCTTCTAGACAATATCTATACTCAAATAAATCCTCATCACATTTATTGATACATTATTTTACAAAATGGTGAGGACTACTAAACAACTCTCTCTAGAACTTTCATTCCATACCCCAGAGCTCATACTCGCTATATTCTCGCCTCTTGAGAAGAAAAATGGAACAAAAGGAAAAGGGTGAGCTCAACTAGCCCGATAAAGAAGAATATTATGACTAAGATAATATACAACAAATTATCGTTAGTCTTGACAGGAAAAATCTAATAGAATACAATAGACAACAAATTTTAAATCAATATTCGCAATGGAAATAATAATTCATTAGAAGAGTTAAGTAGAGAATGCAAACTACTATCTTCTATGTATGAATTTAAAAGTTCATCGTCTATCTTTTATCCTGTAACATCAATCAATATATATACGGAATCAAATATTCATCTTTGCACTACTGAGCCAAAGATATTCATCGATTGGTCGTGTTTCATCTAAACACTGTTCATCTTTTGCACTACTGAGCCAAAGATATTCTTCAGAAATCATTCATCTTTGCACACTCTGGCCAAAGATATTCCATAATATCATCATTTAAGACTAAAGATGATGAAAAATATTTTTAAAAAAGCGAATCCGGTGAAACAAAATGACGAGGATTAAGGATTAAGGATTAGTACTTTGTTTTATCCACGTCCAAAAATACCTCAAAAATAATCGTTAGTGGTGTAAAATTCAAGAATGATCAAAACATGAATACAATCAAAGCTAGTATCCATAATAGATATTTTGACGAAAAGAAAATTTTTTATTTTTTGATGAATAGTGCAAGTATTCGTGAATAGTGTCAGATATCGTGAATAGTCAAGTATACGTGAATAGTAACTCAGACACCAAAAGTTCCAAATTTGATAAAAACTTGGATCAATATTTCAAACATAATGATATTGAAGAAATAATATCATTACTGAAAAAATAATATCCTTACCTCGAAAGACAAGACTTAATTGAAACTCAGGATATAGGTTATGACTTGAACTTTGACCGTATAACAATACTCAAAGTATACTCAAAATACTCACAAGAATACATTTCGATAATATAGAGAGAAAACTTGAGTTTACGGTGTGATTTTCAATTCTAACCTAAACACCTATTTATAGGAAATTGCTTAGAACACCAAAGCGAGAAAATTTAATATAATAATATATATATATATTATAAATTCTCTACGCACACTTAGCATCTGAAATTAGCAATCTTAACACATGTTAAATGAGTCCCAACAATGTAAAAAACGTTTTTTGTAATTAAAATATTTTAAACTTCCAAAAATTAATTATTTGAACTTGAACTTCAATAATTCATAATAAATAGCCCTTTTATCGAAAATTTGAATCTCACGAAATTTTATATGAAATTAAATTCTCTACAACTTTACGGAAGAAAGTTTTTCCAAATTCCAAAGCGAAATTGACCAGAAATCCACAAAGCAGGCGATTTTACGTGCTATAATCAAATTTCATTCGATAAATGGGGTCCCATGAGCATGTTTAACATGTTTTAAACATTTATTGCAACAAAAATACTCTTCCTCTTCGTATACTCATATATCCCACATTCGTTGTAAAAATATCACCATTATTATATTATTAAAATATAATAATACATTTAAATGAATTATCTTATCAGAAAAAGATAAAATTTCAATTTTCAACAATTGTCACATTAAAATTTTTCTCCATCTATATCCACATAAAATCAATATTTTCCTCATCATATGAATCAATAATTAATTATTCACAAATAATATTACAGAATCACATTATTGACAACCAGGCAGTTCCCAGGAAAGAGGGGCTTTCAATAAGAATTTCTCCTTCTTTGGCGCATGAATTAGGTGACCAAACCTCTCCTTAGATGTAACTTTCTCGACATTGCCAATAATGTTATCTAATAATATTATTGAGATAATATGAATTATTGCATCGATAATGAAAAATCTTGTGTAATGACAATTATTGAAACAATGACAATATAAAATATCAACGCAGCAATTATTAAATCAATAAAAAAATCTTGAACATTAATTATCGTAACCATTATTAAGTAGTGTCTTTTACGTAAGAATCAATAATTGGTGCAATATCTGGTGTCTTCTTGTGTTTTAACCACCATAAGGTATTTTTAAAGATAATAACTGGTAATAACTACGTCAATTATTTTTAAACCACTTATATTTGTCGTTTTCTTCATCCAACCGCTTTTCAGTTATGGGGCCCACAAAATCTTTCGCTTGGCCGTAAATGCGAATATTCCCAAGGCGATAAGAATATTCCACGACCAAACTAATATTCCCAAACAACAATGAATATTTTATAACCACTTGCTTATTTTGAAATATTTGCGTATTTTACCCATAACTATTCACATTAATCAAATCAAACCTTACTATTTCAAAATAATAAATAAAGAAAATTAAATTTCATTAATAATAAGTTGGGGTCTTACAAGTAATGCCTCCAAATTTTAAGTGCAAAGACAACAGCTGCCAACTCTAGATCATGAGTAGGATAATTTGTGAGACCCCAAATTTTATCAATAAAGATTTAAATTTTGTCGAAATAATTTTTAATATTATGGTGTGAATTTGAGATAATATTATAGTTGTGGGTAGTATTTATAAATTTTGCAAAGTATGCAAGTGGTTATATTATATTCGATTGGTCGGAGAATATTCGGTTTAGCGAGGAATATTAAATGACAACTACCAATCATTGGTGGACCCCACAATGTAATTATTATCGGATCGAGAAAATTACAAAAAAATATTTTATTGAAATAACGGCGAAAGTTTTACTGTTGAATCTTGTTGAACTACTCCCAGTAGTAAAAGTACACTGATAATCGTGTGGTTGCATTGCGTAGTAGCGTGGTATTGATTATTGATGCTTATGTGAGAAAGTCACCGGTTTGATTCCATTATTGCCGATTAATAATATGAATTATTATAAGCGATAATGACGCGTTTTGTTTTATTCAGTATTATTAACGTAATAAAAGCGAAACATCTTTATATATAAAGCAGAATACTTTATTAAAGTTATTCTATAAATAGAATATATTATATTTTATTACGCGTAGTATTGCATAGTGTTTTGCATAGTGTTGTATAGTGTTTGCATAGTAAAATGTTTTTATATAAATAGAATATATGATATTTTATTTAAAAGATTTTGTTTTAAATATGGACCGTCGATTAAAGTAAATCAATCGGAATGATTTCATGGATTAATTACTATGCATTCTATTTTCCTATAAATAAGCTCATTCCTTCATTATTTTCTTACGAATTTCTTTGAAACTAGTAGAGAGAAATTATAGAGAGAGGTTTATAGAGACAAAATCTATAGAGAAAGAAGAAGAGTGATTCGGTACTTCACTACTTTGATATCCAAAGTGTCTTTTACGGTAAGGGATATTATTTGTTGTATTCGTAAAGGGTGTTATTCTTTCTTATTCACGAAGAGAACTTCATTATTCCATTCATTATTATTCTGTTGGAATAACTTTTGTAAAAGTGGCATACCTATACATAACTTTCAGATCATGCAGATACCCTATACTTGGTGAAATCCTTATATTATTCCATTCTTATTTATTCATTTGGAATAACTTTGATCGTGGAATCCCCTATACTTGGTGATTTTTTCTATTATTCAATTCTTTATTATTACGTTGGAATATCACATGCGTGTGTTTTACCGGACTGACCGGTTCCATTGTTTATTATTCACATTTATTATTCTCATTGGATCATCTGCCGCTTGTGAATTTCACCTAATTCGGTTCCGTTATTATTATTATTGAATTGGAATAACCCATACATGAAGACCGCATGCGTGGTGATTTCTTTTGTTATTCCATTCTTTATTATACCCGGTTGGTTAAAACTTTGACTTCTATACTCCATGAAATTAGTAGAATATCCTCGATATTTGCGTTTCATCGAAAGATTTTCATGAAAATATTCTTCCGAGCATTCTTGAATTTTACTCTACAAAGAAGTATCATGTCGACAACTTGGACGTTATTGGTTCTTGGATAAATTAATTCTTGAACTTGTTTTATTGAATTATTATGTCATTGTCATCATCCTCATGTTATATTATGTTGAAAGTTATCTATGTCTTACGTGCATAGATGAACTTGGTATGATTATGACCGAGGATCATTCGGTATAATCATGACCGCTATAAATGATGTGACAAAAGTCCTCGGTGGCTGTAATGCTTGTGATGGATAGTTTTTGGTATGATTATGACCGGGGTGATTGGTATAGTCAAGATCATTGATAATTTAATGAAAATCCTTGGCCAAGGTACGAGGATGATTAGATGTGGTGGTTTATTTATTTGTCGAGTCTCAAATGATAAAATTGATGAAAACCTTTTAAAACCTAAAAGATAGTAGATTTTATTCTCTCTTGACTCTCTTAATGGATTGCGATATTCATTGCAGATTAAACCTGTTTGTCATATTGTATTTTATCGGTTTAACATTGTTGAAGACTATTGATAATTTATTCGCATTATCTTAGTCATAATATTTCTTCTTGGGCTATTTGAGCTCACCCTTTCTTTCACTTTGTTCTCTTGTGAAATGAGAACATAATTTGGGACTTAGTCTCGGGGAGCAGAGTAATGGTCCAGAGGATAGCATTAGTAGTCCTCACCATTCTGTTAAATAGTGTGATAATAAATGTAATGAGGACTCCTTGAGTATGGATATTGTCTAAATGACAATATTCCTATTAGAACTCTCAGTTTATGTATTGTCGTATGTTACACGATAGATGTATAATTAAGTTTGTATTTGAATTTATGTACCATGTAAGTGGCGACCCAAGATGGGTGACGATACCTAATTTTGGGGGCGTCACATAATTCCTCTCATATTCTTTGAGTTGTCATGAGGCATAGGCTATAACTTTTCCATGTTGCGTGATGAGAACACATCCCAACCCTTTTGCGAAACATCTTTGTTGATGACAAATCCCTCCGAGCAGGATGGTATTGGTAGTAAGCAGTCTTTGAAATAAGTCTTCTCTTGAGTTCTTGAAAACTCTTCTCACATTCTTCGCTCCAACCGAACTTTGTATCTTTCGAGTCATTTGAGTCGATGGAGTAGCGATTCGAGAAAATCCTTCCACGAATCTCCGATAATAACCAACTAAACCGAGAAAGCTACGACTTCTATCACTAATTTAGGTTGTTCGACTTTGAATAGCTTCAATCTTTCTTTGGGTCAACAGATATTCCATGACTTGATACCACGTGCCCAAGGAATGCTACTTCTTCAAGCCGAACTCGCATTTCTTCAACTTGGCATAAAGCTTATATTCACGAAGCTTTTGGAGTGTCACCTCAAGTGTTGCTCATGATCTTCACGGCTTTTGAATAAATAAGGATGTCATCAATAAAGACGACCACAAAGTGATCCAAATATTCCTTGAATACTCGGTTCATCATATCCATGAAGGCGGAGGAGCATTAGTCAATCCAAAGGACATGACTAGGAATTCATAATGCCCGTCATCGAGTTTAAAGTCGTCTTTGGAATGTCGTGGTTCTAATCTTAAATTGGTGATATCCGGAACGAAGATCAATCTTTGAAAAGAATTTGGCTCCTTGCAACCGGGTCAAACAGATCATCAATACGTGGCAATGGATACCTATTTTTGATGGTGACATGATTCAACTCCCGATAATCAATACAAAGTCGATACTCCCATCTTTCTTCTTCACGAATAGAACAAGAGCACCCCAAGGAGAAGTACTAGGATGAATAAAGCCAATGTCTAACAATTCCTGCGATTGGGTCTTTAACTCAAAGTTCAATAGAGCCATTCGATATGGGGCTTTGGAAATAGATTTTGTCCGGTTCAAGGTCGATACAAAATTCAATTTCACGCCTGGGGTAAGCCGGGAAGTTCTTGGGGAATACGTCCAGAAATTTATTAACAATAGAAATATCGTTCAAAAACCGGCGTATTTTTGTTTAAATCGTGACATGAGCTAAGAAAGGTTGACATCCGTTTTCAATAAACGAATAGCTTTATGGCTTGAGATGACCGTGATTGATTTTAATGGTTTGGTCGCTTGAATTAGCATAATAGGTTGGTTAGGAATATGAAAGCTAACAACCTTACTTAAAACAATCAATTTTGCATGATAAGTAGTTAACCAATCAATCCCTAGAATCACGCCAAATGCAAGTATTTTTAATGAAATGAGATCGACAGTAATGTGAGGGTACCGATTTGAACCAAACAAGACTTATAAAAGCGATTGGATGTAATGAAGGTTTCTCCCAACTGAGTTTCCACAGATAAGTCAAAGTTTAATTTCTCCCGAGTCAAATTTAATCGATGGCGCAAGTATGAGAAATAAAAGAATGGGTAGAACCCAGATCAAATAAAGTATAGACTTCATTAGAGTTTATGATAAGCTTACCGTGATGACCTCATTCGGATTCCTCGCTCTCTCTGGGAGGTCACAACAAACGCCTCCTCAGACCTATTCTGGTTTGACTTTTCTCGGGACTGACCTTTGGTGCATCCATCCTAGCTGAATTTGTCTTGATGAAATGACAAAATCGAGCTAAGTGACCTTCTCTTCCACAATTATAACATGCTTTGGACGGCATGACGCAGTTTGGACTGATGTGTCCCTCTCCTCCGCATTTGAAGCATATGATAGGTGGTGTTTCTCCTTCCTTAACAACGGGTTCTGGTGCTGACGTCTTTCCATCATTGTTGAATCTCCTTTTCTTGAAATGTCCATTCTTATTGTTTTGGCCCTGATTACCACCGAAGTGGTTACCATATCTGGCCTATTGATTCCCTCCACGCTTGTTGGACAGGAGTCGCTCTCGTCTGCTGTTGCATGAATTGCATAAAGCATCTGAACATTTGATCATTCATCATTTGGTCAGTGTTGTTGTTTGCATGAGGATTGTCGCCTTCCTGGTGCACATTATCCTGATTATTGATATGTGGTGAATCAACGATCGCCTGTGCTTCATTGCTATTCTCAACATTCTCAGATGTCATTTTTAGATACTGCCACAAAACAAAAGGTTAATTGACATATAACATATTATCCCTATATTCTCAATCGACCAACAAAATAAGACATAAACTTGGGTGTAGGTCATACTAGCGAAGGTATTTCCGTCTCTCCCTCCTAGTACTATTCTCACATCTTAGCCAGGATCATATCCCAAGCTCGATACCAATCATGACGCCCAAAATTAGGTATACATCACCCATCTTGGGTAGTCGGATACATGGTATGTAATTTAAATACAACTTACTAATATAATCTGCGTGCGTGTACAATATGACATAAACTATGAGTTTGAATACAAATATTGTCTACTAGAGATCATACAAACTCAAAAGGAGTCCTCATTATAATTATTATCACACTATTTCAAAGAATAGTGAGGACTACTAATGTTATCCTCTGGACCATGACTCGCTTCTGGACTCGTCCCAAATTTATATTCTCATTTTCAAGAGAACGGTGAAAGAAAGGGTGAGCTCAACTAGCTTAAGTAAGAAATATTATGACTAAGATAATGCGAATAAATTATCATTATTTCAACAAAGATGTTAAACCGATAAAATATAATGAACATCAAGTTTAACTACAATGAACCAAAGAATCCATTAAAAGAGTCAAGTAGAAAATAAAATCTACTATCTTTTATGATTTAAAAGGTTTTCATCATCATTGTTATATTTGAGACTCGACTTTAATAAATATTCCACATCATCGAATCACCCCCCGCATTACGGCCAAGGATATTCTTTAGTATCACGACCACAATTATTCATACCACTCACGGGCCAAGAATATTTGTGTATTCATTAATGGTCATGATCATGCCAACAATCGTCCATCAATGCACTACGCAGCCATCAAGATTTTACCACATCATTTGTAACATTACTACCATGATTACACCGAATAGTCTCTACGATCATAATCATACCAAGTCCATCTACGCACTACAAACCCACAGATGACTTTGAACATAATATAAACATGAGGATGATGACATTGATATTCAATAAAACAAGTTCAAGAATTAATTTATCTAGGAACCAATAACATCCAAACTGTCAACGTGATATCGCTTGCAGAGAGTAAAATTCAAGAATCTTTGAGAAGAATATTTCCATGAAAGGATATTGGATGAAGCATAAATATCAAGGATATTCCACTAATTTCATGGAGTATAGAAATCAAAGTTTTAACCAACTGGGTATAATAAAGAATGGAATAACAAAAGAAATCACCGTAAATGCGATAGGCCGCACAGAAAAGTTATTCCAATAATAATAATAAATAACGGAACTAGGTCGTACAGAAAACGCGCGACAGACGAGGATATTCCAAAGTAATAATAAAGAATGGAACCAGTCAAACAGTAAAACACACATGCATGGATGTTCCAATGTAATAATAATAAAGAGCGGAACCAGTCCGGTGTAAACACACTGACAAGATGTTCCAATAAAATAATAATAAAGGCGGAACCAGTGAGGTGTAAAACACATACATACATGATGTTCCAAATGTAATAATAGAAGAATGTCACCAAGTATAGGGTAAACGGCGTATACAAAGTTATTCCAATGTAATAATAAGCAATGGAATAACAACAGTTCTCTTCATGAATAAGAAAGAATAACACCCCTTACTTTTGGTAGAGATTGAATCTACCTAAAGAATGGCGTAGTAACAAAATACTCTTCTTCTTTCTCTCTTATTCTCTCTATACTTTCTCTCTATAGCTTGAATGAATTCGTGAAAATAATGAAGCACTAGGCCTCTATTTATAGAATATTTCTAGCTAACTTTTGCCATGTGAAAAGGTAAGTGGCTCGATTTAATGGTGATGTGAAAAGAAAAGTGGTTTCGACTCACCGTAATGTGAAACGACAAGTGGTTCGGGCTTTGTAATGTGAAACGACAAGTGGTTCGGCCTTTGTAATGTGAAACGACAAGTGGTTCGGCGCTTTTGTAATGTGAAGCGACAAGTGGTTCGACGCCTTTGGTAAAGGTAATTACTATCGACGAAGGTAATTACTATTCACAAAGGTAATTACTATTCACAAAGGTAATTATTATTGACGAAGGTAATTACTTATCGATTGAAGAGACTCTTAGATGATGACATATGGGCCCCCATAAAATAATCAAACTTACCACAAACGTCTCATAATGCGGACTCTTTATATACATCAAGGATTGAATAAATATTACCACAAATCATTTTATTTTAATCAACACATATTTAATCTTTCGACAATTATTAATCATTTTATAACTTGTCGTCTCAATTATTAATTTAATACTATAACATATTATATGAGATGATACCGTGACAATAATTGAATCAATAATATAAGAGATATGATCGTAAAGAATTCTCAGAGTAATAATCGAAATATAGCTAAGTGACTTCTCACGTAAAGCATCAATAATCAATATCGTGCTACTTATACAACCACGCGTAGACATTGTACTTTTATTAATGGGGTAGTTCAAGCGGTTTTAATTGGTAACACCTCTGTAGTTATTTTTATAGAAAGATAATTTTGTCGTTTTTAACTACTTATAATACTTTCGTTAATAGGGTCCACTAATGATTGAGTAGTCGTATTTAATATTCCCCAACAAAAGAATATATTCCCACCAAACGTAATATTTTATAACAACTTGCTTACTTTGCAAAATTTATAAATATTACCCACAACTATAACATTATATCAAATTTATTCCATAATATTCAAAAATAATATTTATAGAAAATTCATCTTTATTTATAAAAGTTGGGGTCTTACAAGTACCATTCTTTTGAGGTAAGGGATGTTATTTTCTTTCAATATCATTATACCGAAATATTGATATGAATTTTATTATGAAATTTTTATTTTTTCATGTCAAGGTTACTATTCACGTATACGACACTATTCACGTATACGGTACTATTCACGAAGTTTGATTTTTTTTGTGAAATTTTTGCCTTTTCGTGTCGAGGTTACTATTCACGTATATGATACTATTCACGTATATGACACTATTCACAGAAAAATTAAATTTTCTTTTCTTTGTCCGAGTTGTCTATTATGGTTACCATCTTTGATTGTATCCATATTTTGATTTTCATTCTTGAATTTTTCTCCACAATTGATTATTATGGAATATTTTTGAACTTGGATAAACTAAAGTATGAAGTCCTAATCTTTGTCATTTTATATCACTGGATTCATTTTTTTAAAAATATTTTCATCATTATCAGTCCTAAATGGTGATATAACTGAATATCTTTGGCCTGTAGTGCAAAGATGAATGATTACCTGATGAATATCTTTGGCTCGTAGTGCACAGATGAACAAATGTTGAGTTGAACATGATCAACTGATGATACAAATGAATATCTTTGGCCCGTAGTGCAAAGATGAATATTTGATTCAATATGTATATTGATTGATGTTATAGGGATAAAATATTGATGATGGACTTTTAAATCATAGAAGATAATAGACTTCATTCTCTACTTAATTTTTCTAATGAATTGTTGTTTCCGCTACAGTTGTTGATCTAAAACTTGTTGTCTATTATATTCTATCAGATTTTTCCCTGTTGAGGACTAATGATAATTTATTCTACATTATCTTAGCCATAATATTTTTTACTAGGCTAGTTGAACTCATCTTTTTCCTTTTTATTCCATTTTTGTTCTCAAGAGATGAAAATATAACGGGAACTAGTCGGGGTGTGGTATAGCATTTCTCACTATTTTGTAAAATAGTGTATCAATAATTGTAATGAGGACTTATTTGAGTTTGAATATTGTCTAGAAAAAATATTTGTATTTAAACTCACTGTATATGTGTTGTCGTATTTTGCACGATAATTGTAATAAAAAAGTTGTAGTTATTTTCTGTACCATGTATTTGGCGACTCATAATGCGTTGTGTAGACCTATTTTGAGGGACGTCACAAATTTTAATTATGTTACTTGATTGATTAGTGGGTTAATTGTTTTATTTAAATAAATTAATTGAGTTAGTTATTTATTTAAGTTAATTAGAGGAGTTAGTTAATTTAATTGGACTAATTAGTAAATTAAATTATTTAATTTAATTAATGGGATTAATTATTTTATGTGTAGAGTGGTAATGTATAGTAGGGCTGAGCTAAGAACTAATTTGGAACCGAAATCGCACAAACCGCACCAACGATTTCGGTGTACATGACGATTTTAGGTGGATTGGAAAACTAATTTTATGGTTTCGGTTTGGTTACTAACCAACACCGCATGCATAAAATCGAAACCGCACGAAATAATCATCATGTTTTCTCAAATTTGCTACGAGTATATATAATTTCTCTACTATAACATATTCTCCTCATTTTATTTTAGAATACACATATTACAGGATTGAATGAAGAATCAACAGTATTAATTATGTTTGCAAATCAAATGTGATAATATAGTATTAATTAACCATATAATTGTTGATGCTTGTAACTATTTTGTTAAATTAGCTCCATAATTGTGTTCATTGCGTAATACATTTGCGTGGATTATTTTATTAACTATTTTACGGTTTTATTATTTCAATTGGTTTTGGAACCGAAATCGCACAAAATAAAACCAAACCGCACTGTTCAAAATCGTACCACACCAATCACAAACAGTTTCATGTGCGGTTTTGAATTTATCAAATTATAACTAAGCGATTTCGTGTGCGATTTGAACTTCAAACCACACCATGCTTATAATAAATTTTATTTCGCTTATATAATATACACATGTATCTACTATTTAATTATATTTATTTGATTGTTCTTTTTTCGCTTCTTGTTTTGATGTTTTCCACCCAAAAGAATATTTTTGTTTAACTAAAATTTAAGGTGAAAATTTTAAGATAAAACGTAATACTTAATTTATATAAACTCTCATATAAAATTCATAGAAAAAGAACACAAAATTCCACATAATAGAAAATTTTAAATCACATGGGATAGGTGACTATGTTTTCATTAAACATGATACATTTTGTTTGGTCATATTATTGTCAAAATATTATATATATGTATTTAAAATATTATTTAATTTTTTTGATTATCAAACATGTTTTGTTTAAATTGTTTAGAGAGTTAAAATAATAAAATACTGTTATTTAAATATTATAAAAAAATTTATTATCAAATAATATTTTTTTATTCATTGTCGTCAACAATGTATCCTCATGCGCACATCACGTGATCCGCCCATTGCACTGAAAGACTTCAACAAACCAATAACCATACCACTTCCATCAAATTCATTGCTGTTTGTTGAATCCAATTCATAGCTGTGCTTACAAAGAAGATGCAACAAGGCGATTACACCTCTCAATCATCACCATATTATCAATACCCTCAAAACCCTAACTCTAATCCCATCACCCAACCTCCGTCCGATCACCACCACCCAACCACCGCTTACGCTTCCACCTACGCCTCTGCGCCACCATTTGTCACCAATTACCACCCTCCCGCTTACAATTACTCTCCTTATCCCTCCACATACACTCCATACCCTCAAAATCCTGATCCAATCCCCTCTCTTTCTCCCACCGCTCCTAGCCCTCCTTCATTCTCTCCAAACCCTAATTTACAGCCATCCTATAATCCTCCCCCACCTCCATCTCAACCCTCCTCTTTCCCTCAATTTGAATCTCACGTGCCTTACCAATCACAGAATCAGTCCACACCCAGTTACCCCTCTTCAGTTCCCTCAAACCCCAATTCTAATTTCAATTCACCCTACATATATGAAAGTAGTGTAATATTCGATCAAAGTGGTTACGGGCGGAGTGGTTCTGATCTGGGTTCGGGTAGATATGATTCGGGTGGGTATGGAGGAGGTGATGGTTATGGTGATGGAGTGTATGCTTATCAGGGGAGTAAAGCGGAACCTTACGGAGCCCGGGGCACCAGTTCAAACTCATCCACTTGGTCTTCATCTTCCTCGATTTTTGATGATTTTGGAAGGCCAATCAGTTTTCCTTCTGGGAAAGATCAACCAGTGAGCTCCACCAAAATAGCAAGAGCTGTTCCTAAGTCTGATTCGCAGCAAGATGCTAAGGGTGGGGTTCAGAAGTTTAGAGTTAAGTTGCTTCCGGAAAGTGGCAGCCAGATCACCATGGACGTGCTTTGTCAGGTTTGGAAGAAATTCATATTATTATTTTACAAACAGTTTAACTTAATTTTTCAATTTTACCTGGTTTGGTATTTTTTCTTCTTCTTCAAGGTGATTGAATTTTTTTAATTGTATGTGTTTCCCTCTCACAAAGGTTGTTGCTTTTTGTATCATTGTAGCAAGTGGAAATCAGTACAAGTTGTATATTCTATTAATTGCTCAAATGTGCTGGCATTTGATGGATTCTTAGTTGTTACAAGTGTATTTGCAAAGCTGTCTTTCCTCCTTAAATTTAAGGTGTTAGAATTGGTTTTTTGGTTATTTGTATATATTATGATAATTCAAGATATTTTATGATAAGTAATTGGATGAAATTTTGTAGTGGAATGATTACAGGGGATTTAGCTTAAATGATGAATTTGTCATGAATTGCTAATTCTAGATTATACTCTGCTATTATTATTGGCTTAAATATTTTTGGTATTGGTCAAATTTCGCAAAGTTATTTTTTTCAAAAACTAATAGAGAAACGTGTTAGAGAATAACAACACAACGAAAAAAAATAGCAAAGAAAAAATTAAAAGAAAACAATCGCACAAGACACAAGATTTACGTGGTTCACCCAAAACGTTTGGTCTATAGTCGGCGGTTGACAATGTCACTATCTCTTATAAATTTTGCATATACTACATTGCACGATTATTAATGTTATTTAGAGATAAATATTGGATTATTAATGTAATTATTGTAGCAACATATTCTAGAAGTTTTAATTATGGTAGTAAATTATAATTAGGAGATTTTTAATTATGCTAGTAGATTTTAATTAGGAGAGTTTTATTGTAGTAGTAGATTTTAATTAAGAGATTGTTTCCTTTTTAAATTATGTTTTTTACTTAGTCCCCAAGCATTGAGTTTTCTATTTAAGCATTGTAATATTTCATTATTTTAGATATTATTGAATGAATTGATTTGAGATTAAAGCTATTTGCTTTTGTGTGTTTCTTTACAGACTACGGAGATATGTACTCTTATTACTTCTTCCTACCCCGTCCTATATTATAATGATATCAAGAGTTAAAATTCCTGATATGATGCAGTACGTAAGAGGAAAATTAAGAAATTTATTATTAAGTTTGTATTGTTATTTAGAGATAAATATTAGATTATTAATGTAATTATTTTAGTAGGACATTCTAGAAGTTTTAATTTTGGTAGTAGATTATAATAAGGAGATTTTTTATTATCGTTGTAGATTTTAATTAGGAGAGTTTTATTGTAGTAGTAGATTTTAACTAGGAGATTGTTTCATTTTTAAATTAGAGTTTTTACTTAGTCCCCAATTATTGAGTTTTCTATTTAAGCATTGTAATACTTAATTATTTTATAGATTATTGAATGAATTGATTTGAGATTAAAATTATGTATTTTTGTGTTTTTTTACCGATTCTCTGCGGAGATAGGTACTCTTATTTTTTCTTCCTACCCCGTTCTACATCATAATGGTATGAAGAGCCAAAATTCCTGATATCTTTTGATTTCACTCGATTCCTTCATACCCGAATTTTATGGCTTTCATCAATTATTCAAGTTCACTAGAGAATCGACACCAATATTTGAGACGACTAACGACGGCGTAGTGAGTGTAAATCTTCTTCCAAATCACAGTTTGGTACCCTCAAGTTTCTGAAATTCTCAAATTTAGACCCCAAAGTTTTTGAAACTTTCAAATTTACCCTCAACATTTTTAAAAATTTCAATTCAGTCACTGAAGTTTCATTTCAGCCCCTGAACTTTCAGAATTTTCAATTTCCCCTATTTGTTTCCTAATTTTTGGTAGCAAAAAAAAGTCCGTGTTTTTTCCCCCAATTGAAGAATCTATTGCATCACTTATAGCAAATCAGACAAATATCTCAAAATTCATTACCACAATTCCAACAACAATCAAACGACGATTATGCCAATGGGGGCCATGGTTATCAAGTCGTCGCCTAGTTGTCGATTAGGCGACGCTAGGCGTCTGAGCAATTTGTGCGACTTAAGTGAAGTAGCTAAGTTGCGGCTAGGTGAAGAAGTCGTCGCCTTAGGTCTCCTTGGCTGACTAAGTTCCAAGGCACACAATTTGGAAAAGAAAAAAAATGTAAAATAAAAAGGGAGAAGAAAAGAAGAGATCGCCGATGTTGGAGGCTTCAATCGCCATTGTCGAAGTCAATCACTATTGTTGATACCAATCCTTCTCGATTTCGTCATACTAATCTTCCGTTGCTTCTTTTGTATTGGAAAACTACCGATCGCTACTCTTTTGTGTAGGAAAATAAAAAGATAAAAATATCTTGAGAACAAACAGTTTAGTACCTCATAGTTTTCTTAAACTTTAGATCTAGTCCCTTAAGTTATAGACTTTTCATTTGAGCCCTTATTTTTCTTTCATAACCACCTATAAGTTTTTTGAGTCTATATTTTAACCCCTAGGCCCCCATATTTTCAGTGTTAGCCCTGTTCATTAGTTTAGTTTTCAGTTAGGTACTTAGGTCCCCATAAATGTTTATTATTCATAAATGAGATATAAATGTGAAATATTAATATGTTTTTGTTTTTAATGGTATTTAAGAGTATTGCTTGTGATGTAGTAATATATTTAATTATTTGTGAGCAATTTCTTCTGTATTTAATGTAATTGAAGTAAATTGTATGTATAAAATTTTACATGTATCATAGGAAATAACTTATTGACTTGTGAATGACTAGTCGATTAAGCTCACGGTCATCGACTCGACTTAATGACTTGACAACTATGGTGGGACATAGTTATCAAGACGCTAAGGCGAGGTGAGTCGATGGCCGGGTGACTAAGCGTTTAAGCGATAAGGCACTCGCCTAGTCGTCTAAAGGCGATAAGTCGTTTACTATACACAATTTATACATGTATAATTATATGTATATTTTATACATCAAAAAATACATTAAACATAGAAAAATTACTCACAATTATATTCATAGTTTACAATCAACAATATTAAATATAATTTTTTAGTGGGATAGATTTTAAGTGGTACCAAAAATATATTTAAATATTATTATTATTTTTTAATATATATCAAAATATTACAATTAAATACACCAAAATATATAAATAAATATAAATATATAAGGTTTAAATATAATAATATTGTGGTGCATATTATTTCACAATCATAACCCATATGGGATACAGCTGTAAACCATTTCTAAGTCCAATGATAAAATGACTAGAGCACATAAGTATATTTAGGCTGTGTGAGCACACAAGTATATTATCCATACACCAAGTAAACCAAAGCATAAGAGAGCCCACACCCATGTGAAAACTGCAACATGCCTTAAATATTACCACCAACTTGTTTACAAAAACAAATACACAATAACAAAGCACAAATCATCGGACTTCTCAGAGAATTCACAGCTGATTCGCGCCCCCTTCACTGGTGCGTGACAACTCCTTTTTTCACGGTTCCGACGCGTGAATACTCCTTTTTCCATCGGAGTTACATCAGGGTGTTCGTTTCTCCTTGTTCTTTGAACCGTTGTGGGTCGTGAGATGTGATTTTCTGCAAAATACATAAGATCTAGTGTCTTTAACGTGCTTTCACTAAGGCGTAGCCTTGAATGGCCACCGCTCGGATAAAGTGTCTCCTAGTGTCGATTAGGCGACGAATTGATAAGCTTGTGGTGGGGCCCGTTTCTTCTGCCGCAGGTCTACCGGCCCTCCGCTCCAGGAACCAACCCAATTATCTTTTGGATAGCTTTACAATCACCTCTAAATTAAAGTTTAAATCATGCATCACTAATAACCGAACGTTGGACAGGATGCTAAAAAAATATGCTTATGTATACTAAATTTAGGTTCAATTTGGTATTGCTTCTCATTATGTTATTCTAAACCTAGCAATCAGTCCTAGTTAAGTGTGGCTTGGCTGAATAAAAAAAAGATTTTGTAGTTGTGATTTATTTATTTATTTTGCTTAGTGACCACTGACCACTGTTTGTTTATCATAATATGTTTATAGTTTCACAATCCCACTGTCAGAGAAGTTATAAAATTTATATATTAGTGGAGTTGTTTATTTCCTGGTGCTATGTTTAGGATGCTCAGATGAGGCATTATCTCACCTACTATTGTAATTTATGTATTCTTCTTTTTAAGCATATATGTATTTGCTTACTTCTTTTTGCTGGTGAATTTTAAATTGCATATAATCTCCTTTTCAGATTGGCTTGGATGGGATTCGTATGCTTGATCCCAGTACTAGCAGAACATTGAGAATCTATCCTCTCGACACTGTTACAAGATGTGACGTAAATCCTTTATATCTCTAGTTCTCTATGTAATTTTGAGCTGCCCGTTGATGTGAATTTCTTGGTTGGTAACATTGATGTGGTTGCTTTGTGTGTAATTTAGGTCACTGATTCATCTACTTTCGCATTTTGGTCCAAAAGTACTGTGGACATAGAGCCAAGACGCATAAGGTTGCAGTCAAATAGTTATACTACAAACACCATTTTGGATACGGTGACAGCTGCAACAGTACAGGTTTGATCATACTACTTGATTTTTTTCCTTTAAATTTTGCACTTATTTTAAATATAAAAATCAAAAAATATTATTCAGTGGACATTCATTCAAGTTATTTTCAAACATTGTTAATATTATTTTATCTACCTGGTGATGGGCTTTGTTTTAGGATGCAAGGGTTAAAAGTTTAAAATAGTTGAGCACTCCTGTGTATCTTTACCATTACGAACCTCTTCTTTGTTCTTTCTGCTTTAATTTGTTAAGTACTTGCATTCTTGCATATTAAGTAATTGAATTTGGAATTTTTTTTCCCATATTTAGAAAGAGCTTCGTTGCATTAGGCCTTTTTTTGAAGATAAAAGCGTTGAAAAGAGGAAAGTGAGGAAAACTTGATGACTTTGGAAAACACAATTATGAAAACATAATTGCTAATTAAATATTATTTCCGTAGTTATTAGATTATCCAAAATCCCCAATTATTTAATAAAATTCTACATCCTCCCCATCATACTGTCCTAATTTGACTTTTAAGGTCAAATTGACCATTTTAAGCATCAATATTTGTACTATATACTTAGAAATAGTACTATGAACATAAAATCTACATAAAATTTTCAACTAACCTCAATGTTTGTGAAATCAAAAATTTAAATAAATATGGTTAATTCTCAACTCTAAGAATAGTCGGTATTACTGTAAAAGTCATACTAGTTTATTCTGGGATGGAGGGAGCATCTAATTACATTAATTCTCCCTAATTGATAATTCTTACGTTCCTCATCATGCATGGAAGATATTTCGTCTCAAGTTTCATATTGATCTCCATGTTGTCAAATTTGATGGTGCTTTTAGTACTTTTATAACGTCTGTGTTTGTTATCTTCCCATGCAATTTGTTTGTTGGGTTTCCATTGTTTCCTACTGTATATTATGTATCTATAATCAACTCTCCCCTCCTCTGCTCCTAAACAAGTGGTTTAATTTGGGTTTTTGCTTGTTATTTCTGTCAATTATTCCACACTTGTTTGAGTTGCAGCTCAAGGAAATGGGCGGAAGAAGCAGGCCTTCTTATGCCTTGAAGGTGTCTGATCAGCCTACTGAGAAGAAGAAAGGTTTGGGTGACTGGATGAACTTAAGGAAGCCTGTCAATGAGGAGAAAGATCATTGGGTAAGTTAAGTTTCCTAGAACATTTTTTCCCCTTTTTCATAGATCGTCATTGCAAATAGCTGAGCTCATGTTTATTTAAAGGTCTTTGTGTTTATTTTACTGTTTTGTTTATGTAGTCAAATCCAAAACTAGATGTAGGCATACTTGAAAATGATGCTTTTGTTATGTGTTAAATGCCAAACTAGATATTTTATGGCGGTGTTAAATGGACAAACGTAATTTCGTAGTTGAGTAAAACTTTTTTACTTGGTGAATTTTTTGTATTCCTAAAAAGAATCATGCCTATACGCACCTCCAGGCAGTTGGAGTCGCAATAATGTGTTAAAGGAAGTCAAATGACGAAGATGAGCGTGCATGTGATGATGCACTATTTGGATGCATAAAGGCTAAAATATTTGAGTCATTTGACAATAGTTATCACCGACAACTGTCAATACACCGAAATACCAAATATTGCTTTGCTTACCTTCACTCTATTGGCAAAATATGTAATATTGTTGCACTTCACTATGGTAAGTTAGAGTGGAGGTTATGTGAGACAAAAAAAGTCAAAAACATCAGTACTTCAATAATCTGGGAGTGGACGTTATGTGGGTTTCAAAAAGATCAAAATTTATCTATTCAATTTGATGTTAAAATGTAGCTGACAGCATGCTGTGTATTTTGAAAGTAAAGAGACCAAACATCTTAACCCCTGGCATCTGGCTTTTATATATAGATTAGCTTTCTGGGCATACACTTTCCTGTGTGTTAATTGTTTTCATTATGTAAAAATTTAAATAATGATGAGAGAAACTTGGGATAATTGGGAGAGAGAACTGTGGGAACATGCTTCTGGACAGGGATTGATTTGGTAATTATTCCTTTGTATCATAGGGCTTCACCAAAGGGCGGTCAAGTTTTCTTCTCCCACACCATCCATTGATTTGAGATATTGATAAGGTGAATACCCATTGTTTTCAATGCTAGGCATAACGAGTCTAAGGACTTCAAAAAATCTCTTTTTGTCCTATGATATGTACACACACACACATATATACATATATATATATATATATTATACTATGCACACTACATATATGATTGTCTCCTGTCTGCTCCACTTACACGGCAAAACAAATGAGGCCTATAAGAATGCATTAGAGTTGGATCGTTACAATAGCCTTGCAAGTGATTAATTCAAGTCCAAGGCCCCATATATTTCAGCTAAACTTGACTTTCATACAATGCATTACTTTCTTATTTATGATTCCTTGCTGCTTTACTTGCTTATGGTGACTGTGGCAAATGGCTCTGCTCAAGTTTGCATTTTGGTAATAAATAGTCCGTATTCTTGCTGCTTTGGAGTTGGCCCTGGTGTAGTAGCCTTTTAGACTTTAGTAATAACCCGACCCCCAGCCTGTACCCGTTTATTAATCAGTTTTCATTGCTCTGGCGGCATTAAGCTGATTCTAGGTTAGAAGGTTGGATGTTATCCTTTATTAGAAGATTTTTTGTTGCAAACGTGAAATTTTTCCTGTGAACATTTATCCTGAATTCATGATTTCTAAATACTTTAAAAAGCAAAATACCTGGCAAAGCGGTTTCCTTGTAGCAAGAGACTGCCTATTACTCGACTGTTGTAAAATATTGTTGAGCATTAAGTGATTCTGCTTTGAGTACAAACATATCAATTTGTTGAATTTGTTTCACGTCCCTGACCTAACTCAGTAAAACAGATAAAATATTTTGCAATGTTATTTGTAGAATGAGTATTGAAATTGCCAGTATTTTGCAAGATCTTCTAAGTTCCTCTTTTTTCAATTAAAAGATAATTTAAGTTCCAAATGACTTTAAAGTATTAAGCTGATTCTAGGTTAGAAGGTTGGATGTTATCCTTTATTAGAAGATTTTTTGTTGCAAACGTGAAATTTTTCCTGTGAACATTTATCCTGAATTCATGATTTCTAAATACTTTAAAAAGCAAAATACCTGGCAAAACGGTTTCCTTGTAGCAAGAGACTGCCTATTACTCGACTGTTGTAAAATATTGTTGAGCATTAAGTGATTCTGCTTTGAGTACAAACATATCAATTTGTTGAATTTGTTTCACGTCCCTGACCTAACTCAGTAAAACAGATAAAATATTTTGCAATGTTATTTGTAGAATGAGTTCTTTTTGAGTCCACGTGAAATTAACAGTATTTTGCAAGATCTTCTAAGTTCCTCTTTTTTCAATTAAAAGATAATTTAAGTTCCAAATGACTTTGAGATCTGAAATTGTTGCTGTTATTTTGATTTCAGTTTGGCATTTTGCTTATTTTCTTACTTATTTTCCTAGGTTCCTGATGAAGCAGTGACCAAGTGTACATCTTGTGGGGCTGATTTTAGTGCTTTTGCGAGGAAGGTATGTTTCGTCTTACTAGTTATGAATTTTATTTTCTGGTAATAAGAATGTTTATGGAATAAATGGCATTTTTTCTATTGTTTCATTTTGGGTGACCAATAAATTTTGGTCCTTTCCTCCAATTTTCAGCATCACTGCAGAAACTGTGGTGACATTTTCTGCGACAAGTGTACCCATGGCAGAATCGCTTTGACAGCCGATGAGAATGCTCCACAAGTTCGAGTTTGTGATCGCTGCATGGTATATATAATTGGCTATTTTCCTCTTTTCATGAATATTTAGTTATTCTTCTCATTAAGAAATTATTTTTTCTTGCCTATTCAAGCATTATTGGGAGGTTGGAATGGGAGGGAGGGTGGGTGGATGGGTTGAACAATGGTTTGCGTTATTGATGAACTTTGGAAATGTTTGATGAGATTTGTGAGTTAAGCAGTCATGATACATTTAAGGTTTTGTTTGTTACTGTTAAATTGCTTGACTTAGCTTCCGGGAGGGGATTGGCTTGACGGTTTGCTTGTTTGAGAAAGAGGAGGAGGGGAAAGAGGGGGTGGGGGGGGGGGGGGGGAAGTGTGGGGTGGTGTTGCTGACCAATGATTTATACTCCATTCAGTAAACTTGTTAGATTTGGGATTGCTTAGACAAGATCTGTAATCAGAACATTTGATGATAGCAAAGCTCAAAAGGCTTATTGTTCATAGATGTATGGATGCGTTTTTGCACCCACATTTGTACTTGTTGTTGCACATTGCGTCAAAGAACATTATGCCACCTTCCGTTACCTAGATCAAATTTATTGATTAATGTTCTTTTCTAGGCTGAAGTTACTCACAGGTTGAGCAATGCTAAGGAAGCAGCAAGCAGATCAGCTGCACTGGAAAGTCACGAAGATCTTGCAAAGAAGCTCCAGGTGAGATAGAAATTTTAACTTTGCTCTTTGGGATGTTATGGATAATTTGTTTCCATTAGTACTTCTGCTAATCAAACACTTTACCAACCAGCACATCTGAACAAAGATCTTTATGCATGTTATGTGTTGTAGTTGGTGTAGATATGCTTCTAACAAATAATTTTGTCACTAATTTAGAACTAGCGGCTGGAGTTTAGTGGTATGATTTTTTTATTTCTTTGAAGGAATGCCAATTCATATACTCACTCGGTTTCAAAATATAGGATCAAGTTTGACTTTTCATAATTAATTTGATATATTTTCAAATTCAAAATTCATGTGATTCATTTGACTTTTGTTTACAATAAATCTCATTGTCTAAAACTAAACTAATTCATATCAATTTTGCATTAAAAAATATCTTAAAATGAATGCAAAAAATCGATCTTGATATAATATTTGGAATGGAGGGAGTATTTAAAATGGTCCGTCTCCAGTTTGTTAAAAAAAAGAGAAGATATAACATAATGTAATCATAGACCCGAGCAGTTTCAGATATTTCCTGTTTGATAACATTTTTGTTTGATTATGTCTAATGGTGGTCATTTGTAACAGGAGGAGATGGAGAGAAATCGCAAGGCATCATCGGGTATGTATGCTAAATAATTGTCGGCAATGTCTTGAAATTTGGGCCCAGGAATGTGGAGCATTCCTCCAACGTTCAATCATTATTATTTATCTGGTTTAATTTCACAGGCTCCAAGTCAAATGGATCTGGTAGTCAGATGAAAGATGTTGCATGTCCTACGTGTACAGTCCATTTGCAGGTTTGAAATCATTTGTCATCTCCTAGGATCTTAGTGTATAATTGTTCTACTCTTCTCATGAATCTCATCTCCTTAAATAACCCCTCCCCCCCATGGTTATGTTGCAGGTTCAAATTCCTAGCTCAGGTTCTGAGACTATTGAATGTGGGGTTTGCCAGCATCCTTTTCTTGTAAGTGCTCACTGATGCAACAATTGGGTTTGCTGCAGCGGCATTGCGTTTCATTTTTCCTTTTCATATTTTCCCGGTTTAAGTCATTGCAGTAAGCTTTTTATTTTTATTTTATATATATATATATATATAATAATTTGGTTTGGTATGTAATTATCCTTGCAGTTTCATTTGTTTTGATGTTTTTTCTTGTATGTATATGCAAAAGTGCAACCATCTCTTTCAATCGTTGTATGATTGTATCCGGATTCTGGTGACGTGTAAAAATATAACAGTTAGAATTCATGGATTTTATGTTGCTTTCAGTTCATTGGAATTTTAATGGTTTGGGAGTTGTTTTGTCAGATTTTCAGAATCCAGATGGTCCGTTTGATTCATCTTTCAAGATTTTAATTAAGTGATTGTAAATTTGTTTTTATTTTTCTTAAATGTTACGGATCAGGCAATCAAATTCTTTTTTTGAATTGTTTCTGCAATGTAAATTATTAAAAATTATTTAGTAATCAGAATCTTCAAGTGGATGACCCTTTCTGAGGATTCCAGTTTTAACTTTTTTTTTTTTTTTCAAGTCAAAATGACTATTTTTAAAATTAATAATCGACTATATATAAATACAATTTTAAAATTATAAAAATAGAGATTAATAGTAAATTGTGTATATATATTTTTGATTATAATCTCTTTTACTTATATTTTGATTTTTTTTATATGAAAATTAGTTTAAAAATAATTAATTTTCTTATATTGTCAAGTGAAATGTGTTATTTGGGACAAAGGTTGAATTGAAAGAGTTGCACCCGAAAATATGTTGAATTTATTTTGTGTCAACTGTCAAGGGATGAAATAGAGAAAGGAATATAATACGGAGCAGAATGATTGAATGAGTATTCTGTACTCTTCTCAATGAATAAACAATTTTTTTCTTTTCCGTAAGAATGAGTTATTTTATCCCATTTTAATTCCTGCAATTCAAATTAACGTTTACTGATTCAATGCTTTTAACCAAATTCAGTATTTAATAAAACTCTTTTGAGTTTTCAATTTAATATTACAAAAATAACAAATGCTAACGGTCTGTTTGCTTATAATATTAGAATGAGAATGGAATAAGAATGAAATGGAATGGGCATTTCACAGAACATGAAGCTACACGATTTTGATGAATCCATGTTTTTTTTTAGTTTATCAATTAGAATGGAATTGTCAATTTTTACACATCCCGATGGAATAATTAAACATTCTTTTAAATATATAAATATGTATTCTATTGGAATGCTGATTCCCTCTCTTTGTAATATTCCTTCCGTTCCTTAATATAAGCGATTTTATCCCTAATTTTCAATGCTTTTTAACTCTATTTAAATTTTTTAAAAGTCTCTTACTTAACACTAATTAATTTAAAATTAAATAAAAAAAACATGTGTCAAAATTTAAATGGAGAGACACAAGGGACAAAGAATTTGGGAATGAAGAATGAGAATTAATATGGAATGGTTTTAGCATTTCACAGAACATAAGTTAATGATTATATAACATTAACTATAATATTAATTTATATATTGTCCTTGTATTGGAAGAAGAGATTGTTATTTATTGGACATAAAATAGTGAGAGAACCAAAGTTATATTTAATATTTGGATTAATATTGAAAACTAAGCAATTAATGTTTATTTAAAATTCTCAAACAACTTATATTAAGAAAAAAAATATTTTTCTAAAACGATTTGTATAAAGAAATGGAGGTAATAAATAACTAAACATAATAATGAGCATTTCTTTTGAAAAGGAGTGCTCGTTCAATTCCCAAAACCAAAGAGGCGATAAACACTTTTATTTGATTAAGCATGCAATTCTTCTTCTTTCAGGTTGTTTACCAAACAAGTGTTCTCAAACATTTGGAAAAAGTTGCAAATATATAATTTAATTAATGTAGCTATATATATATATATATATATATATATATATATATATATATATATATAAATGTAGTCTAACGTGTAGAAGAGGTAGCCCACCAAACTTAATGCACGAGTGACATAATTTTGCACGAGAAAGAGAGCCCATCTTTCTGAACCAAACCAACCATCCTGCTGCCTGCAGCTGTTTCTTTTTCTGCTTAATTATGCATGTGATCAGTGACCATGAGAACCATAAATCATACATGTGATATCAGAAATTTTTGCACCTAATTAGTATTCATGGAAGCTGTGTATGTACGAGCGGTGTTAAGTCGTTATTAAAATAAGAATAATTTTATCGTCTAATATAAATACTTCATTAATAATTTTGCTTATATATGTATACAATAATAGTATATTCAATTTTAATTTGTTATAATTATAACTATTTATTGATTATTTTTCTTAATCCAACAAGTCATCACGTTTTCTTTACATGCAGATGAAGTAGGAATGACCCCGACTAAATTAATATTTGATGGAAAGGTAATTTGTCTTTTCTATCTACTAATATATAACCCCTTTTATTCACAATAAATATAAATTTAATGGAATTGTTAGCAGTATATATACATATACTTCTTCTAATACTTGATAAAACAGTACTGAAACTCTACCCCTATATAAACACCATTGGAAGACCATACAGCTAGCAGTGACAAACCAATTCTTTCTTTTGTCCATCTCTTGTAGCTGAATTAATTAAGGGGGCCGGGTCATGCACAAGTTTGTGTACATGAAACCTTCTTTGTCTGCTTGTTTTGGGGAATATTCCTATTTGTTGTTTTTTGTGTATGGTTTCCTCATTGTTTTGTGTGCAGCCATGACGACTGAAGCAGTGGTGGAGCTGCCGCCAAATGTGACGGTTCCGGGAGTGATAGTGTTCGGAGACTCCATAGCGGATCAGGGGAGCAACAACAACCTCACCACAATCATGAAGTGCAATTTCCCTCCTTACGGTGTCGATTTTACTGGTGGATTAGCAACCGGAAGGTTTACCAATTCCAAAACTCCACCGGACTTGATAGGTAATTAAATAGGTCTTTCTCTCAGCCATTCAAACACATTAACATTCATATATTTAGAGTAATACTAGGGTCTCAAACTTTTGGGCGCAAATATAAATCAAATGATGTGTTATTAAATTAGACAAAAAAAAAAAATACTTTATTACACATCCAGTCGATCAAAAGATCATGTACCCAACCAATGAAATTATAACGTAGTATTATTTGAGACATTTTTTGAGATTAAATATTTGACACCCTTATGCTATGTTTGAATTGAAGGAATAAAATGAAAAATGAAATGGTTCACTCTATTCTGGTTAGAATGAGTTATTCCATATGTTTTCCCTCCCTCAAGTAACCAAACACAAATTTTTTTATTCCAATTGCAACCAAATATAATTTTTTTCATTCCATATTGTTAATGCCAAATTTTGTATGCCTGACGAAATCACCAAAACAGCAGGCCAAAATCGCGCTAACGGTTGATTGTATTGTTATGAAATCAAACTCATGAAATACACTCACATAAGCATAAACAAAGAGATATAAAATATAAACACAAAAATTTACGTGGAAACTCAACTGGAAAAAAATCAAGTGTTTATTTGTGTCATATGTAATTGTGTTCTGTGTCTCCTAAACCATTACTTATTGCTGTATTTATAGCTGTAATGTCCACCATAATCCAATCAGGAGTAGAAATCTTTTGTAGAATCACCTTATTAATACAATTAATGGTTGATAAATTCATTTCCAAATTAAACCTCCTTATCCCACTAAATAAATAAACACAATCTTACTTTAATGAAAACTCTCACACTGTCAAAATGAAACCTCCTTATGCTACGTTTGGATTGAAGGAATAGAATGAAAAAGTGAAATTATTTATTCTATTATGAGTTATTCTATATGTTCTTCCTCTCCCAAGGAACCAAACACAATTTTTTTTATTCCAAATGCAATCAAATACAATTTTTTTCATTCCACATAAATGAGTCATTTCAATTCATTTCCACCATCATTACTCCAATCCAACTGTAGCATTAGCATTACCCATATTTTACACGTTCCTTGTGGCATGAGTTTAATTTACATGGCATTTCTAATTAGTTGGCTAATTTGACTTCATTTTCTATTTTCAGCTGCTGAATTAGGAATTAAAGAGCTTATACCTGCATACTTAGACTCTTCTCTACAAAGTAAAGATCTCCCAACTGGTGTAAGCTTTGCTTCGGGAGGCACAGGATATGATCCCCAAACATCCAAAATAATGGTATTCTCCTCGTTTCAAACAATGTAAATTAATATATATATATTTTTCAATTTCTCTCTTTTAATTAAATTTTTGTTTTCAATCAAACTCTAAATTGACATAAATACAGTCAGTTTTATCATTCTCAGTTCAACTAGAAATGTTCAAGCAATACATCGGGAAGCTAAAAGCGTTTGTTGGAGAAGAAAAAACAAACTACATTTTAAACAACAACATATTCTTAGTGGTAGCAGGCAGCGATGACCTTGCCAATACTTATTTTACACTGAAAATCAGAAGCTTGCAGTATGATATTCTTTCCTATGCTGATTTCATCGTTGCCTCAGCTTCCAATTTCACAGAGGTACTAATTATGTATATATTATGTGTATTCATAAGCATTGTTAAGATTATTTATGACAATTATTAATTAAATATTTATATTTAATTTTAATGACGTGTCATGATTCTAATATTGCTCGTAAATACACCAGCGGTGTAGAGATTATAATGACAATCATTAATATTAAATATATATAATTATGTTGACAAAATTATTCATATTTTAATGACCTGTCTGCGATGATCCTAATACTACTCGTGTATATATTGTCAGTGTATAAAGTACAAACTCATATATTATTAGTCTAGTTATCACATTTAATTATGTTGTTATTGACATGTAAATTATTTTTGAAGACAATTTACAAACTTGGAGCGCGAAGAATTGCTATATTTGGTGTTCCACCAATTGGATGCTTACCATTCCAAAGAACTGTAGCCGGGGGAACACTTCGAGCTTGTGCAGATAATTACAACCAAGCTGCACAAATATACAACTCCAAACTTTCAGCCCAGCTTGATTCTCTTGGCAAAAGCCTTCCTCACTCTAAAGTGGTCTACATTGATATTTATAACCCTCTAATAAATATAATCCAAAATCCTCGAAATTATGGTAAATAAGAATTTCTTAAAGGTTTACTGGATATATATATATATATATATATATATATATATATATATATATATATATGCATGCATATGTTAATGAATGCATATGTGCAATATTTTTCTATTTTGATTAAGGTAAGTTTAGGTATGAATCTCTAAAATCCAAGAAAATGATGCCAACTCGCCTTTAAAGAAATTATCTTTTGATTCTTAATTGTATTTTGGAAATAATATTGCTTTTTTAACTTAAACATTAATTTTGTTGAATAAAATCTAATATTATGAAATGACCATGAAAAACGTCCTTAATGATTAGGAAAAAAAGGTGTTGCGGAGGTGCGCAATATATAGTTGTATATACAATTACTTCCACATTTCTTAATATCTACTTTTGTATAAATTTTTTTATATAGATACTAATCTCAAAAGTTTTTTTTTTCTTCCTGTTTTTCCCTTCCAATTATTTTAGGATTCGATGTTGTGGATAAAGGTTGTTGTGGCAGTGGAAGCTTAGAGGTAGTTGTGCTATGTAACAAATGGAGCAGAGTATGCCAAGATAAATCAAAATATTTGTTTTGGGATAGTTACCATCCTACGGAACAAGGTTATAAGGTTCTTGTCAATCTGATTCTGAAGCAGTACATCAATCAATTGCTCTGATACAATCTACAGCATGCATGGCCAAAAACAAGACTTTCCTTAATACTACTGTTTCCCTATATATATATATATATATATATATATATATATATGTTTCATTCTTTATGTCATTTCCGTCGGAATTAATCATTTTTATTGTAGTGTGGTTTAGCCGAGTTTAATATTAATTAGCTCATTATTCAGTCTTTTTTTTTTCTTCTATTGATTGGCTGGAAGAAGTTCTAGATTGTATTCTTCCACTTATTGTAATGGATGCCCAATCTTAATAAAATTTCAGCTAATATATACGTAAAAAAAGAAAATCTTCTGTTGCTGCCCATGCATGGATCTTTCAAGAAATTAATGATATGAAGGGTTTGCACAGTTTAATTGATAATGAATTAATACATATAAAAATCTCCATCCGAATTTGTGGTACGCACTTATTGTAGTTATCAACTTATCATGACAATTAGCCAAATGCAGTTGAATATTGTGGATCCATATATTATATGATCAATAATGAAATACTTGCACAATAAATTATATTGTGTTGGTCCAGCATATATAAATACCGTGGCTTCCAATTAATTGAACATGTGTGTACATATATACATATATATAGCGTGTTGGTCCAGCATGCTGCATGTGAGCCTTGATGAAGCAAATAATTAATTAAGGAGTTAGGTTGGCATATGTCACCTGGCACAGAGGTATATACTTTTAATTATTTATATTTGTGTTTCAATATTTATCTATAACAAATAATAGGTCGATTCGTAAATGAGTTAAATGGTTAAATGATTTTTTAATTTAGTTGAGACTGCCAAGTTAGTATCGAGTTATTGGCCAAAATAAACTAAATTGGACTTGATCATAAGTTTTCTTACGTAAATATACAACTGAGTTAATTTTATTGATACGAATCATAATCCAATTTGGATTGTAAAATCGAAAAGTTGCGATCATTCATTCTTCACAAAATGTCCTCTACATATTCCTATACATGCATTCTAGCCTCCTGAACTCCTCCACCATAATTACCAAAGTCCTAATATATACATGTACAGAGATGCAATTAGATCTATTATATATATATAGAGAGAGAAAGAGGGTGTGAATAAAATAGAGAAGTGCAAGCAAAAGAAGATCAGAATACGTAGAAGAGGATTGAAAGATTGAAAGTGTTGAAAATTAATTGATTAAAGTCATCGATCGTTTGATGATGATAATATGGTTGTAATGAGCTGCCGATGCATCGGATCTCTTTCCCACGACAAGTATCTCTTTTTTCGTAAAAATTTATTCCCTTTGGTTTTTAAAATAAGTTTTATCAAAAATTACTTTTGTCCTCTCTCAATAAAAGTCTTCCCTCTTTCTCTTTAGAACTGAATTACTTTTGAATCAATAAATTAATTACTAACAATTTTATAAATTTACCGTTGACTTGCACGTGTACTATACTTGTGTTATTATAATAGTACATGTGATTTTTTTTTTAAGACAAATTACAAACTTGGAGCGTGAAGAATTGCCGGATTTGGTGCTACTAGGCACCAACCCAGCTTGCTTCTCTTGGTGTTGCTTTCCTCGGTCTAAAGTGGTCTACATTGATATCTATATATAATCCTCCGGTAAAAGTTCAAAAATATTTCTGATATTTTTTTTTAAAAAATTATTTTTATTCTAAACTTTAAAAAAAAAAAAATACACTTAATATTACAAATTTAGCCCAACTATATCCCTTCCGTTAACAGACCTGCCACATAGAGAAACTCCGCTTACATTGGACATTTTTTTTCTGACGAGACAATTTTTTCTTCTTAATCAATTCAGAGTATGAATCAACCTTTTATTTCATAATCTTGAAGCACAATTAATTTCATCAGCTTGGCCCCTCTTGGTGAGAGAAATTCAACCACCGTCCACCGTCAACCGTCAATCACTATTAAAAAATGGTCATTTGTGATGGCTAAAATTCATCACAAAAATTAAAAAAATAATCACAAAAGATTTACGTGATGACTTTAAACATCACAATGGCCATCTTATATATGCCCATCATAAAATGGTTTACGTGATGATTTTAGCAATCACGCAAAAGCTTAGTGCTTTTGTGATGATTAATACAATCACACTAACATGTAATTTATTATGATTGTAAAAGTTATCACAAAAAAAAATAATACGATTTTAGGGATCAAAGGTAAGAACATGAATTTTTATTTACGGACAATTTACGTCACTATATTAATTGTATCAAATGATATTTGTAGGATTTGAACCATCTCCTCCATTTGCAAACTAAATAACGAGTATTACCACTACACCAAATCCCAAAACATGATTATAATTTTAAAACAAAATATTTAAGGAAATGTATGTGAGTTGACTTACTAAACAAGAGTACTTCCACATAAGATTTGGTGATCGTAATAACAGTCACAAATACTCTATAATGATGGTAAAATTAGTCATTACTGAGAGCCATCATATATTTTATTTTTTTGTGATGGCTTGAAAAGTCCGTCACAAAATATCTTCTTTTGTAATTGCGAATAAAAGTCGTTACAAAAATCAATCTTTTTTAATGATTGTCGTGGCTATCATAAAATATTATTTTGATTATTTCTTACATTAAAGTATTAATGATAGATTAAATGCAATCATGAAAGAGTATATCTGTGACGCCCCCAAAATAGGTATACATCACCCATCTTGAGTCGCCAAATACATGGTACAAAATTCAAATACAACTTAATAATACAACTGTCGTGTAAAATACGACAAAATACAAACTGTGAGTTTTAATACAAATACTGTCTTCTAGACAATATCCACTCTCATAATAAGTCTTCATTACATTTATTGTCACACTATTTAACAGAATAGTGAGGACTACTAATACTATCATCTGGTCCATCACTCCGTTCCCCGACTCGTCCCAGCTATATTCTCATTTCCTGAAGAGAACAATGAAAGAAAGGGTGAGCTCAACTAGCCTAGTAAGAAATATTATGACTAAGATAATGCAGAATAAATTATCATTAGTCTACAAAAATGTTAAACTGATAAAATACAATAGACATCAAGTTTAACTGCAGCGGTACAAGCAATCCATTAAAAGAGTCAAGTAGAGGATAAAATCTACTATCTTTTATGATTTAAAAGGTTTTCATCGCTTTTATCACTTTTATCGCTGAGACTCAGCTTAATAAATAATCCACATCATCGAATCACCCCTGAACTATGGCCAAGGATATTCTTTAGTATCACGATCACAAATTATCCATGCACTACGGGCCAAGGACATTCGTGTATTCATCAATGGTTGCGTGATCATGCCAACAACCTCTATCGATCAATGCACTAGGCGCCAATGAGGACTTTTACCACATCATTTGTAACATTACTATTCGTGATTACACCGAATAATCCTCGGTTATAATCATACCAAGTCCATCTATGCACCACAGCCACAGATGACTTTCAACATAATATAAACATGAGGAGGATGATGACAATGATATAAGAATTCAATAAAACAAGTTCAAGAATTAATTTATCCAAGAACTATTAATGTTCAAATTGTCAACATGATACTTCTTTGTAGAGTAAAATTCAAGAATGCTCAAAAGAATATTTCCATGAAAAGATACTGGATGAAGCGCAAATATCAAAGATATTCCACTAATTTCATGGAGTATAGAAGTCAAAACTTTAACCAACTGAGTGTAATAAGGAATGGAATAACAAAAGAAATCACCAAGCATGCGAGAGACCTGCATTGAGTTATTCCAATGAGAATAATAAATAACGGAACCAATAATATGAGAGATATGATGCAAAGAATTCATCGAAGAGTAATAATTGAGTGTAATCGAGTGACTTCTCGTAAGCATCAATAATCAATACTGGTGCTACTTATGCAACCATGCGTGATTATTGTACTTTTACTACCGAAAGTAGTTCAACAAGATACGGTAAAACTTCCGCGTAGTTATTTTCATAAATATATTTTTGTCGTTTTCTCAAATCGACAATAATTCTATTAATGGGGTCCACCAATGATTGCTCATTTATCTAATATTCCCTCGCTAAAACGAATATTCTCCACCTAATCGAATATAATATAACAATTTGCATACTTTTCAGAATTTATAAATACTACCCACAACTATAACATTATAATAAATTCATTCCATAATATTCAAAAATGATATTTATAGAAAAATCATCTTTATTCATAAAAGTTGCGACCGATATGAGCGATCGAAATGACAAATTCGGTCGCTAAGCTGAGTCAGCATGGTCCAGGGTCAAAGCTGACATGGTCCACGTGGTAATGACAGAGTATCGTGACCGCGTCGCGATCATTGATACTCACAAATATTTAGCAATAAGCTAATAACTATCAAAGAATCGCACGCAGTGGTGATATGAAAAAAAATAAAAAGCAGATTTTCTTTGTTACAGATTTCTCAAAAACACATACACATTTTGTACTGCTTTATCCCAACACACATACCCAACAACAGCATACACAACAATCTAAACATCCATCGTCCACCATCACATACACCAAACTAGTATATAAACCTTTAAAAACCAATATGATTTGAATAAATATAATAACATTTCAAACTTGTTTAAGTAAAATACAAACATCCAAAGAATGAATATACAAGTACAAGCTTATACTATAACTACAAAACTAATCTAAAGCAGGTACGTCAAGCATCACCGCCTCCTTGATCACCCCTGTAATTAAAAAATTATTAAACAAGTTACAAATATATACTAACTATGTTAATATTGGTATATTACGATAATATATACAACAAATTGATTTTATACCTCGTCGTCATCCCCAGTGTTGTGATCTTTGCTGCTGCCGCCATCGCTTCAAATTTAACTCCTCAAAGACTCAGAGCCCCAGGATGTCGCCAAAGATCTTCGGAAGATCGCGATCTCGACATATAGCTCTCACACGTCCAATGGAGTATGAGCAATTTGGATGGCTCGATGACTATGTAGACTGGGTAGAAGAGAAGCCTGAGCCATTGAAGGATGGTCGTTGTCTTTGACCTTTAATGTAGTTCTTAACACAACAGCGCCTCTCCCACAACTCTTGATCGATGAGCGGACGTGGAGTGCCTTGAGGATAAATGGCTCATTCAATAAGCGCTTATAAGTGTCCGTCATCATGTTAACAATTAAATAGTTAAAATAAATTAATTACGTAAGCATTAAAGATCAAGTTGTTAAAATTTATTACCGCTTATCCGGATAGCCTCAGCGGAACCATCACGGTGGCATACATACACATCCAAACCAATGGATAGGTGACCTTGAGACCGAGACTCTATACAAAAATAACACAATATTACTAAGTAAAATGGGATATATTTTCTACAATTCATGATTGTAAACATATTAAAACTTGTAACATCGTTACCACAGCAAAGTGATATGTCAAGAATCTGTGAAATATCTGTCGCCCTTGTATGTTCTTTTAGCCTTTTCGCCATCGGAATACACCCGAGGCTCTGTTGATGGCGGCGTAGTCTTTTCGTCTTTTCACCCAATTCTCAAACTCTCAATTGGGCACACATCTCAAACCCATATGGATTTGGGTGCACCACCAAGGGCTATGCTCGCCAGGCATATAATCCTCTCCCGGCCCGGATGGTCGATCTTGGCATTGTGAATGGCTTTTTGTCGTTATTTATTCAAGTTGTCTTTGGTGCGGACCGCGCACTTCTGCTAGAATAATGTCTGAATCACTGAAGCCTGCGCGTCCTCCCATCTATACCTTTTCTGCAAATAAAACAACAATAATAACATTACTAAATAATTATCCTTTGAATATTATATTAATATTATCTGTCATAATTAAAAAAAGCATACCTGAAATTATGCCCAAACAACATCCTTGTGGGCGATAGGTGTGCTCGCCCACGTAATCACAGTTTTAAGCCAATTCTGTAAACACAGCTGTGATATGCACTTGACGATTTTATTATCATAAAAATCACTATAATATACAACAACAATTAGCATATATTAAAGCAATTTACATCTAAGTTATAATACTTATGAACAATTTTCAAACTTATACTTATATAATACTTAAAAAAAATTCGCAAGAGTCTCCCCTACAATATGGACTAGCCACATGCACGACGGCATGCATATATGGACATTTCTAGGCACCCAAGACACAAACTAATATAATATCAATCAAAACATTTCCAATATACAATAAATGGAATATTAAATGCTTATATAAAATTGATATATGCGGGACGTACGTGCTATTCGGAGGAGGGCGAATCTGAATAAGAATTCGATCATCCGGATTAGTAGGGGCCTTGGGCACATGATTAGGCCCCCTACCCAAGCTTCACTTTTTCTGCGCTGCTTCAGAAGCCATCTGTATATTACAAATTTCAAGATGTTATTATGAGTTATAGTTGATTACATGTATATATGACAATAAACATGACAGTGATATAAACATGTATATATATGAATATAAAATGACAATAAACAAAAGTTGCATTTAAATAGTTTAGTACATAAACATGACAGTGATTTAAACATGTATATATATGAATATAAAATGACAGTCCATTAAGAAAAGCAGAAGGATCCAAGTGTGAAACTTGAAATCCCATATGAAGTGAATTGCATCCAACTCCAAACAAATATACATTCACTTTTTAAACAAAACTAATATAAGAATAACAAGGTAAAACCTCTTCTACAAAAGCACATCAGAAGAACAATAACAATGGTAATGTATCATAAATTGATGAAGTGCTTTAATTACAACAATATAGTAGACAAATAGCTTAAAACTGTGAGAGAAAAATCAATAATAAATGTGATTCCCTCATTTGTTCAAGTGTCAATGTCTGATTCAGAATCATCTTGTATACGTGTTGCAGATTCATAACCATCATCTTCTTCAGATTCAGTGTCAGATTCAGTCAATAACTCTTCCTCCTCAGTATCAATGTCATCTGATTGTGTATTGACTCAGGATCTAATTCATGTGGTTCATCTCCACCATTTAACTGGATTACTTCATTGTCGTCCTCCACATTTATTATAGTTTGACTATGAAGCATCTGCTCTTGGTAAATCTCCCCATCAACTAATTCTACACGACTACGCGCGGGAGTATGAATTACAACTTGCCAATCTGTGGCGGTTCATCCCTTTTCTAACAGGACTAGGAGTGTAGTATACTTGTCATTGTTTGAGTTGGTAAAACAAAGCGGTTCGTTGGAGTACAGACTCTATGGAGGTCAATATCGACGATTCCATGTCCATCAACACGTATCCCTTTTCTCGAATCAAACCAACGACACTTGAACAAGTGAATATGACCCCAGACGCGTGCCCTTGCAATACGACAACTCTACGATTTCCTCCAACTCCCATAAAAGGCACGACCAAGCTCATTGTAATAATCTCCTTGGATACACACTCCGAGTTCGTTGTTCTTTTCTGGCGCCCATATACCTTTGTGTGAAATTCACAACCATTTATTTTGTAACCATCATGGTGACTTGGTCCCCGTCTGGGTCCCATAGCTAGGACTTGTACATTAGCCGAAATCGTTGATCCCTCAGTTAAAGCCTACAAAAACTCCATCTTATTAAATGAAGTCATAGTTAACATGGAGTGTATATATATATATACTATGTGCTTAAAAATCTTACCATTAGGAGATTCATAAAGTTCTAATCCAGGACGCTTACAAATATCTTTCATGTCCAAACGTGCCTTATCGTTATCTTTTGTCTTCCCCGTAACATTCATAACAGTGTTAAACACATTGTCAAACACATTCTTCTCAATATGCATCACATCTAGATTATGACGAATCAAATTTGTAGATCAATAAGGCAGTTCCCAAAAGAAGCTTCTCCGAACCCAGTTATGAGATTCACCAAACCCATTGATTATGTTTGTGGCATCAACCTTACCAAATGGGATAATCGGCAATCTCATCACACGATCTCGCATCTCCATTCCCGACAATCGCGGTGCAGGCATATCATTATCTACTTTCCCTTTCCTGAAGTGTTCTCTATTTCTTCGAAACGGGTGATCTATCGGTAAGAACCGACGATGACAGTCAAACCAACAAGGATTTCGACCTTTTGATAGATTAAACAACTTTGTATGCTCCATACAATACGGACAAGCCAACTTCCGTGTGTACTCCATCCATTAACATACCATAAGCTGGAAAGTCACTTATAGTGCACATAACCGCTGCCCTAAGGTTGAAATTTGTTTTCGTTGCAACATCCCAAGTCTGTACTCCATCTGTGACGCCCCCAAAATAGGTATACATCACCCATTTTAGGTTGTCAATAACATGGTATGTAAACAACTACAACTTTATTAATACATCATAAAAAGCTGTGAGTTTAAATACAAATATTATCTTCTAGACAATATCTATACCCAAATAAATCCTCATCACAATTATTGATACATTATTATACAAAATGGTGAGGACTACTAAACAACTTCTAGAATCATCATTCCATACCCCGACTAGTACTCGCTACATTCTCGCCTCCTGAGAAGAAAAATGGAACAACAAGGAAAAGGGTGAGCTCAACTAGCCCAGTAAAGAATATTATGACTAAGATAATGTGAGACCCCAGATTTTATAAATAAAGATTTGAATTTCTCGAAATATTTTTGTGAATATTATGGTGTGGATTTGATATAATGTTATAGTTGTGGGTAGTATTTATAAATTTTGCAAAGTATGCGCAAGTTGTTGTATTATATTCGATTGGTTAGGGAATATTCTTTTGTGGTTTGGGAATATTCAGACGATTTAATTAACAATCATTGGTGGACCCCACAACGAAATTATTGTTGGATTGAGAAAACGACAAAAAACATTTTATTGAAAATAACGGCGGAAGTTTTAACGTTAATCTTTTGTTGAACTACTTGGTAGTAGTAGTAAGAAAGTAATATGCTGGGGTCGCATAAGTAAGTAGTACCAGTATTGATTATTAATGCTTATGTGAGAAGTCACTCGCTTTTGTTCAATTATTGCTATAGTAATTGTTACATAAGATCTCACGTTATTTGATTCAATTATTTCGATATTTTATATAATATTAAATCAATAATTGAAATGACAGAGTTATTAATATTATAAATTACAATATTAACGATGTCTAGAAGTTTCATCGAGAGAGGTTTGGTCACCTAATTGCGGCGCCAATAGCGAGAAATCCTTATTCGAAAGCCCCTCTCACAGGAACAATAGGTTGATTAATATTGTGAATTATAATAAAGATGATAAATGTTCTTAAAATTATTAAGGTGTTTTTTTTACCAAGTTTTGTTTATTTTATGGATTCCTATTTACCCATTTTTAAAATAATCGGTAGAAAATTATTTAAAGGTGGGGCCCACATGTGGGGCCCATATGTATTGGGAAATGATTTTGGAAATGGAAGAGTATACGTATAGAAGTATATGTGTGTTTTGAGTATATAGTGGATGAAAATGATATGTGAAAGTGATAGGTGTGTGATGTGTATGTGAGTGGAAATTGGTGGAAAAGTGGTAGTGTGATAGTGATGTGTAAGAGTGTAATGAATTTGATTATTAGGTGGGTGGGGGATAGATATTGGTTATGGGGGAGAAAAATTAAGTGGTGTATATATAATATTGATATATATAAGTTAAAAATATGTGTTTATATATATGTATTATATTTTAATTTTTGTTGTGATTTTATTGGTTAGTTGATTGACTTTATTGTATTTGGTCGAAGAAATAATTCTGCAGAAATAATTCGTTCATAAACAGTACACTTCCATTCTCCTATAAATAGAAGCTCATTCCTTCATTATTTCTTACAAATTCACTGAAACTCCAGAGAGAGAAATTATAGAGAAACTATAGAAAAGTATTCTGCTACTTCCCTACTCTTATATTCAGTTTCTTTTACGGTAAGGGGTGTTATTTCTTTTGTATTCAAGAAGAGAACTTCTGTTATTCCATTCTTTATTATTCTGTTGGAATAACCTGTATAAGCGGGCTACCCTATACTTGGTGACATTCTTCTATTATTCTGTCTTTATTATTCTGTTGGAATATCACATGCGTGTGTTTTACAGGATTCGGTTCCAATATTTATTATTCCGTCTTTATTATTACGCCGGAATATCACGCTCTGTGTGTTTTATACCGGACTGGTTCCATTATTTATTATTCGTCTTTATTATTCTCGCTGTAATATCACATGCGTGTGTTTTACACGGACACTGGTTCCATTAATTATTATTCTCGCACTTATTATTCGTTAGAACATCGCTTGTGAATTTCACGACACTCGTTCCGTTATTATTATTTCATTGGAATAACATACATGTGAAGTATCGCATGCATGGTGATTTCTTTTGTTATTCCATTCGTTATTATACTCAGTTGGTTAAAATTTTGACTTCTATACTCCATGAAATTAGTGGAATATCCTTGATATTTGTGTTTCATCCAGTATTTTTCATGGAAATATTCTTCTGAGCATTCTTGAATTTTACTCTACAAAGCAGTATCATGTTGATAATTTGGACGTTATTAGTTCCTGAATAAATTAATTCGTGAACTTGTTTTATTGAATTCTTATATCATTGTCATCATCCTCATGTTTATATTTTTTTAAAGTCATCTATGGCCTGTAGAGCATGGATGGACTTGGTATGATTATGACAAGGGATTATTCAGTATAATCATGACCGTAATGTTACAAATAATGTGATAAAAGTCCTCATTGGCTCGTAGTGCATTGATGGACAGTTGTTGGCATGATCATGACCATTGATGAATACACGAATATCCTTGGCCCGTAGTGCATGGACAATTTATGGTCGTGACCCTAATGAATATCCTTGGCCGTAGTGCATGGATTATGTGGCATGATCATGACCATTAATGAATACACAAATATCCTTGGCCCGTAGTGCATGGAATTTGTGGTCGTGACCCTAATGAATATCCTTGGTCAGTAAAGCGGGGATGATGTGGATTATTTATTGTCGAGTCTCGATTGATAAAAGTGATGAAAACCTTTTAAAACATAAAAGATAGTAGATTTTATTCTCTACTTGACTCTTTTAATGGATTCATCCATGCGCAGCTTAAACTTGATGTCTATTGTATTTTATCGGTTTAACATTGTTGAAGGCTAATGATAATTTATTCTCGCATTATCTTAGTCATAATATTTCTTCTTTGGGCTAGTTGAGCTCACCCTTTCTTTCACCTGTTTCTTCTGTGAAATGAGAAGCGTGACTGGGACTAGAATCGGGAAGCGAGTGATGGTTCAAGATGGAGTCTTAGTAGTCTTCACTATTCTGTAAAATAATGTGATAATAAATGTAACGAGGACTCTATTTGAGAATGGATATTGTTTAGAAGACAATATTTGTATTTAAACTCACAGCATATGTTTTGTCGTTTTTTACACGACTACTGTATTATTAGTTTGTATTTGAATTTTGTACCATGTATTTGGCGACTCAAGATGGGTGATGTATACCTATTTTGGGGGCGTCACAGATAATATAGAACAAATTATCGTTAGTCTTCAACAGGGAAAAATCTGATAAAATACAATAGACAACAAGTTTCAGATCAATATTCGTAGCGGAAATAATAATCCATAGAAGAGTTACGTAGAGAATAAAATCTACTACTATCTATGAACTTAAAAGTCCTTCATCAATATTTTATCCCTGTAACATCAATCAATATACATCTTGAATCAAATATTCATCTTTGCACTTCAAAGCCAAAGATATTCATCGATCGATCGTATTCATCTCAACACTGCTCATCTTTGCACTACGGGCCAAAGATATTCATTAAAAAATCATTTATCTTTGCACTACAGGCCAAAGATATTCAATAATATCATCATTTAGGACTGAGGATGATGAAACATATTTCAAAGAAAACGAATCCAGTGAAACAAAAGAATAAATATTAAGGATTCGTATTTCGGTTTATTCATGTCCAAAAATACCTCATAAATAATCACAGTGGAGTAAAATTCAAGAATGATCAAAACATGGATACAATCAAAGCTAGTATCCATAATAGATATTTTGGACGAAAAACAAAAATTTAATTTTTTTGTGAATAGTCTTAAGATTCGTGAATAAGTGTCAGTATACGTGAATAAGGTCGTATAATATCGTGAATAGTAACCCCAAAACAAAAAGTTCCAAATTTGATTAAAAGTTCAGATCAATACTTCGGCATAATGATATTGAAAGAAATAATATCATTTTAAAAAAATAACATCCCTTACCTCGAAAGAATAGTACTTCTAGTTGAAACACCTGATATAAAGGCTATGACTTGAACTCAGACCAGATAAAGCAACACTCAAAGTATTAAAATACTCACAAGAATACGCTCAATATATCGAGAGAGAAAGAGAGAGAAATCTTTAGTTTCTGGTGTGATTTTCAATTCTAACCTAAGCACCATATTTATAGGAAAATGCTTAGAACACCAAAGCAAAAAATTTAATAAATTATTAATATTTTCAAATTATATTCCTACGCACACCACACCAGACCAAAATCATCAGCCAATACATGTGCCAACGTCCCAAAAACGTTTTTGTTACTTAAAATATTTTAAACTTCCAAAAATTAATTATTTCAGAACTCCAAAACTTCAATAATTCACAATAATTAGCCCTTTTATCAGAAAAATTCGATCCTCATATCTTTTTTATAGGAAATTCCATTATCTACAACTTTACAGAAGAAAGTTTTTCCAAATTCCAAAATGAAATTGGACCAAGAAATCCACAAACAAAGCGATTTTACAAAGCTATAATCAAATTTGGTCAAGAAATGGGGTCTAACCGACACACAAAACATGTGTTAATTATTTAATGCCACAAAATACTCTTCCTCCTCATATACTCATATATCCCACATTCATTGTAAAAATATCACCATCAATATATTATTAAAATAATATATTTAATCAATTATTTTATCGAAAAAGATAAAATAATAATTTTCAACAATTGTCACATTAAATTTTTTTTCCATCTATATCCACATAAAATCAATATTTTCCTCATCATATAAATCAATAATTAATTATTCACGAATAATATTACAGAATCACAATACTGACAACCAAGCAGTTCCCAAGATAGAGGGAGCTTTCCAATAAGGAGCTTTCCAATAAGGATTTTTCCTTATTGGCGCGCAATTAGATGACCTAACCTCTCCTTAGACAGAACTTTCTAGACATTGCCAATAATGTTATCCAATAATATTATTCAGATAATATGAATTATTGCTCCGAAAATAGAAAATAATGTGTAGTGACAATTATTGAAACAACAATAATATAAAATATCAACGCAGCAATTATTGAATCAATAAAATAAAATACTGAATAGTAATTACTGTAATAATTATTGAGTAGTGCCTTCTTACGTAAGAATCAATAATTGGTGTAATACCGTGTGCTACTGTGTTTTAACCACCGGGTATTCCAACAGTATTAACGGTAACATCTACGCCGTTATTTATAACCAACTTGTGACGCCCCCAAAATTAGGTATACGTCACCCATCTTGAAGTCGCCACTTACATGGTACATAAATTCAAATACAACTTACTAATATAAGCGCGTGGTACAATACGATATAAACTATGAGTTTGAATACAAATATTGTCTACTAGATATTATACAAACTCAAAAGGAGTCCTCATTACAACTATTATCACACTATTTCACGTAAGAATAGTGAGGACTATTAATGCTATCCTCTCGGACCATTACTTACGTTCCCAGGCTTCGTCCCGGCTATGTTCTCATTTCACGAAGAGAAAAAGTGAAAGAAAGGGTGAGCTCAACTAGCCCAAGAAGAAATATTATGACTAAGATAATGCGAGAATAAATTATCATTAGCCTTGGCGATGTTAAACCGATAAAATACAATAGACAACCGGTTTAAGCTGCTGCAATGAATAAGCAATCCATTAAAAGAGTCAAGTAGAGAATAAAGTCTACTATCTTTTAGGTTTTAAAAGGTTTTCATCAATTTTTATATTTGAGACTCGACTTAATAAATAAACCACCACATCTAATCATCCACGTGTACCCACTTGGCCAAGGATTTTCATCAAATTATCAATGGTCATGACTATCTTAGAATCACCCCGGTCATAATCATACCAAAAATTATCCATCATTGCATTAAGCCACTTTGAGGACTTTGTCACATCATTTATATCAAGTCGTGATTATACAGAATGATCCCGGTCATAATCATACTAAGTTCATCTACGCACGTAAGCAAAGATAACATAATATAACATGAGGATGATGACAATGACATAATAATTCAATAAAACAAGTTCAAGAATTATTTAATCCATGAATTATTAACGTCCAAATTGTCAACATGATCTTTGCTTCAGAGAGTAAAATTCAAGAATGATCGGAAGAATATTTCCATGAAAAGATCTTTGGATGAAACGCAAATATCAAGGATATTCTACTAATTTCATGGAGTATAGAAGTCAAAGTTTTAACTTATTTGGGTATAATAAAGAATGGAATAACAAAAGAAATCACCGTGCATGCGGTGCTTGATGCATGATGAGTTATTCCAACATAATAATAATAACGGAACGGTCGGTGAAATTCACACCAAGCGGGATGTTCAACAGAATAATAAAGATGGAAACGGATCCGGTGTAAAACACACGAGATAGGATATTCAAGCAGAATAATAAAGGCGGAACCGGTCCGGTGTAAAACACATGAGCATGGATGTTCCAATGAGAATAATAAAGAGCGGAACGAGGTCCGGTGTAAAACACATGCACGAGGATGTTCCAATGAATAATAGAAGAATGTCACCAAGTATAGGGTAAGCAGCAGTATACAAAGTTATTCCAATGAATAATAAGCGATGGAATAACATAAGGATTTCACCAAGTATAGGGTATCTGGCGTATCTGAGTTATGTATAGGGTATGCCACTTTTACAAAGTTATTCAGCAGAATAATAATGAATGGAATAATGAAGTTCTCTTCAAGAAGAAAGAATAACACCCCTTACTAGTAAAAGAACCGAATATAGAAGTAGTGAAGTAGCGAATACTCTTCTTCTTTCTATAACTTTCTCTCTATAGCTTCTCTCTATAATTTTCTCTCAGAGTTTCAATGAATTCGTAAAGAAAATAATGAAGGAATGAGCTTTATTTATAGGAAAATGGAATGCATAGTAACTAATCCATGAAGCGGTCCAGATTGATTTACTTTAATCGACGGTCCATATTTAAAGAAAAATCTTTTAAATAAAATATAATATATTCTATTTATATAAAAACATTTTACTATACAAAACACTATGCAATACTATGCAAAACACTATGCAAAACACTATGCAACACTATGCATAATAAAATATAATATATTCTATTTATAGAATAACTTTAATAAAGTATTCTATTTTATATAAAAGATGTTTCGTTTTATTACGTTAATAATAAGAATAAAACAAAACGTCGTTATTGCTATTATAATAATTCATATTATTAATCGACAATAATGGAATCAAATGGGTGACTTCTCACATAAGCATCGATAATCAATACTGCAGTGTGCTTCTATCTGAACCACCACATGACATCGTACTTTTTACTACCGAGTAGTTCAACAAGAACTACGGTAAAACTTCCACCGTTATTTCAATAAAATATTTTTGTCGTTTTCTCAATCCGACAATAATTACATTACATTGTGGGGTCCACCAATGATTGGTAGTTATACGAATATTCCCTGCTAAACAAGATATATTCCACGACCAATCGAATATAATATAACCACTTGCATACTTTGCAAAATTTATAAATACTACCCACAACTATAATATTATCTTAAATTCACACCATAATATTAAAAATTATTTCAACAAAATAATAAATCTTTATTGATAAAATCGGGTCTCACAATCTCCCTCCTTATGGAATTTCGCCCTCGAAATTAGGAAGTGCATGCACTGGTATGATAAAGAGATGAGGATACCTTGAATACCTTTATCGTTGAAAACATTAAATTCATCTTTGCAATCCTACCAAAGATATTTATTAACAATTCATCTTTGCACTCTGGGGCCAAAGATATACAAATCAGAAACCAATAATGCTAAGACGCAGCTTAATAATAGTATCACGACCACGAATTATCCATGCACCATCGCCAAGGATATTCGTGTTTTCAATCTGATTATGATTATCTGAACAATCCACTGGTTAATAATCATACCAAGTCCATCTATGCACGTAAGCCACAGATGACTTTGAACGCATCCATGAATTAATATTTCATTCACGAGACTCATTTCAATAATTAATCCACATCATCGAATCATCCACACTACGTGCCAAGGATATTCATTAGTATCACGACCACAAATTATCCATGTACTACTACCAAAGATAATTGTGTTTTTCAATTACGGTTATGATTATATAACAATCCTCGGTCATATAATCATACCAAGTCCATCTATGCACGTAAGCCGCAGATGACTTTGAACACATCCATGAATTAATATTTCATTCTTTGAGACTCATTTCAATAATTAATCCACATCATCGAATCATCCCGCACTACTGGGGCCAAGGATATTCATTAGTATCACGACCACAAATTATCCATGCACTACTACCAAAGATAATTGTGTATTCATTAATATCACGACCACAAATTATCCATGCACTACTACCAAAGATAATTGTGTATTCATTAGTATCACGACCACAAATTATCCATGCACTACTACAAAGATAATTGTGTATTCATTTATAAGTTATGATTATAGAATAATCCGTGGTCATAATCATACCAAGTCCATCTATGCACTACTGCCATGAGATGACTTTCAACATAATATAAACATGAGGATAATGATATAAAGAATCAATCAAATGAGATAAAGGATAAATATTAAACATTTATAATATAATTTATCCAGATTCAAGAATATCCCCATGTTATCAATCATTTAATAATCTCATAATCTAATAACATTAATATTATAACAATATTTTAATCACTTCTTAAATTTATAAACAATTTATCTTAATTGTTTACACTTTACCATATAATGCATTTAATCATTCAAAATGTCATACTCATAAGATATCATCACCAATTATCAAATCCTCATCAAAAAATATGCATATACTCTATATAGGATTCTACAGCCATAAAATCCTATTTTCAACTTTGTTACTTCACATAACATATTTAACTCATATGTTCAGTAACTAAACTATTTTCATGAAAAATACCAAATCAGCCCCAAAAATATTTCTTTTCTGGGATTTAGCATAATATAGTCCCATAATGAAAATATATTTTTTCGGAATTTTTAAAATTTATTTACTATTTTTAAAAATCAATTTCCACTTAATTCCTTAAGAAATTAGCTACCTCAAGTTTAACTCCAAAATTCCCAAATCTTGGCAGGACCTTACACATGTTAACTTGAGCTTCCAGTTTAAATTTCATGGTCGCCTGAGTTATAGAACTCCGGTTATAGCGTTTTAAATCGGAAAAACCTAAATATTGAAATAGTCATAACTTGCTCATTTTAAGTCGAATGAGCTCATTTTTGGACAGGAGGTACTTTATACCATATACTTTCATGTCCCAAAAGGCCAGAATTTTCTCATAATTTAAGTGGCCGAAACAGTCCCTTAAAGTTTCTGGGCAGTAGCATTTTTGAAATTTACAGCTTTGACCTCCTTTGCTAAAATCAGTCCACACAAAAATCTACAACACCTTTTCCAGTAATTCCACTTGGATTAGTTAGGTAACTCATAGATCTAACTCTAGAACTTGACCATACTCAAAATTCAAAATATAATAGGAGATATGGTCAATTGAATTTCATGTTACGTTTTTCACTAAAATCGATTTTCAACTCTTTGTGATTTCTAAGAAACTTTCATGTTTTCACATACTAACCAACATAACTCATCATAAAACTTACTAATACTTCATATACCCATGATTTTTATTAGTTCTATACTTTTATTATGACTTTCATCATAAACCACGTAAATGATCCTTTTAGTTAAAGAAATATTTGAGGTTTAAGAAATAGGTTTTTTTTTTTTGTCTTTGGGGTCAATACAAAATTCGATTTCACGTTCTAGGGTAGGCTAGGAAGTCTTCAAGAATACGCCAAGAAATTTATTAATGATAGAAATATCATTCAAAATTATTACTCTCGTCCAAGACTTGGATAATACGTCACATTAATACCAATGTGACTTCTATCCTTAACACTGGATAGCACCTCACAATGATACCTATCAACTTGCCATCTTCAATCATGGCGTCCGCCTACGAGAAAGTCCGCGGTGCATTCCACACAAGGAAGTCAACAACGAAAGGATCGGGCTCTTTACTTATGGCTTGATATAACGTTGATTAACTTTAGGATTTGGTTACTTTGAATTCAGTATAATAAAGTTGGTTAGAATATGAAAGCTAACAACCTTACAAAAAAAGAATAATGAGTAGTTAATCAATCGTTTTCAAAAATTACCTCAAAGGCAAGTATTTTCAAAGAGATAAGATCGACGAAGTAGCGTGAAAGTGTTTATTTGAAACAACAAGATTAATAAATGTGGAGGTAACGAAGGTTTCTCCCAACGAAGTTTCAATAGATAAATCAAATTCTAATTTCTCCGAGTCAAATTTAAGCGTTGAGCATAAGCAAGAGAGATAAAAAGAATGGGTGGAACCGGTATCTAATAAGGTATAGACTTGTGCAAGAATTTATAATTAACTAACCCGTGCTAACTTCGTTCGAGTCACTTGCTTTTTAAGAAGTCATGAAAACGCTCTTCATGAAACCACCGACTTTGTTTTATCCAGTATCCGCCTTTGGTGCCACTAGTCCCAAATTGGACTTGACTTTGGTGCACGACAAAATCGAGCTAAATGACCTTCTCTTCTTGAAATTTCCACTTCTATTATCTTTGCCATGATTACCACCAAGTGGTTACCATTCTTAAGCATGATAATTTCCCCACGATGGTTATCATTGTTCGATGGCGGTTGCCACCGAAATATGATTATTATCGTGTTGTTGGTCGTTACCTTTTGTTTGAAGTGAATTAACACTCTCATGTGCTTCATTGCTTATCTCGGCATTTTTGGATGCCATTCTCGAACTTGTCACAAAACAAGGGTTAATTGACATGTAACAAATTATCCCTATATTCGACCGACCAATCAAATACCAAATAAACTTAGGTAGGTCATACTTAGCGAAGAATTCCCGTCTCTCCCTCTAGTTCTTATCTCGCATCTTAGTCGGGGATCATATCCCTAAGCTCGATACCCAACTGTAACTCATGTCCCAACCGTGGACATGAGACCTCACGATGGTACTATCGGTTGCCACCACATGAAGCAGGCGTCCCTACGGAGAGTCCGGCCGGTGCATCCCCATCAACAGAAGTCACCGGTGAGAGGCTCGGGGCTCTTTACTTATAGCTCGATGGTTGTGGACGCCCCCAAAAATTAGGTATACGTCACCCATCTTGAGTCGCCACTTACATGGTACATAAATTCAAATACAACTTACTAATATAAGCGCCGTGGTATAATACGACATAAACTATGAGTTTGAATACAAATATTGTCTACTAGATATTATACAAACTCAAAAGGAGTCCTCATTACAACTATTATCACACTATTTCACGAGAATAGTGAGGACTATTAATGCTATCCTCTGGACCATTACTTCGTTCCCAGGCTTCGTCCCAAACTATGTTCTCATTTCACGAAGAGAACGGTGAAAGAAAAGGTGAGCTCAACTATTGAGAAGAAATATTATGACTAAGATAATGCAGAATAAATTATCATTAGCCTTCAATGATGTTAAAGCGATAAAATACAATAGACAACCGGTTTAAGCTGCGGTAGATGAATAAGCAATCCATTAAAAGAGTCAGTAGAGAATAAAGTCTACTATCTTTTAGGTTTTAAAAGGTTTTCATCAATTTTTATCATTTGAGACTCGACTTAATAAATAAACCACCACATCTAATCATCCACCGTACCACGGGCCAAGGATTTTCATCAAATTATCAATGGTCATGACTATACCGAATCACCCCCGGTCATAATCATACCAAAATTATCCATCAACGCATTACTGTGCCACCGAGGACTTTGTCACATCATTTATATCAAGTCATGATTATTAAGAATGATCCTCGGTCATAATCATACTAAGTTCATCTATGCACGTAAGCCAAAGATAACATAATATAACATGAGGATGATGACAATGACATAATAATTCAATAAAACAAGTTCAAGAATTATTTAATCCATGAATTATTAACGCCCAAATTGTCGACACGACATCTTTGTTTAAGTAGAGTAAAATTCAAGAATGATCGGAAGAATATTTCCATGAAAAGATCTTTGGATGAAACGCAAATATCAAGGATATTCTACTAATTTCATGGAGTATAGAAGTCAAAGTTTTAACCAACTGGGTATAATAAAGAATGGAATAACAAAAGAAATCACCATGCATGCGGTACTTCTTGATGACAAAGTTATTCAACATAATAATAATAACGGAACCGTGTCGGTGAAATTCACAAGCGACAGGATGTTCCAATGAGAATAATAAAGATGGAACCGGATCCAGGTGTAAAACACATGAGATAGGATATTCCAACGAGAATAATAAAGAGCGGAACCGTGTAAGGTGTAAAACACATGAGCAGGATGTTCCAGAATAATAAAAGCGGAACCGGTCAAGGTGTAAAACATGCATGCATGTGATGTTCCAATGAGAATAATAGAAGAATGTCACCAAGTATAGGGTAAGCCGGCGTATATCTGAGTTATTCCAGCAGAATAATAAGCAATGGAATAATATAAGGATTTCACCAAGTATAGGGTATCCAGCGTATCTACAAAGTTATGTATAGGGTATGCCACTTTTACAAAAGTTATTCCAATGAATAATAATGAATGGAATAATGAAGTTCTCTTCAAGAAGAAAGAATAACACCTTTACTTAGTAAAAGAACCGAATATAGAAGTAGTGAAGTAGCGAGAATACTCTTCTTCTTTCTATAACTTTCTCTCTATAGCTTCTCTATATAATTTCTCTCTAGAGTTTCAATGAATTCGTAAGAAAATAATGAAGGAATGAGCTTTATTTATAGGAAAATGGAATGCATAGTAATTAATCCATGAGCGGTCAGATTGATTTACTTTAATCGACGGTCCATATTTAAAGAAAAATCTTTTAAATAAAATATAATATATTCTATTTATATAAAAACATTTTACTATGCAAACACTATGCAATACTATGCAAAACACTATGCAAAACACTATGCAACACTATGCATAATAAAATATAATATATTCTATTTATAGAATAACTTTAATAAAGTATTCTATTTTATATAAAAGATGTTTACGTTTTATTACGTTAATAATATGAATAAAACAAAAGCGTCATTATTGCTATAATAATTCATATTATTAATCGACAATAATGGAATCAATTGGTGACTTCTCACATAAGCATCGATAATCAATACCGTATCTTTATGCAACCACACGTGACATCGTACTTTTACTACTCTGAAGTAGTTCAACAAGTAACCACGGTAAAACTTCCGTAGTTATTTCAATAAAATATTTTTGTCGTTTTCTCAATCAAACAATAATTACATTATGGGGTCCACCAATGATTGAGTAGTTGTACGAATATTCCCGCTAAACCGAATATTCCCCGACCAATCGAATATAATATAACCACTTGCATACTTTGCAAAATTTATAAATACTACCCACAACTATAATATTATCTTAAATTCACACCATAATATTAAAAAATTATTTCAACAAAATAATAAATCTTTATTGATAAAATCGGGGTCTCACACACAACTTATTTCATCGTTTTCTTCATACAATCGCTTTTCATTATGGGGCCCACATTAAAGTTGTTGGCCGTCATTAATATTCTCGACAAGAAGAATATTCACGACCAAACGAATATTTTGTAACCACTTGCTTATTTGAAATATTTGCGTATTTTACCCATAACTATCCACATTAATCAAATCAACCCTTACTATTTCAAGATAATAAATGGAGGAAATTCAATTTTATTTATAATAAGTTGGGGTCTTACAACCTCCCCTCCTTATGAAATTTCGTTCTCGAAATTGACATACGTACCTGGTGTTTCAAAAAGGTGAGGATACCTCACTTTCATTTCCGTTTCTAACTCCCAGGTCATTTCCTCTATAGCATGGTTCCTCCACAAAACTTTGACTTGTGGTATGATCTTTGTGCGTAGGACATGCTCCTTCCTATCCAAGATCTTGACAGGTACCTCCTCATACGTTAAATCTTCGGCTATCTCGTCCGGTTCTAACTCAATGATGCGGTTCGGGTCTTTCACATATTTACGAAGCATAGATATATGAAAAACATTATGAACACGAGATATACTTGGAGGTAACGCGAGTCTATAGGCTACATTTCCTACTCGGTCAAGAATCTGAAATGGACCAATAAATCGTGGATTGAGCTTTCCTCTCTTCCCAAATCTTGTATGTAAGACCCCGAAATTTTTTAAATAAATAGGAATTTCCTTTATTTATTATTTTGAAATAGTAAGGGTGGATTTGATTAATGTGGTTAGTTATGGGTAAAATGCGCAAATATTTCGAATAAGCAAGTGGTGATAAAATATTCATTATTGTCGGGGAATATTCGTTTGGTCGTGGAATATTCGATCGTCGAGAATATTAAATGACGATGGCGCGATCTTTTGTGGGCCCCATAACTAAAAGCGATTGGATGAAGAAAACGACAAATATAAGTTGTTTATAAATAACTTGGCGTAGTTATTCAAGATTATCTTGTTGGAATACCCGGTGGTTAAAACACACTAATACGCGTTGTTGAGCAAAGAAGACACGAGATTGCATCAATTATTGATTCTTACGTAAGAAGGCACTACTCAATAATTGTTACAGTAAATTATTATTCGATATTTTATTTTATTGATTCAATAATTCTTTGCATTAATATTTTATATTACTTGTTGTTTCAATAAATTGTCATTACACAAGATTTTCCATTATTGGAGCAATAATTCATATTATCTGAATAATATTATTAGAAAACATTATTGGCAATGTCTAGAAAGTTCTGTCTGCAAGGAGGTTTGGTCACCTAATTGCGCCGTAGATGAGAGAGATCCTTATTGGAAAGCCCCTCTTTCCTGAAACTACACGGTTGCAAGATCTTGTGGATTCTGTAATATTATTTATGAATAATTAATTATTGATTTATATGATGAGGAAAATATTGATTTTATGTGGATATAGATGGAGAAAATTTTAATGTGACAATTGTTGAAAATTAATATTTTATCTTTTTACGATAAAATAATTCATTTAAATATATTATTTTAATAATATATTAACAAGTGATATTTTTATAATGAATGTGGGATATATGAGTATATGAGGAGGAAGAGTATTTTTGTGGCATTAAATGTTTAATACATATTTTGTGTGTTGGTGGACACAATTATTGAATCAAATTTGATTATATACTGTAAAATTGCCCGTTTGTGGATTTTGGCCAATTTTTGTTTGGAATTTGGAAAAACTTTCTTCTGCAAAGTTGTATAGAATTGAATTTTCTATAAAAACTCATGAGATTCGATTTTTCTGATGAAAAGACTATTTATTATGAATTATTGAAGTTCAAGTTCAAATAATTAATTTTGGGAGTTTTAGTTAATTATTTTGAGAAAACGTTTTTGCAACTAAGTTGGCCTCACATGTGATTCAAATGGGCTGAGATCAGTTGTCTCAGGTGGGCTAAAGAAAATGTGAAAAATATATTAATATTATATTCAATTTTCTACTTTTGTGTTCTAAGCATTTTCCTATAAATAGGGTGCTTAGGTTAGAATTGAAAAACACACCGTAAACCCAAGTTTCTCTCTATTTCTTTCTCGATATATTGAGCGTATTCTTGTGAGTATACTTTGAGTATTGTTAGGCGGTGTAAGTTCCTTCAAAGACTATACCCTTTATTCCAAAATTAAGTACTTAATCTTTCGAGGTAAGGGATGTTATTTTTTCTCAAATGATATTATTTCTTCAATATCATTATCTTTGAAATATTGGTTGGAACTTTTTATCAAATTTGGAACTTTTTCATGTGGGGTTCTTTATTCATGAGTTTCTTATTCACGAGTTACTATTCACGAGTTACTATTCACGAGTTCTATTCACGAAGCGTGAAGATGTTTTTTGTGAAATTTCTATCTTTTGGTGTCTGAGTTACTATTCACGATACTGGCACTATTCATGAATACGGCACTATTCATAGAAAAATGAAATTTCTTCTTTTTGTCCAAAATATCTATTCGGATACTAGCTTTGATTGTATCCATGTTTTGATCATTCTTGAATTTTACACCACCGTGATTATTTTTGAGGTATTTTTGGACGTGGATAAAACAAAGTACGAATCCTTAATCCTTGTCATTTTTTTCTTTGGATTCGTTTTTTAAAAATATTTTTCATCATCCCTCATCCTAAATGATGATATTATGAATATCTTTGGCCCAGTAAGGCAAAAGATGAATGATTTCTTGATGAATATCTTTGGCGTAGTAGCAAAAGATGAAGCAGTGTTGAGATAAACATATTAATCGATTAATATATTTGGCTCAGAGTGCAAAGATGAACAGTGTTTAGATGAACATGACCAACTGATGAATATCTTTGGCTTGTAGTGAAAAGATGAATATTTGATTCCAGATATATATTGATTGATGTTACAGGGATAAAATATCAACGATGAACTTTTAAATTCATACATAGAAGATAGTAGATTTCATTCTCTACGTAACTCTTCTATGAATTATTATTTCCGCTGCGAATATTGATCTGAAACTTGTTGTCTATTGTATTCTATCAGATTTTTTCCTGTTGAAGACTAACGATAATTTGTTGTACATTATCTTAGTCATAATATTCTTTACTGGGCTAGTTGAGCTCACTCTTTTCCTTGTTGTTCCATTTTCTTCTCGTGGAGGCGAGAATGTAGCGAAAGTACTAGTCGGGGTATGGAATGAAGGTTCTAGAGATAGTTGTTTAGTAGTCCTCACCATTTTTGTAAAATAATGTATCAATAATTATGATGGGGATCTATTTGCGTGTGGATATTGTCTAGATGGCAATATCTGTATTTAAACTCACAGTTTATATGTTGTAATAGTAAAGTTGTAGTTATTTCTGTACCATGTATTTGGCGACTCAGAATGGGTTGGATGGAATGGACCTATTTTGGGGGCGTCACATTGTAACTCCCTTCAATGGAGCAACTCGCAACAATACATAATCCCTAATACTAAATTCCACGTCCTTTCGATGAAGATCCGCATAACTCTTTTGTCGATCTTGTGCCGTTTGTATACGTTATCGAATCATTTGGATCTTTTTTGTAGTCATACGTACCAACTCGGGTCCCAACAATGTTGCTTCACCCACCTCATCCCAACATATTGGAGAGCGACACTTTCATCCATATAATGCTTCAAATGGAGCCACACCTATACTACGCTCGATAATCTGTTGTTGTAGGAGAATTCCACCAATGGTAAATACTTATCCTTGCCGCTCTTGAAGTCTAGGACACGAGTCTTAATAGATCTTCAAGAGTTTGAATAGTTCTCTCGATTGTCCGTCCGTTTGAGGATGGTATGCCGAATCGAATCAGAATCCGCACTCCATAGCTTTTTGCAAGCTAACCCAAAATCTTGAAGTGAACCTTGGGTCACGATCCGAAACTATGGATACTGGCATGTCATGCAACCTCACAATCTCATTTACATACATATGAGCAAGACGTTCAAGGGAATAAGTCTCCCGTATCGGAAAGAAATGAGCAGACTTGGTTAATCTATTAACAATAACCCAAACAACATTTATGCCTTGAGAAACCGTGGGAAGACCCGTAACGAAATCCATAGTAATGTGTTCCCACTTCCATTTAGGAATCTCAAGTGGTTGTAACGGACCCTTAGGTAATTGATGCTCCGCCTTTACACGTTGACAAGTTAAACACATCTAGATAAACTTTGCAATCTCTCTCTTCATATTGTTCCACCAAAATGTATGTCAAGATCACGATACATTTTAGTACCTCCGAGGATGGATCGTAAAAATGGTGTATTGTGTGCCTCCATCATGATCTTGTACTTCAAATCAGAATCGTTAGGAACACAAAGTCTGGAGTGAACTCGAAGTATTCCTTCTTCATCGATTCTTGCTTCTAGAATAACACCTTCTTGCACTTTATTCTTCATCCGCATCATCTCCCGGATTCGTGGATCGAAAGCAACTTTAACTTTTTCGATTAAAGTTGGTTCTACGCAGATACTTGACATTATTGCATGGGTCCTGAGTCTTGAATTCTATCTTCATCTTTTGTAAATCACACAAAATGGGCCTTTGTTTTAACAACATTGCACTCGTTCCCGCGTATGATTTTTTACTCAATGCGTCAGCTACCACGTTCGCTTTCCAATAAGGATCTCTCCTTACTGACGCGCAATTAGATGACCTAACCTCTCATTAGACAGAACTTTCTAGACATTGCCAATAATGTTATCCAATAATATTATTCAGATAATATGAATTATTGCTCGATAATAGAAAATATCGCAGTGTAGTGACAATTATTGAAACAACAATAATATAAAATATCAACGCAAGAATTATTGAATCAATAAAATAAAATCTTGACAATTAATTTATCGTAACAATTATCGAGTAAGTGCCTTCACGTAAGAATCAATAATTGGTGTATACTGGTGTCTTCGTGTTTTAACCACCGGGTATTCCAACAATATTAACGGTAGAAACTACGCCGTTATTTATAACCAACTTATTCTTGTCATTTTCTTCATCCAATCGCTTTCAGTTATGGGGCCCACAATTTTGTCGCTACTGGTCGCATTTAATATTCCCCGACAAATGAAGAATATTCCACGACCAAACGAATATTTTATAACCACTTTTTTATTTGAAATATTTACATATTTTACCCATAACTATCCACATTAATCAAATCAACCTTTACTATTTCAAAATAATAAATGGAGGAAATTCAATTTTATTTATAATAAGTTGAGGTCTTACACCATCCTCCCACAATACCTTCAACTCGTCTATAGGAGGTCTCAAGTAAACATCTAAGTTCTTTCCGGGACTCTTGGGACTGGGAACCACGAAAGTGAAAAAACAAGTATGGTTGTTTTTATACACATCCAAGGAGGCAAGTTATGCGGAGTAACAATCACAAAGCCAACATGAGTTTGGAACAAATTGAGTGGCCAATCGGATTGAAACCATCGGTGGACAATCCAAGCCTCACATTTCTAGGTTCCAATGTAAATCCAGGATGTGCTAAGTTGAAATCTTTCCAAGCCTGCCCATCTGCGGGATGATTTAGTTCTCCATCTTTAGCTGGAGATTTTGCATGCCAACTCATATGTTCAGCTCTTCTTGAAGACATGTACAATCTTTTTAGCCGATGTGTTATTGGAAAATACCTTAGAATCTTAAACGGTATAATTGATTTTTTTGTAGTCATACCCTCTTTATTAGGCCTAAACCGATCATGACTGCAAAACGTGCCCCTTGTCATCTGATCATTTTCCTTATAAAACAACATGTAATTATTGAGACATGCATCGATCTTTTGGTATCCAAGACCCAACTTCTTCACCATTTTCTTACAAAAGTAATAGTTACCAGGTAATTTCTCACCGTCAGGCAACATACTTTTAATGGCCTTCAGGAGCGACTCAAAACACTCATGGCTCATTTTGTGATCAGCCTTGATGTTAAGTAATGTTGCCACTACAGACAATGTAATGTGTTTGGTGCAACCATGCCACAATGGCTCGCTACCCTCGTCTAACAACTTAAAGAAGTCTTTGACATTAGAATTCATAGGTTGCTCTCTGCCTTGCTCCCAATCAAAATCTGGCCCTGCAATATCATGAACCATTTTATTCATACGATGAGTACTACTGCCCGAATTGTGTACTTGTGTGATGCCACCATCTCTTCTCTACCCATGTGCCCACCAGCATTCTTCGTAATTTCTCATGAACCCAGAAACAAGTAAATGATAGTTTACCATGTCTCTATCCATATAATTTACATTCTTACACTTCAAACATGGACATCGATTCTGCGATTTACTACCATACATTCCGAAGTGACTATAACGATAATCCAAAAAAACACCGGCAACCACTCTAAATTCAAATTTGTAATACTCTATCTGGGCACTTGACTTTTGTCGTGCCATCCAACTACGGTCTGAATAGAGGTCCATGATTCACGGTACCTACTACAGACAACATTATAAATGTTAACATATGACTTGAGCATACTTGTAACCATATGACTTGAGCATACTTGTAAGCATGCATATGATTAACATTTAAGAATACTTCTAAGCATATGACTTAAGCATACTTGACCATATGATCGACTTGAGCATACTTGTAAGCATATGATTAACATTTAAGCATACTTGTAAGCATATGACTTAAGAGCATGCTTGTAACCATATGAATTGAGCATATTTGTAGGCATATGATTAACATTTAAGCATACTTGATGTTAACGAATGAATGCAAATTAAAACAGTATGAGAAACTTTAAATGTTATTAAATTTAGTATGAGAAACTAAGTAAATGCTACTTAGTTTAATAGTTATATTATATCATGTTATTTTATTTTAATTTGTTTTAAATATGTTTTTATTGTTTATCGTAAGTGAATACGTAAGGTATTTCATTCATACTAGCTTTATATCAGAGTTTCTAACTCATTTATATAACTTTTGAGTATCTTGGAGATTCATTCATATCAACTAGTGTGTTAAGCAACTTTTGGGATAGTCACAACTTGGTTGAGCAATTTATAGCTTTTATAACATTTTGTAGATTTATTCTTGTATACATAAGTGTTAAATACCCTTTCTTTTCTGTTATAGCCAAAACAGTCTCTTTATTGACCAAGTGTGTCTAGTTACCTTCTCTCATTGCAAAGAATAATTCCCTCAAGATCGCCTTTTAAGCTTAATGTTTCTAACAACCAAGCTTGGCTTGGCCTCTGAGGCAGCTATGCTTGGCGTGGCCTCGTGTGGCCTCGCGGCCCCAAGCCCAACCCATCAACTCCAATATCCCCTTAATAAGCTCTAGTGGATCACCAATAGGCTCGTTAATTGTAAGACCCCGAAATTTTTTAAATAAAAAGGAATTTCCTTTATTTATTATTTTGAAATAGTAAGGGTTGATTTGATTAATGTGGATAGTTAAGGTTAAATATGCAAATATTTCAAAATAAGCAAGTGGTTATAAAATATCATCATTGTTGTGGGGAATATTCGTTTGGTCGTGGAATATTAAATGAGATCGGGAATATTTAAATGACGACAGTAAACCGCCGTGTGGGCCCCATAACGGAAAGTGATTGGATGAAGAAACGACAAATATAAGTTGTTTTTAAATAATCCGGCGTAGTTATTCTGCAATTAATCATTGTTGGAATACCCGGTGGTTAAAACACACTAATACGCGTTGTTGAACAAGAAGATACCAGTATTGCACCAATTATTGATTCTTACGTGAAGAAGGCACTACTCAATAATGGTTACATGTAATTCTTATTCAAAGTATTTTATTGAGTTAATAATTGTTTGCGTTGATATTTTATATTCATTGTTGTTTCAATAATTGTCATTACACAAGATATCTTTCATTATCGAAGCAATAATTCATATTATAAGAATAATATTATTAGATAACATTATAGGCAATGTCTAGAAAGTTACGTCTAAGGAGAGGTTTGAGTCACCTAATTGCGCGCCAAGAAGAAGAAATTCTTATTGGAAAGCCCCTCTTCCTGTGAACGCACCGTTGTCAATATTGTGATTCTGTAATATTATTTGTGAATAATTAATTATTGATTTATATGATGAGGAAAATATTGATTTTATGTGGATATAGATGGAGAAAATTTTAAAATGACAATTGTTGAAAATTAAAATTTTATCTTTTTCTCGATAAAATAATTCATTTAAATATATTATTTTAATAATATATTAACGGTGATATTTTTACAACGAATGTGGGATATATGAGTATACGAGGAGGAAGAGTATTTTTGTTGCAATAAATGTTTAAAACATGTTAAACATAAATTGGACCCCATTTATTGATCGAAATTTGATTATACCGTAAAATCGCCTGCTTGTGGATTTTGGTCAATTTTTATTTGGAATTTGGAAAAATTTTCTTCTGTAAAGTTGTAGAGAATTGAATTTCCTATAAAAACTCGCGAGATTCGAATTTTCTAATGAAAGGGCTATTTATTATGAATTATTGAAGTTCAAGCTCAAATAATTAATTTTTGTAAGTTTTAATTATTTATTTTATGAAAAACGTTTTTATCATTTCTTTCTAGAAGGTGGCATGTGGGAAATGCTAGGATCTGAATTCTAAGGTTGGCGCGATGAATTTGATATATATATATATATATATATATTAATTTATTAAATTTTTCATTTTGGTGTTCTAAGCAATTTCCTATAAATAGGGTGCTTAGGTTAGAATTGAAAATCACACTTAAATCAAGTTTTCTCTCTATATTATCGAGCGTATTCTTGTGAGTATTTTGAGTATACTTTGAGTATTGCTATACTGATGCAAGTCCAAGTCATAGCTTTATATCAGGTGTTTCAAATTTAGAAGATCTTGATCTTTCGAGGTAAGTGGATGTTATTTTCTTCTCAAATGATATTATTTCTTCAATATCATTATGCTAAAATGTTGATCTGAAGTTTTTATCAAATTTAGAACTTTTTCATGTCGAGGTTACTATTCATGAGTTCTTATTCATGAGTTACTATTCACGAGTTATTCTTATTCATGAGTTACTTATTCACGAGTTACTATTCACGAGTACTATTCATGTAAGCGTGAAGATGTTTTTGTGGAATTTCTATCTTTTGGTGTCTGAGTTATTATTCACGATACTATGACTTTATTCACGATATCAAGACTATTCACGATACTGAGATTATTCATAGAAAAAATAAAATTTCTTCTTTTCGTCTAAAAACATCTATTTCGGATACTAACTCGATCAGATCCATGTTTTGATCATTCTTGAATTTTACACCACTATGATTATTTTTGAGGTATTTTGGGCGTGGATAAAACCAAGTACGAATCCTTAATCCTTAATCCTTGTCATTTTGTTTCTTTGGATTCGTTTCTTAAAAAATATTTTCATCATCCTCGATCTTAAATGATGATATTATTGAATATCTTTGGCTGTAGAAGCAAAGATGAATGATTTCAAGAAGAATATCTTTGGCTCAGTAGTGCAAAGATGAAGCAGTGTTGAGATGAACACGACCGATTGATTAATATCTTTGGCTCAGTAGTGCAAAGATGAACAGTGTTTAAATGAACATGACTAATCGATGAATATCTTTGGCTCGTAGTGCAAAGATGAATATTTGATTCAGATGCATATTGATTGATGTTACTGAGGATAAAATATTGATGATGGATCGTTAAATTCATAGATTATAGTAGATTTCATACTCTACGTAACTCTTCTATGAATTATTATTTCATTGCGAATATTGATCCAAACTTGTGCTCATTGTATTCTATCGATTTTTCCCCGTTGAAGACTAACGATAATTTGTTGTATATTATCTTAGTCATAATATTATTTCTTGGGCTAGTTGAGCTCACCCTTTTCCTTGTTGTTCCATTTTTCTTCTCGGGAGGCGAGAATGTAAATGAAAGTACTTAGTCGGGGTATGAAATGAAGGTTCTAGAGAGAGTTGTTTAGTAGTCCTCACCATTTTTGTAAAATAATGAATCAATAATTATGATGGAGATTTATTTGCGTGTGGATATTGTCTAGAAGACAATATTATATTTAAACTCATTATGTATATATTGTCGTATTTCACACACGACATTTGTATTATTGAAGTCAGTAGTTTGCTTGCTTTGTACCATGTATTTGGCGACTCAGAATGGGTGTTGTGTATACCTATTTTGGGGGCGTCACATTAATAGTATAAATATTCGCAACTATCCGACCAATAATTTTTTTTTGCCAGAGTCTCCCCTGTAATATGGACTAGCCACATGCACGACGACATGTATATAAGGTCATTTCTAGGCACCCAATGAAAGTAGTATGCACACAAGCCAATCTTGTTTGATGATAAAGCATATACTTTGTAACAATCTTATTCATTTATTAATAAAAAGTATTAATTTATTAAAGGCTTTTAATTATCTACATGATGCTGTTTTATAATATGTGATAAACCCATAGTTTTAAGTAATGCTTTTAGAATAATGATGATGATCATTCTAATGAGATCTAAATTCTTAGAAAGCTTAAAACTAAAATAGTTCCCAATCATTGGATTACTAAATTGGGGATTAGTGAATCCGGATAGATTGGTACATATGTTGCTTGCTCATTGGATGAGGATGATTGATCTCATAATCATTTGTGTGGAGACACTAAAGCAAGTATGTAGGTGCTTATTAGAGAATAAGTTCACTTTGAACGTGGCTCGCTAAGGAACACCTAATGGAGTTTTTTTACTTCGCTGTCAATAGGAATTCTGTAGTGATAGTAGTACAAGGAATCCTTGGACTTGAGATATCATCATAGTATCTTGTGTATGATGAGTTATACTTTGACTTATTCCTTAAGACCCTTAGGGTATATCAAAGGGTATGCTTGGGTATAACAAGTTGTACATGGAGATAATATATGATCAATAAAGAATCTACCACTTCTAATAAAAGAAGAGAAATGTCCTATGTGATTCGATAAATGACAACCCAAGAGAGTCCTTGGTTATGAGAATGAAATTAGAAAGGAGTTTCTAATTTGCATTATTTGGAGTTGTGCATTTAAGGATCGAAATACATATAATTAAATAAAATAAGACTTCGACAAGTAATTCCATGTCTTATATTTAATTGGGACATTGTATGGTGGAAGGATTGAATTGCACGATAACTATTTACTCAAAGGTTCTTTTATGATTAATGTTGAAATCTATATTATCCGGAAAGTCGTTGATCGCTAGGGAGGCTTATCCTATTATCAGAATAAATATTATTTATTTAAATAAATTAATTGTTTAATTTATTTATTTAAATAAGATTAGAATTATTCTAATTGATTTATTCATAACTTAGGTTTAATATGGAGAACCTAAAGGGTCACACCATAAAAGGAAGAATAATTATTTAAGAAGTTAATGGCATAATCGTAATAATATGTTAAGTATATTTAATTTAATCTATGGTGATAGAATAAATTAAATAACTTAATATTTATTATTTAATATTTTAAAAATATTAAATATAAATTAATTAGAGGAGTCTTATTAATATTATTACAATTATTATTATTTTAATTTCTAAAGAGTTTAGGAATTAATTTAATATAAGTACTTTCATTTATTCCTAATAGATTAGGAGGAAAATTAATTAAAGGAGTTTAATTAATTATCCCTAATAAGATTAGGGAGCCCATTTAATTAAAAGAGTTTAATTAAATAATACCTTATTTTAATAGGTTACTTGATATCTTTATAAGAGGAGTCTTATATCGATATTAAGACTACGTGATAATTCCAATTTGTTGGAGTACGCCTTTTCTATAGAGATAGAAAACTAGGGTTTGAGCCATATAACCATCTTCTTGAATCTTTATTTTCCTTGGTGGATCACCTCAGAGGCCAAACACTTGGGTGGCTAACGTTGATCAAAGGAAGGAACCAAACCGGTGGATTCAAGTTGAACGCGAAAAGGATTGGAGGTGAACTTGTACCTGAGGAAGCTCGGATCTTCAAGGGTATGATTTTATTCGTTATCTTTTTCGTTTAATTAATAATTGTGCATAAAGGGTGATCCGGGTATATGGTTTGTAAAAATTTTTAAACTCTGATTTATCTCGCTTCCGCTTAATTTTTGCAATTTGATTGCGTTCTTGAATATTACAAACCTAGCACCCAAGACATAAACCAAGAGCCCACATAGACGATCTTGTATAAGTATAAGTAATGTGAAGAAAAGCCTAACTATTACCCATAGACGATCTTGCATAAGTATAGTTCTCATATAGGCATAGATTCTACTATAATTTCATAAACAGTCCATATATAGGCAAAAAAAACCTTTAGGCATTTAAATAACTTTAAAATTATGATAATAAAAGGTACTTTAGGCATGATTAAGTACTAAATTATACTAACAATTCATACAAGGTACTTTAGGCATGATTAAGTACTAAATTATACTAATAGTCCCCAAGCCTTCTATTATAAACAATCTATATCAAATAATTGTTATATACTTTGTATTTATGGTTTTCATGATTTTGACCAAAACATCCCCTTTGTATTTCTTCAATGCTCTTAAATCAACATGCTTATGTTTTTTTCAATATCTAAGCAATATATAAAATTAATCAATACCTATAATATGATGGCTATACAAACTTACTGGCGTAGAGTTCAGTGATAAATTGCTGTGTCGAGGATACACTTTTTTGAAAGCCCCTTTTCCTAGAACCTCTTTATACTGCAGGCCATGAGAAATTAAGAAATAGTAGCTTGTTAAATGCTATAATAATTGAAAATGAAAAATGAATAAAATAACTTTGGGTGACTATAGTTCTATTTGATATGTTAAGTTTTCTAGGCATGATAAAATTAGTCTAGAACACACTTATACATAAATTTTTTATTATTTTGGTTATACCCTTTTAAAAGAATAAATTAAAAATTAAAATTTGTTAGCATGCACTAGAAACTTTTTAATTTGAATAAATAAATAAATAAACAAACACACAAGTCTTACAAACCAAAATGTGTTCGGATGGAGAGAGTATTTTATGTTTGTGATGAACATTAAGCTGCAAATAAGGAGTAAACACCATTCCTTGGTTTATTGAATAACAAAAATTAACAAATTAAGGTTTGTCTAAACCACATTCAATTAATAACAAAAATAAAAAAAATGTTAGGGTTTGTCTAAACCACATTCAATTAACAAATTAATAACAGATTCAAGGTTTCTAATGGATTTTAAGTGAGTTACCTTTGTAGAGGCGATGGCAGGTGGGCGGCAGGTGGGTAGCGCGAACTTCTCCTTCTTCTCTTCTCCCCCCTTTCTCCCTCTTCTCTCTATTTCGGTGAGCTCCCTCTTTTTTTTTTCCTTTCCGTGTTCTGTCGAACGAATGCCTGGTACTGATTTCATTTAGGTTGATCAGCGACCGCTATCAGCGACCACCTGCGGTCGCTGATTTTTAATGACATGGACTTATCAGCGACCGCATGCAGTCGCTGATTATTAGTGGTCGCAAAGAAACTACGCGCCAACATTTCTTGCCAAATTTTGGGTGGGAAATTTGTTCTAGCGATCGATCAAGAACCACGATTCGATCACGTGATATCACTTAAATAATCGGATTATAAATTGTTCGCTGATGTCGGTTGCTATTAAGAATAGCAGCGACCGGATATGCGGTCGCTGATATAATTGGTCACTGATAGCCCTTTTTCTTGTAGTGTGTTTGAATCTTTTCCGTAGTCATACATACCAAATCCGGTCCCAACTACATTGCTTCACCCACCTCATCCCAACATACTGGAGAACGACACTTTCTTCCATACAACGCCTCGAATGGAGCCATGCCAATACTTGCTTGATAACTGTTGTTGTAGGAAAACTCCACCAATGGTAAGAACTTGTCCCAACTTCCCTTGAATTCAAGGACACAGAGTCTTAATAAATCTTCAAGAGTTTGAATAGTCCTCTCTGATTGTCCGTCCGTCTGAGGATGATATGCTGAACTAAATCGTAAAATTGTGCCCATAGCTTTTTGCAAACTAACCCAAAATCTTGAAGTGAATCTTGGGTCTCGATCAGAAACTATGGATACTGGTATACCATGCAATCTTATAATCTCATTTATATATATACTAGCAAGATGTTCAAGTGTAAAAGTTTCTCGTATCGGTAAGAAATGAGTAGATTTGGTCAATCTATCAACAATGACCCAAATCGCATCTATGCCTTGAAAAACCTTGGGAAGACCAGTAATGAAATCCATGGTAATCTGCTCCCACTTCCATTCTGTAATTTCAAGTGGTTGCAATGGACCTTTTAGCACTTGATGCTCCGCCTTGACTTCGTTGACAAGTGAGACACCTTGAGATAAACCCATTATCTCTCTTCATATTGCTCCACCAAAATGTATGTCGAAGATCACAATATATTTTGGTACTCCCAGGATGGATTGCAAACGGTGTGTTGTGCGCCTCCATCATGATTTTATACTTTAACTCAGGGTCGTTAGTGTAAGACCCCAACTTATTATAAATAAAATTGAATTTCCTCCATTTATTATTTTGAAATAGTAAGGGTTGATTTGATTAATGTGGATAGTTGTGAGACCCCAGATTTTATGAATAAATATTTAATTTATTATTGATTCGATTATTGTTACAGTATCATCTGCATTATTTGTTATATTATTAAATCAATAATTGATGTCTGGAGGTTATATTGTTCAGTCGGGTATTCGGGGAACTTTTCGTGTCGGAGTACTATTCACGAGTTACTATTCATGAGTTACTATTCATGAGTTACTATTCACGAGTTACTATTCACAAGTTACTATTCACGAGTTACTATTTATGAGTTACTATTCACGAGTTACTATTCACGAGTTACTATTCACCTGGTTACTATTCACTCTATTATTGTGCATTCGGGTATTTGGGTACAATATTATTCCATAAGGAGATGTGATAATTTTTTAGACCGTTGGTTGAAGTTATATTAGTGAATCATTATGGACCGTTGGTGGAAAGTTATAATAGTAAATCAATATGGATCGCTGATTTAAAGTTTTAATAGTAAATCAAGATATGAATGAATTCTTTAAGTTTTAATAGTAAATCGATCTGGATCGTTCGTTTAAAAGTAAATCGATCCGGACCGTTCATGAATTAGTTACTATTCAATCCATTCTTCTATAAATAGAAGCTCATTTCTTCATTATTTCTTACTTAATTCTTTCAAAACTAGAGAGAAAATTATAGAGAGAAAGAAGAAGAGTATTTTGCTACTTCACTACTTTAATATCCAAAGTGTCTTTTACGGTGAGGGTGTTATTCTTTCTTATTCACATGAAGAGAACTTACGTTATTCCATTCTTTATTATTACATTGGAATAACTTTGTAAAAGTGGCATACCCTATACATAACTCGTGATCGCCAGGTATACCCTATACTTGGTGAAATCCTTATGTTATTCCATTCTTATTTATTCTCATTGGAATAACTCGTATACTGCAGATACCCTATACTTGGTGAAATCCTTATGTTATTTCATTCTTTATTATTACATTGGAATAACTTTTGTATCTGCATGTTTACCTATACTTGGTGGAATGACTTTTGTATGCGCGGGTTTACCCAATACTTGGTGATCTTATTACATTATTCCATTCTTTATTATTATGTTGGAATAACCTATTTATATACAAGTACCGCATACTTGGTGAAATTCTTTTATTATTCCGTTCTTTATTATTCAGCCGGAATATCACGCGATTGTGAATTTCACCGATTGGTTCCATATTTATTATTCCGCATTTATTATTCTCGTTAGAATATCTTTATGCATGTGTTTTACAGGACTTGGTTCCATCTTTATTATTACATCTTTATTATTACATTTGGAACATCACATGCTCGTGTGTTTTACAGGATTCTGGTTAAAATCTTTTTATTATTCATTTGAATAACTTGTCTATGCGAAGTACCGCATGCATAGTGATTTCATTTATTATTCCCTTCTTTATTATACTCAGTTGGTTAAAGTTTTGACTTCTATACTCCATTATATTAGTAGAATATCCTTAATATTTGCGCTTCATCCAGTATCTTTTCATGGAAATATTCTTCTAAGCATTCTTGAATTTTACTCTACAAAGAAGTATCTTGTTGACAATTTGGACGTTATTAGTTCCTGAATAAATTAATTCGTGAACTTGTTTTATTGAATTCTTATATCATTGTCATCATCCTCGTGTTTATATTTTTGAAAGTCATCTATGGCCTGTAGTGCATAGATGGACTTGGTATGATTATGACCAGGGATTATTCGGTATAATCATGACCGTAATGTTATAAATGATGTGATTAAAGTCCTCATTGGCCTGTAGTGCATTGATGGACAGTTGTTGGCATGATCATGACCATTAATGAATACACAAATATCCTTGGCCCGTAGTGCATGGATAATTTGTGGTCGTGACCCTAATGAATATCCTTGGTAGTAGTAGTGGGGATGATGTGGATTATTTATTAAAAGTCGAGTCTCAAATGATAAAAGTGATGAAAAACGTTTTAAATCATAAAAGATAATAGATTTTATTCTCTACTTGACTCTTTTAATGGATTGCTTATTCTGCTGCAGATTAAACTTGATGTACATTGTATTTTATCGGTTTAACATTGTTGAAGGCTAATGATAATTTATCCTGCATTATCTTAGTCATAATATTTCTTCTTTGGGCTAGTTGAGCTCACCTTTCTTTTCCTTTATTCTCTTGATGAGAACGTAGCGAGGGACTAGTCGGGGACGGGGTGATGGTCCAGATGATAGTATTAGTAGTCCTCACTATTACATTAAATAGTGTGACAATAAATGTAATGAGGACCTGAATTTGAGTTTATATACTGTCTATGAGGACTCCATTGAGAATGGATATTGTCTAGAAGGCAATATTCTTGTTTAAACTCTCAGTTTATGTTTTGTCGTAGTTTACATGACAGTTGTATAATTATGTTGTATTTGATTTGTGTACCATGTATTTGGCGACTCAAGATGGGTGATGTATACCTATTTTTGGGGCGTCACAGTTGGTATCAGAGCTTAGGGATATGATCCCTGGCTAAGATGTGAGATAAGAACTAGGAGGGGAGACACGGGGAATTCCTTTGCTAGAATGACCTACCAAAGTTTATTTGGTATTTAATTGGCCGGTTAGAGTATAGGGATAATATGTGATGTGTTAATTAACCCTTGTTTTGTGGCAGTATTTGAAAATGGCATCTGAGAATGGTGAGAACATCAATGGAGCACAGGAGACCGTTGAGTCTCCACAGATCAACAATCAGGACAATGTGCATCAGGAAGGCGACAATCCTCATGCAAACAACAACACTGACCAAATGATGAACGACAGAATATTCCGAGGATTCATGCAATTCATGCAACATCAGGCGAGAGCGGCTCCTGTCCAAAATGCAGGTGGAAACACTGGAAACTCTCGGACGGTCACCGCTAAGCAGTTCAAGGAACTAGGATCACCAGAGTTTTTTTGGAGAGCCAAAACCACTTAAGGCAGAGACGTGGATAAAGCAGATCTGCAAGATATTTGATGTCTTGGGATGCTCCGAGGAGCAAAAGGTTTCTTTGCCACCTTCATGTTGCGTGCAGAGACAGATTACTGGTTGGGAATCTGTAAAGCGTACTCAACCTGCCGCACTGAAGAAGGCTTGGGAGAAGTTCCAAGAATTATTCAACGACAAGTACTTTCTCGAAAGTATTCGTCACATGAAAGAGGTAGAATTCATCAAGTTGGAGCAAAATAATATGACCGTGTCGCAGTACGAAGCTAAGTTCGCCGAGTTGTCCCAGTTTGCATCCCATTTGGTTGATAATGAGGAGAGAATGACGCGGATGATTCTAAGAGGTTTGAAACCCGAGATACGTCAATACCTCATTTCTCATAAACTTTGTTTGTATTCAGATGTTGTTAATAGGTCTCATTTACTGGAGCGCGATAGTGAGTCCACCCAACCAAAAAAGAAGCGGTAAGCAAAATGATAATACCCGGTGATAGCGATCATCGAGCGGTGAAAATAAGCGTGAAGGGAATCAACATGTTAGAAATGGTAACCACTTCAATGGTAATCATGGCCAAAACAATAAGAATTGACATTTTAAGAGAGGAAATTCAACAATGATGAAAAGGCGTCATTTTTACCGTTGTTAAGGAAGGAGAACGACCACCTATCATATGTTTCAAATGCGGAGGTGTGACGCCCCCAAAATTAGGTATACATCACCCATCTTGGGTAGTCAGATACATGGTACAAAATTTAAATACAACTTACTAATATAACTGTCGTGTACAATACGACTTAAACTGTGAGTTTGAATATAAATATTGTCTACTAGATATTATACAAACTCAAAAGGAGTCCTCATTACAATTATTATCACACTATTTCATAGAATAGTGAGGACTACTAATGCTTATCCTCGGACCATTACTCCGTTCCCCGACTCATCCCAACCTATATTCTCATTTCACAAGAGAACAATGAAAGAAAGGGTGAGCTCAACTAGCTCAAGAAGAAATATTATGACTAAGATAATGCGAAATAAATTATCATTAGCTTACTGTGATGTTAAACCCGATAAAATATAATGAACATCAAGTTTAACTACGGTGAACCAAAGAATCCATTAAAAGAGTCAAGTAGAAAATAAAATCTACTATCTTTTATGATTTAAAAGGTTTTTCATCATTTGTTATATTTGAGACTCGACTTTAATAAATATTCCACATCATCGAATCACCCCACGCTACTACGAGGATATTCTTTTAGTATCACGACCACAATTATTCATGCACTACTGGGCCAAGAATAGTTGTGTATTCATTAATGGTCATGATCATACCAACAATCGTCCATCAATGCACTTCTACGACCGGCGAGGATTTTTATCACATTATTTGTAACATTACGGTCATGATTACACCAATAATAGTCTCGGTCATAATCATACCAAGTCCATCTACATGCACTGAGCCATGAGATGACTTTCAACATAATATAAACATGAGGATGATGACAATGATATAAGAATTTAATAAAACAAGTTCAAGAATTATTTTATCCGGGAATTATTAACGCCCAAATTGTCAACATGATCTTTGTTTTGTAGAGTAAAATTCAAGAATGATCGGAAGAATATTTTCATGAAAAGATTTGGATGAAACGCAAATATCAAGGATATTCTACTAATTTCGTGGAGTATAGAAGTCAAAGTTTTAACAATGGGTATAATAAAGAATGGAATAACAAAAGAAATCACCATGCATGCGATAGGCCAAGACAGCAAAAGTTATTCCAATGAGAATAATAAATAACGGAACCGAGTCCCGCGCAAAAAACGCATGCGGATGGATGTTCCAATGAATAATAATAAAGAGCGGAACCGGTCCGTGTAAAACACATGACAAGATGTTCCAGCGAATAATAATAAAGAGCGGAACCAGTCAGGTGTAAAACACATGCATGTGATGTTCCAAGCAGAATAATAAAAAAAGAGCGGAACCAGTCCGGTGTAAAAACACATGATGTGAGGATGTTCCAGCAGAATAATGAAGAATGTCACCAAGTATAGGGTAAAATCATGCGTATACTGAGTTATTCCAATAGAATAATAAGCAATGGAATAACAACGATTCTCTTCAGAATAAGAAAGAATAACACCCTTTACGAGTACAACAAATAATATTCCCTACCTTAGAAGAATGAATATTGGAAAAGTGAAGTAGCAGAATACTTTTCTTCTTTTCTCTCTATAGTTTCTCTCTAGAGTTTCAATGAATTAAGAAGAAATAATGAAGGAATGAGCTTTCTATTTATAGAAAACCGAGGGTGGCTCTTGGTCTTAACGAAGGGTCAAAATGACTCTTGGTAATATTGAAGAGACAACTACTATTCTTGAAGGGTAATTAACCTTTGGAACAAGAAGAGGCGGTTAACTCTTGGTAATATTGAAGGGACAACTACTATTTGCGAAAGGGTAATTTACTATCGATTTGAAGGTAAATACTATTGAAGAAGGTAATTACTATCGACGAAGGTAAATACTATTGACGAAGGTAATTACTATTCACAAAGGTAATTACTATTCACAAAGGTAATTACTATTGACGAAGGTAAATACTATTGGCGAAGGTAATTACTTATTCACAAAGGTAATTACTATTCACAAAGGTAATTACTATTGACGAAGAGACTCTTAGATGATGACATACGGGCCCCCATAAAATAATCAAACTTACCACAAACGTCTCATAATGGACTCTATATATACATCAAGGATTGAATAAATATTACCACAAATCATTTTATTTTTAATCAACACATTTTAATCTTTCAACAATTATTAATCATTTATAACTTGTCGTCTCAATTAATAATATAACATATTATACGGATGATCTTGTGACAATAATTGAATCAATAATATAAGAGATATGATGCAAACAATTCATCAGAGTAATAATTGAGTATAGCTAAGTGACTTCTCACGTAAGCATCAATAATCAATCTTAGTGTCTGCTACTACGCAACCACGCCAGATACATCGTACTTTTACCCCTATGTAGTTCAACGGTTTTAACGGTAACACCTCGTAGTTATTTTTATAAAAAGATAATTTTGTCGTTTTTTAACTACGACAATACTTGGTTAATATGGGGTCCACTAATGATTGAGAGTCGTCATTTAATATTCCCCAAACAAAAAGAATATTCCCCACCAAACAAATATTTTATAACAACTTGCTTACTTTTGCAAAATTTATAAATATTACCCACAACTATAACATTATATCAAATTTATTCCATAATATTCAAAAATAATATTTATAGAAAATTCATCTTTATTTATAAAAAAGTGAGGGTCTTACAACCTCCCTTCTTATGAAATTTCGCCCTCGAAATTAGGGTACGTACCTGGTATGTCGAAGAGGTAAGGATACCTTACCTCTTCTTATCCAAAATTTCAACATCGTGGTTCCTCCACAAAACTTTGACTTGAGGTATAACCTTGGAGCGTAGAATATGTTCCTTCTTATCCAAAATTTGAACAGGAACCTCTTCATACGTCAAATCTTCCGCTATTTCGTCCGATTCTAACTCAATAATATGGTTCGGGTCTTTCACATATTTACGTAACATGGATATGTGAAAAACGTTATGAACACGAGACATATTTGGCGGTAAAGTGAGTCTATAAGCTACAGTTCCTACTCGATCGAGGATTAAAAATGGACCGATGAATCGAGGATTAAGTTTTCCTCTTTTTCCAAATCTTGTAACTCCTTTCCATGGAGCAACTCTTAACAACACATGATCTCCTATATCGAATTCCACGTCCTTTCGATGAAGATCAGCATAACTCTTTTGTCGATTTTGTGAGGTTTTTATACGTTGTCGGATCGTTTGAATCTTTTCCGTAGTCATACGTATCAACTCCGGTCCCAACAACGTTGCTTCACCCACCTCATCCCAAAGATCTTTGGAAGCGACACTTTCTTCCATACAACGCTTGAATGGAGCAATGCCAATACTTGATTGATAAGCTGTTGTTGTAGGAAAACTCCACCAATGGTAAGAACTTGTCCCAACTCCCTTGAAATCAAGGACACGAGTCTTAATAGATCTTCAAGAGTTTGAATAGTCCTCTCCCACCGTCCGTCTGGATCGAGGATGATATGTCGAGCTAAATCGTAAGTCCGTGCCCATAGCTTTTTTGCAAACTAACCCAAAATCATGAAGTGAATCTTGGGTCTCGATCGAAACTATGGATACTGCAAGATACCATGCGATCTTACAATCTCGTTTATGTACATGACGAGCAAGGCGTTCAAGTGTATAAGTTTCTCGTATCGGTAAGAAATGAGCAGACTTGGTCAATCTATCAACAATGACCCAAATCGCATCAATGCCTTGAGAAACCTTAGGAAGGCCGTGCGAAATCCATGGTAATGTGCTCCCACTTCCATTCGGAATTTCAAGTGGTTGCAATGGACCTTTTGGTACTTGATGCTCCGCTTTTAACTCGTTGACAAGTTAGACACCTTGAGATAAATGGCCGCTATCTCTCTCTTCGTATTGCTCCACCAAAATGTATAGCGAATATCATGATAAATTTTGGTACTCCCGGGATGGATTGCAAATGGTGTGTTGTGTGCCTCCATCATGATATTATACTTTAAATCGTGGTCGTTAGGAACACAAAGTGCAGGAGTTGACTCAAGTATTCCTTCTTCATCGATTCTTGCTTCCGGCATATAGCACCTTCTTGCACTTTCTTCCTCATAATGCATCGACTCCGTGTCCGTAGCTTGAAAGCGACTTTAACTTTATCGATTAAAGTCGGTTCTCTACTCAGTATACTCGCTTATCATCATATATGTCCCAGAGTCTTTAACTCTATCTCCATCCTTTGCAAGTCACACAAAATGGGCTCATGCGTTGACAATAACGCACTCGTGCTTGCATATGATCTTCTACTCAATGCGTCGGCTACCACGTTCGCTTTTCGGGATGGTATTGGATGGTATGATCATAATCTTTCAGCAGTTCAAGCCAACGTCGTTGTCGAATGTTGAGTTCCTTTTGAGTGAAGAAATATTTGAGGCTTTTATGATCCGTAAAGATCTCCACTTTCTCCCCATACAAGTAATGCCTCCAAATTTTAAGTCTGAAAGACAAAACCGCCAACTCTAGATCATGAGTAGGATAATTGCTCTCATATTCTTTGAGTTATCGCGAGGCATAGGCTATAACTTTTCCATATTGCATAAGAACACATCCCAACCCTTTGCGAAGCATCATCTTTGTAGATGACAAATCCCTCCGAGCGGATGGTATTATCGAGCGGTCTTTGAAATAAGTCTCCTCTTGAGTTCTTGAAAACTCTTCTCACATTCTTCGCTCCAATAGAACTTTGTATCTTTTGAGTCGAGTGAGTCGATGGAGTAGCGATTCGAGAAAATCCTTCCACGAATCTCCGATAATAACCAATTTAAACCGAGAAAGCTACGATTTCGGTCATCGATTTAGGTTGTTCCCGACTTTGAATAGCTTCAATCTTTCTTTGGGTCAGCGGATATTCCATGACTTGATACCACGTGCCCAAGGAATGCTACTTCTTCAAGCCGAACTTCGCATTTCTTCAACTTGGCATAAAGCTTATATTCACGAAGCTTTTTGGAGTGTCGACCTCAAGTGTTGCTTTCATGATCTTCACGGCTTTTGGAATAAATAAGGATGTCATCAATAAAGGCGACCACAAAGTGATCTAAATATTCCTTGAATACTCGGTTCATCATATCCATGAAAGGCGCGAGAGCATTAGTCAATCCAAAGGACATGACTAGGAATTCATAATGCCCGCATCGAGGGTTAAAGCCGTCTTTGGAATGTCGGTGATTCTAGTCTTGATTGGTGATATCTCGGGCGAAGATCAATCTTTGAAAAGAATTTGGCTCCTACTGGTAATCGGGTCAAACAGGTCATCAATACGTGGCAATGGATACCTATTTTGATGGTGACATGATTGACTCCGATAATCAATACAAAGTCGCATACTCTCATCTTTCTTCTTCACGAATAGAGCAGGAGCACCCCAAGGAGAAGTACTAGGACGAATAAAGCCAATGTCTAACAATTCCTGCGGTTGGGTCTTTAACTCACGAAGTTCAATAGAGTCATTCGATATGGGGCTTTGGAAATAGGTTTTGTCTTTGGGTTCAAGTCGATATAAAAATTCAATTTCACGCTCGGGGTAGGCAGGAAGTTTTTCGGGGAATCGTCGGAAATTTATTAACAATAGAAATATCGTTCAAAACCGGCGTATTTTTGTTTAAATCTGTGACATGAGCTAAGAAAGCTTGACATCCATTTTTTAATAAACGAATAGCTTTATGGCTTGAGATAGTAGTGATTGATTTTAATGGTTTGGTCGTTTGAATTAGCATTATAGGTTGATTAGGAATATGAAAGCTAACAACTTACGAAAATAATCAATTTTTGTATGATAAGTAGTTAACCAATCAATCCTAGAATCACGTCAAATGCAAGTATTTTTAATGAAATAAGATCGACAGGTAATGTGAGGGTACCGATTTGAACCAAACAAGACTTATAAACAGTGGATGTAATGAAGGTTTCTCCCAAAGGAGTTTCCACAGATAAGTCAAAGTCTAATTTCTCCGGAGTCAAATTTAATCGATGAGCGCAAGTAGGAGAAATAAAAGAATGGGTAGAACCGGTATCAAATAAGGTATATACTACGCTAGAGTTTATGAAAAGTTTACCCGTGATGACTTCGTCTGGGTTCCTTGTTTTCTAAGAGGTCACAACAAACGCTCTCCCTTGCACTATCGGCTTTGACTTTTCTGGGACGACCTTTGGTGCCTCTATCCTAGCTGAACTTGTCTTCGGTGAACGACAAAATCAGGTTAGGTGACCTTCTCTTCCACAATTATAACATGCTTTTGACGGCATCGCGCAGTTTGGACTGATGTGTCCCTCCCCTCCATATTTGAAGCATATGATAGGTGGTCGTTCTCCTTCCTTAACCACGGGTGCTGGTGCTGACGTCTTTCCATCATTGTTGAATCTACTCTTCTTGAAATGTCCATTATTATTGTTTTAGCCCTGATTACCACCGAAGTGGTTACCATATCTGGCCTGTTGATTCCCTCCACGCTTGTTGTCACCGCTCGATGACTACTACTACCGGTATTATAATTTTGTTCAACCGCTCTCTTTTAGTTGTGTTGACTCGTTATCGCTCTCTACTAAGCGAGCCCTATTTACAACATCGAATACAAACACGGTTTATGAGAAATAAGATGTTGACGTATCTCGACTTCAAACCTCTTAAAAACATTCGCGCCATTCTCTCTTCATTATCCACCAAGTGGGGACGAAACCGTGATAACTCCGTAAATTTTGCCTCGTATTGCGACACGGTCATATTGTTTTGTTCCAACTTGATAAACTCCACCTCCTTCATATGGCGAATACTTTAGGAAAGTATTTGTCGTTGAACGACTCTGGAACTTCTCCCAAGATATCTTGAAGACAAAGAAGGTTGAGTACGCCACCGATTCCCACCAAGATGTCGCCTCTCCGCGCAAATAAAAGCGTGAAAGGAACCTTTGCTCCTCGGAGCATCCCAATACATCAAATATCTTGGTAATCTGCTTTATCCATGCTTCCGCCGAGAAGTGGTTTTGCTCTCTCTCCTTAAACTCCGGTGGTCCCAGCTCCTTGAATTGTTTAGCGGTGGCCTTAGAGAGTTTCTCGTGTTTCCACCCTACGTTTTGGACAGGAGTCGCTCTCGTCTGCTTTGTTGCATAAATCGCATAAAGCCTCTGTACATTTGATCATTCATCATTTGGTCGGTGTTGTTGTTTGCATGAGGATTGTCGCCTTCGATACACATTATCCACGATTATTGATATGTGGTGAATCAACGATGCTTTGTGCTCCATTCTTTATTCTCAACATTCTCGGATGTCATTTTCAGAGATCGCCACAAAATAAAAGGTTAATTGACATGTAACAAATTATCTCTATATTTAAATGAGCCAATAAAATAGCACATAAACTTAGGTAGGTCATACTAGCGAAGGTATTCCCGTCTGCCTCCCTCCTAGTACTATTCTCGCATCTTAGCCGAGGATCATATCCTAAGCTTTGATACCAATCGTGACGCCCCAAAATTAGGTATACATCACCCATCTCTTGGGTAGTCGGATACATGGTATGTAATTTAAATACAACTTACTAATATAACTTTAGGTATACAATACGACATAAAGCTGTGAGTTTGAATACAAATATTGTCTACTAGATAATATACAAACTCAAAAGGAGTCCTCATTACAATTATTATCACACTATTTCACGAATAGTGAGGACTACTAATGCTATCCTGCGGACCATTACTCCGTTCCCCGACTCGTCCCGGCTATATTCTCATTTCACGAAGAAGAGCGGTGAAAGAAAGAAAGGGTGAGCTCAACTAGCTCAAGAAGAAATATTATGACTAAGATAATGCGAATAAATTATCATTAGCCTACAACAGTGTTAAACTGATAAAATATAATGAACATCAAGTTTAACTACAGCGGAACCAGCAATCCATTAAAAGAGTCAAGTAGAAAAACCTTTTAAATCATAAAAGATAGTAGATTTTATTTTCTACTTGACAAAACCGGTAGTTCAAGGGAGAGCGTTTTTCGTGACTTCTCAAAAAGCGAGTAACACGAACGAAGTTAGCACGGGTTAGTTAATTATAAATTCTTGCGAAGTCTGTACCTTATAAGATACCGGTTCTACCTATTATTTTATCTCTTTTGCTTGCATTCAACGTTTAAATTTGACTCCGGAGAAGTTATACTTTGACTTATTGGTTGAAACTTTGTTAGTAGGAGCCTTCGTTACCTCCACTGTTTATAAATCTTATTTGATTCAAATAAACACTTTCACGTTACCTGTCGATCTTATCTCTTTGAAAATATTTTCTTTTGATGTGATTTTAGGAATCGATTGGTTATCTACTCATCATGCTTTTCATAAGGTTGTTAGCTTTTATATTCATAACCAACCTGTTATGCGAATTCAAGCAACCAAACCACTAAAGTCAATCACTGTCATATCAAGCCATAAGTAAAGAGCCCCAATCCTTTCGTTGTTGACTTCCTTGTGTGGAATGCACTGAAGCCAGACTTTTCAGAGGCGACATCGTGAATGAAGATGGCAAGTTGATAGGTATCATTGTGAGGTGCTATCCAGGTTAAGGGATAGAAGTCACAGTTGGTATCAATGTGACGTACTATCCAAGTCTTGGATGAGGGTCACAGTTTTGAATAATATTTCTATCGTTAATAAATTTCCTGACGTATTCTTGAAGACTTCCTAGCCTACCCCTAGAGCGTGAAATCGAATTTTGTATTGATCCCAGTACAAAACCCATTTCTTAAACCCTCCAATATTTTTGCAACTAAAATAAACGTAACATGCACCAAAGACGTTGGCTCGAGCTTTTGAAGATTACGATCGTACCATTCAATATCATCGTGGAAGAATGAACGTGGTAGCTGACGCGTTGAGTAGAAGATCGTATGCATTTACGAGTGCGATATTGTTAACACAAAGGCTCATTTCGTATAACTTACAAATGATGAAGATGGAGTTAAAGACTCTAGGGACCAACGAGAAGATAATGAATATACGAGTAGAATCGACTTTAATCGATAAAGTTAAAGCCGTTCAAGCTACATACTCAGAGCTGATGAATGAAGAAGGTTCAAGAGGGCGTTATTCTAGAAGCAAGAATTGATTAAGAGAGGAAATCTCAACCCTCGATTTAATTGGCCCATTTGAAATCCTCGATCGAGTAGGAACTGTGGCCTATAGACTCGTTTTACCGCCAAAAATGTCGCGTGTTTATAACGTTTGTAACGTATCGATGTTACGTAAATATGTGGACGACCCGAACCATATTATTAATTTAGAACCGGACGAGATAGCGGATGATTTAACATATGAAGATGTACCTTTTAAAATCTTGGATAAGAAGAATCGTATTCAACACTCAAAGGTTATACCTCAAGAGTTAGAATCTGAAATGAAGTCAAGGTATCCTCACCTGTTCGGCATACCAGGTACATACATAAATTTCGAGGGCAAAATTCCATAAGGAGAGGAGATTGTGAGACCCTAGATTTTATGAATAAATATTTAATTTTTTTAAAATATTTTTTTAAATATTATGGTGTGGATTTGAGATAGTGTTATAGTTGTGGGTAGTATTTGAAAATTTTGCAAAGTATGCAAGTTGTCATATAATATTCGATTGGTCGGGGATTATTCTTTTTGTCAGGGAATATCCGTACGACGACACAATCATTGGTGGACCCCACAGTAGAAGTATTGTCGTAGTAAGAAAACGACAGAATTATCTTTTTATAAAATAGCGGCGGAAGTTTTATCGTTGATATTGTTGAACTACCCGGTAGTAAAAAATACGATGTCTGGCGTGGTTGCATAGTAGCATACGGTATTGGTTATTGATGCTTACGTAAGAAGTCACTCAGTTATACTCAATTATTGCTACAGTAATTGCTGCATCATATCTCTCATATTATTGATTCGATTATTGTCACAGTTGAAAGTAGTATACATACAAGCCAATCATGTTTGATGATAACGCATATACTTTGTAACAATCTTATTCATTTATTAATAAAAAGTATTAATTTATTAAAGGCTTTTAATTATCTACATGATGCTGTTTTATAATATGTGATAAACCCATAGTTTTAAGCAATGCTTTTAGAATAATGATGATGATCATTCTAATGAGGTCTAAATTCTTAGAAAGCTTAAAACTAATATAGTTCCCAATCGTTGGATTACTAAATTGGGGATTAGTGAACCCGGATAGATTGGTACATCGTTTCTTTTCATTGGATGAGGATGATTGATCTCATGATCATTTGTGTGGAGACACTAAAGCAAGTATGTAGGTGCTTATTAGAGAATAAGTTCACTGAACGTGGCTAACTAAGGAATACCTAATGGAGTTTTACTTGCCTATCAATAGGAATTCCTGTAGTGATAGTAGTACAAGTGATCCTTGGACTTGAGATTATCATAGAATCTTGTGTATGATGAGTTATACTTTGACTTATTCCTTAAGACCCTTAGGGTATATCAAAGGTATGCTTGGGTATAATAAGTTGTACATGGAGATAATGTATGATTAATAAAGAATCTACCACTTCTAGTAAAAGAAGAGACATGTCTATGTGATTCGATAAATGACAACCAAAGAGTCTTGGTTAAAGCGAATGAAATTAGAAAGGAGTTTCTAATTTGCATTATTTGGTGTTGTGCATTTAAGAGTCGAAATACATATAATTAAATAAATTAAGACTTGACGAAATAATTCCATGTCTTATATTTAATTGGGACATTGTATGGTGGAAGGATTGAATTGTCACAAGTAACTATTTACTCAAAGGTTCTTTTATGATTAATGTTGAAATCTATATTATCCGGAAAGTCGTTGATCGCTGGGGAGGCTTATCCCTATTGTAGAATAAATATTATTTATTTAAATAAATTCTTAGTTTAATTTATTTATTTAAATAAGATTAGAATTGTTCTAATTGATTTATTCACAACCTAGGTTTAATATGGAGAACCTAAAGGGTCACACCATAAAAGAAAGAATAATTATTTAAGAAGTTAATGGCATAATTGTAATAATAAGTTAAGTATATTTAATTTAATCTATGGTGATAGAATAAATTAAATAGCTTAATATTTATTATTTAATATTTTGGAAATATTAAATATAAATTAATAAGAGGAGTCTTATTATTATTATTATTACTATTATTATTATTTAATTCTTAAAGGAGTTTGGGAATTAATTAATAAAAGTACTCTCAAATATCCTAATAGGATTAGGAGGAAAATTAATTAAAAGAGTTTAATTAATTATCCTTAATAAGATTAGGGAGCTTAATTAATTAAAAGAATTTAATTAATTAAAATAAAACCCAATTCCTTAATTGTTAAGGAGGGTTGCCCACATCTATAAATAAGAGGAGTCTTATTATTGGTGAGGGTGGTTGGCACTTTCACAATACGTTAATACGTAATTCCAATAATTAGTAGAGTACGTCTTTTCTATGAGAGATAGAAAACTAGGGTTTTGCCAAATACCCGTCTTCTTGAATTCTTCTTCTTCCATGGTGGATCACCTCTAGAGGCCAAACACTTGGGTGACTAACGTTGATCAAAGGAATGAACCAAACCCGGTGGATTCAAGTTGAACGTGAAAAGGATTGGAGGTGAACTTGTACCTGAGGAAGCTCGGATCTTTAAGGGTATGATTCTTGTTCTTTCTTGTTCATTTAATTAATAATTGTGCATAAAGGGTGATCCGGGTATATGGTTTGTAAAAATTTTAAACTCTGATTTTTTCCACGTTTTCGCTTATTTGTTCAATTTGATTGCGTTCATGAATATTACAAACCTAACAGTGGTATCAAAGCCAAACTTTTATGCGAATTATTAATTATTCAAATTTGATATGTATATTGATACGTGTTTAGAACAATTTAATTGGGCATAATTTTATTGTATAAAATTTATTTAAAAATAAAACTTCATGAAAGTCTTTGAATCCGTGCTTTTTTTTTTTCTCGACGATTATTCAAAGGAAAAAGGACTTATCGCGTGGTCATGTATTAGTATATATATATATATATATATATATATATATATATATATATATATATATATATATATATTACAAGGTGAGGATTCACCAAATCATGCAGGATCAATTTTTTTTTTCTTTTGTTTTCAAAACTTTGCACAAGATGTTTTTAGGTTTATATATATATATATATATATATATATATATTAGTTATATATATATGTATATATTAATTTTAATTATTTTATTATTAAAATAAAAATATTTATTTTAATTTTAAAATTAAATTTCATGCTTAACTAATTAGAGTTGAAATTTGATTCCATGATAACTAATTGAAGTTGAAATTGGATTCCATATTTCCTTAAATAAAGGAGTTTATTTAGATATGAAATAAGATTTCATATTATTCAAAATAAAAGAGTTTATTTGTGGATAGGAAAGAGAATCCTAATTTCCTTAAATAAAGGAGTTTATTTAAATATGGAATAAGATTTCATATTATTCAAAATAAATGAGTTTATTTGTGAATAGGAAAGAGAATCTGTGTTTCCTTTAATAAAGTTTTTTTTACTTGGAATTAGATTCCATAATTAATTAAAATAAAGTTTAGTTTATTTTTGATTAAAATAAAATAGTTTATTTTATTCAAAATTGGATAAATTAAAATAAAATAGTTTATTTTGATTTAAATTTAGATTAAAATAAAGGAGTTTATTTTGATTCAAAATTAGATTTTATACTAACTAAATTTGCCCATTAAATGATATCAATATATATATTAAATGTTTATTATTAATGAGATGAATGTTATTTATTGATGCATATGGTGATGTGTATGATAATAAATGAGATTGATTATGGACTATTGATTAAATGTGATTGAATTTTATTTTAGTTGGATACTTGAATGTATGAGTTTTATTAAGTAGGGGTCTGCGTACTCGCCTTCTCTAATTTTTCTTAATGTAAATTCTATCTCCTCCTATGTACTTCCCTCGATCAGCGATCAAGGTTTTATTTATTTTAAAATAGTTTTGTAATAGTAATAGTTAGAATTAATTTTGAAGAATTGGAGATCAAGGAGCGCTTGAAGACCCGTTTGTAATGGAGCCCGGGTTTAAATGTAATAGTTATATTTAAATATTAATTCTTGTACTCCTAGGGTTTGACCTTTTGGTTCACTTGGTGGCTCTAGTGAACCAAACTAGAATAAAAGTCCATAATCAATCCAGGTAGAATATAGTATTCTATATGTGCATGCTTATACTATATATATATATATATATATTATATATTATGCAAACATGTTTCACATGTTCATTAATATGACGCGTATTTTATATATATATATATATGTATGCTTGTATTTGAATAAGATGAGACAAATTAATAACAAACCCTCAAATATTTTATATTAAGTTGTAACGTTCAAAGATATTTGGAATATCGAACGTCGTCTTCTCTAGCATGATAGAAACAATAGAGTATTGAATATTTAATATGAGTTTGTTGCACACATAATAAGTAGTATTAAATATTTAAGATGTTATTTTTATTAAATATGATGTTTATAAGGAATTGAACATTATCGCTTTATTATGCACACACAAGTATCATGTAGTTTTCTCTTCAGTTATATGAAAATGTTGGGTTTGACTTAACTTAAATCATTTTAGTTTGAATGTGCACACACTTGACCATTATGATTTAAGAGGCAAAATACAAGAAGTTACATAGTTGATGTAATTGACAAAAGTTGTCTACCTATTTATTTATATATAGTTTGTTGTGCACACACAAGACTATATACATTTGAAATGGGATCCTTATTCTCACTAGCAAATCTTTAATTAGATTTTTAGAACTATATAATTGAGGGTAGTATAGTTTGAAGAAAATAGTGGGAGATACCAATTTAAAACATGACCTAATTTATTTTGGTAATTAATAAAAGAATGTATATTAAAATATTGTTAATTTCAAATTCATTTCTGTAATTTTACAATGTCTAAATTACTATCATTTGCGAAACATATTAGATCTTTATTTAACAGGACCGTATTAAGCGGATTGGTTAAGGAATTTGAGAATAGTTCTCATGGTCGAAAAAGCTATCTTATGTCCTTAATGTCGCCTATCCCTACAATGGTTGCGCATAATGCCTCTCCGAGGAAGAGATTGCTACTTTTAGAAAGTGGCAAGATGATGATGCTGATGGCTTCAATGCATCATATTCGCATCCATGAGTAACGAGCTTGCCACGACATGAAACTATGGATGCTTTTACTATATTCCCGCACATCAAGTAGTTGATGGTGAGGAAAGTAGGACTAATAGATATCGGATATCCGAGGAGCTCTTAGATCTAGAATGGCCAATGGCACTATAAGATGCATACAAAAGTCCTTAACATAATCAATTTGATTGATCAATTAGACATTTGGTTTTGTCATGGATGGAGAGTTGAGCCAAGATTTGATCATCACTCACTCCGGACTCCTTTCACAATTGTTGTGAATTTTCATATGAACAAGCTAGATATCAGCCTCGCTGATATGCTTAACATGTTGAAAAATGATGAGAGTCACTTTCCAACCAAGAAAGACCATGTCTTACTGGTAGGGGCCAAAGGATCTTCTGAAAAGAAGAACGATTCAAAGAAGGTAAATAGTAATGCAAAAACAAAGGATAATAAGAACAAAACTGATACGGATAGCAAAGGAGTTTGCTTCCACTGTAATAAGCCTGGACACTGGAAAGAAACTGCTAGAAGCATCTTGCAGAATCTAACCAAAGAAGCTTAGTGAAGTTTCGGTTATAAATACAAATTTGTTCATGATTTAAAATAATTTTTTTTTAAGTCAAGGTTCTACTTGGTTATTTGATACCGGCTTTGGTTATCATAAATATAGATTTATGAAGGGACCAAGCAGAAATAGAAAGCTAAACAAAGATAAGCAATCCTATGTGTGGAAATGAAGCAAATATTGCTACATTAGCCATAGAAACTTATAGTTTAGCACTGCCTACGGGCAAATCTATTAAGTCAATAAGTTGTTATTGTATTCCAATTCTTGTTAGAAACATTATTTCCATTTTATTGTTGGACAAAAATTTTTTTGGTATTATAATTAAGAACAATTGTTGTTCTATTTATAATAATAATGTTTTGTATAGAACTGAAATATTACTTAAAGGATTTTGTATACTTGACTTACGTGAAAATAATTTTACATATTGAACAAACTAGTATAAGAAAAGGAGATGATCATTCAAAGAGTTGAATGTATGTATTTGTTGAAATACAAGTGTGAATTATTTGAAAGGTTCAAAGAATTCAGAAGTGAAACAAATTGGCAAAGTATTAAAATTCTTTGATTAGATCAAAGAATAAATACTTGTGCAATAAGTTTCTAGATGATCTCAAATGGTTTTCTCATAATGGACGCCTCCCGATACGCAATAATTGATTGATGTATCTAAAAAGAAAAATCTTAACTTGTTGGACATGGTGCGATCCATAATGATTTTACAAACATTCCAGTATCCTTCTGGGGTAATGTCCTAGAAATGGCTGCATATCTACGAAAAGGTAACCTCAAAATCTGGCCCCAAGACTCCATAAAAGTTATGGATCGGGAGGCTTCCTAATCTTAAGTATGTTAAGATAAGGGGTTGTCCAACTTATGTGAAAAAGGTTTCAAAGGATAAGCTTGGGACAAGATTTGACATGTACAGATTTGTGGGACATCCTAAAGTAAGTTTAGGGTATATGTTCTATAATCCTACTTAGCAAAAAGTGTTTGTTGTGAAACAAGCTTCCTTCTAAGATAAAAGTGTTTATCATTGAAGAGGCTAGTGGGAGGATAATAGATCTTGAAGAGTTCAAGACCACAAAACACTATAAGTCAAATAAGAGGAACTCGTAGATGAGACTTATTGTACCACAATAGAATCATAAATATGGAATAAGCAAGAAGATACCTAGGAGGTATGGATTCATCATGGATGATGATGATGAGGTACGCATCATTGAAGATGATGATCCAGAGTTACATACGATGAGGTAAGAATTCTAGTGTGTACAAAAGGGTCAGTGGGAGCGTCATAAAATTTCTAGTATTATATGTTGATATACTACGGATGAGGAATAACATACCAATGCTACAATCAGTAAAGATAAAGTTGTCTAAACATTCCTCCACGAATGATTTGGGAAAAGTATCTTAATTGGGGATACAAATCTATATAGATAGATTTAAAAGGATACTCGACAAAACCCAAGGAACGTATATTCATTTGATGCTAAAGTCGTTTAGCATGGCAAACTCCATGAGATGTCTCATGTTGATGAGCCATGGAGTGTATCTCTCTTAATAGTCCCCACAGACTCCTAAAAAGAGAGATCGCATGAGTGATAATCAAGTATGCAATGAAATATACGAGACCTGATGATGATCAGTCATATTCTGGAGAAGTTCACTGTGAGTCAGTGAAAAACATCTTAAAGTACTTAACCGGTACTAAGGATGTGATTAAATTTATGGTGGGTCTAAATTAAAACTAGAGGGCTTAAAAGAATCAAGTTTTTTAGACAGACCAAGACGATAGAAAATCCACTTTAAGGTAAGGCGTTACCTTGAACGGTGGTGCAGTGAATTGGAAAGGTTCTAAACAGCAAAGAGTTACTGGTTTAGTGATAAAGACAAAGTATATAACTATAAATGAAGCTACAAGTTGATTGTTTGGATGAAAAGTTCATTCTGTAACTAGGAATAGTTCTAAGTCTCATCTTGGATCTAAACATGTGTTGTGGCACTTTCATTTGATTATAAGAATCATTAAAAGATGGGAAATCACTATAGAGATAGTGGACTCTCAAGAACAACATTACATATCCATTTACTGAAGCTTATCTGTGACGCCCCCAAAATAGGTCCATTCCATCCAACCCATTCGACTCACCAAATACATGGTATGCGAAATAACTACAACTTTATTAATACATTTGTCGTGCAAAAATCGACAACATATATATCATGTGAGTTTAAATACGATATTGCCATCTAGACAATATCCACACGCAAATAAATCCCCATCATAATTATTGATACATTATTTTACAAAATGGTGAGGACTACTAAACAACTCTCTCTAGAACCTTCATTCCATACCCCGACTAGTACTCGCATTACATTCTCGCCTCCCGAGAAGAAAAATGGAACAACAAGGAAAAGGGTGAGCTCAACTAGCCCAATAAAGAATATTATGACTAAGATAATATACAACAAATTATCGTTAGTCTTCAATAGGAAAAATCTAATAGAATACAATAGACAACAAATTTTAAATCAATATTCTTAATGAAATAATAATTCATTAGAAGAGTTAAGTAGAGAATGCAAACTACTATCTTCTATATATGAATTTAAAAGTTCATCGTCGATATTTTATCCCCTGTAACATCAATCAATATACATCCGAATCAAATATTCATCTTTGCACTACAGCCAAAGATATTCATCGATTCATGTTCATCTAAACAACTGCTCATCTTTTGCACTACGGCCAAAGATATTCTTGAGAAATCATTCATCTTTGCACTGATGTGCCAAAGATATTCCATAATATCATCATTTAAGATGAAGATGATGAAAAATATTTTAAAGAAACGAATCCGGTGAAACAAAATGACAAGGATTAAGGATTAAGGATTCGTACTTTGTTTTAATCCACGCCCAAAAATACCTCAAAAATAATCATAGGGTGTAAAATTCAAGAATGATCAAAACATGGATACAATCAAAGCTAGTATCCGAATAGATATTTTAGATTTAAAAGAAAAATTTTCATTTTTAAAGTGAATAGTCTTCAGATTCGTGAATAGTCTTAGTATCGTGAATAGTCGTGATATCGTGAATAGTAACTCACACCACCAAAGATAGAAATTCCACAAAAACATCTTCACGCCTTCATGAATAGTACTCGTGAATAAGAACTCGTGAATAAGTAACTCATGAATAGTAACTCGTGAATAAGTAACTCATGAATAAGTAACCTTACATGAAAAAGTTCCAAATTTGATAAAAATTCCAACCAATATTTCAAAGATAATGATATTGAAGAAATAATATCATTTGAGAAGAAAATAACATCCCTTACCTCGAAAGACAAGATTTCTTAATGAAACAACAGGATATAAAGCTATGACTTGAACTTCAGCAACCGTATATCAACACTCAAAGTATAATCACAAGAATACGCTCAAAATATCGAGAGAGAAATAGAGAGAAAACTTCAGTTTCTGGTGTGATTTTCAATTCTAACCTAAGCTCCCTATTTATAGGAAAATGCTTAGAACAGCAAAGTAGAAAATTGAATATAATAATATTATTTATAAACAAAATTCCTTAGCCCACCTTTGAAATTTGATTTCAGCCATAGCACATGTTAAATGAGGTTCACAAACTCACCAAAAACGTTTTTCTCAAAATAATTAATTAAAACTCCCAAAAATCAATTATTTCGGAACTCCGAAACTTCAATAATTCATAATAAATAGCCCTTTTATCAGAAAATTCGAATCTCGCGAGTTTTTATAGGAAATTCAATTCTCTACAACTTTGCAGAAGAAAGTTTTTCCAAATTCCAAACAGAAATTGACCGAAATTCACAAACGGTCGATTTTACAGTCTATAATCAATTTTCGGTCAAGAAATGGGTCCACCAACACACAAAACATGTGTTAAACATTTAATCCAACAAAAATACTCTTCCTCCTCATTTATTCATATATCCCATATTCATTGTAAAAATATCACCATTAATATATTATTAAAATAATATATTTAAATGAATTATTTTATCAGAAAAAGATAAAATATTAATTTTCAACAATTGTCACATTAAAAATTTTCTCCATCTATATCCACATAAAATCAATATTTTTCTCATCATATAAATCAATAATTAATTATTCACAAATAATTTTACAGAATCACAAAGATCGCATGTTGTGACGGTGCTCCTCAGGAAGAGAGGGCTTTCAATAAGGATTTCTCCTTCTTGGTGGTAGCAATTAGGTGACCAAACCTCTCCTTAGACGTAACTTTCTAGACATTGCCAATAATATTATCCAATAACATTATTCAAATAATATGAATTATTGCTGTCAGATAATGAAAAATAATGCGTGTAATGACAATTTATTGAAACAACAAATAATATAAAATATCAATGCAACAATTATTGAATCAATAAAATAAAATATTGAATAGTAATTATCGTAACAATTATTGAGTAATGCTTTCACGTAAGAATCAATAATTGGTGCAATACACTGTATATTCTTGTTCAACAACGCGATATTAGTGTGTTTTAACCACCGGGTATTCCAACAAGATTATTGCAGAATAACTACGCTGGCAGATATTTATAAACAACTTATATTTGTCGTTTTCTTCATCCAATCGCTTTTCCGTTATGGGGCCCACAAAAGATCTGGCGTAGTTGCACGAATATTCCCCGATAGTATTTAATATTCCACGACCAAACGAATATTCCCCGACAATACGAATATTTTATAACCACTTACTTATTCGAAATATTTGCGTATTTTACCCATAACTATCCACATTAATCAAATCAACCCTTACTATTTCAAAATAATAAATAGAGGAAAATAAATTTCATTTATTAATAATTTGGGGTCTTACAACCTCCCCTCCTTATGAAATTTCGTCCTCGAAATTGACGTACGTACTTGGTGTTTCAAAAAGATGAGAATACCTCACTTTCATTTCCGTTTCTAACTCCCAGGTCATTTCCTCAATAGCATGATTTCTCTACAAAACTTTAACTTGTGGTATAACCTCGGTACATAGGACATGTTCTTTCCTATCCAAGATCTTGACAGATACCTCCTCGTACGTTAAGTCTTCGGCTATCTCGTTCGGTTCTAACTCAATAGCGTGGTTCGGTCGTCCACATATTTACGTAACATCGATACGTGAAAAACGTTATAAACATGCGTCATACCTGGCGGTAAAACGAGTCTATAGGCCACAGTTCCTATTCGATCGAGAATTTCAAATGGATAAATAAATCGACGGATTGAGCTTTCTTCACCTCACCGATTCTCGCTTTTAAAATAACAACTTCTTGCACCTCCTTCTTCAAATTCATCACTCCCGGTGTAGCTTGAAAACGACTTTAACTTTATCGATTAAGGTTGATTATACTCGTATATCATCACGTGGGTAACTAGAGTTTTCATCTCCATCTCTATTATTTGTAAATTATCTGAAATGAGTCTTTGACAATATCGCACTTTCAGACTTGTATATGATCTTCTACTCAACACGCCGGTTACCACGTTCGCTTTTCAGGATGGCATGGTCGAACACGTGTCTTTGAAATGAGTCTCCTCTTGAGTTCTTCGAAGCTCTTCCCACATTCCTTGCTCCATTCGAATTTTGTATCTCTACAAGTCAGCTGCGTTAATGGAATAGCGATTCGAGAATATCCTTCAACGAATCTCCGATAATAACCAACTAAGCCTAGAAAGCTACGTATTTCGATTACCGACTTAGGTTGTTCTCAACTGTGACTCATATCCCAACCTTGGATAACACGTTACAATGACACCTATCAGTTTACTATCGCACGAATATGGTGTCCCCTACGGAGAGTCTGGCTTCGGTGCATTCCACAAAGGAAGTCACCAGATAAAGGCTCAGGTACCAAATTCTATAGTTGAATTTTAACTCTGAAGTTCAATAGGAGCCATTCGATATGAGATTTTAGAAATGAGTTTTTCTAGGGTTCAAAGTCGATACCATATTTAATATCAGGTTTTGGGAGTAAACCAAGAAATTCTTCAGGAAATACGTCAGGAAAAATTAATAACAACAGGAATATTATTCAAATCGTGTGTCTTTATTCAAATCCATAACATGGACTAAGAAAACTTGACATCCGTAATAAGCGAATGACTTCATAGCTTGATATGAAAATGTTTGACTACAATGGTTTGATTGCTTGAATTGAATAACGAGGTTGCTTAGGAATATGAAAACTAACAACCTTACAAAAGCAATCAATTTGGCATGATGAGTAGTTAACCTTAAAATCACATCAAAAGCAAATATCTCTATAGAAATAAGGTTAAACAGTAATGTGATAGTGCCAACTGAATCAAGTAAGATTTCTAAACAACGGATGTAATGAAAGTTTCTCTAACTGAGTCTCCATAAATAGGTCAAAGTCTAATTTCTCCGTAGTCAAGTTCAAACGTTGAGCGCAAGCAAAGAGATAAAGAATGGGTAGAAGCCAGATTCTAGTAAGGTATAAACTTCGCAAGAATTTATAATTAACTAACCCGCGTAACTTCGTTCGGGTTCCTCGCATTTTGATTGGTCACGACAAACGCTCTTCCGAGAACCGTTGACTTTGACTTTTTACAGGACATCCTTTTGAGTCACCATTCCCATTGATCGGTTTCGATATCGCATAAATCTCGGCGATATGTCCTTCTTTTCCATAATTATAGCATACCTTAAAGCTGTTGTGGGCGTTTGGGTTGATATATCCCTCTTTCCGCATTTTTGAAACATCGACCGATTGGTCTTTCTCCTCCTTGGAACCCGTTTACATCGGGCAATTGTCGTCTTCACATGGTTGTTGTTGAATCTCCTCTTTTTAAAATCTCCTCCGACTCGCTTCTTCTATTTTCATGGCCACGATTACCACCGGAGTGGTTACCGCCTTTAATCCATATTCTTCTTTCTCCGTGATTATCGTTATTCGATGATCGCTTATCTTGGGATAATCACGGTTATGGTCTCTCGGTTGAAGCGTACTCATTATCTCGCTCTAACAAACTGAGCCACATTGACAACATCTGAATAGAGAGAAAATTTATGAGAAATGAGATCTTGGACGTATCTGGGGTTTCAAACCCTCTCGAAACATCCGCGTCATCGTTCCTCATTCTCCACCAAATGAGGTGAAACACGGATAACTCATGAACTTCGCCTCGTCTTTGAGACAACCGTCATGTTATTCTACTCCATTCTAATAAACTCCACTTCCTTCATATGATTGAATACTTTCGGGAAGTACTTGTCATTGAACTGCTTCTGAAATGTCTCCCATGACATGTTGAGTGCGGTGGTTGAGTACGCTTCGAGATTCCCGATGTCTGCCTCGTTACGGAACATAAAAGTAGCGAATGGAACTTTACGTTTCTCCGCATCCCAAGACATCGAATATCTTGGTAATTTGTTTGACCCACGTCTCGCCTTAATCGGATCCGGCTTTCCCAGAATTCGTGGTCCTGACTCTTTAACTGCTTGTTTGTGACCACCCGTGAATTGCTATCATTTCTCTCACGTATTTTGAACACGAGTCTCCTCGTCGATTTTGCATGAAGCTGCAAAAAGCTTCTAAACATCCCCTCGTTCATCATCATCTTTCGGTGGTGTTGTTCACGGGTGGTACATTGCCGACTGTTGCACGTTCTCCTCGTAGGTAAATCTGAGGCATCTCCACGGTCTCATTTACTCCCTTTGTTAATATTCTCAATCGACATTCTCAAATACTATCATAAAACAAGGGTTAATTAAGGAAATCAATATATCACATAATATCCCTATATATCTTGACCAACTAACAAATAAGCTTAGGTAGGACACCTTTAGCGAAGGATTTACTCATCTCTCCCTCCTAGTTCTATTCCCGATCTCATGGAGATCATATCCTAAGCTCGATACCAACCGTGGCGCCCCAAAATAGGTCCATTCCATCCAACCCATTCACGAGTGCCAAATACATGGTACGTAAATAACTACAACTTTATTAATACATTTGTCGTGCAAAATACGACAACATATATATTGTGAGTTTAAATACGAGATATTGCCATCTAGACAATATCCACACGCAAATAAATCCCCATCATAATTATTGATACATTATTTTACAAAATGGTGAGGACTACTAAACAACTCTCTCTAGAACCTTCATTCCATACCCCGACTAGTACTCATTACATTCTCGCCTCCCCGAGAAGAAAAATGGAACAACAAGGAAAAGGGTGAGCTCAACTAGCCCAAATAAAGAATATTATGACTAAGATAATATACAACAAATTATCGTTAGTCTTCAACGAGGAAAAATCTAATAGAATACAATAGACAACAAATTTTAAATCAATATTCGCAATGAAATAATAATTCATTAGAAGAGTTAAGTGAGAAATGCAAACTACTATCTTCTATATATGAATTTAAAAGTTCATCGTCGATATTTTATCCTGTAACATCAATCAATATACATCGGAATCAAATATTCATCTTTGCACTCTGAGCCAAAGATATTCATCGATTAGTCATGTTCATCTAAACACTGTTCATCTTTGCACACTACGGCCAAAGATATTCTTGAAATCATTCATCTTTGCACTACTGAGCCAAAGATATTCCATAATATCATCATTTAAATCAAGAAGATGATGAAAAATATTTTTAAAGAAAGCGAATCCGGTGAAACAAAATGACAAGGATTAAGGATTAAGGATTCGTACTTTGTTTTATCCGTCGCCCAAAAAAATACCTCAAAAATAATCATAGGGTGTAAAATTCAAGAATGATCAAAACATGGATACAATCAAAGCTAGTATCCGAATAGATATTTTAGGACGAAAAGAAAAATTTTCATTTTTCGGTGAATAGTCTTAGATTCGTGAATAGTGAATAGTGATACGTGAATAGTCAGAGTATCGTGAATAGTAACTCCAACACCAAAAGATAGAAATTCCATAAAAAACATCTTCACGCTTTATGAATAGTACTCGTGAATAGTAACTTCGTGAATAGTAACTCATGAATAGTAACTCGTGAATAGTAACTCATGAATAGTAACCCCAAGCATGAAAAAGTTCCAAATTTGATAAAAATTCCAACCAATATTTCGGCGATAATGATATTGAAGAAATAATATCATTTGAGAAGAAAATAACATCCCTTACCTCGAAAAGACAAGACTTCTTAGTTGAAAAACAGGATATAGGCTATGACTTGAACTTGCAGTATATCAACACTCAAAGTATAATCACAAGAATACGCTCAAAATATCGAGAGAGAAATAGAGAGAAAACTTCGGTTTACGGTGTGATTTTCAATTCTAACCTAAGCTCCCTATTTATAGGAAAATGCTTAGAAACGAAAGTAGAAAATTGAATATAATAATATTATTTATAAACAAAATTCCTTAGCCCACCTTTGAAATTTGATTTCAGCCATAGCACATGTTAAATGAGGTTCACAAACTCACCAAAACGTTTTTCTCAAAATAATTAATTAAAACTCCCAAAAATCAATTATTTGAACTCCAAACTTCAATAATTCATAATAAATAACCCTTTTATCGAGAAAATTGAATCTTGCGAGTTTTTATAGGAAATTCAATTCTCTACAACTTTTCAGAAGAAAGTTTTTCCAAATTCCAAACAGAAATTGACCGAAATTCACAAACGGTTGATTTTACAGTCTATAATCAATTTTCGGTCAAGAAATGGGTCCACCAACACACAAAACATGTGTTAAACATTTAATCCAACAAAAATACTCTTCCTCCTCATTTATTCATATATCCCATATTCATTGTAAAAATATCACCATTAATATATTATTAAAATAATATATTTAAATGAATTATTTTATCAGAAAAAGATAAAATATTAATTTTCAACAATTGTCACATTAAAATTTTTTCCATCTATATCCACATAAAATCAATATTTTTTCTCATCATATAAATCAATAATTAATTATTCACAAATAATATTACAGAATCACAAAGATCTTATGAACGGTAGTTCCTCAGGAAAGAGGGGCTTTCAATAAGGATCTCTCCTCATCTTGGCCGCTTGATTAGGTGACCAAACCTCTCCTTAGAGCGTAACTTTCTAGACATTGCCAATAATGTTATCCAATAACATTATTCAAATAATATGAATTATTGCTCAGATAATGGAAAATACCGTGTAATGACAATTTATTGAAACAACGGTAATATAAAATATCAATGCAAAGAATTATTGAATTAATAAAATAAAATATTGAATAGTAATTATCGTAACAATTATTGAGTAGTGCCTTCTTACGTAAGAATCAATAATTGGTGCAATATCGTGTCTTTCTTGCTCAACAACGCAGCGTATTAGTGTGTTTTAACCAACGGGTATTCCAACAAAGATTAATCTGTGAATAACTACTGCCGTTATTTATAAACAACTTATATTTGTCGTTTTTCTTCATCCAATCGCTTTTTCGTTATGGGGCCCACAAAAGAGCTATGGCCGTCGTGCATTTAATATTCCCCGACGAAGATTTAATATTCCACGACCAAACGAATATTCTAAAACAATACGAATATTTTATAACCACTTACTTATTCGAAATATTTGCGTATTTTACCCATAACTATCCACATTAATCAAATCAACCCTTACTATTTCAAAATAATAAATAGAGGAAAATAAATTTCATTTATTAATAATTTGGGGTCTTACATTATCCAACAGCAGGATAATCGTCACTTAGAGAAGAAGAGTATGAGATACCATGACGATTGGCTTTAGTGCAAGTGGGAGATTGAAAGTAGTATGCATACAAGCCAATCATGTTTGATGATAAAGCATATACTTTGTAACAATCTTATTCATTTATTAATAAAAAGTATTAATTTATTAAAACTTTTAATTATCTACATGATGATGTTTTATAATATGTGATAAACCCATAGTTTTAAGCAATGCTTTTAGAATAATGATGATGATCATTCTAATGAGATCTAAATTCTTAGAAAGCTTAAAACTAAAATAGTTCTCAATCGTTGGATTACTAAATTGGGGATTATTGAACCCGGATAGATTGGTACATACGTTGCTTGCTCATTGGATGAGGATGATTGATCTCATGATTATTTGTGTGGAGACACTAAAGCAAGTATATAGGTGCTTATTAGAGAATAAGTTCACTAAACGTGGCTAACTAAGGAATACCTAATGGAGTTTTACTTGTCTGTCAATAGGAATTCCTGTAGTGATAGTAGTACAAGTGATCCTTGGACTTGAGATTATCATAGTATCTTGTGTATGATGAGTTATACTTTGACTTATTCCTTAAGACCCTTAGGGTATATCAAAGGGTATGCTTGGGTATAATAAGTTGTACATGGAGATAATGTATGATTAATAAAGAATCTACCACTTTAGTAAAAGAAGAGACATGTCTATGTGATTCGATAAATGACAACCCAAGAGTCCTTGGTTATAAGAATGAAATTAGAAAGGGTTTCTAATTTGCATTATTTAGTGTTGTGCATTTAAGAGTTTAAATACATATAATTAAATAAATTAAGACTTGACAATAATTCCATGTTTTATATTTAATTGGGACATTGTATGGTGGAAGGATTGAATTGTACGGTAACTATTTACTCAAAGGTTCTTTTATGATTAATGTTGAAATCTATATTATCCGGAAAAAGTCGTTGATCGCTAGGGAGGCTTATCCCTATTGTAGAATAAATATTATTTATTTAAATAAATTCTTAGTTTAATTTATTTATTTAAATAAGATTAGAATTGTTCTAATTGATTTATTCACAATAGGTTTAATATGGAGAACCTAAAGGGTCACACCATAAAAGGAAGAATAATTATTTAAGAAGTTAATGGCATAATTGTAATAATAAGTTAAGTATATTTAATTTAATCTATGGTGATAGAATAAATTAAATGACTTAATATTTATTATTTAATATTTTAGAAATATTAAATATAAATTAATAAGAGGAGTCTTATTATTATTATTATTATTACTATTATTATTATTTAATTCTTAAAGGAGTTTGGGAATTAATTAATAAAAGTACTCTCAAATATCCTAATAGGATTAGGAGGAAAATTAATTAAAAGAGTTTAATTAATTATCCCTAATAAGATTAGGTAGCTTAATTAATTAAAGGAATTTATTTAATTAAAATAAAACCCAATTCCTTAATTGTTAAGGAGGGTTGCCCACATCTATAAATAAGAGGAGTCTTATTATGGGTGAGGGTGGTTGGCACTTTCACAACACGTGAATACGTAATTCCAATAGTTGGGATAGTACGTCTTTTTTATGAGAGATAGAAAATTAGGATTTTGTCAAATACCCGTCTTCTTGAATTCTTCTTCTTCCTTGGTGGATCACCTCTAGAGGCCAAACACTTGGGTGGCTAACGTTGATCAAAGAAAGGAACCAAACCCGGTGGATTCAAGTTGAACGCGAAAAGGATTGGAGGTGAACTTGTACCTGAGGAAGCTCGGATCTTCAAGGGTATGATTCTTGTTCTTTCTTTTTCGTTTAATTAATAATTGTGCATAAAGGGTGATTCGGGTATATGGTTTGTAAAAATTTTAAACTTTAATTTTTTCCACGTTTTCGCTTATTTGTGCAATTTGATTGCGTTCATGAATATTACAAACCTAACCTGTTAAATTTGTGCAATTTGATTGCGTTTATGAAGTCAAGGTATCCTCACCTGTTCGGCATACCAGGTACATACGTAAATGTCGAGGGCAAAATTCCATAAGGAGTGGAGATTGTGAGACCCCAGATTTTATGAATAAATATTTAATTTTTTCGAAATATTTTGTTAAATATTATGGTGTGGATTTGAGATAGTGTTATAGTTGTGGGTAGTATTTGAAAATTTTGCAAAGTATGAAAGTTGTCATATAATATTCGATTAGTCGGGGAATATTCTTTTTGTCGGGGAATATCCGTGACGACAAGACAATCATTAGTGGACCCCACAATGTAAGTATTGTCATAGTAAGAAAAACGACGTAATTATCTTTTATAAAATAATGGCGGAAGTTTTATCGTTGATCATTGTTGAACTACCGGTAGTAAAAAGTAAAGAATACGCGTGATCGCATAAAGACACCAGTATTGGTTATTGATGCTTACGTAAGAAGTCACTCTCTTATACTCAATTATTGCTACGAGAATTGTTTGATCATATCTCTCATATTATTGATTCGATTATTGTCACAGTATCATCTGCATTATTTGTTATATTATTAAATCAATAGTTGATGTCTGGAGGTTATATTGTTCAGTCGGGTATTCGGGGAACTTTTTGTGTCGGAGTACTTTTCACGAGTTACTATTCACGAGTTACTATTCATGAGTTACTATTCATGAGTTACTATTCACGAGTTACTATTCATGAGTTACTATTCACGAGTTACTATTCATGAGTTAATGTTCATGAGTTACTATTCACCCGGTTACTATTCACTCTATTATTGTGCATTCGGGTATTTGGGTACAATATTATTCCATAAGGAGATGTGCTAATTTTTCAGACCGTTGGTTGAAGTTATATTAGTGAATCATTATGGACCGAGCTGGTGGAAAGTTATAATAGTGAATCAATATGGATCATTTGGTTTAAAGTTTTAATAGTAAATCAAGATAGAATCGTTGCTTTAAGTTTTAATAGTAAATCGATCTGGATCGTTCGTTTAAAAGTAAATCGATCTGGACCTTTCATGAATTAGTTACTATTCAATCCATTCTTCTATAAATAGAAGCTCATCCTTCATTATTTCTTACGAATTCACTGAAACTTTAGAGAGAGAAATTATAGAGAGAAAGAAGAAGAGTATTTTGCTACTTCACTACTTTGATATCCAGTGTCTTTTACGGTAAGGTGTTATTCTTTCTTATTCATGAAGAAAACTTTTGTTATTCCATTCTTTATTATTCTGTTGGAATAACCTGTAAAAGTGGCATACCCTATACATAACCGGTATACGCGGTATACCCTATACTTGGTGAAATTCTTATGTTATTCCATTCTTATTTATTCTGTTGGAATAACCTGTATACGCGGCATACCCTATACTTGCTGAAATCCTTAAGTTATTCCATTCTTTATTATTACATTGGAATAACTTCAGATGCTGATTTACCCTATACTTGGTGGAATGACTCAGTATATGCGGTTTACCCAATACTTGGTGATCTTCTTCATTATTCCATTCTTTATTATTATGTTGGAATAACTTTGCTTATGCCAAGTACCGCATACTTGGTGAAATTTTTTATTATTCCGTTCTTTATTATTCTCGCCGGAATATCCTGCTTGGGTGTGAATTTCACCGACACGGTTCCATATTTATTATTCGCATTTATTATTACATTTGGAATATCCTCTGTCATCGTGTGTTTTACAGGACTGGTTCCATCTTTATTATTCTCATCTTTATTATTACATTGGAATATCCACATCTGTGTGTTTTACACGGACTGGTTAAAATCTTTATTATTACATTGGAATAACTGCCATACATCTGCAACCGCCTCACATGGTGATTTCTTTTGTTATTCCATTCTTTATTATACTCAGTTGGTTAAAATTTTGATTTCTATACTCCATTAGTAGAATATCCTTGATATTTGCGCTTCATCCAGTATCTTTTCATGGAAATATTCTTCTAAGCATTCTTGAATTTTACTCTACAAAGAAGTATCATGTTGACAATTTGGACGTTATCAGTTCCTGAATAAATTAATTCGTGAACTTGTTTTATTGAATTCTTATATCATTGTCATCATACTCGTGTTTATATTTTTGAAAGTCATCTAAGGCTTGTAGTGCATAGATGGACTTGGTATGATTATGACCAGGGATTATTCGGTATAATCATGACCGTAATGTTACAAATGATGTGATAAAAGTCCTCATTGGCCCGTAGTGCATTGATGGACAGTTGTTGGCATGATCATGATCATTGATGAATACACAAATATCCTTGGCCCGCAGTGCATGGATAATTTTTGGTCGTGACCCTAATGAATATCCTTGGCCGTAGTGTAGGGATGATGTGGATTATTTATTAAGCTGAGTCTCAGAGATAAAAGTGATGAAAAAACGTTTTAAATCATAAAAGATAGTAGATTTTATTCTCTACTTGACTCTTTTAATGGATTGCTTATTCCGCTGCAGTTAAACTTGATGTTTATTGTATTTTATCAGTTTAACATTGTTGAAGGCTAATGATAATTTATCCTGCATTATCTTAGTCATATTGTGATGAGGATTTATTTGGGTATAGATATTGTCTAGAAGATAATATTTGTATTTAAACTCACAGTTTTTATGATGTATTAATAAAGTTGTGGTTATTTCTGTACCATGTTATTGACAACCTAAAATGGGTGATATATACCTATTTTGGGGGCGTCACAGTTGGTATCAAAGCTTAGGGATATAATCTCTGGCGGAGATCGGGGAATAGAACTAGGAGGGGAGAGACGAGTAAATCCTTCGCTAGTGTGTCCTACCTAAGCTTATTTGTTAGTTGGTCAATATATAGGGATATTATGTGATATGTTGATTTCCTTAATTAACCCTTGTTTTATGGCAGTATTTGAGAATGTCGACTGAGAATGTTAACAGTGGAGTAAATGAGACCGTGGAAACACCTGTACTCACCAATGAAGAGAGAGCGTCAAGATGGTTTAAGAATGTTCCTCCCGTGAACAACGCCATCGAGCAAATGATGAATGACGGGATGTTTAGAAGTTTTTGTAGTTCATGCAAAAATCGAACGAGGAGACTCGTGAACAAAATATGGTGGAAATGATAATAACGCATACGATTTGTCACTACCAAGCAGTTCAAAGAGTTGGGACCACCAGAATTCTGGGAAAAGCAGGATCCAATTAAGGCAGAGAGGTGGGTCAAACAAATCACCAAGATATTCGATGTCTTGGGATACACGGAGGAACAGAAGGTTCCATTCGCCACCTTTATGTTCCGTAATGAGGCAGATTACTGGTGGAAATCTGTGAAGCGTACCCATCCTGCCGCACTTTTCAAAGATATCTTGGGAGACGTTTCAAAAACTTTTCAATGACAAGTACTTTCCGAAAGTATTCGCTATATGAAGGAAGTGGAGTTCATTAGATGGAACAAAATAACATGGCGTGTGTCAAAGACGAGGCAAAGTTTGCGAAGTTATCCAGTTTGCACCTCATTTGGTGGAGAATGAGGAACATATGACGCGAATGTTTTTGAGAGGTTTGAAACCCGGCATACGTCAGTATCTCATTTCTCATAAATTTTCTCTCTATTCAGATGTTGTCAACAGGGCTCAATTATTAGAGCGAGATAACGAGTACGTTCAACCGAGGGACCACAACTAGGATCATACCAGAGATAGTAGTCAACAAAACAACGATAACCAGCGGAGAAAGAAAAAGACGGACAAAAATGGCAACCACTCTGGTGGTAATCATGACCATGAAAATAGAAAAAGCGAGTTGGGGGGAGATTTTAAAAAGAGAAGATTCAATAATGACAATGCGAAGACGTCAGCACCAGCAGTAACTGGTTCTAAGGGAGGAGAACGACCACCGGTCGTATGCTACAAATGCGGGAAAGAGGGACATATCAGCCCAAACTGCCCACAACAGTTCAAGGTATGTTATAATTGTGAAAAGGAAGGACATATCGCTCGAGATTGTACGATAGCAAAACCTAGTTCAATGGGGACGGTGACTCAAAAGGTCATCCCAGAAAAGTCAAAGTCAACGGTTCCGGAAGAGCGTTTGTTGTGGATGGTTAAAATGCGAGAACCCAAACGAGGTGATCACGGGTAAGCTAATCATAAATTCTTGTGAAGTTTATACCTTACTAGAATCTAAGGTGCTACCCATTCATTTATTTCTCCGCTTGTGCTCAACGTTTAAACTTAACTCCAGGAGAAATTTAGACTTTGATTTATCCGTGGAAACTCAGTTAGGAGAAACTTTCATCACATCCATTGTTTATAAATCTTGTTTGATCCAAGTTGGCACCATCACATTACTTATTGACCTTATCTCTTTAAAGATACTTGCATTTGACGTGATTTTAGGGATTGATTGGTTAACTACTCATCATGCCAAAATTGATTGTTATCGTAAGGTTGTTAGTTTTCATATTCCAAATCAACTTGTTGTTCGAATTCAAGCAACTAAACCATTAAAATCAATCACTGTCATATCAAGTCATAAGGCTATCCGTTTATTGAAAAACGGATGTCAAGCTTTCTTAGCCCATGTTATGGATTTGAATAAAGACACGTCAAATTTGAATAATATTCCTGTTGTTATTGACTTTTCTGACGTATTTCCTGAAGAACTTCCCGGTCTACCCCCAGAACGTGAAGTTGAATTCTTTATTGATCTTGAACCTGGTACAAAGCCCATTTCTAAAACCCCATATCGAATGGCTCCTATTGAACTTCAGGAGTTAAAGGTCCAACTACAGGAGTTATTGAACATCGGTTTCATTCGTCCTAGTACATCTCCTTGGGGTGCTCCTGTTTTATTTGTAAAGAAGAAAGACGGGAGTATGCGACTTTGTATTGACTATCGGGAATTGAACCATGTCACCATCAAGAATAGGTATCCTCTACCTCGTATTGATGACTTGTTTGACCGCCACAAGGAGCACAATTCTTTTCAAAGATTGATCATAGATTCTGGATATCATCAACCAAGAATAATCAAGATATTCCAAAGATCGCCTTCGTAACTCGCAGACGGGCATTATGAATTCTTAGTCATGTCTTTTGGATTGACTAATGCTCCTCCAGCTTTCATGGATATGATGAACCGAGTATTCAAGGATTATTTGGATCAGCTCGTTGTTGTATTTATTGATGACATCCTCATATATTCCAAAAGTCATGATGATCATGAGCACCATTTGAAGCTGGTACTCCAAAGGCTTCGTGAAAACAAGCTTTATGCCAAGTTGAAGAAATGCGAGTTCGGCTCGAGAAGTAGCATTCTTGGGCACGTGGTGTCAAAACATGGAGTATCTGTTGACCGGTGAAGATTGAAGAAATAAAAAGTTGGGAGCAAATCAAGGCGGTGGCCAAGAAACACGTAGCTTTTGGGCTTAATTTGGTTATTATCGGAGATTCGTGGAAGGGTTTTCTCGAATCGCTACTCCATTAACTCATCTGACTCAGAAGAATACAAAATTCGTGTGGAGCGAGGAATAAGAGAAGAGTTTCCAAGAGCTCAAAAGGAGACTCATTTCTAAGACTGTTTCTAACAATACCATCCTGGTATAGATGGATTTGTTATCTCACAACGATGCTTCGTGCAAAGGGTTAGGATATGTTCTCATGCAACGTGGGAAAGTCATAGCTTTATGCCTCGCGACAACTTAAAGAATATGAGAGGAATTATCCTACTCATGATCTAGAGTTAGCGCAGATTGTTTTCGCGCTTAAAGATCTGGAGGCACTATCTATACTGGGAGAAAGTGGAGATATATTCGCACCATAAAAGCCTCAAATATTTCTTCACCCAAAAGGAAATTCAACACGCGGCAACGACGTTGGCTCGAAATTTGTTGAAAGACTATAACCACACCATTTAATACCATCCCGAAAAGCTTAACGTGGTAGGCGGCGCATTGAGTAGAAGATCATACGCTGAACGAAAGTGCAATGTTGTTAAAACAAAGGCCCATTTTGTGTGATTTAAAAAGATGAAGATAGAATTCAAGACTCGGAACCCATGCAATAATGTCAGTATATCGCATAGAACCAACTTTAATCGAAAAAGTTAAAGTTGCTCAATCCACGAATCCGTTCGATGCGGATGAAGAATAAAAAGCAAGAAGGTTTATTCCGAAGCAAGAATCGATGAAGAAGCAATACTTCGAGTTCACTCCAGACTTTGTGTTCTAACGATTCTGATTTGAAGTACAAGATCATGATGGAGGCACACAATACACCATTTACGATCCATCCTGGAGGTACTAAAATGTATCGTGATCTTCGACATACATTTTGGTGGAACAATATGAAGAGAGAGATTGCAAAGTTTATCTCTATGTGTTTAACTTGTCAACGTGTAAAGGCGGAGCATCACTTACCTAAGGGTCCGTTACAACCACTTGAGATTCCTAAATGGAAGTGGGAACACATTACTATGGATTTCGTTACGGGTCTTCCCACGGTTTCTCAAGGCATAAATGTTGTTTGGTTTATTGTTGATAGATTAACCAAGTCTGCTCATTTCTTGCCGATACGGGAGACTTATTCTGTGACGCCCCCAAAATAGGTATACACAACACCCATTCTGAGTCGCTAAATACATGGTACAGAAACAACTACAACTTTATTATTACAACAGTAATACTGTGAGTTTAAATATAATATTGTATCTAAACAATATCCACACGCAAATAAATCCCCATCATAATTATTGATTCATTATTTTACAAAAATGGTGAGGACTACTAAACAACTCTTTCTAGAACCTTCATTCCATACCCCGACTAGTACTTTCGCTACATTCTCGCTCCCACGAGAAGAAAAATGGAACAACAAGGAAAAGGGTGAGCTCAACTAGCCCAAAAAAAGAATATTATGACTAAGATAATATACAACAAATTATCGTTAGTCTTCAACAGGAAAAATCGATAGAATACAATAGACAACAAGTTTCGAGATCAATATTCGCAGTTGAAATAATAATTCATAGAAGAGTTACGTAGAGAATGAAATCTACTATAATCTATGAATTTAATATCCATCATCAATATTTTATCCCCTGTAACATCAATCAATATACATCCGAATCAAATATTCATCTTTGCACTCTGTGCCAAAGATATTCATCGATTAGTCATGTTCATTTAAAACACCGCTCATCTTTGCACTACAAGCCAAAGATATTAATCAATCGGTCATGTTCATCTCAACACCTGTTCATCTTTGCACTACAGGCCAAAGATATTCTTCAGAAATCATTCATCTTTGCACTACAGGCCAAAGATATTCAATAATATCATCATTTAAGACCGAGGATGATGAAAATATTTTTAAAGAAACGAATCCCAGTGAAACAAAATGACAAGGATTAAGGATTAAGGATTCGTACTTGGTTTTATCCACGCCCAAAAATACCTCAAAAATAATCATAGTGGTGTAAAATTCAAGAATGATCAAAACATGGATACAATCGGAGTTAGTATCCGAGGAATAGATGTTTTGGACTAAAAGAAGAAATTTTATTTTTAGATGAATAGATCAGATATCGTGAATAGTGCCAGATACGTGAATAGTAACTCGACACCAAAAGATAGAAATTCCACAAAAACATCCTCACGCTTCATGAATAGTACTTCGTGAATAGAACTCGTGAATAAGAACTCGTGAATAGAACTCGTGAATAGTAACTCATGAATAGTAACTCGTGAATAGTAACCCGACATGAAAAAGTTCCAAATTTGATAAAACTTCAGATCAACATTTCGGTATAATGATATTGAAGAAATAATATCATTCTGAAAAAAAATAATATCCCTTACCTCGAAAGATCAAGATTTAATTGAAACACAGGATATAAAGCTATGACTTGGACTTTAATCAGTATAGCAATACTCAAAGTATACTCAAAATACTCACAAGAATACGCTCGATAATATAGAGAGAGAAAACTTGATTTACGGTGTGATTTTCAATTCTAACCTAAGCACCCTATTTATAGGAAATTGCTTAGAACACCAAAGCGTAAAATTTAATATAATATTAATATATTTAATAAATTCTCTACGCCCATCTAGACAATCTGATCTCAGCCATCAAGCACATGTTAAAGATGGCCAACAACATTTGAAAATGTTTTTCTTAAAAACATAATTAAAACTTCAAAAATTAATTATTTCAAGAGCTCGTAACTTCAATAATTCATAATAAATAGCCCTTTCATCATAAAATTCAAATCTTGAGAGTTTTTATAGGAATTTCAATTCTCTACAACTTTACTGTAAGAAAGTTTTTCCAAATTCCAAATAGAAATTGACCGAAATCCACAAAGCAGGCGATTTTACTGTTTATAATCAAATTTCGGTCAATAAATGGGGTCCAACCGACATGTTTAACATGTTTTAAACATTTATTGCAACAAAAATACTCTTCCTCCTCAGATACTCATATATCCCACATTCGTTGTAAAAATATCACCGTTAATATATTATTAAAATAATATATTTAAATGAATTATTTTATCGTAAAAAGATAAAATATTAATTTTCAACAATTGTCATTTTAAAAATTTTCTCCATCTATATCCACATAAAATCAATATTTTCCTCATCATATAAATCAATAATTAATTATTCACAAATAATATTACTGTAATCACAATATTGACAACCGTGCGCTTCCTCAGAAAGAGGGGCTTTTCAATAAGAATTTCTTCTTCTTGGCAGCAATTAGGTGACCAAACCTCTCCTTAGACAGAACTTTCTAGACATTGCCAATAATGTTATCTAATAATATTATTAGGATAATATGAATTATTGCTTCGATAATGAAAGATCTTTGTGTAATGACAATTATTGAAACAACAAAGAATATAAAATATCAACGCAACAAATATTAACTCAATAAAATCTTTGAATAAGTAATTATCGTAACCATTATTGAGTAGTGCCTTCTCACGTAAGAATCAATAATTGATGCAATACCAAGTGCTTCTTGTTCAACAACGCGTATTAGTGTGTTTTAACCACCGGGTATTCCAACAAAGATTACTTGGTAATAACTCGCCATTATTTAAAAACAACTTATATTTGTCGCTTTCTTCATCCAATCACTTTCCAGTTATGGGGCCCACACATGGTCGCTGCGTTGTAAGAATATTCCCGAAGCGATTTAATATTCCACCACCAAACGAATATTCCCAAGACGATAATGAATATTTTATAACCACTTGCTTAATTTGAAATATTTTCATATTTAACCCTTAACTATCCACATTAATCAAATCAACCCTTACTATTTCAAAATAATAAATAAAGGAAATTCCTTTTTATTTAAAAATTTCGGTCTTACAACCTCCCTCCTTATGAAATTTCGTCCTCGAAATTGACGTCACGTATACTGGTGTTTTGAAAAGGTGAGGATACCTCGCTTTCATTTCGCTTTCCAACTCCCGTGTCATTTCTTCTATAGCATGATTCCTCCACAAAACTTTAACTTGTGGTATAACCTTTCTTGGCGTAGGGACATGCTCCTTCCTATCCAAAATCTTGACAGTACCTCCTCATACGTTAAGTCTTGGCTATCTCGTCCGGTTTCTAACTCAATAACGTGGTTCGGGTCTTTCACATATTTACTGAAAGCATGAGATATGTGAAACACATTATGAACACGAGACATACTCGGAGGTAACGCAAGTCTATAGGCTACATTTCCTACTCGGTCAAGAATTTGAAATGGACCGATAAATCGTGGATTGAGCTTTCCTCTCTTCCCAAATCTTGTAACTCCCTTCCATGGAGCAACTCGCAACAATACATGATCCCCACATTAAATTCCACGCCCTTTCGATGAAGATCCGCATAACTCTTTTTGTCGATCTTGTGCCGCTTTTGTATACATTGTCGAATCATTTGGATCTTTTCAGTAGTCATACGTCTTAACTTCGGGTCCCAACAATGTTGCTTCACCCACCTCATCCCAACATATCGAGAGCGACATTTTCGTCCATATAATGCTTGAATGGAACCATGCCTATATTTGTTTAATAACTATTGTTGTATGAGAATTCCACCAATGGCAAGTACTTATCCCAACTTCCATTGAAATCTAGGACACAAAGTTTTAATATATCTTCAAGAGTTTGAGTAGTCCTTCGATTGCCCATCCGCTTTGAGGATGGTATGCCAAACTAAATCGTAAATTGCGTGCCCATAGCTTTCTAACCCAAAATCATGAAGTGAATCTTGGGTCACGATCTAAAACTATGGATCTTGGCATGCCATGCAATCTCACAATCTCATTTACGTATATACGAGAAAGACGTTCAAGGAATAAGTCTCTCGATTTCAGAAGAAATGAGCATACTTGGTTAATCTATCAACAATAACCCAAATAGCATTGATGTCTTGAGAAACCGCAGGAAGACCCAGAACAAAATCCATAGTAATGTGTTCCCACTTTCATTAGGAATCTCAAGTGGTTGCAACGGACCCTTAGGTACAAGATGCTTCCGCCTTTTACACGTTGGCAAGTTAAACACATCGAGATAAACTTTGCAATCTCTCTCTTCATATTGTTCCACCAAAATGTATGTCAAAGATCACGATACATTTTAGTACTTCCAGGATGGATTGCAAAATGGCGATTGTGTGCCTCCATCATAATCTTGTACTTCAAATCGTAGTCGTTAGAACACAAAGTCTAGAGTGGACTTCAAGTATTCCTTCTTCATCAATTCTCGCCTCGAATAGCTCCTTCTTGTACTTTCTTCTTCATACGCATCGCCTCAAATTGCGGTGCTCGAAAGCAACCTTAACTTTTTCTATTAAAGTTGGCTCTCTGTCGTATACTTGACATCATCGCACTCGTCCTCAAGATATAATCTTTCTACTCATCGCGTCGGCTACCACCACGTTCGCTTTTCCAAGATGGTATGGTTAGAATATGTGCGAAATGAGTCGCCTCTTGAGCTCTTGGAAAATCTTCTCGCATTTCTCGCTCCATATGTAATTTTGTATCTTTCGAAGTCGATATGCGTTAATGGAATAGCGATTCGAGAATATCCTTCAACGAATCTCCGATAATAACCGACTAAGCTTAGAAAGCTACGTCTTTCGATAATCGACTTAGGTTGTTCTCTCAATCGTGACTCATATCCCAATCTTGGATAAGACGTCACAATGACACCTATCGATTTATTTATCGCATCTAATACGAGCGCCCCCACAGAGAGTTCGCTTAGGTGAATTCCACAAAGGAAGTCACAAGATAAAGGCTCGTGTACCAAATTCTATAGTTGAATTTTTTAACTCTCAAGTTCAATAGAGCCATTCGATATGAGATTTTAGAAATGAGTTTTGTACAGGGTTCAAAGTCGATACAAAATTTAATATCGAGCTTTGGGAGTAAGCCAAGAAATTCTTCAGAAATACGTCGGGAAAAATCAATAACAACAGAATATTATTCAAATCGACGTGTCTTTATTCAAATCCATAACATGGACTAAGAAAACTTGACATCCGTAATAAACGAATGACTTCATGGCTTGATATGAAAATGTTTGACTACAATGGTTTGATTGCTTGAATTGAATAATGTGAGGTTGCTTAGGAATATGAAAACTAACAACCTTACAAAAGAAATCAATTTGGCATGATGAGTAGTTAACCTTAAAATCACATCAAAAGCAAATATCTCTATAGAAATAAGGTTAACGGGTAATGTGATAGTGCCAACTGAATCAAGCAAGATTTCTAAACAACAGATGTAATGAAAGTTTCTCCTAACGGATTCTCCATAAATAGGTCAAAGTCTAATTTCTCCGTGAAGTCAAGTTCAAACGTTGAGTGCAAGTAAAGAGATAAAAGAATGGGTAGAACCAATATCTAGTAAGGTATATACTTCGCAAGAATTTATAATTAACTAACCCGTGTTAACCCGTTCGTTTCTCGATTTTGACCATCACAACAAACGCTCTTCCAAGAACCGTTGACTTTGACTTTTTCGGGACATCCTTTTGAGTCACCATTCTCATTTGAACTAGGTTTCGCCACCGCATAATCTCGAAGCGATATGTTCTTCCTTTCCACAATTATAAGATACCTTGAACTGCTGTTGTAAGGCGGTTTGACCGATATGTCCCTCTTTCCAAGATTTGTAACATTGACTCGGTAGGTGGTCTTTCTCCTCCCTTAAAACTAGTTGCTACATGCTATGACGTCTTCACATGGTCGTTGTTGAATCTCCTCTTTTAAAATCTCCTCCCGACTCGCTTCTTCTATTTTTCATGGCCACGATTACCACCGAGTGCTTACCGCCTTTGTCCGTATTCTTCTTTCTCCGTTGGTTATCGTTATTTCGATGATCGCTATCTTTGGTATGATCTCGTTATGGTCCCTCGGTTGAACGTATTTCGTTATCTCGCTTCTAACAATCGAGCCTCATTGACAACATCCTGAACGAAGAGAGAAAATTTATGAGAAATGAGATATCGACGTATGTCGGGTTTCAAACCTCTCGTAAACATCGCGTCATCGTTCCTCATTCTCCACCAAATGAGGTGCAAACTCGATAACTCCATGAACTTCGCCGCATCGACACCGCCATGTTATTCTCGCTCTAGTCTAATAAACTCCACTTCCTTCATATAGACGAATACTTTCGGGAAGTACTTGTCATTGAACTATTTTTCAAACGTCTCCCACGACACGCCGAGTGTATTTGGATGGGTACGCTTCACGATTCCCACGAAGAATCGCCTCGCCACGGAACATAAAGGCGTGAATGGAACTTTCTGTTCCTCCGTGCATCCCAAGACATCGAATATCTTGGTAATTTGTTTTACCCACGTCTCCGCACTTTAATCGGATCCGGCTTTTCCCTGCACTCGGTGGTCCCAACTCTTTGAATGCGCTTGGTGTGACCAACCGTGAATTGCTATCATTTCCTCCTCAGTATTTTGAACACGAGTCTCCCTCAAATCCGATTTTGCATGAATCGCAAAAAGCTTCTAAACATCCCTCGCTCATCATCCTTTCATTGGTGTTGTTCATGGGAGGAACATTGCCACTGTTGCACGCTCTCTCGTTGGTAAAGACAGCATCCACACGGTCTCATTTACTCCTTTGTTAATATTCTCAATCGACATTCTCAACATCATCATAAAATAAGGGTTAATTAAGGAAATCAATATATCACATAATACCCCTATAATATGACCAACCAACAAATAAGCTTAGGTAGGACACACTAGCGAAGGATTTACTCGTCTCTCCCTCCTAGTTCTATTCCCGATCTCATGGAGATCATATCCCTAAGCTCGATATTAACCCTGTGACGCCCCCAAAATAGGTATATACAACACCCATTTCGAGTCGCCAAATACATGGTATACGTAAACAACTACAACTTTATTATTACAACAAGAATATTGTGAGTTTAAATATAATATTGTCTTCTAGACAATATCCACACGCAAATAAATCCCCATCATAATTATTGATTCATTATTTTACAAAATGGTGAGGACTACTAAACAACTCTCTCTAGAACCTTCATTCCATACCCCGACTAAGTACTCGCTACATTCTCGCCTCCCCGAGAAGAAAAATGGAACAACAAGGAAAAGGGTGAGCTCAACTAGCCCAATAAAGAATATTATGACTAAGATAATATACAACAAATTATCGTTAGTCTTCAACAGGAAAAATCGATAGAATACAATAGACAACAAGTTTCGAGATCAATATTCAAGTAGTGAAATAATAATTCATAGAAGAGTTACGTAGAGAATGAAATCTACTATAATCTATGAATTTAATAAATCCATCATCAATATTTTATCCTCGTAACATCAATCAATATACATCGGAATCAAATATTCATCTTTGCACTACAAAGCCAAAGATATTCATCATTGGTCATGTTCATTTAAACACCTACTCATCTTTGCACTCACAGCCAAAGATATTAATCAATCGGTCATGTTCATCTCAACACTGCTCATCTTTGCACTACTGGTGCCAAAGATATTCTTCAGAAATCATTCATCTTTGCACTACTGGGCCAAAGATATTCAATAATATCATCATTTAAGACCGAGGATGATGAAAATATTTTTAAAGAAAGCGAATCCGATTGAAACAAAATGACAAGGATTAAGGATTAAGGATTCGTACTTGGTTTTATCCACGCCCAAAAATACCTCAAAAATAATCATAGTGGTGTAAAATTCAAGAATGATCAAAACATGGATACAATCAGAGTTAGTATCCAGAATAGATGTTTTGGACGAAAAGAAGAAATTTTATTTTTCAGTGAATAGTACCGTATACGTGAATAGTGCCGTATACGTGAATAGTAACTCCGACACCAAAAGATAGAAATTCCACAAAAACATCTTCACGCTTCATGAATAGTACTCGTGAATAGTAACTCGTGAATAAGAACTCATGAATAAGAACTCGTGAATAGTAACTCATGAATAGTAACTCGTGAATAAGAACCCCGATACATGAAAAAGTTCCAAATTTGATAAAACTTCAGATCAACATTTCAAAGATAATGATATTGAAGAAATAATATCATTACGAAAAAATAATATCCTTACCTCGAAAGATCAAGACTTACAAATTTAAAACAGGATATAAAGGCTATGACTTGGACTTGCAATCAGTATAGCAATACTCAAAGTATACTCAAAATACTCACAAGAATACGCTCGATAATATATAGAGAGAAAACTCAGATTTACGGTGTGATTTTCAATTCTAACTAAGCACCCTATTTATAGAAATTCTTTAGAACACCAAAAGTAAAATTTAATATAATATTAATATATTTAATAAATTTCTCACGCCCATCTAGACAATCTGATCTCAGCCATCAAGCACATGTTAAAGATGGCCAACAACATTTGAAAAACGTTTTTCTTAAAAACATAATTAAAACTTCCAAAATTAATTATTTGAGACTTCGTAACTTCAATAATTCATAATAAATAGCCCTTTCATCATAAAATTCAAATCTTGAGAGTTTTATAGGAATTTCAATTCTCTACAACTTTACAGAAGAAAGTTTTCCAAATTCCAAATAGAAATTGACCGAAATCCACAAACCAGGCGATTTTTCACAGTTATAATCAAATTTCGATCAATAAATGGGGTCCACCGACATGTTTAACATGTTTTAAACATTTATTGCAACAAAATACTCTTCCTCCTCGTATACTCATATATCCCACATTCGTTGTAAAAATATCAAGTTAATATATTATTAAAATAATATATTTAAATGAATTATTTTATCGAAAAAGATAAAATATTAATTTTCAACAATTGTCATTTTAAAATTTTCTCCATCTATATCCACATAAAATCAATATTTTCCTCATCATATAAATCAATAATTAATTATTCACAAATAATATTACTGAATCACAATATTGACAACGAGGTGCAGTTCCTGTGAAAGAGGGGCTTTCCAATAAGAATTTCTTCTTCTGGCGCGCAATTAGGTGACCAAACCTCTCCTTAGATGTAACTTTCTAGACATTGCCAATAATGTTATCTAATAATATTATTCAGATAATATGAATTATTGCTTCGATAATGAAAGATAATTGTGTAATGACAATTATTGAAACAACAATGAATATAAAATATCAACGCAAAGCAATTATTAACTCAATAAAATAATCGAACAAGAATTATTCGTGTAACCATTATTGAGTAGTGCCTTCACGTAAGAATCAATAATTGATGCAATACCAAGTGCTTCTTGTTCAACAACGCATTAGTGTGTTTTAACCACCGGGTATTCCAACAAGATAATCGTAATAACTACACTGATTATTTAAAAACAACTTATATTTGTCGTTTTCTTCATCCAATCACTTTCCGTTATGGGCCCACACATGGTCGTTTTGCCGTAGTTAATACGAATATTCGACAAAGATTTAATATTCCACGACCAAACGAATATTCCCGACGATAATGAATATTTTATAACCACTTGCTTAATTTGAAATATTTGCTTATTTAACCCTTAACTATCCACATTAATCAAATCAACCCTTACTATTTCAAAATAATAAATAAAGGAAATTCCTTTTTATTTAAAAATTTCGGGGTCTTACATATTCCCTTGAACGTCTTGCTCATATGTATGTAAATGAGATTATGAGGTTGCATGGCATGCCAGTATCCATAGTTTCGGATCGTGACCCAAGGTTCACTTCAAGATTTTGGGTTAGCTTGCAAAAAGCTATGGGTACGGATCACGATTGATTGATTCGCATACCATACTCAAAGCGGACGGACAATCAGAGAGGACTATTCAAACTCTTGAAGATCTATTAAGACTCTGTGTCCTAGACTTCAAGGGAAGTTAGGATAAGTATTTACCATTGGTGGAATTCTCCTACAACAACAGTTATCAGGCAAGTATAGGTGTGGCTCCATTTGAAGCATTATATGGACGAAAGTGTCGCTCTTCAATATGTTGGGATGAGGTGGGTGAAGAAACATTGTTGGGACCCGAGTTGGTACGTATGACTACAGAAAAGATCCAAATGATTCGACAACATATACAAACGGCACAGGATCGACAAAAGAGTTATGCGGATCTTCATCGAAAGGACGTGGAATTTAGTATTGGGGATCATGTATTGTTGCGAGTTGATTCATGGAAGGGAGTTACAAGATTTGGGAAGAGAGGAAATCTCAATCCACGATTTATTGGTCCATTTCAGATTCTTGACCGAGTAGAAAATGTAGCCTATAGACTCGCGTTACCTCCAAGTATGTCTCGTGTTCATAATGTTTTTCAAATATATGTGCTTCGTAAATATGTGAAAGACCCGAACCACGTCATTAAGTTAGAACCGGACAATATAGCCAAAGATTTAACGTATGAGGAGGTACCTGTGAAGATCTTGGATAGGAAAGAGCATGTCCTACGCACAAAGATCATACCATAAGTCAAAGTTTTGTGGAGAAACCATGCTATAGAGGAAATGACCTGAGAGTTAGAAACAGAAATGAAAGCGAGGTATCCTCACCTTTTCGAAACACCATGTATGTATGTCAATTTCGAGGATGAAATTTCATAAGGAGGGGAGGTTGTAAGACCTCAACTTATTATAAATAAAATTGAATTTCCTCCATTTATTATTTTGAAATAGTAAGGGTTGATTTAATTAATGTGGATATTTATGGGTAAAATACGCAAATATTTCAAATAAGAAAGTGGTTATAAAATATTCGTTTGGTCGTGAAATATTCTTCTTTGTCGGGAATATTATGACGACTGACGACCTTTGTGTGGGCCCCATGCTTGAAAGCGATTGGATGAAAAAACGACAAGAATAAGTTGGTTATAAATAACTACAGAAGTTGTTATCAGATTAATGTTGGAATACCCGGCGTGTTAAAAACAGAAAGATTAGCGGTATTACACCAATTATTGATTCTTACGTAAGAAGGCACTACTCAATAATTGTTACATGAATTATCGCTCAAGATTATTTTATTTTATTGATTCAATAATTGTTGCGTTGATATTTTATATTATTATTGTTTCAATAATTATCATTACACATTATTTTCTATTATCGGAGCAATAATTCATATTATCTGAATAATATTATTGGATAACATTATTGGAAATGTCTAGAAAGTTCTGTCTAAGGAGAGGTTACATCATCTAATTGTGCGCTAGTAAGGAGAGATCCTTATTGGAAAGCCCCCTCTATTCTGGGAACTGCTTGGTTGTCAGTATTGTGATTCTGTAATATTATTCGTGAATAATTAATTATTGATTTATATGATGAGGAAAATATTGATTTTATGAGGATATAGATGGAGAAAATTTTTAATGTGACAATTGTTGAAAATTAATATTTTATCTTTTTCTCATAAAATAATTCAATTAAATATATTATTTTAATAATATATTGATGGTGATATTTTTACAATGAATGTGGGATATATGAGTATATGAGGAAGAGTATTTTTGTGGCATTAAATAATTAACACATGTTTTGTGTGTCGGTAGACCCCATTTCTTGACTAAAATTTGATTATAGCCTGTAAAATCGCTCGTTTGTGGATTTCGGTCAATTTCTGTTTGGAATTTGGAAAAACTTTCTTCTGCAAAGTTGTAGATGAATTTCCTATGGAAAAGATATGAGGTTCAAATTTTTCTGATAAAAGAACTATTTATTGTGAATTATTGAAGTTTCGGAGTTCTGAAATAATTAATTTTTGGAAGTTTAAAATATTTTAAGTAACAAAAACGTTTTTGGGATGTTGGCACATGTTTTGGCTGATGATTTTGTTCTAGTGTGGTGTGCATAGGAATATAATTTAAAAATATTAATAATTTATTAAATTTTCTGCTTTGGTGTTCTAAGCATTTTTGTGACGCCCCCAAAATAGGTATACATCATCCTATTCCGAGTCACAATATACATAGTACGTAAACAACTACAACTTTATTATTACAATCAGAAATCGTGAGTTTGAATACAAATATTATCTTCTAGACAATATCTATACTCAAATAAATCATCATCACATTTATTGATACATTATTTTACAAAAATGGTGAGGACTACTAAACAATTCTTTCTAAAACCTTCATTCCATACCCCGACTCGTACTAGCTATATTCTCGCCTCCTGAGAAGAAAAATGGAACAAAAAGGAAAAGGGTGAGCTCAACTAGCCCAGTAAAGAATATTATGACTAAGATAATATACAACAAATTACCGTTAGTCTTCAACAGGAAAAATCTAATAGAATACAATAGACAACAAATTTTAAATCAATATTCGCAATGAAATAATAATTCATTAGAAGAGTTAAGTAGAGAATGCAAACTACTATCTTCTATGTATGAATTTAAAAGTTCATCGCTCATCTTTTATCCATATAACATCAATCAATATACATCCGGAATCAAATATTCATCTTTTGCACTACTGTGCCAAAGATATTCATCATTGGTCATGTTCATCTAAACACTGCTCATCTTTGCACTACTACCAAAGATATTCTTCAGAAATCATTCATCTTTGCACTACGGTGCCAAAGATATTCAATAATATCATCATTTAAGATCGAAGATGATGAAAATATTTTTAAAGAAACGAATCCAAAGTGAAACAAAATGACAAGGATTAAGGATTAAGGAAGGATTCGTACTTTGTTTTATCCACGTTCAAAAATACCTCAAAAATAATCATAGTGGTGTAAAATTCAAGAATGATCAAATCATGGATACAATCAAAGCTAGTATCCGAATAGATATTTTGGACAAAAAGAAGAAATTTTATTTTTCTATTGAATAGTGCCGTATCGTGAATAATGCCATATACGTGAATAGTAACTCACACCAAGAGAGAGAAATTTCCAAAAAACATTTTCACGCTTTCATGAATAGTACTCGTGAATAGTAACTCGTGAATAGTAACTCGTGAATAGTAACTCATGAATAGTAACTCATGAATAAGAACCCCGACATGAAAAAGTTCCAAATTTGATAAAAGTTTCAACCAATATTTCAAAGATAATGATATTGAAGAAATAATATCATTTGAGAAGAAAATAACATCCCTTACCTCGAAAGATTAGTACTTCTAAATTTGGAATCTGGGATATAGTCTTTGAAGGAAACTTGCACCGCCTAACAATACTCAAAGTATACTCAAAATACTCACAAGAATACGCTCGATAATATAGAGAGAAAACTTCAGTTTACGGTGTGATTTTCAATTCTAACCTAAGCACCTATTTATAGGAAATCTTAGAAACACCAAAAGCAAAAAAATTTAATAAATTAATAATATAATTATATAAATTTCCCACGCATGCCTAGAATTTGATTTCAGCCATCAAACACATGCCACATTCTAGAAAAATTAAGAAAAACGTTTTCTAATTTTAAACTTCCAAAATCAATTATTTCGAAGCTTCGGAACTTCAATAATTCATAATAAATAGCCCTTTCATCAGAAAATTTGAATCACGCGAGTTTTTATAGGAAATTCAATTCTCTACAACTTTGCGAGAAGAAAGTTTTTCCAAATTCCAAATAGAAATTGACCAAATCCACAAACGGGCAATTTTACAAAGTTATAATCAAATTTCGATAATAAATGGGGTCCACCGACATGTTTAACATGTTTTAAACCTTTATTGCAATAAAAATACTCTTCCTCCTCGTATACTCATATATCCCACATTCATTGTAAAAATATCACCATTATTATATTATTAAAATATAATAATATATTTAAACGAATTATTTTATCAAAAAAGATAAAATTTTAATTTTCAACAATTGTCACATTAAAAATTTTCTCCATCTATATCCACATAAAATCAATATTTTCCTCATCATATGAATCAATAATTAATTATTCACAAATAATATTACTGTAATCACAATATTGACAACCGCATACGGTTCAAGGGAGAGGGGCTTTCCAATAAGAATTTCTCTCCTTCTTGGCCGCAATTAGGTGACCAAACCTCCTCCTTGTACGAGAACTTTCTAGACATTGCCAATAATGTTATCTAATAATATTATTGAGATAATATGAATTATTGCCGATAATGAAAAATTATGTAATGACAATTATTGAAACAATGACAGAATATAAAATATCAACGCAGCAATTATTAAATCAATAAAATCTTGAGCGATAATTATCGTAACCATTATTGAGTAAAGTGCCTTCTTACGTAAGAATCAATAATTGGTGCAATACCGTGTCTCTCGTGTTTTAACCACCGAGTATTTTAACAAAGATAATCTGAATAACTACGCTTATAATTTTTAAACAACTTATATTTGTCGCTTTCTTCATCCAATCGCTTTCAGTTATGGGGCCCATACATGGTCGCTACCGTCGTCATTTAATATTTCACAAAGATTTAATATTCCACTACCAAACGAATATTCCCCGACAACAATGGATATTTTATAACCACTTTGCTTATTTTGGAAGTATTTGCGTATTTTACCCTTAACTATCCACATTAATCAAATCAACCCTTACTATTTCAAAATAATAAATAGAGAAAATTAAATTTCATTAATAATAAGTTGGGGTCTTACAACCTCCCTCCTTATGAAATTTCGTCCTCGAAATTGATGTACGCACTGGTGTTCAAAAGGTGAGGATACCTCGCTTCATTTCCGTTTCCAATTCCTGTGTCATTTCCTCTATAAGATGATTCCTCCACAAAACTTTAACTTGTGGTATGACCTTTCTTGGCAGTAGGACATGCTCCTTCCCATCTAAGATCTTGACAGTACCTCCTCACACGTTAAGTCTTGGCTATCTCGTCTCGGTTCTAACTCAATAACGTGTTTTGGGTCTTTCACATATTTACTGAAGTGGAGATACGTGAAACACATTATGAACACGAGACATAAATTTTGAGGTAACGCGAGTCTATAGGCTACATTTCCTACTCGGTCAAGAATTTGAAATGGACCAATAAATCATGGATCGAGCTTTTCTCTCTTCCCAAATCTTGTAACTCCCTTCCATGGAGCAACTCGCAACAATACATGATCCCCACACTAAATTCCACGTCCTTTCGATGAAGATCCGCATAACTCTTTTGTCGATCTTTGTTGGTTTTGTATACGTTGTCGAATCATTTGGATCTTTTCCATAGTCATACGCATTAACTCGGGTCCTAACAATGTTGCTTCACCCACCTCGCCCCAACATACTTTGGAGAAGCGACACTTTCGTCCATATAATGCTTCAAATGGAGCCACACCTATACTTGCTCGATAAGCTGTTGTTGTAGGAGAATTCTACAAATGGTAAATACTTATCCCAACTACCTTGAAGTCTAGGACATGAGTCTTAATAAATTTTCAAGAGTTTGAATAGTCCTTTCCGATTGTCCGTCTGCTTTGAGGATGGTATCGAATCGAATCAGAACTGCGCCCATAGCTTTTTGCAAGCTAACCCAAAATCTTGAAGTGAATCTTGGGTCACGATCCAAACTATGGATACAGCATGCCATGCAACCTCACAATCTCATTCACGCATATACTAAAGCAAGACGCTCAAGTGAATAAGTCTCCGTGATCGGCAAGAAATGAGCAGACTTGGTTAATCTATCAACAATAACCCAAATAGCATTGATGCCCGAGAAACCGTAGGAAGACCCGTGAATCTAAATCCATGGTAATGTGTTCCCACTTCCATTTTGGAATCTCAAGTGGTTGCAACGGACCCTTAGGTACTAGATGTCTCACTTTACACGCCGACAAGTTAAACACATTGAGATAAACTTTGCAATCTCTCTCTTCATATTGTTCCACCAAAATGTATGTCAAGATCACGATACATTTTAGTACTTCCAGATGGATTGCAAATGGTGTATTGTGTGCTCCATCATAATCTTGTACTTCAATCGAGTCCTTAGGAACACAAAGTCTAGAGTGGACTCAAGTATTCCTTCTTCATCAATTCTCGCCTGAATAGCTCCTTTGTACTTTTTCTTCTTCATACGCATCAGCTCCGGCCCATTGGCTTGAGCAACCTTAACTTTTCTATTAAAGTTGGCTCTACGCGTATACTTGACATCATCGCACTCGTTCTCGTGCATATGATCTTCTACTCAACGCGCCGCCTACCACGCTCGCTTTTCCGGGATGGTATTGAATAGTGTGGTCGTAGTCTTTCAATAGCTTTCGAGCCAACGTTGTTGCCGCATGTTGAGTTCTTTTTGAGTGAAGAAATATTTAAGGCTTTTATGGTTTGAATATATCTCCACTTTCTCCCATATAGATAAGTGCCTCCATATCTTTAAGCGAAAACGATCGGGCCGCTAACTCTAGATCATGAGTAGGATAATTCCTCTCATACTCTTTTAAGTTGTCGCGAGGCATAGGCTATGACTTTCCCACGTTGCATGAGAACACATCCAACCCTTTGCTCGAACCATCGTCAGAGATAACAAATCCATCTCGAACCGGATGGTATTGTTAGAATAGGTGCCAAAATAAGTCTCTCTTAAGCTCTTGGAAACTTTTCTCGCATTCTTCGCTCCAAACGAATTTTGTATCCTTAAAGAGGTAGTCGAGTTAATGGAGTAGCGATTCGAGAAAACCCTTCCACGAATCTCCGATAATAACCACTAAGCCCAAAAAGCTACGTCTTGGCCACCGACTTTGGTTGCTCCTAACTTCAGTATTGCTTCAATCTTCGCTTCGGATCAACAGATACTCCATGTTTCGACACCTGACGTGCCCAAGGAATGCTACTTCCTCGAGCCGTAAATCGCATTTCTTTAATTTGGCATATAGTTTGTTTTCACGAAGCCTTTTGAGTACCAAACTTCAAATGGTGCTCATGATCTTCACGACTTTTGGAATATATAAGGATGTCATCAATAAAGACAACAACAAACCGATCCAAATATTCCTTGAATACTCGATTCATCATATCCATGAAAGCGAGAGAGCATTAGTCATCCGAAAGACATGACTAAGAATTCATAATGCCCGCATCGAGTTCTAAAGGCGTCTTTGAATATCCTCGCCTAATCATCACCGATGATATCCGTAAGCTAAGATCGATTTTTGAAAAGAATTGTGCCTTCAGAAGTGGTTAAACAAGTCATCAATACGAGGTAGAGGATACATATTCTTGACGGTGACATGGTTCAATTCCCGATAGTCAATACAAAGTCGTATACTCCGTCTTTCTTCTTTACAAATAAAACAGAGCACCCCGAGGAGATGTACTAGGACTAATGAAACCGATGTCCAACAATTCTCGTAGTTGGACCTTTAACTCCTCAAGTTCAATAGGAGCCATTCGATATGGGGTTTTAGAAATGGGCTTTGTATCAGTGTTCAAGATTAATAAAGAATTCAACTTCACGCTCCGGGGTAGACCGGAAGTTCTTCGGAAAATACGTCGGGAAAGTCAATAACAACAGGAATATTATTCAAATTTGACGTGTCTTTATTCAAATCCATAACATGGGCTAAGAAAGTTTGACATCCGCCTTTCAATAAACGAATAGCTTTATGATTAGATATGACGGTGATTGATTTTAATGGTTTAGTTGCTTGAATTGCATACAACAGTTGGTTAGGAATATGAAAACTAACAACCTTACGAAAACAATCAATTTTGGCATGATGAGTACTTAACCAATCAATCCCTAAAATCACATCAAAAGTAAGTATCTTTAAAGAGATAAAGGTCAACTGGTAAAGGTGATGGTGCCAACTTGAATCAAACAAGATTTATAAATAGTGGATGTGATGAAAGTTTCTCCTAACGGAGTTTCCACGAGATAGGTCAAAGTCTAATTTCTCCGAGTCAAGTTTAAACGTTGAGCACATGCAGAGAGATAAATGAATGGGTAGCAGAGGTATCAAGTAAGGTATAAACTTTGCAAGAATTTATAAATATTTTACCCGTGATCACCTCGTTTGGGTTCTCGCATTATGACCAAATACAACAAACGCTTCTTCCCTAATCGTTGACTTTGACTTTTCTCGGGATCTTTTTGAGTCACCGATCCTCATTGAACTAGGTTTCACTCATTGTATAATCTCGGCGATATGTCCTTTCTTTCCATAATTATAGCATACCTTGAACATTTGTAGGCGCTTGACCGATATGTCCTCTTTCCGCATTTGTAGAAGATATGACCGGTGGTCGTTTCCTCCCTTAGAACCGAAGCTTGTCACGCCAAGACCGCTTTCGTCTTCATATGGTCGTTGTTAAATCTCCTCTTTTAAAATCTCCTCCCGACTCGCGCTTCTATTTTCATGGCCATGATTACCACCGTAGTGGTTACCATTTTTGTCCGTCTGCTTTTTTCCATTTGGTTATCATTATTACGCTGATCGCTATCTCTCGGTACGATCCTCGGTTATGGTCCTCAGGTTGACCGTACTTCGTTATCTCGCCTAATAATTGAGCCCTCATTTACAACATCTGAATAGAGAAAATTTATGAGAAATGAGATATTGTCAGACTTAGGGTTTCAAACCTCTCAAAACATCCGCGTCATCGTTCCTCATTCTCCACCAAATGAGGTGCAAACTCGATAACTCGCAAACTTTGCCTCGTCATCGAGACACCGCCATGTTGTTTTGTTCTAATCGATGAACTCCACTTCCTTCATATGATTTAACACTTTCGTGAAAGTATTTGTCATTAAATAATTTCTGAAATGTCTCCCAAGACATGCCGAAAAGCGGCTGGATGGTACGCTGCACTCCCACCCAGAGTCTCCGCCTTCGCCACTAATATAAAGGTGGCGAATGGAACCTTCTGTTCTTAGTGCATCCCAAGACATCGAATATCTTGGTAATTTGCTTGACCCATGTTTCGCCATGATCGGATTCGGCTTTCCCTTAAATTCGTGGTCCCAACTTTGAATCGCTTGGCACGTGACAACCCGTGAATTACTATCATTTCTCCCGTATTTTGAACACGAAGTCTCCTCATTCGATTTTTGCATGAATCGCAAAAAGCTTCTAAACATCCCCTCGCTCATCATCTCGCCATCCGGTGGTGTTGTTCATGGGAGGAACATTGCGCCACCGCTGTTGACGTTCTCCTCGTTGGTGAGTACAGCGCTCTCCACTGGTCTCATTTCCATTGTTAATATTCTCATTCGACATTCTCAAATCGTCATAAAATAAGGGTTAATTAAGGAAATCAATATATCACATAATATCCTTATATCTTGACCAACTAAAAAAAATAAACTTAGGTAGGACACACTAGCGAAGGATTTACTCGCTCTCCCTCCTAGTTCTATTCCCGATCTCCGCAGAGATCATATATCCTAAGCTCGATACCAACTGTGACGCCCCCAAAATAGGTATACATCACCTATTCGAGTTGTCAATACATGGTATGTAAACAACTACAACTTTATTATTACAATCAGAAAAGCTGGTGAGTTTGAATACAAATATTATCTTCTAGACAATATCTATACTCAAATAAATCATCATCACATTTATTGATACATTATTTTACAAAAATGGTGAGGACTACTAAACAATTCTTTCTAAAACCTTCATTCCATAATTTGAACTGCATTTAGCTATATTCTCGCCTCCCGAGAAGAAAAAATGGAACAAAAAGGAAAAGGGTGAGCTCAACTAGCCCAAAGAAAGAATATTATGACTAAGATAATATACAACAAATTACCGTTGGTCTTCAACAGGAAAAAATCTAATAGAATACAATAGACAACAAATTTTAAATCAATATTCGCAGTGAAAATAATAATTCATTAGAAGAGTTAAGTAGAGAATGCAAACTACTATCTTCTATGTATGAATTTAAAAGTTCATCGCTCTATCTTTTATCCATATAACATCAATCAATATACATCCGGAATCAAATATTCATCTTTGCACTACTGTGCCAAAGATATTCATCGATTGGTCATGTTCATCTAAACACTGCTCATCTTTGCACTACTACCAAAGATATTCTTGAGAAATCATTCATCTTTGCACTACAAGCCAAAGATATTCAATAATATCATCATTTAAGACCGAGGATGATGAAAAATATTTTTAAAGAAACGAATCCAAATTGAAACAAAATGACAAGGATTAAGGATTAAGGATTAAGGATTCGTACTTTGTCTTATCCATGTTCAAAAATACCTCAAAAATAATCATAGTGGTGTAAAATTCAAGAATGATCAAAACATGGATACAATCAAAGCTAGTATCCGAGAATAGATATTTTGGACAAAAGAAGAAATTTTATTTTTCTAGGTGAATAGTGCCGATACGTGAATAATGCCATATACGTGAATAAGAACTTCACACCAAGAGATAGAAATTTCAAAAAAACATTTTCACGCTTACATGAATAGTACTCGTGAATAGTAACTCGTGAATAGTAACTTCGTGAATAGTAACCCAGACATGAAAAAGTTCCAAATTTGATAAAAAGTTTCAACTAATATTTCAAAGATAATGATATTGAAGAAATAATATCATTTGAGAAGAAAATAACATCCCTTACCTCGAAAGATTAAGTACTTCTAATTGGAATCTAGGATATAGGTCAAGGAACTTGCACCGCCTAACAATACTCAAAGTATACTCAAAATACTCACAAGAATACCGATAATATAGAGAAAACTTGAGCTTTACGGTGTGATTTTCAATTTAACCCAAGCACTTTATTTATAGAAATCGCTTAGAACACCAAAGCAAAAAAATTTAATAAATTAATAATATAATTATATAAATTTCCTACGCATGCCTAGAATTTGATTTCAGCCATCAAACACATGCCACATTCTAGAAAAATTAAGAAAAAACGTTTTTCTAATTTTAAACTTCCAAAATCAATTATTTGAGACTTGAACTTCAATAATTCATAATAAATAGCCCTTTCATCAGAAAATTTGAATCTCATGAGTTTTTATAGGAAATTCAATTCTCTACAACTTTGCAGAAGAAAGTTTTTCCAAATTCCAAATAGAAATTGACCGAAATCCACAACGGGCAATTTTACAAATTTATAATCAAATTTCGAATAATAAATGGGGTCCACCGACATGTTTAACATGTTTTAAACATTTATTGCAACAAAAATATCTTCCTCCTCAGATACTCATATATCCCACATTCGTTGTAAAAATATCACCATTATTATATTATTAAAATATAATAATATATTTAAACGAATTATTTTATCGAAAAAGATAAAATTTTAATTTTCAACAATTGTCACATTAAAATTTTTTCTATATCCATAAAATCAATATTTTCCTCATCATATGAATCATAATTAATTATCAAATAATAATATAATTTCGACAAACTCATCAGGGGGCTTTATGAATCAATTAGGTGACCAAATTAGACAAAACTTTTAGACATTCACAATAATGTTATCTAATAATATTATTCGGATAATATGAATTATTGCTCGAATCACAATGACAATTATGAACAACAAAGAATATAAAATATCAACGCAAGAATTATTAAATCAATAAAATATACCGAGCGAAGAATTATCGTAACCATTAGAGGGCCTTCTTACGTAAGAATCAATAATTGAGTGCAATTTCGTGTTTTCTAAGTATTTTGATTAACGGCAATAACCACTTATAATTTTTAAACAACTTATATTATCGTTTTCTTCATCCAATCGCTTTCCGTTATGGGACCAAACATGCATTGCTCTCCGATACGAATATTCCCGACAAAACGGTAATATTCCACTAGATAATATTGCAACAATGGAATTTTGTAATCATCTAATTTTAAGTATTTTATTTTACCCTTAAGTATCCCACATTAATCAAATCAACCCTTACTATTTCAAAATAATAAATAGAAAATTAAATTTCATTAATAATAATACAACCTCCTCCTTATGAAAAAATACGTACGTGACTGTGTTTCAAAAGGTGAGGATAACCTCGCTTTCATTTCCGCTTTCCAATTCCTGTGTCATTTTATATAGCATGATTCCTCCACAAAACTTTAACTTGTGGTATGGTACTTAATATCCTTCCTATCTAAGAAATATATATCAACGTTCTAACTTCAATAACGTGTTTTGGGTCTTTCACATTATGGATATATGGAAACACATTATGAACACGAGACATACTAGGAGGTAACGCGAGTCTATAAAGCTACATTTCCTACTTCCATCAAGAATTTGAAATGGACCAATAAATCATGGATTGAGCTTTCCTCTCTTCCCAAATCTTGTAACTCCCTTCCATTGGAGCAACTTCGCAACAATACATGATCCCCAACACTAAATTCCCGTCCTTTCGATGAAGATCGCATAACTCTTTTGTCGATCTTGTCTGCTTTCAGTAGTACGTTGTCGAATTATTTGGATCTTTTCCGTAATCATATGCATTTAACTTTCGAGTCCTAACAATGTTGCTTCACCCACCTCGTCCCAACATACCTGAGAGAGACACTTTCGTCCATATAATGCTTCAAATGGAGCCACACTTTATACTTGCACGTCTGATAAACAACAAATTTTAAATCAATATTCAAGCATGAAATAATAATTCATTAGAAGAGTTAAGTAGAGAATGCAAACTACTATCTCTACGTATATGAATTTAAAGTTCATCGTCTATCTTTTATCCCCGTAACATCAATCAATATACATCCCGAATCAAATATTCATCTTTACTACAGCCAAAGATATTCATCGATTAGTCGTGTTCATCTAAACACTGCTCATCTTTACTAATGCTCAAAGATATTCTTCAGAAATCATTCATCTTTGCTTTCTAAGGCCAAAGATATTCAATAATATCATCATTTAAGACCGAGGATGATGAAAAATATTTTAAAAAAGCGAATCCAAAGGAACAAAAATGACAAGGATTAAGGATTAAGGATTCGTACTTTTGTTTTATCCATGTTCAAAAATACCTCAAAAATAATCATACCGGTGTAAAATTCAAGAATGATCAAAACATGGATACAATCAAAAGCTAGTATCGAGAATAGATATTTTGGACAAAAAAGAAGAAATTTTATTTTGAATAATCAAGTATCGTGAATAGTACAGGTATCGTGAATAAGAATTCAATGACACCAAAAGATAGAAATTTCCCAAAAATATCTTCATCTTTCACTTCGTGAATAGTACTAAAATAATAACTACGTGAATAAAGTAATCCTTGAATGAATTCATGAATAATAATCTCATGAATAATAACTTTTCATGAAAAAGTTCAAATTTGATAAAAGTTCCAGAGAAAACTTGAGTTTACGGTGTGATTTTCAATTCTAACCTAAACACCCTATTTATAGGAAATTGCGATAAGAACACCAAAGCAAGAAAATTTAATAAATTAATAATATAATTATATAAATTTCCCTACGCATGCCTAGAATCTGATTTCAGCCATCAAACACATGCCACATTTTAGAAAAAGTAAGTAAAAAAACGTTTTTCTAATTTTAAATATTTTAAACTTCCAAAAATCAATTATTTGAACTTGAACTTCAATAATTCATAATAAATAGCCCTTTCATCAGAAAATTTGAATCTCATGAGTTTTTATAGGAAATTCAATTCTCTACAACTTTGCGGAAGAAAGTTTTCCAAATTCCAAATAGAAATTGACCGAAATCCACAAACAAAGGCGATTTTACAAATTTATAATCAAATTTCGATCAATAAATGGGGTCCACCGACATGTTTAACATGTTTTAAACATTTATTGCAACAAAAATACTCTTCCTCCTCGTATACTCATATATCCCACATTCGTTGTAAAAATATCACCATTATTATATTATTAAAATATAATAATATATTTAAATAAATTATTTTATCGAAAAAGATAAAATTTCAATTTTCAACAATTGTCATATTAAAAATTTTCTCCATCTATATCCACATAAAATCAATATTTTCCTCATCATATGAATCAATAATTAATTATTCACAAATAATATTCTGAGAATCACAATATTGTGACAACCAGCAGGTTCAGGAAAGGGGCTTTTCAATAAGAATTTCTCTCTTCTTGGTAGCGCTTGATTAGGTGACCAAACCTCTCCTTAGAGCAGAACTTTCTAGACATTGCCAATAATGTTATCTAATAATATTATTAGGATAATATGAATTATTGCTTCGATAATGAAAAAACCGTGTAATGACAATTATTGAAACAACAAAGAATATAAAATATCAACGCAACAATTATTAAATCAATAAAATATTTGAGAATTATTCTTGTAACCATTATTGAGTAGTGCCTTCTTTACGTAAGAATCAATAATTGGTGCAATACTGGTGCAGTAACCGTGTTTTAACCAACAGAGTATTTTAAACAAAGATTAACTGTAATAACTTCTACAGTTATTTTTAAACAACTTATATTTGTCGTTTTCTTCATCCAATCGCTTTCCATTATGGGGCCCACACATGGTGGCTGCGTAAATGCGAATATTCCCCGACAGCGATTGAATATTCCACGACTAAACGAATATTCCCAAACAACAATGAATATTTTATAACCACTTGCTTATTTTGAAGTATTTGCGTATTTTACCCTTAACTATCCACATTAATCAAATCAAACCTTACTATTTCAAAATAATAAATAGAGAAAATTAAATTTCATTAATAATAAGTTGGGGTCTTACAATTTTCTAGAAATAGTGTGCTTAGGTTAGAATTGAAAATCACACCAAAAACTAAAGATTTCTCTCTCTTTCTCTCTCGATATATTAAGCGTATTCTTGTGAGTATTTTAATACTTTGAGTGTTCTTTATCTGATTGCAAGTTCAAGTCATAGCCTATATCCAGGTGTTTCAACTAGAAGTCTTATTCTTTCGAGGTAAGGGATGTTATTTTTTAAAATGATATTATTTCTTTCAATATCATTATCTTCAAGTATTGATCCGAACTTTTAATCAAATTTGAAACTTTTGTGTGGGGAGTTCTTATTCACGATATCTGACTATTCACGATACAACACTATTCACGAATACGCAAGACTTATTCACGGAAAAATTAAATTTTCGTTTTTCATCCAAAATATCTATTATGGATACTAGCTTTGATTGTATCCATGTTTTGATCATTCTTGAATTTTACCCCCATCGTGTGATTATTTATGAGGTATTTTTGGACATGAATAAACCGAAATCTGAATCCTTAATATTTATTCTTTTGTTTCTTTGGATTCGTTTTCTTTGAAATATTTTCATCATCCTCACCCTAAATGATGATATATTGAATATCTTTGGCCCTGTAGTGCAAAAGATAAATGATTTTTAATGAATATCTTTGGCCCGTAGTGCAAAAGATGAGCAGTGTTGAGATGAACACACCACCGATCGATGAATATCTTTGGCACAGTAGTGAAAAGATGAATATTTGATTCAAGATGTATATTGATTGATGTTCTGAGGATGAAATATTGATAAAGGACTTTTAAATTCATAGATGGTAGTAGATTTCATTCTCTACGTAACTCTTCTATGGATTATTATTTTCGATGCGAATATTAATCTGAAACTTGTTGTCTATTGTATTTTATCAGATTTTTCCCTGTTGAAGACTAATGATAATTTGTTCTATATTATCTTAGTCATAATATTCTTTACTGGGCTAGTTGAGCTCACCCTTTTCCTTGTTGTTCCATTTTTCTTCTCAGGAGGCGAGAATATAGCGAGTACTAGTCGGGGTATGGAATGATGATTCTAGAAGTTTTTTAGTAGTCCTCACCATTTTGGTATAATAATGTATCAATAATTATGATGAGGATTTATTTGGGTATAGATACTTTCTAGAAGATAATATTTGTATTTAAACTCACAGTTTTTATGATGTATTAATAAAGTTGTAGTTGTTTCTGTACCATGTTATTGACAACCTAAAATGGGTGATGTATACCTATTTTGGGGGCATCACAGTTAGGAACACAAAGTCTGGAGTTGACTCGAAGTATTCATTCTTCATCGATTCTTGTTTCCGGCATAGCACCTTCTTGCACTTTCTTTTTCATACGCATCCGCTCCAGGTCTGTAGCTTGAGCAACTTTAACCTTATCGATTAAAGTCGGTTCTACTCGTATATTCGCCATCATCACGTGGGTCCCTGGAGTCTTTATCTCTATCTCCATCCTTTGTAAGTCATACAAAATGGGCCTTTGCGTTGACAATATCGCACTCGTACCCGCATATGATCTTCTACTTAATGCGTCAGCTACCACGTTCGCTTTTCCAGGATGGTATTGGATGGTATGATCATAATCTTTCAACAGTTCAAGCCAACGTCGCTGTCGCATGTTCAGTGCCTTTTGAGTGAAGAAATATTTGAGGCTTTTATGATCTGTAAAGATCTCCACTTTCTCCCCATACAAATAATGCCTCCAAATCTTTAGTGCAAAAACGACTGCTGCCAACTCTAGATCATGAGTAGAATAATTTCTCTCATATTCTTTGAGTTTTCGTGAGGCGTAGGCTATTACTTTCTCATGTTGCATGAGAACACAACCTAACCCTTTGCCCGAAGCATCATTGTAGATGACAAATCCCTCCGATCCAAATGGTATTATCAGAACATGTGTTGAAATGAGTCTCCTCTTGAGTTCTTAAAAACTCTTCTCACATTCCTCACTCCAACCGAATTTTGTATCTTTCCGAGTCAGCTGAGTTAATGGAGTAGCGATTCGAGAAAATCCTTCCACGAATCTTCGATAATAACCAGCTAAGCCGAGAAAGCTACGTACTTCGGTCACTGATTTGGATTGCTCCCAGCTTTGAATAGCTTCAATCTTTGCTGGGTCAACAGATATTCCATGACTTGATACTACGTGCCCAAGGAATGCTACTTCCTCAAGCCAGAACTCGCATTTCTTCAACTTGGCATAAAGCTTATATTCACGAATTTTTTGGAGTATCAGCCTCAAGTGTTGCTCATGATCTTCACGACTTTTGGAATAAATAAGAATGTCATCAATAAAGACGACCACAAAGTGATCCAAATATTCCTTGAATACTCGGTTCATCATATCCATGAAGACAGCAGGAGCATTAGTCAATCCAAAAGACATGACTAGGAATTCATAATGCCCGTCTTAGAGTTCGGAAAGTCTTTGGAATGTCATCGGTTCTAATCTTCAATTGGTGATATCCGGAATGAAGATCAATCTTTGAAAAGAATTTGGCGCCTTGTAACTGGTCAAACAGGTCATCAATACGTGGCAATGGGTACCTATTTTTGATGGTGACATGATTCAACTTCAGATAATCAATACAAAGTCGCATACTCCCATCTTTTTTTTCACGAATAGAACAGGAGCACCCCAAGGAGAAGTACTAGGACGAATGAAACCGATGTCTAACAATTCCTGCAGTTGGGTCTTTAACTCCTGAAATCAATAGGAGCCATTCGATATGGGGCTTTGGAAATAGATTTTGTACCGGGTTTAAGGTCGTACAAAATTCAATTTCACGCTCTGGGGGTAGGCCAGGAAGTTCTTTAGGGAATACGTCAGGAAATTCATTAACAATAGAAATATCATTCAAAACTGACGTATTTTTATTTAGATCCGTGACATGAGCTAAGAAAGCTTGACATCCGTTTTTCAATAAACGAATAGCTTTATGGCTTGAGATGATAGTGATTTATTTTAATGGTTTGGTTGCTTGAATTCGCATAATAGGTTGGTTAGGAATATGAAAGCTAACAACCTTATGAAAACAATTAATTTTTGCATGATAAGTAATTAACCAATCAATCCCTAGAATTACGTCAAATGCAAGTATTTTCAATGAAATAAGATCGACATGTAATGTGAGGGTACCGATTTGAACTAAACAAGACTTATAAACAGTGGATGTAATGAAGGTTTCTCCCAATGGAGTTTCAACAGATAAGTCAAAGTCCAATTTCTCCGGAGTCAAATTTAAACGTTAAGCGCAAGTAGGAGAAATAAAAGAATGGGTAGAACCGGTATCAAATAAGGTATATACTACGCTAGAGTTTATGAAAAGCTTACCCGTGATGACTTCGTCTGGGTTCCTTGTTTTCTAAGAGGTCACAACAAACGCTCTCCCTTGCACTATCGACTTTGACTTTTCTGGGACGACCTTTGGTACCTCTATCCTAGCTAAACTTGTCTTCGGTGAACGACAAAATCAGGCTAGGTGACCTTCTCTTCCACAATTATAACATGCTTTGGACGGCATCGCGCAGTTTGTACTGATGTGTCCCTCCCCTCCATATTTGAAGCATATGATAGGTGGTCGTTCTCCTTCCTTAACCACCATGGTCTTTGGTCTTTGACGTCTTTCCATCATTCTTTGAATCTCCTCTTCTTGAAATGTCCATTCTTATTGTTTTGGCCATGATTACCAAAGTGGTTACCATTTCGGCATCTTGATTCCTCCACGCTTGTTGTCACAGATTCGATGATTGCTTTCTCACTTTGGTATTATCATTTTGTCAATTTGCGCTCTCTTTTGGTTGGGTTAACTTTCGTTATCGCGTTCCAATAACTGAGCCCTATTAACAACATCTGAATACAAACATAGTATATGAGAGATAAGATATTGACGTATCTCGGGTTTCAAACCTCTTAGAAACATTCGCGTTATTCTCTCCTCATTATCAACCAAATGGGACGCTAAACCGGACAACTTTCGGCAAACTTGGCCGTCTTTGCAACACAATCATGTTGTTTTGCTCCAGTTTAATGAACTCTACCTCTTTCATGTGACGAATACTTTCGGAAAGTACTTGTCGTTGAAGCAGTTCTTAAAACTTCTCCCAAGACATCTTGAGGCGGCGAGATTGAAGACGCTTTATAGATTCCCACCGATGTCTGCCTCTGCCTCGCAACATAAAGGTGGCAAAGGAACCTTTTGCTCCTCGGAGCATCCCAAGACATCAAATATCTTGTTGATACGCTTTATCCACGTCTCGCCTTTAAGTGGTTTTGGCTCTCCAAAAACTCCGGTGGTCCCACTCCCTTAAACTGTTTTGGCGGTGACCGTCAAAGAATTACCAGTGTTTTTTTCACTGTATTTTGGACGAGAGCGACTCTACCGATGTTGTATGAATTGCATGAAGCCTCGGAAAATTCCATCGTTTATCATTTGGTCAGTGTTATTGTTTGCATGAGGATTGTCGCCTTCCTGATGCACATTGTCCAGGTTATTGATTTATGGAGACTCTACGGTCTCCTGTGCCCCATTGATGTTCTTAACATTCTCGGATGCCATTTTCAAATATTGCCACAAAACAAGGGTTAATTAACATATCACATTTTATCCCTATACTCTGACCGACCAATTAAATACCAAATGAACTTAGGTAGGTCATACTAAGCGAAGGAATTCCCGTCTCTCCCCTCCTAGTTCTTGTCTCACATCTTAGCTAGGGATCATATCCTAAGCTTTGATACTAATCGTGACGCCCTCAAAATAGGTATACATCACCCATCTTGAGTCGCCAAATACATGGTACAAAATTCAAATACAACTTAATAATACAACTGTCGTGTAAAATACGACAAAATACAAACTGTGAGTTTTAATACAAATACATCTTACAGACAATATCCACTCCCATAATAAGTCCTCATTACATTTATTGTCATACTATTTAACAGAATAGTGAGGACTACTAATACTATCATCCGGTCCATCACTCCGTTCCCAGGCTCGTCCCAAATTTATATTCTTATTTCACGAAGAGAGCGGTGAAAGAAAGGTGAGCTCAACTAGCCCGAGAAGAAATATTATGACTAAGATAATGCGAGAATAAATTATCATTAGTCTATAACAATGTTAAACTGATAAAATACAATAAACATCAAGTTTAACTGCAGCGGAATAAGCAATCCATTAAAAGAGTAAAGTAGAGAATAAAATCTACTATCTTTTATGATTTAAAAGGTTTTCATCACTTTTATCACTTTTATCGCGAGAGACTCGACAATAAATAATCCACATCATCGAATCACCCCCGCACTACTACGGCGAGGATATTCTTTAGTATCACGACCACAAATTATCCATGCACTACGGGCCAAGGACATTCGTGTATTCATCGATGGTCATGATCATGCCAACAACTGGCATCCATCGATGCACTCACGGGCCAATGAGGACTTTTACCACATCATTTATAACATTACGGTCATGATTACAGAATAATCCACAGGTCATAATCATACCAAGTCCATCTATGCACTACTGTGCCACGAGATGACTTTCAATATAATATAAACATGAGGATGATGACAATAATATAAGAATTCAATAAAACAAGTTCAAGAATTAATTTAACCAAGAACTAATAATGTCCAAATTGTCAACATTATACTTCTTTATAGAGTAAAATTCAATAATGCTCAGAAGAATATTTTCATGAAAAGATACTGGATAAAGCACAAATATCAAAGATATTTCACTAATTTCATGGAGTATAGAAGTCAAAACTTTAACCAACTGAGTGTAATAAGGAATGGAATAACAAAAGAAATCACCAAGCATGCGATGAGATCAAGAGGCGAGTTATTCCAATGAATAATAATAAAGGCGGAACCGGTCCCACAGAAAAGCATGCATGAACATGATATTCCAATAGAATAATAAATACGGAACCGGATCCGGCGTAAAAGCACGCATGATACAAAGATTTTCATGCAAAGCATGCATGCGGAATAATAAAAAGGCGGAACCGGTCCGCGTAAAAGCCTTATGACGGGATATTCAATGAACAATAAAGAATGGAATAATAGAAGAATTTCACCAAGTATGCGGTACTTCACATAAACAGGTTATTTCAACATAATAATAAAGAATGGAATAATGAAGTTCTCTTCATGAAGGCGAAAGAAAGAAATAATACCCCTTACCTCGTAAAAAAGCTGGATCTTTGGAATAGTGAGGTAGGTGAAACTTTTCTTCTTCTATAGATTTTCCTCTACAATTTCTCTCTGTAATAATTGCTCTATAGCTTTAGTGAATTGGTGAGAAATGAAGAAAGAATGAGCTTCTATTTATAGAAAAATATAGTTTCAATAATTTACGCGTTTTGGGGCTCGAAAAATTACGAGTATAATACCTCCAACTTTTCCTTTATTTTTAATTTAGTCATGCAAGTATTATCAAATTTGCACCACCTCCCCTAATAGTAAATAATGTGATTTAATAGTAAATCATGTGAATCAATAGTTCTAGACATTTGAAAATACGAATTACTGTATATAGTACCTCCATCTATACCTCTATTTTTAACTTAGTAAACATGCAAGTATTATCAATCTTGCACCAACTCTAATAATAGTAACAAGAATGTGAAACAATAGTATACACATGTGAACAAATAGTTATAATCATGTAAAATAATAGCAATTAATTGCTCATTTATCCCAGGTTAAATAATTGGATTGGTCAATATAACCTCCAGACATCAATTTTTATCGAAATAAATGTCGATTTTCACTAACACAAATAATTCCAACACAATGAAACTATTTTTATCAACAATATAAATTTTGAAATTTTGAAGTTTGACTTTTTCCAAAAAAGTCAACTGTTGACTTTTTGACCAAAAAGTTGATCCCGAAAAATTTTGTGTTTATAGACTATTTTTATTAATTTATCGTTCCGGACTCAAATATCACATCTGCGTCTCCAAATTCAACTCCGAACACAACTTCAATTTTAATAACATTTATCATTAATATTATAACTCACAATATTTATCAACCAAGTCGATTCCTGGGAAGAGGGGCTTTTCGATAAGGATTTCTCCCTATTGGCGCATGATTAGGTGATCAAACCTCTCCTTGATGTAACTTCTAAACATTGTAAATATTGTAATTTAATAATATGAATAACTTTGTCGCCTCAATTATTGATTTAATAAAATAACATATTATGCACGGATGATCTTGTGACAATAATCGAATCAATAATACGAGAGATATGATGAAACAATTCTTGTAGCAATAATTGAGTATAAGCGAGTGACTTCTCGTATAAACATCAATAATCAATACTGAGTGCTACTCTTATGCAACCATGCGTATTATTGTATTTTTACTTCTTGAGTAGTTCAACAAGATAATCTGTAAAACTTCCGTAGTTATTTTCATAAATATATTTTTTGTCGTTTTCTCAATCAAACAATAATTACATTATGGGGTCCACCAATGATGATTGCCGTGGTTATGCGAATATTCCCGCTAAAATGAATATTCTCCCAGACCAATCGAATATAATATAACAACTTGCATACTTTGCAAAATTTATAAATACTACCCACAACTATAACATTATAACAAATTCATTCCATAATATTCAAAAATGATAATTATAGAAAAATTATCTTTATTTATAAAAATTGGGATCTTACAATATCTATAAACGATGACTTAGTGCGTCACAAAAAGAAAATTTATTTTGCGTGAAAGATTTGATGATTGACATGACCATCACAATTATAATACATTGATGACAAAATTAGTCATCACTAAGAGCCATCATATATACTATTATTTTGTGATTGCTTAAAAATTCAATCATAAATTACTATCTTTTGTGATTATTTTTAAAAATTATCACAAAGTTCCGTTACATATTCTTGTTTTTCTAGTAGTGAATCCCACTCCTTCGTCGGGGCCTAATTGTTGACAACTACTGCCATGATGCTTTGATTAAGGATGGCATCGTAATAGCCGAGAGCCTCGACGGCGCAACCTCCTTCATCTCTGCTGTCCACGACGACCTCTTTATCTCCTCCGATTATGTTTCAAAAGTGCGCCACGACTTTGCCTACCCGGTGAATCACCAACCCCCTTTTTTTTTCTCCTCGATTACCAGTACTGTTCCACGCTCATTTCTCCTCCAAAGAACCCACCCACTATGATCGGGTCCTCAAAGGGGTCCACGCATGCGACCCAATTACCTTCTCTGATATATATACCTCAGTCAAGAAGTCCAAACAAATTAACTCCACGCCTCGCCGGCGTAATTAATCAATTCCTCTGATCAAAGGGCCAACGACGAAAGTTCGGGTCTTAACATCAAACCGTTTGTATCGTAATGGGTATGAATCTTCTTATGAAGCAAATGTGAATAAAGGTATTGGTTCATTGATCTCTGAACAATGACCAAAACAAGTAGAAGTGAAGGCATAGTTCATTGATTCCATTTTTTCTTTTCATCTTCCCCTAATCTATATTTACAATTTACTGTATCTATGAGTCTTGACTGATTGGTAGACTGTTGTGATTGTCTTCAAATGTTAAGCTTTGATTTTAATTCCTTGTCGGCTATAGTGGGTATGTTTATCTTTATGGAATTTGTAAGATCAATGTTTGTTTAAATTTTTTGGCAAATACATGTTCAAATTGACCTGTTTGGATGTTTCTCTTTGATGGCTGGATTCAAAAACCCATATATCTTGAATTTTATGGTTTCTCTTATGCGGTTGAAGAGTAAGCGTGTCAGTTTATAGAAAGATTTGATTCAATTTGATCCAATGACAATTCAGTAATTTTTGTCAAATTTGGAGTGTCGAATTTTGGCATTTTTGGAGCCTAATTTCTTTAGAAAACCGTCAACGATCAAAAGTCACGAGCTTTTGTTCGTGAACTGCAGGATTTTTTGGTCAAATTTCGTCGTTTAGGCTTTCAAAAATACATTTTTACTGTTTTTGGGTTATTTTTATAATTTTTTTTATTAGTTTTTCTTTTCCATTTTAGATTTCGTTTTTAGAGTTTTGTTATTTGAACGTTTATTATGATGGAGAGATGGAGTTTTTGATGAATAATAAACTTTTCTTATTTTTTAAAATTCTCTGAATTAGAATTTTGTTGCCTATTTTCTGAAATTCGTAAAATTAACAGGTAGTAGAAGGTTATTGTTTGACAATCGTGCGCGGTTCAACAATTTGATAACGGTTTCTGTTTACTTCCGCTACGTCACTCTCTCTCTCTCTCTCTCTATATATCATAAATAAAAATGAAAAACTTTTATTCTTGTCGGTTGAGAATGAGTTTTATCTTTGGGGTATAAAATCTGCTTCTAATTCTATTGTTTAATTTTTATTGGGGGTAGATTTTTATGAATTGAAGTTCAGTAATAATGGGTAACTATAGCGAAGCTGAAGAAGATAAATTTTTTGAGACCTGTGAGGAGGTGAGTTCTATGTTTGATTTGGGTTTAGACTGCTTGGAGAATCAGGTGGATGACGAGATAGAGTTTCTGGTAGATGAACCGGGTCCTGATGGAATGCTTAGCAAATTATGTGTAGTGATATCATGCCTAGTCACCAAAATTTATCCAAGTGTCACTAAAAATTGTCGTGGCAGATCTGTTAACGGGAGGGGCATAGTACGTTAGGCTAAATTTTTTAATGCTAAGTTTACTTTTGAAGAAAAAAAAAAATTAAGGTGAAAATGAAATTTCAGAAAAAACATTAAGAATATTTTTGGGCCTTTGTCCTATAATCCTCTAATAAATATCATCCAAAATTCTCAAAATTATGGTAAATAACAATTTCTTAAAGGTTTACTATATATATATATATATATATATATATATATATATATATATATATAGAGAGAGAGAGAGAGAGAGAGAGTGACATATATTTCTTTTATAAATCTTTATATAAGTATCACACCATTTATACCATTAAAAATAAGAATGAACGATCATAATTAAAAAACTAAAATTAATAAAAATAAACGTTTGTTACTATTAATAGAGGATGTTAATTATTATAATAAGAGTTTGAAAACAAGAAGGAAACCCTAAACTCTAATTAATAAACTATATATAAGTCCTACTTTATAAATCTAAACTCTAGTTAATAAAGACAAATTCTTATTTTAATTAGCGTCCACTACTATTAGTAGTGGACGATGGTATGTGTTTTTTACCGTCCGCTACTAATAGTAGACGTCGATTTTTAATTTTTAATTATGGTCATTCTTTCTTGTTTTTAATGATATAAATGTTGTATGTCCTATAAGATATTCATAGCAAATACATGTTATATATAGATTATTATCCATTTATATATATATATATATATATATATATATATATATATATTAATTAGGAGTTGGTTTAAAATTATTAACTCTACTCATATTAAGCGTGTGGTGGTCTGGGGCAGATCTAGGAATTCTTATGACAATATATGGATTAATAATACGTCTCATTCGACTTATCGTTCCAAATTATTGCATAAATTTATTCACATGAAAAGATTTGCGTCGTCTTTCAATAATGTAAGCAAGATTAACATTTCAATAGAGAATACACTGTTGGAGTTTGAGCCTAAATTTAATATTGGTGTCATTAATTATTTTAATAATTTAATATATTAATGTGTTCTACTCTATGAGTAGATTAAATTAAGTATTTAGAAGCTCAAATCCATGGAGTAATGAATGAGATATTAACTCCAAAAGATCATAATAAAAGATAATAAATACACGTTTAAAACCAAGTTTCACATAAGTTAGGAATTAAATATTTTATACGTTTATATCTGAGGAAAGTCTTTCTTGGGTTTGGGCGCCGAGGGCACCCCACTTTTTGTGGAAGAGAGAGGACCTAGTCAAGGCTGAGTTCGAACCCACACACACGCACCGCCACGCTTAGATCGACTGGCTTGGCTCGGGCTCGTGGCACGAGGCACATGGGTCTGGGTCCTGTATATAATTTTTTAAACAAAATTTATTTAAATTTTTTAATTAAAATTTATTTAAATTTTATTTATTTAATTCTATTATCAAAACTGTGTCGTTTTGAGAAGCGGTATAATCAAAACTGTGTCGTTTTGAGGAAGTAGATGTATATTTGAACAGGCGGCCCAAAACTACGTTGTTTTGGTCGCGCCTTTTCTACTAAACTAAACCTACGTAGTTTTGGTTATGTTAATACTGAAACTACGTCGTTTTATATGTCCGAATGGACGCGCCTATATTGCATATGACCAAAACTACGTCGTTTTGACCAATGGATGCCAAATATGCCTTTTCAATGGTATCTCATGCCCTTTCAAAGGGCTAGACACCCATCCGAAGGGTTACTAACCCTCCTATAAATAGATAAGAGGGGCTAGCCATTTCATTCATCCATTTATCAAGCATTCTAGTCTTCTAAAACATTCTAGCATATAGTTTCTTCATCAGTTTCCTTAGTATATTTGAGAGAGAATTAGAGCATTTCTTTTGGTTCATTACAGTATCATTTTGTAATAGTCTTTCTTTAAGGTATCTGAATCATCAGATCCCTATAGCAAATCTTATCAACTCGAAAGACCCATACAAAGGGCATAATTGTCTTAAGGATATAGTACCAACTACTAGTCTTGTCAGATTATTTTTTATGAGATAAGTTCATATAAATATATATATATATATATATATATATAATTTCCTTTTAAGTTTTAATAACTTACACATTTATTTATATGTAGACGACTCATACCCACGGAGTATTGTGATCATTATATAAGTGAAATAACAAAAAAATTACATTAGAATCCCTCTCCATAATATTAATTTGTTAACCACGTACACCAAGTAAAAGGTGCATTATATAATTAAGTGAAATTACAAAGAATTTCATTAGAGTCCGATACTCTTCAGAATTAACTTTAGTTAACCACACCAAATAAAATATTGTGTTAGCCAAGATGTTTTAATTTTAAATTAAAAATAAGTTTTAACATAACATTAAATAAAACATTGATATGGGATCGAGAGACATCTAATATTCTAAAATGTGGACTAATCCAAATAACACTCCAGGAAAATACATTCCAAATTTACATGATATATTCCAAAATTTTAATATAAGAATTAAATAAAATTAATAGCTAAATAGCAATAGTAAAAGTGAAGTGATAAAATCAAAAAGAAAATAAATATGTTAGATTATATATATAAATTTGAGTGTGAGCTAGCTAGTTTCACAACCGAGGCTGGCTCTGTCTGGTGGTAATCATTTAGCTCATGGCTTAATTAGCTTAGAAAGCCCGTATATTCTACTGGGTTTGGTTTTCGTGTTCACTGGTCGGAAGAAGTTCATTAATGTTTGTATTATACGTACCCAACCTTAATTAATATATAGTAAAATTTTAGCTAGACGTAACTGTTTCAAAAATAAAAATTATTTTCCTAGCTAGTTTGTTGGATCTTTCAAGAAATTAATTAATGATATCAGGGGTGGGACGTTTGTGTTGAGATATTTTTGGAGTAGCTAGAAGTAGTCAAGGTTTGTTTTGTTCAGTCAAATAAACTTATGTTTTAGAAAAGTTAGAGTCGGTCAAAATTTGTTGAGTCTGTTTTTAATTAGATAAGTTTGCAGTTGGTTCACCACATTCTCAGGGTTGTTGAGATGTGGTTTTGCATTTCAAGTGGCTATTTAAAGCCAATTCATTGATGTTAATAAAATATCTCATTCTAGCTGAACTTGTAAGTCTGTGTTTTCTATCATTCTGGTATCAGAGCTAGAAAGAGGTTTGAGTGTAAACAGTGTGTGTGAAGAAGAGTGTGAAAGTGAAAAACAGAGTGTGTGTGAAGAAAATAACTCTGAGAAGATGGCCAATGATGGACAGAATTTGCTAAGCATCCCCAAGTTTGACGGTGACTATGATTACTGGAGTATGCTCATGGAGAACCTCCTCCGATCAAAAGAGTATTGGAGCATCATAGATCCGGGATACACAGAGCCTTCCTCCACAGCCGTGCTGACAGCCAGCCAAACCAAAACTCTAGAAGAACAGCGAGTGAAAGACTTGAAGGCTAAGAACTATCTTCTACAGTCCATCAACAAGTCCATTCTGAAGACCATTACTCAGAAAGAAACTGCCAAGCAACTGTGGGACTCGATGAAGATCAAATATCAAGGCAATGAAAGGGTTCAAAGGGCTCAACTCCAAATTCTTCGCAGAAATTTTGAATTACTGGAGATGAAGCTCGGAGAATCAGTAACCGACTACTTCGACAGAGTAATGGTTGTAGCTAATGATATGAGAAACTGTGGAGACGACATGTCAGATGTAAAGATTGTTGAGAAGATTCTGCGAACACTCACAGAAAGATTCAACTACATCGTGTGCTCAATCGAGGAATCAAAAGATATTGATCGCCTCACTATTGATCAATTGCAAAGTTCTTTGCTTGTACATGAGCAAAAATTTAGAAAGGCTGGAGGAGATGAGCAAGCACTGAAGGTGTCATATGAAGACAGAACAGGAGGACGAGGGAGAGCACAAAGAGGCTTTAGAGGCAGTGGAGTTGTGAGAGGCAGAGGCAGAGGTAGAGGTTTGAAAAGAGCAACCATTGAGTGTTTTAAGTGCCATCAGTTGGGGCACTTTCGGTATGAGTGTCCAAAGTGGGAAAAGGCTGCCAATTATACCGAGATAGAAGAGGAGGAAGAACTGCTTCTAATAGCTTTTGTGGAAGAAAACAAATCAAGTAGAGAAGGGGTGTGGTTTCTTGATTCAGGCTGCAGCAACCATATGACAGGGAACAAACAGTGGTTCACTGAATTATATGAAGATTACATGCATTCTGTGAAGCTTGGAAACTACATGAGAATGACTGTGATGGGCAAGGGCTGTGTCAAGCTACAAGTTGGAGATGTCAAGCAGGTAGTGACTGACGTCTATTATATTCCTGAATTGAAAAATAATCTGCTCAGCATAAGTCAATTTCAAGAGAAAAGTCTAGCTATTCTAATTCAAGATGGAGCTTGCAAAGTCTATCACAAGACAAGGGGTCTTATCATGCAGACGGAGATGATAGCAAATCGTATGTTTGTGGTGCTTGCATATGTAGCTGCCCAACAATTAAATTGTCTCAACACTACCACAGAGGACATCACTGAGCTATGGCATCAAAGGTACGACCACTTGAGTCATAAGAATCTCTGTACTTTGCAACACAAGAATTTAGTGAAGGGACTGCCTCAACTTAAACCTACAAACAAAGTATGTATAAGTTATTTGGTTGGAAAACAACACAGAGATGCCATACCTAAGAAAACAAGTGGAGAGCTTCGAAAAGGCTTCAGCTTATACATGCAGATTTGTGTGGTCCCATAACTCCAGCTTCAAACAGTGGAAAGAGGTACATATTAAGCTTTATTGATGACTATAGTAGGAGGATATGGGTTTATTTTCTTGTTGAAAAGAATGAGTCCTTTGCGATGTTTAAAGTATTTAAAAACCTTGTTGAAAAAGAGAAAGGATTGTATATTTGTTGCTTGAGAATAGATAGAGGTGGTGAGTTCACCTCAAAAGATTTCAACGAGTTTTGTACTACTCATGGCATCAAAAGACAACTTACCGCAGCGATACACACCAAACAAAATGGAGTAGAGAGGCGTAAGAATCGTCTTATAATGAATATGGTACGATGCTTACACTGAAGAAGAAGATACCAAAGTCTTTACGGCCGAAAGGTGTGAGATGGGACGATCCATGTTCTTAACAGAAGTCCTACAGTAGCCGTGAAGAACAAGACACCGGAAGAGAGCTGGAGTGGTGTGAAGCCTAATGTTGATTATTTTAGAGTGTACGGATGCATAGGCCATGTGCATGTTTCGGATGTCAAAAGAACAAAACTCGAAGACAAAAGCTTCAAAACCATTTTGCTCGGTGTCAGTGAAGAGTCCAAGGCTTATAGGCTCTTCGATCCTATTGCAAAGAAGGTAGTGACCAGTAGAGATGTCGTGTTTGATGAAGGCAACTGTTGGGATTGGAGTGAAAAGAAAACTGATATGGAAGTGCTTACTTGGGGCGAGAATGAAGAGCAAGAAAGTGCAGCAGAAAATGAAGGTGATATCGAAGCAGATGAAGATCAAAATGAAGCTGAAGCCGACAGTAATGAAGCAAGTTTTGATAGTAGCAATACTCGTGAAAGTTCACCAAAAGAAGCAGCTGAAGCTAGAAGAGTTACAAGGCTTCCGACATGGATGAAAGACTATGAAAGCGGGGAAGGTTTGTTTGAAGAAGAAGATTTACAGAAATTTGTTATGTTTGTTTCTAATGAGGATCCCACAAGTTATGAAGAGGCTGCATTGAGTCTTAAATGGAAAAAAGCAATGGATGTTGAAATTGCAGCCATAGTGAAAAACAAGACGTGGGAGCTAGTGGACCTACCTATGGGAGAAAAAAGGATTGGTGTGAAATGGGTATATAAAACAAAACTTGATGAAAATGGGAAGTTTGACAAGTGTAAAGCACGGTTGGTGGCAAAGGGCTATGCACAAGTGCACGGGATAGATTTCAGTGAGGTGTTTGCTCTAGTGGCTCGTTGGGACACAATCAGAATGGTGCTAGCATTGGCAGCTCAAAGAGGATGGACCGTGTTTCAACTTGATGTTAAAAGCGCCTTCTTGCATGGTGAGTTAAGTGAAGTTGTTTATGTGGATCAGCCCCTTGGATACTTAAAAGAATATGAGGAAGACAAAGTTTATAAGCTAAAAAAGGCACTTTATGGCTTACGACAGGCACCAAGGGCATGGTATTGCAAGATTGAAGGATACTTTGTTGATTCGGGCTTTGAAAAATGCAGATATGAACACACATTATTTGTGAAAGTTGAAGGAAAAGGTAAAATTTTGATCGTAAGTCTTTATGTTGACGATCTTATTTTTACTGGAAATGATTGTGTTATGATTGAGAATTTTAAGAAGTCGATGATGCATAAGTTTGAAATGACGGATTTAGGAGAAATGAAGTACTTTCTGGGAGTTGAGGTTAAGCAAGGAAAAGGAGGGATACATTTGTGTCAGAGTAAATATGCTAAGGAAGTGCTAGATAGATTCAGAATGACAAAGAGTAATCCCGTGAGGAATCCAATTGTGCATGGTTAAAATTCAAAAAAAGGAGGTGGAGTTTGAGGTAGATGGAACTCGATATATAAGCAACTTGTTGGCGACCTCATATGTATCGGAATCGCTACTAGACCAGATCTTATGTATATAGTTTGTCTCATCAGTCGATTTATGGCTCATCCAAAAGAAGCACATTGGGCAGCAGCTAAAAGGATTCTACGTTATCTCAGAGGAACGATTGATATGGGAGTATACTATAGAAGAGAAGTGTTTGATAACTTAGTGGGATATTGTGATAGTGATTATCTTTGGTAATGTTGATGATTCTCAAGTACAACTAGTTTTCGTGTTTATGTTGAGTCTTTGGGGCTGTATCTTGGTCTTCACGAAAACAACCTATTGTAACTTTGTCAACTACTGAAGCGGAATATATATGGCTTCTGAGCCATGCATGTCAATGTGTATGGATGCAGAGAGTTCTTAATAGTCTTGGCTATGATCATTGTAGGTGTGTTACTTTATTTTGTGACAATACTTCTACAATTAAATTAACCAAGAATCCAGTGTTTCATGGTAGGAGCAAACACATTAATGTGAGATTTCATTTCATTCGAGATCTTATAAAGGATGGTGTGGTGAAACTTGAATTTTGTGGGAGTAGTGAGCAGCTCGCGGATATATTCACAAAACCCTTGAAGTTAGAAGCATTTGAAAGACTTCGGAAAATGCTTGGAATCGTGGCCAAAAATGAAGTAAACTGAACTGCTCTCAGCAGCTTCAGTTTAGGGGAAGGATTGTTGAGATATATTTGGAGTAGCTAGAAGTAGTCAAGGTTTGTTTTGTTCAGTCAAATAAACTCCTATGTTTTAGGAGAGTTAGAGTCGGTCAAAATTTGTTGAGTTTGTTTTTAATTAGATAAGTTTGCAGTTGGTTCACCACATTCTTACGGTTGTTGAGATGTGGTTTTGCATTTCAAGCGGCTATTTAAAGCCAATTCATTGATGTTAATAAAATATCTCATTCTAGCTGAACTTTCTGAACAGTTTGATAATGTAGAAAACACATAAAAAATTAATGAAATGCAGTTGAATGTGCATCCATTATGATCAAGACTTTTACCAGTAATTAACGAAGTGGACAATACATATAGCTTATTTTTCATTTTGGAATGAATGAACAGCTGTGAGTGAGGCCCAACTTCGTAATGTCGATCTATTCAAGGTATAAGTGTACGTATATATTGTGGTGTTCATAGCACAATTGCTTTGCATGGTGTATAATGGCTCCAGAGCTTAATTGGACAATTATATATCTCACTCAAGTATTTTGATCGATATATAAAGCTTTTGGCTTTTGCCATTTATTTATTATTGGGTCGGTAGCTTTTGCCAGTTACATTTATATCTCTATATATATATATGAACTTTTTCAAGTATATATATATATATATATATATATATATATATATATATATATATATATATATGTCCACTTTTGCTTGTGTGTGCTGGCCGGTCCTCTCTTTCCAAATTCCAATTGCTGATTTAATTCCCCTTCCATACGTAAATGAGCCAAATAGGACATACAGCTGTATTACTGTTTGTTACCTTTAGACAAAATCAATGTTCTATGAATGATGTAAATATTCGATAAATTTATTTGAATATTGTATAAGTAAGATGCATGGATTAGGTTCTTTGTTTCTTGTTCTGTCTTTCCACCTATCGGGCCTTTAATTTCTTCTCGTCTGGGACTAGAACTACTTTAGCGCATAAAGACATTTTGTGTTCTTGTTATACATGATTGGAGTAAATGAAGGATGTTATATAAAGCAAAAAATTTGTTTTTATTTTGCAGCTGGTCTCCACCATATACACGGCTAAGAAATCTCTTAGGTTTAATACTACATAAAAACAAATTGGAAACATAAGTTATAACTTAAAATTTATTATATTAAAAATTGAGGAAAATATAAGAATTATAAAAATATTATTTATTCTAATTTTTTTTCCGTCCCAATTTTAGAAGGAAAACTTTAGTAGAAAAATTGACCAAGTTTTTTATCAATTTTTTTTTCGTTTATTAAAAAACTCAAAAACATAGAAATTAGAAAGAAACAGTGTTAGTAGTGGCCAAAGAAATTTTTTTGTTGGCCACTACTAAAAGTAATGGTTAGGAGAAATGTCTTAAATACCCACACCTTAGTTACATTTAAATAGTTTCAATATATTAATTTATAAGGTAATTCAAAGTTGTATTACAATATAGAATTTAAATTTTAAATAATCAAATTGTCACAATAACTAACAATGTTAAATTATATTACATAATAAATTATTTATACAAATATTTTATAAAAATAAATATATTAAATATAGTTGACAGTGTTAAATTTTATTACTTAAGAAATAATTATTCGTACAAATAAATATATTGAATAATGAATATAATTGACAATTTTAAATTTTATTACTTGAGAAATTATTTATAAAAATAAATACATTATATATAGTTGAAAATATTAAATTATATTACTTAAAAAATTATTTATATAAATATTTTATATATTAAAACTATTTAAATCTAACTACCTACTCTTCAGTAGTGGATAAAAAAAAATTCTAGCCGTTACGTATTAAAAGTAACGATCAGTGAAAATAATTTTTTCTTTAAACCGCTATATCTCTGAATTAACGATATAATATGTGTTTACTATAATAATCTGCATAACAACCGTTTGTTAGGAATAAAAGACTAGGCTTAAATAAGTTCGTTTGTTAGGAATAAAAGACTAGGCTTAAATAAGTTGGATATGGGTTACCTGTCTCATCTGGACATAAATGCTTCAGTTGGGGAGCTCTCTCGAATTAAAATTATTCATTTTCATCTACGTGTGTACAATTAATACACATACCTCAACTCAACTAATTATACGTACACAAGTTGATGGTAATTTGATTTATTTTTCCAGAAATATCAAATACACTATATATTATATAATTAATTAACAAAATGTTGTATATAATAATTAAGAAAAGAAAAATTTTAAGCTCTGGAATATGCCATTTGGGGTCTTTTTTGACAGTTTTTGTAGGTGACTTTTTATTTATTTTGTTTTGTTTTGTTTTATAGAGGGTTTCACTCCTAAAGTTACACCTGATTGTTGTTGTACGTTGTGAACTATGCTTTTACATTTAATGAGGTTTTCCAGTTTTCCTTCCTGGTAGAGAAGATCGAACTCACACTTCACTAGGTAGATCTTTTTATCATAACTAGAAAACATGCATGCCATGGTCTTTTTTTTTGGACTAGAATACTCTCTGTTTCAAATAAAATAGAGACTCTCTATTAATTTTTTGTATATTTTCCATCATCTCTCTTATCTCTTATCTCTTATCTCTTATCTCTTATCTCTTATCATCATGACATCATATTCTAACATATTGTAAATCTGGACCATGAAACTGAGAGTTTTCATTTCATTTGAAATGGAGAGGATCTTAATTAATTCCTTTCCCCACCCCCCAAGCTTTATTCTTCATTTTCATTACTAAAAAATCCCACCACTTTAAAATATAAAATTATTATTCACTTTTTAAAAGTAAATATGAGATTATATTTTTCTAGTCTGCAGACACAACGAGTGTTGTAACCATTTTTTTTTTATGATTACTTATCACATTTCTCTCAAAAAAAAAAATACCTTCGTTGGGATGGCATTGTGGCAGGTGTTCCATATTTAGACCCGAATGTTCGATCGAGAACCGTGTTTAGGCCAAAAGATCGAAATATATATTCCGGAAATTAAGTACTCCATCTGTTGCTTAATATAGGTCGTTTTAGGATTGTGCACAAGTATTAAAGTAATGATTGTATAGCATTAACTATAATATCAATTGTTTATATTCGCTTCTTGTATTGGAAGAAGATATTGTTATTTATTGGACGTAAAATAAATGGAGAACCAAAAGTTACATTTAATACTTGAGGTAATATTGGAAACCAAGCGGTTAATACTTACTTAAAATTCTCAAACGATTTTATATTAAAAAGAATAAAAATATTTTTAGAGCGAAATTTTATATTAAAAAAGCGAAGAGAGTATTTCATTAGACCATATTAAGTTCATGAATGTTACATGCGCGCGCATTACTATATATATATATATATATATATATATATCAAATTAATAATTTGACACAAATAATTGCACTAAATTAAGAATTGACAATTATTGTCAACAGAGCAATCTGGTATATATATATATTGACCATAGTTTGATATCTTGCCACGTATATAACTACTGTCATTAATGCGCTAGCTAACAATTTCACTTTAAATATGAAACCTTCAACTATAGTATATAGAAGTACGAATATATAGTATATAAGTTTCCCACCATCTATTAATTATCCAGAAAAGTACAGATTTTGGTTAAACCCTCTCCTATATAAATGAGTTGAAAAACAACATATTGTATAAGTACATACAAATTCTTATTGTTTTAGCCTATATAATTAATTAAGCTTGATCATTCATAAGTTTGTTCTTAGATATATATAACCAGCTAGCCTTGCATTAATTAATATTAGTCAAAATATTCATTTTGTTTTTCAAGTATATATGTTGTTCTTTCTGTGTATTTTATTTGTTTGGTGCAGCAGTAGTAATGGAGCACTGGGCTTGCAGCTACCGCCAAATGTGAGCATTCCGGCGGTTATCCTGTTCGGCGACTCCATCGTGGATCAGGGTTGCAACAACAACCTTCAGACGATCGTTAAGTGCAATTTTCCGCCTTATGGAAAGGATTTTATGGGAGGAGTATCAACTGGGAGGTTTAGCAATGCAAAGACACCCGCGGAGGTATATATATATATATATATATATAATTAAAGAGATGATCTCCTTGTCTCATACGTACGTACGTACCTATGATCATCTCCATGACCCGCCGTTTTGAGTGGGTCGGTGATTTGACTTTAACGATCGCGAATGAGGGATCGCTAAATAGACATGTATGGAGATGGAGAGGGAATGATATTTGCTTTTTCGTAAAGACATTAGGGATTAATATTTCTAGCTATCCCATTGTAAACAAACATTGTGATGTGTAATTCTCGTCCCCCTTTGCCATTCCTAATTATATACTTATATACCATCTCTCCAATTAATCTCTCTTTGTGCGTACTTTAAGTATTAGTGTTGCATGTTAGATGAAATACTTTTACTAGCTAATAGAATTTTGAGGCTTTTACTAATAGCTGTGAGACTCTGGTTCTAGGCTCGATTAGTATGTGAGCTTACGTTTAGTCTTGTTGTGAGACTTTATTTCTCCTTCATTGTGACACTGAGACTTTATTTCTTCCCGGGTGTAAATATATATATATAGAGAGAGAGAGAGAGTATGGCGTTTACTTAATTGGTAGTAGTATTATACATGATTAGGTTATTCATTATAATTGTATCGATATCCCTTTAAAGTGAGTGCATTCAAAAGAAATAATACTAGTAGTTTATATAGGTCATTTTTTATACCTGAATTATAATATCGAATTATAATTAAATGAGATTATAATCTCAGACTATTAATTCTATGATTATAATTTCGGAATTATAATTATAATCGTAGACTATTAAATTATTTTATAATCCCTAAACTAATAATCTCAAATCTAAATTTGAAAACAAATAATTATAATCTTAATGATTAATAGTTTTTCCAAAGTATAATCATTTGAAAACAAAATAAACATAGTTCCAAAATAGAGAACATTTCTACTTTTGAAGTCAATTTTAAAATTCGAAATAGATTAAAGTACAAGCAAATATAATTATTGTAAATTAACTAAAAACATTACTCACCTCGTTCCAAATTATAAGACCAATACTAATTTTTTAAAAGTTAATTTAAAATATTTTAAATTAAAAATTGATATGATTCATTTAAGTTTTAAAAATAATAAATTTTATATATAGGAATATATTTTTTAGGTAGTTCAATTATGATATTCATAATTAATTGACACATAAATTAAGTAACTCATGAATTCATGTTAATTTTGAGTTTGGAATTAAATATTTGAAATTGAGTTTTACAAAGTCAATATTTGTCTACTAATTTGGAACGGACGGAGTATTAATTAGTATATATTTTGTTGCTTTTAAATTAAATTTATATATTGAATTCATATTAACTCATGTTGTTGTTCGGTTCATACAATAAGCCAAGGAGTTGCAAACGTTTCCATTAATTAAAATCCTGAAAGAGACGATATGCATGTCATTTCATTTTTGTCTTTAAATTCTTTCTAATGGACTTGCATTATTATATTTTTCAGTTGCACGGCTAGGAATTAAAGAGCTTGTACCAGCATATTTGGACCCTAATCTACAAAATGAAGATATCCTAACAGGTGTAAGTTTTGCTTCAGGAGGCATGGGATATGATCCACAAACACCTAAAATAGCGGTAATTAATTATATAATTTCTCGAATATTTCTCTCTCTTTTTTTAAACCTAATTATGTCTGCCCCTTCAAACAAACTCTAACGTGCAAAAAATTATTATTACAGTCAGCTTTATCATTTTCTGATCAACTAAAAATGTTTAAAGAATACATCGGGAAACTTAAAGCGTTAGCCGGAGAAGAAAGTACGGACTACATTTTATCAAACAGTCTATTTGCAGTAATAGCAGGCAGCGACGACCTTGCCAATACTTATTATACTGTTGGCCTTAGAAGATTACAGTATGATGTTCCTTCTTATGCCGATCTTATGGTTTCTTATGCTTCCGATTTCGTTCAGGTACTTAATTTAATTTTTAACACTCCTCTCTTTCAAAATTATAATTTGATACATTTTCTTTTTTTTTTAATCCGTTACAAAATTAAAAATAGACCCTTAATTAGTTTCATAACATTTTTCATGCATATTTGATTATTGTTGGAATTAATTCATATTTCAGTGGATCCAACCAATGACCACTACGACATGGTAGTTGAGGATCTCGCTTATAGCAGCTATGATTTTTTAATTATTATATAAATGAAATTTGGTGCGTGTATCATTAATGTAGAGTATGTGAGGTAAAATTAATAAATACATCAGACATATAAGACTAGCAACAATTTAATAAATCTGAGTATATCATGTGTTAACGTTTTTACTTTTATGTTCTTCATCTAATTATTCGATCTTGAATCTAACAATTAAACAAAACACACACATCACACAACACACACACACACATATATATATATATATATATATATATATATATATATATATATAACTGGAGAAATTTTAGGTAAAAAAGCAACAAAAGCATTAATCGTCTTTGGAGTCTATACATTGACAGTTCAACCGTGCCAAATTATATGTTTTATGGCGTCGGATCGAAAATCATGCCATAGACACCAAAAACGACGGTTAAATGCTTTGGTTATTCTTTAAAATCCGCTTTAGAAATAGATCATATATATATATATATATATATATATATATATATATATATATATATAAATGTGCATGTATGGACAAAACACAACATGTAAAGAATGATTGTTGATCATATTATTGTAGATTGACATTTCAAATTATTTTTGAAGGCAATTTCTGAGCTTGGAGCGCGAAGAATTTGTGTGTTTGGTGTGCCACCAATCGGATGTTTACCATCCCAAAGAAGTTTAGCTGGAGGAGCACATAGGAATTGTGTAGAGACCCGCAATCAAGCAGCGCAAATATACAACACCAAACTTACATCTAAGCTTCATTCCCTTAGCCAAAGCCTACCTGCTCAGTCCAAAATCCTCTACGCTGATATCTATAACCCTTTGCTAGATATCATCCAAAACCCTCAAAACTACGGTAATATAAGAGCTAGATTACACGCACACACACACTCACGTGTGAACGCGCACACCCCCATGTACGTACACACGGATTCGATTACCATAAAATTAATTTCATTGTAAGTTGGTCAATTGACTAATATGATGCTGACACGCAGAGAGAGATCACTTCACGGTCCGCGTGTAGACACTGTATTCATCAATTGACCAAAATTAACTTCATAATAACTACTCACCGTATGTACGTACACACACATTGCCTCACTCACTCACCTACCCACCTATCTATCTATATATATGTGTGGAGTATATAGATAACTAATTTGTCACATTGTGTTAAATGCTATCTATCAATCTTCATAAATGTCAAATTAACACCCTTCTAGTACATTTTAGTTATCTATTTCACCTATCTATATATAGAGTATATAGATAACTAATTTGTCACATTGTGTTAAATGCTATCTATCAATCTTCATAAATGTCAAATTAACACCCTTGGAGTACATTTTAGTTATCTATTTCACCTATCTATATATGGAGAAGACAATTAATTTGTCACGCACATTGTGTTAAAATATGCTATCTATCAATCTTCATAAATGTCGAACACAAGTACTACATTTTAGTTATCTATTTTATAAAAGGAGATAATAAAACAAACTGCATTTCTTGAAGATGTGTAACACTTGCGATTCAAAAAAAATATATAACAATTTTCTTATCTCCTACTTTCTCTCTCATTCTTAATCTATTATATAATGGAAGAGCAAAAAAAAAAGTAACTGCTTTTGGGTGAATCTGTGTCACCTCTTAAAATATATAAAAAATTACCTACTCCTTTTCTCTCCCACTTTCGGTTCCCTATTTTCTCTCCTCTTTTCTTTATGTTTTTTAAGTTTTGTACAATTTTTTTTTAATTGCACCCGCAAAAATTAGTTGAAAATAAATGCAATTAAGTTTCTTTATATAGTCATAGTTTCATATAATAATTAGGACATACTTTGAACAACTAAATTTACCTAGGGTGTAATTTGACAAAAATTGAAAAAACGATTATATTGCTTGAAAGGTTATTTTTATTTTGGTAATTATGAAAGGTTAATTTTACATTTTAGTTATATTTAATTAATCGATATTTTCTGGTCACATATATATAGTATATATGCATAACATAATATATTTTTTTCTCAACTTATTTCAGGAATTGAAATTGTGGATAAAGGCTGTTGTGGTACGGGAGATATAGAGGTATCTATATTGTGTAACAAATTGAGCAAAACATGTTTAGATAGTTCTAAATATCTGTTTTGGGATAGTTACCATCCTACACAAAAAGGTTATGAGATCCTTGTCGACCAATTTCTCAATAATTACCTCAACAGCTTGTTATGATGCACGAGACTAAAGGGATGACGATACTCACCTCCTACGCTTTTCTTATAATTCAGCCAATCAAATATTTACGTTGGTTAAAAGACCTCGATCAAATTAATAATAATACGTTAAGATCATGTATTGACAGATTTTATATTTATTATTTACTATGGTAAAACTTTTTAATTAATAATTTTATTCTCATAATTAAATAGCAAATGCGCCCCTAGTTCATTTACCCTAAATCAATTGTTATTTATGTTGTAATTAAATATATTGATCAACAAATTAGTTCATTTACCCTATCTTTGAGATCAGTATTGCCACATATTATAAAATATTTATAAAATAATTATTGAAGTATTAAAATTAATTAAATGATAGGAGTCAAAAGAATATACCTCAATTTTATAAAACTTTCTCATTTTGAGTTTCTATTGGGCCTCTTGTTCTTTTATAATTGGATACCAAAGTGTTCTTGGGCCTTGTCCTAGAGCACTCCTTCGATTTTCTCCATTTATTTCACCAAGAAAACCTATTCCTTTGATTAATAGAGAATAATATAAGTAGTATTTATTTATATATTAAAAATGAGACATAAAAATATTCATTTTTTATACCTGATCTATACTATATTTTACCCAAGGAAATTGACATAATTTTTTGATGTTTGCACATAAAAACTGTCGCTATAGATCCTATAGCGACGGTTTTTACCGTCACTATACATCTGTAGCAACACTTTTTATGTGAAAACATCAAAAAGTCATGTGAAAATATCAATTTCATTTACCTAATTGCTACCAATTACTAAATCTTATCTAAGGATATAAAATCCTCGTTGATCAGATCATACACATACACGGCACAAGAATCTTTCTCCGAATCAGTGCTTCATATGGTATGTAATTTTTATGCAGTTGACTGATGAATTTCTTTAAATATAATTCATTCTTTTTAGGTATAGCGCATGTATTTATAACACACAACACATACATGACAACTACCATATTTCATACTCCTAGAGACCTACTTTAGGCCAATTTAGTAGTATTACAAAAAAGGAGCAATAAATTTAGCTGTTAAAATCAATTCTTGGTGGTTAGTTAGGTCGGAACATACCATAAATGTCTTGATGACTTTGTTCGTTCCATTGCTATAGCCCCCGACAAGTCGGTCATTTCCTGGAATTGTAAACTAAGTTGTTTGGTGCACTTTGAGTTTAATAATTGAACTTTTACACCCGATATTCAACGTTTGACTAAGACACGATGTTAGATATGTAATTTTTGGAACACTTATTAAGATTTGTCTAAATACAATAATAACATATAATCACGTATTAGATTTTTAAGATTTTGACGCGATGTTTTTAATTTCTTAAGAAATTAAATATAATAAGAATATGTCTATTTTTTTAACAAATATTTATTAATTGATATTGTCTCAAAAGATATTGATGAATAAATTGTTTTAATATAGTTTTATCCCACACAATACTAAATTTCTTAAGAAATTAAAATGTTTGTAAAATAATTTTGGCTATTGTTATAAAACTACAATTTTTCGACTTTCAAATATCAGTTCCAACTAGTAGGCTTAATGTGAGGCTCCATCTCCATGACTGCATGCTACCCTCATGAATGACCTGTAAGCACATACACATTGATAAGGGAATGGGAGCCATGTACCCTGTAACATAAATGTCTAACATACACTTAAATTGAAAAGATCACTACCACATGCTTTTAGAAGAAGGGAAGGGATAAAAATATATTTAAATACTAACAGAACACTAGTGTTCATTTTTGCATACCACTTTCATGAAGAAATATTAGGTGGGATTGCTGCAAAAAACATTATGGTTCAGACCAGTTAGTAACTCATGTCTGCTCAAAACACAGAAAATAATAAAACACTACATATTAAGAAACAAGACAAGCAAGTACTTGCACTTATAAGTTGGCAAGCTCACAGTTTTTGGCGGTGAGTTCCACAGGCTGCATTTCCTCTTCTTTTTCTTCTTTTTTTGTGTGCGTGTGTATGCCACCAATGTCTTGGTTTCGCATCGTTCTGTTGATCATTTTCTGCAGCACTGCTAGAGCAATCATAATGCTACCAAGAAACAAAACAATTCCGGCTGTTATAATGTTTGGAGATTCCATAGTTGATACGGGGAACAATAACTATATCGAAACGATATTCAAGGTCAATTATCCACCTTATGGCAAGGATTTTATTGGTGGAAAACCAACAGGAAGGTTTTGTAATGGAAAAGTTCCTTCTGACTTGTTTGGTAAGTAGCAAAACACACAAACAAACACTCTTTTGTACTAATACTTGAGCTAATATCTCCCTTAATTTCGTGCTTACAGTTGAAGAATTGGGAATAAAAGAGCTTTTACCACCATATCTTGATCCAACTCTCAACACTAATGATCTCAGAACAGGAGTCAACTTTGCTTCAGGGGGTGCTGGATTTGATCCTCTAACATCTGAGCTCGCGGTATATTTTGAACCTTTTTTTGCTTTATATTTTGCCTAAACACCATTGAATTTTTGTTAATCCTTTTTTCCCCGTTACTATGATTAAAACATCAGTCAGTTATATCGTTATCCGCTCAGATAGATTTGTTCAACGATTACATTGCAAAGCTGAAAGTGGCAGTTGGAGAAGAGATAACAAGCACAATTTTGAGCAACAGCCTCTTTGTAGTGGTAGCAGGCAGCAATGATATTACCAACACCTATTTTAACAATCCTATCCGAAGATTGCATTATGATATTTCTTCATATACTGATCTTATGCTCAATTCAGCATCCAGTTTTGTGAAGGTATAATTGAAACATTGTATAGTCCGCGTTAAAGCAATATTTGTACTTAGATCCTGATTTCAAGCAGTTCGTTTTGGGCAGTTCATTAGGCCAGTGATCCTATACACATAAGTTTCGTTTGTATAACTATAGAGTTAGCAATTGTATACTACTTGTATAATAAAGGTCACAAAAATGCAACTCTCTAGCTATACCAATGTAACTAATTTCATAGTATTGTCCCAATGAAATGCCCATAATGAACAGTCTGGAATCCAAATCCTATGATTAGAGTTGAAAATATAGATTTTGAACTAAATTATTTTGTTTTGTGTTAAATTATGAAGGAGTTGTATAGTTTAGGTGCACGAAGAATTGGTGTTTTTGGTATACCACCTATAGGATGTCTTCCATCACAAAGAACTTTGGTAGGGGGAGCTCAAAGAAAATGTGCAGAAAACTACAATCAAGTAGCACAGCTATTCAACACCAAGCTGTCAGCTGAGCTTAACTCTCTTAACAACAATCTTCCTTATGCAAGGATGGTTTACCTGGACGTATACAATCGTCTGATGGAACTCATCCACAGCCCAAGAAAATATGGTATGCAATAAAACAAAAACAAAAAATTGTAATTAGAACAATTTTGTATTTAGCTTTCAAATTGTTTACTTTTGCAGGATTTGAAATAGCAAATAAGGGGTGCTGTGGCACGGGTACCATAGAAGTCGCGTTCTTATGCAAGTGCACATGTTCAGATGTATCCGATTACGTTTTCTGGGACAGTTTTCACCCTACAGAAAAAACATACAGAATACTTGTTCATCAAGCTCTCCAAAAACAGATCACCAGTTTCTTCGAGAGGCCTCATCTTTGTTATATTTCACATTTCAATTATTAGAGGTAGCATTTTCTGTTATATTTCAAGATGCAACTTTCAATTGAAGTAGGCATTGATACATTCTTGATTTTACTGATCAAAGTGTTGTTTATTAAACAATTCCGATTCTTTCCTATGTAGTTTACATTTATGTGTTGTTCTGATCAATTATGATATAGGCATTGATACTTTTTTTGATTGTACTGAATAAATGGTAGTGTGACTTCAAAAGAAATTATTACTTTCAATTCATTGCATCATATGTAGTTTACATATTTATGTGATATTTTCTGATCAATCATTGATATATGGGAGGAGAACTTTCTAATTATAGAAATGTACTTGGAATAAATATAATAGTGACTAGATATCATTTATTATATTTATATATAAGGTATAATTACTCTTAATAGTATAATTTAGAAAAAAAAATTACATCAATTTAAGTTTTCCTTACTTTAAAGTTTTTTAATAACGAAAAAAAAAAAAACAAAACAATTTTTAATATAATTAAAATTTCAACTATTTTCTAGAAATTTTTTTGGAAAAGAAAAAATGGCATATTTTTATAATTCTATAACCAATTTTAATATAATAAATTTCAAACTCATTTTAAAGGCAATAAAATAAATTTAGAGAAAACAGTACCTGTCTAATTTAAGATATCTTTTAAATTGGGTCGAACATTAGAGAAATACCGGTGAAAGATATCATAAATTGGGTCACATTAGAGAAATAGGAGTAATAAAAGAGTAAAAGACAAAATATTATGAGCTCAATATAAAATGGTGGGTCAAGTTGGCTCCTAAACTATGTGTTAGCAGTAATTGAATGTTATGCGCTGCTCCCAGGTTCAATAGTGTAGCGTTTTATAAAGATTTTTCTTATAAACTAACATTTTAATATAAATGTGCCTTCAATAACATTAAATCTTACTTGTTCTGGTTTGATGAAATGTAAATCTTACTAAATTATGCATAAAACGACTAATTGAAGATCTGCTCTGCTCTCTCTTTGCGCTCGATCAGTCAATTTCTTGGCTTCTCCCTCCTTCCCTCCGCGGCTGTTACTCCTCCTACTTCTTCGATTGCTGTTAGGTACCAAATTCTATACCAGATGTTTGATATGTATATATGTGTGTATTATGTTATGTTTGAATCTTTGGTATGTGGTTTTTCTTTTTCTTTACCTCTTTAATTTTTGACTGTAGTTTCAGAGCCTCTGGTTTCTATTCAATTCCATTTTTTGTTAATTTATGTGGTTCAAATGTTTGATGGTGGGTGGTGAGTTTTTTCTGCACATGTTCTTATGAAACTTCAATCCCATTTGACATTTGTAGAGAAATATTGGTGTTCAAGATATTTAGGAGAAAAATGATTGTTTTCTTTCAGTAGTTAGTTACTTGTTTGAATTGAGGTGTTAATTGATGCTAAGGAGTATAGTCTCTACTTTTCATTAACTTTGATTATTGATTTATATGTTGTTTTTAATTAGTTGGCAGCTTATACTGTACATGATTGATGAAATTCCTCAATGAGTATTACTGTATACTGTTCAGAAAATAAATCACCAATGATGACTATATTAAGTCGTGAGCTAAGTAGTGTGTCCATATTGATTAATTAAAAAGTGTAAAAGAACTTTCTAAAAAAGTGGGAAGCCAAGTGGAATGATTGACTAAGCTGCCTAAAATTTGTTCCATTGGAAAAGTAGAAGATTGTTCTTTGGTCTTTTTTTTTGATCGGCTTGTTCTCTGGTCATTTGGGCAGTAAGGTCACAATTATCCATTGATAATGTATTAGTTTATTTTACATTTTTACATTTTTGAGTTGGGGAAAAGCAACCGGAGATTCAATTTATTAATCACCGCACCTCTGCCAAAACTAAACAATGGATAAGCAGTCATGTAACTAGGAGAAGGAGAATGTAATTGATTTGACTGTTAGTTGTGCCATTAATGTGTGATTTCATGATTTTTATGTGATTTATATACATGAGGAGAGGATGAATGTGACGTTTCACTGAATGATTGCTGCTGGATAATTTTTTCACATAGTTGTGCTAATTAAATCATTTGCTATAGTTTTACAAGAGCAAGATGCCAAGAATAAAATTAGAAGTCATGGCTTGAAGTGACATAATTTGGCAGGTATTCTAGTACTTTGGCCCTATGCACACATCATGTCAGGATTTCTTATTGCTAAAACTCAGAAGATCTTAGCAAACTTTGCACTAAATAATTTCCAAAAAACTACTGTACAAATCAGGAAAGAATTTGATAATCTGTCATATAAAAGGACTATTCCTCTCTTTTCCAGTTCAAACTGTCGTTATGGGCATAGAAGGTTTCTTGGGAAGAGACCTTATATGCTACTGGTGTGGAAATCTACATTTGTATCACGGGGATTAGGTATATGAACATGTAGTTGGAACTGCATTAACTTGAAATTGGACATTACTTGAAAGGAATTCATTTGTTTTTCTATGTATTCTTGAAATAAATTTGTAAAAGCTAGTGCCCTTACCATTTACCTGGGATGTCCAACTGTAGGCTTAATATAGCTTCTCATTGCTGCCATGGCTTACAATTTACTATAAATAATGATCATTATTTTGGAATAGAGATTTTACATTGACTGGGTACTTCTACTATGGAATAGTTCAGAATTTTACTCTGGAATATGATATGAATCAATGTATCTTTTTATTAATGTCCTTTTTAGTAATCTCTACATTTGATTTTAACTTATAATTCATTATCAGCTGAAAACTTTCATAACTTGTTTGAACTTAATTTCTGACTTATAAGTCAAATTGATGCCGAACACTTTTACTTATAAGTCACAACTTAAAATAACTTATAAGTCAACTTATATTTTAACTTTAAGTCATTTTAAAATAAGTCGTTGCCGAACGGGCTCTTAGTGCCGCTCTGCTCTGTGTTTTCAAATTCAAAGCAAAACTCATCAAACCAGCTTCTCAGGTATGGAACCCGTAGCTTCAGTGGTGGACAAGATGAGAGGACTAGCAAAATCCACGCATGACTTCGCTAACGACATCCTCCACTGGCGCGACACTTCCAATCTCCGGAATCCGGTATTTGTTGTATCCCTAATTATCTTTCTTTCCTTATTTCTTCATTTTTCGTAATTTTGATATCTAGAATCGTTTTATTTTTCGAAAAAATTAAGTATTATTGATAATTTTGCGTTTCTGTTAGTTATATAGTTTTGATTGTTGAAATCTTGTGGCTTTGTTGAAAGTAATATGCACACAAGCCAATCATGTTTGATGATAAAGCATATACTTTGTAACAATCTTATTCATTTATTAATAAAAAGTATTAATTTATTAAAGGCTTTTAATTATCTACATGATCTTTGTTTTTATAATATGTGATAAACCCATAGTTTTAAGCAATGCTTTTAGAATAATGATGATGATCATTCTAATGAGATCTAAATTCTTAGAAAGCTTAAAACTAAAATAGTTCCCAATCATTGGATTACTAAATTGGGGATTAGTGAATCCGGATAGATTGGTACATACGTTCTTGCTTCGTTGGATGAGGATGATTGATCTCGTGATCATACGTGTGGAGACACTAAAGCAAGTATGTAGGTGCTTATTAGAGAATAAGTTCATTGAGCGTGACTTCATTAAGGAATACCTAATGGAGTTTTACTTGCTGTCGATAGGAATTCTGTAGTGATAGTAGTACAAGTGATCCTTGGACTTGAGATCATCATAGTATCTTGTGTATGATGAGTTATACTTTGACTTATTCCTTAAGACCCTTAGGGTATATCAAAGGGTATGCTTGGGTATAATAAGTTATACATGGAGATAATGTATGATCGATAAAGAATCTACCACTTCTAATAAAAGAAGAGAAATGTCTATGTGATTCGATAAATGACAACCCGGTAGTCCTTGGCAGGCGAGAATGAAATTAGAAAGGAGTTTCTAATTTGCATTATTTGGAGTTGTGCATTTAAGGATCGAAATACATATAATTAAATAAAATAAGACTTGTGCGGTAATTCCATGTCTTATATTTAATTGGGACATTGTATGGTGGAAGGATTGAATTATGCAGTAACTATTTACTCAAAGGTTCTTTAATGATTAATGTTGAAATCTATATTATCTGGAAAGTCGTTGATCATTAGGGAGGCTTATCCTATTGTAGAATAAATATTATTTATTTAAATAAATTAATTGTTTAATTTATTTATTTAAATAAGATTAAAATTATTCTAATTGATTTATTCACAACCGGATTTAATATGGAGAACCTAAAGGGTCACACCATAAAAGGAAGAATAATTATTTAAGAAGTTAATGGCATAATCGTAATAATATGTTAAGTATATTTAATTTAATCTATGGTGATAGAATAAATTAAATAGCTTAATATTTATTATTTAATATTTTAGAAATATTAAATATAAATTAATAAGAGGAGTCTTATTAATATTATTACAATTATTATTATTATTTTAATTTCTAAAAGAGTTTAGAAATTAATTTAATATAAGTACTCTCATTTATTCCTAATTGATTAGGAAGGAAAATTAATTAAAGGAGTTTAATTAATTATCCCTAATAAGATTAGGAGCCCATTTAATTAAAAGAGTTTAATTAAATAATACCTTATTTTTAATAGGGTTATTTGATATCTATATAAGAGAGTCTTATATCGGATATACGTGATACGAAATAATTTCAATTTGTTGGAGAAGTACGCCGCTACATAGAGATGAAAACTAGGGTTGAGCCAATACCCTTCTTCTTGAAAATTCCTTTTTCTTGGTGGATCACCTCTAGAGGCCAAACATTTGGGTGGCTAACGTTGATCAAAGGAAGGAACCAAAGCCGGTGGATTCAAGTTGAACGCGAAAAGGTTGGAGGTGAACTTGTACACGAGGAAGCTCGATCTTGAGGGTATGATTTTATTCTTTATCTTTTCGTTTAATTAATAATTGTGCATAAAGGGTGATCAAGGGTATATGGTTTGTAAAATTTTAAACTCGATTTTACACGTTTCAGCACTTTTTATGCAATTTGATTGCGTTCTTGAATATTACAAACCTAACAGTGGCATCAGAGTCAAACCTTTATGCGAATTATTAATTATTTTAATTTGATATGTATATTGATATGTGTTTAGAACAATTTAATTGGGCATAATTTTATTGTATAAAATTTATTTAAAAAAAAAAAAAAAAAAAAACGGAAGCTATTTTTTAAAATTGGTAATCCCATTTTTTTTTTCCGTTAATCGCGAAACCCGTCAGTTTCTTCGGTAATATGAATAGATATATTAATCATGTTGCTGTTGCTGACTCACGCGAATTTGGTAGTGATCCGTGGGAAGAAACTTGTTAGCATATATATATATTTATGAAGTTTCCGTTAATATATATATAAGTTATATCATGAATCCTTGAAATATATATATATATATATTTGGTAGTGATTCACTTTGAAATCCCACAATTACCACATGGCCACGTGATCCCTACAATTTTTTATGGCCACGTGCTTCTTTTTTTTTTTTTTTTTTGAAAAAGTTAAAGGTACACGTGCTTGGTTTAATGGTCCAGGAGATTTTTAAAATTCATGAATCAAGTTAACTATCATATATATATATAATATGTTATTATATATATATTAACGTTTATTATATATATATATAATATTATTAATTATTTTATAATTAAAATATAATATTTATTTTAATTTTAAAATAAAAAGTTTATTTTAAATTTAAAATAATAGGTTTATTTTAATTTTAAAATTGGATTTCATGCTAACTAATTAGAGTTGGAATTGGATTCCATGATAACTAATTGGAGTTGAAATTGGATTTTATTTTTCTAAAATAAAGGAGTTTATTTGTGAATAGGGAAGTAAATCCATCTTTCCTTAAATAAAGGAGTTTATTTAGATATGAAATAAGATTTCATATTATTCAAAATAAAAGAGTTTATTTGTGAATAGGAAAGAGAATCCATGTTTCCTTAAATAAAGGAGTTTATTTAAATATGAAATAAGATTTAATATTATTCAAAATAAAGGAGTTTATTTGTGAATAGGAAAGAAAATCCGTGTTTCCTTTAATAAAGTTTTTTTTACATGGAATTGGATTCCATAATTAATTAAAATAAAGGAGTTTATTTTGATTAAAGATTTTGATTAAAGTAAAATAGTTTATTTTATTCAAAATTGGATAAATTAAAATAAAATAGTTTTATTTTGATTTAAATTTGGATTAAAATAAAGGAGTTTATTTTGATTCAAAAATAGATTTTATACTAACTAAATTTGCCCATTAAATGATATCAATATATATATATTAAATGTTTATTATTCATGAGATGAATGTTATTTATTGATCGCATATGATGATGTGTATGATAATAAATGGGATTGATTATGGACTATTGACGATATGATTGGATTTTATTTTAGTTGGATGCGTGAATGTATGGGTTTTATTAAATGGGGTCTGCGTGCCTCGTCTTCTCTAATTTTTCTTAATGTAAATTCTATTCCTTCTATGTACTTCCTTGATTCTTTGATCGAGGTTTCTATTTATTTTAAAATAGTTTTGTAATAGGAATAATTAGAATTATTTTGAAGAATTGGAGATCGAGGAGCATGGGCGCTTGAAGACCCGTTTGTAATGGAGCCAGGGTTTAAATGTAATAGTTATATTTAAATATTATTTCTTGCACCCTAGGGTTTGACCTTTTGGTTCACTTGGTGGCTCTAGTGAGACAAACTAGAATAAAAGTCCATAATCAATCCAAGTAGAATATAGTATTCTATATGTGCATGCTTATACTATATATATTATATATTATGCAAACACGCTTCGCATGTTAATTAATATATTAGCGTATTTTATATATATATGTAAATGCGCGCTTAAACAAGATGAGACAAATTAATAACAAACCCCTCATTTTTTTATATTAAGTCCTAAGCGTTCAAAGATATTTGGAATATCGAGCGTCGCCTTCTAGCATGATAAAATTAATAGAGTATTAAATATTTAATATGAGTTTGTTGTGTCACCACAAAAAAAGTATTAAATATTTAAGATGTTAATTTATCACATTTGATGCTTATAAAGAAAATTGAACAATATTGTTTTGTTGTGTCACCACAAGGATGATATTTTTCTTTTTGAATATATGGAGTGCTAGGTTGGACTTAACTTGGATAATTTGATTCGGATGTGCCACCACTTGATCAAAATAATCTAAGAGAAGCAAAAGAAAAGGAGTCAGATAGTTGATGTAATTGACAAAAGTTGTCTACCTATTTATTTATATATAGTTTGTTGTGTCACCTAGGCTATATACATTTGAAATGGGATCCTTATTCTCACTAGCAAATCTTTAATTAGATTTTGCCGAACTATATAAGTGAGGTAATATAGTTTGAAGAAAATAGTGGGAGATACCAATTTAAAACAAGACCTAATTTATTTTGGTAATTAATAAAAGAATGTATGTTAAAATGTTGTTAATTACAAATTCATTTACTGTAATTTTACAATTTCTAAAATTACTATCAACTATGAAGCATATTAGATGCTAAATTAACCGGGCCCAATTAAACGGATTGGTTAAGGAATTTGAGAATAGTTCTCGTGGATGAAAAGTTATCTTATGTCCTTAATCGTCTATCCCTGCAGATGGTTGCAGAATAATGCCTCTGAGGAAGACATTGCTACTTTTAGAAAGTGGCGAAGATGATGCCTGATTGGCTCAACGCATCATGCTCGCATCCATAAAGTAACGAGCTTGCCGTCGGCGTGAAACTATGGATGCTCTCTATTATATTCACGCACATCAAGTAGTTGATGGTGAGGAAATGGGGCCGATAGATATCGGATATCTAAGGAGCTCTTCCGATCTAGAATGGCGATGGCACTATAAATGCAGAAAAAGGTTCTTAACATAATCAATTTGATTGATCAATTAGAGACAATTTGGTTTTATCGTGGATGGAGAGTTGAGCCAAGATTTGATCTTGCACTCACTCCCGAGACTCCTTTCACAATTGTTGTGAATTTTCATATGAAACAAGCTAGATATCACCTCATTGATTTGCTTAACGATGTTAAAAAATGTTGAGAGTCACTTTCAAAACAAGAAAAACCAAGTCTTACTAGTAGGGCCAAAGGATCTTACGAAAAGAAGAGCGATTCAAAGAAGGTAAATGGAAAGGCAAAAACAAAGGATAATAAGAACAAAGCGATATGGATAGCAAAGGAGCTTGCTTCCATTGCTGATAAGCACAGACTTTGGAAAGAAAGCTGAGAAGCATCTTCGAGAGGCTAACCAAAGAAGCTTAGTGAAGTTTGGTTCATAATCGCTTTTTGTTCGTGATTGAAATAAATTTTTCTTTAAGTCGAGGTTCTACTTGGGTATTGGATCACTGACTTTGGTTATCATAAATATAGATTTATGAAGGACCACAGCAGTAGAAAGCTAAACAAAGATAAGTAATCATGTGTGGAAAATGAAGCAAAGGTTCTTTGCATTAGCTATAGAAACTTATAGTTTAGCAATACTACGAAGGCAAATCTATTAAGTCGATAAGTTGTTATTGTATTCCGGTTCTTGTTTAAAATATTATTTCCATTTTATTGTTGGATGATGAAATCTTTGGTATTATAATTAAGAACAATTGTTGTTACATTTATAATAATAATGTTTTGTATAGAATTTGGAATATTACTTAATAAATTTTGTATACTTGACTTACGTGGAAAATATATTTTGCAAATTGAACAAACTAGTATAAGAAAAGGAGATGATCATTCAAAGAGTTGAATGTGTGTATTTCTTTGAAATCTGAAGTGTGAATTATTTGAAAGGTTGAAAAGAATTGAAGTGAAACAAATTGACAATGTATTAAGATTCTTTGATTAGATCGAGGAATAAATACTTGTGAAATAAGTTTCTAGATCATCTTAAATGGTTTTCTCATAATGGACGCCTCGATCACGTGATAATTGATTGATGTATACGAAAGGAAAAATCGTACCTTGTTGGGCGTAGTGCGGTTCAAAATGATTTTACTGACATTCCGGTATCCTTCAGGATCGTATCACAGAAATAGGCTGCATATCTCTACGAAAAGGTAACCTCAAAATCCATTGAGACTCCATAAAAGTTATGGACGGGGGAGGATTCTAATCTTAAGTTTGTTAAGATAAGGGGTTCCGACTTATGTGAAAAGGTTTCAAAAGGATAAGCTTGGGGACAAGATTTGGCGTATACTGATTTGTGGGACATCCTAAAGTAAGTTTAGGGTATATGTTTTATAATAATCCGCTTAGCAAAAAGGTGTTTATGCGAAACACGGCGCCATACAAAGACAAATGTGTGTTTATCATTGAAGGGGCTAGTGGGAGGATAATAGATCTTGAAGAGCTCAAGAACCACAAAATCTTATAAGTCGAATAAGAGGAACTGTAGATAGACCTATTGTACCACAACCGAATCGTAAAATGGAATAATCTTGAAGATACCGGGGGAGGTATGGATTCATCATGGATGATGATGATGAGGTCTGCATCATGTAGAAGATGATGATCGAGTTACATCTGATGAGGTAAGAGTTCTAGTGTGTACAAAAGGGACGATTGGAGCGTCGTGACATTCCTAGTATTATATGTTGATATACTACGGATAAGGAATGACATACTAATGCTACAATCAAGTAAAGATAAAGTTGTCTAAACATTCCTCCATGAATGATTTGGGAAGAGTATCTTAATTGGGGATACAAATCTATATAGATAGATTTAAAAGGATCCTCGACTTAACCCGAGGAGCGTATATTCATTTGATGCTAAAGTCGTTTAGCATGGCAAACTCAAGAGATGTCTCGTGTCGATGAGTATGGGTATATCTCTCTTAATAGTCCCATGGACTCACGAAAAGAGAGGTCGCGTGAGTGTAGCAATCATGTGTATGCGATGAAATGTACGAGACCTAATGTTGATCGGTCGTATTATGGAGAAGTTCACTATGAGTCGGTGAAAACATCTTAAAGTGCTTAACCAAGCACTAAGGATGTGATCGTATTCATGGTGGGTCTTAATTAAAACTAGAGGGCTTAACGGACTCAAGTTTTTGAAGACAGAGACGATTTACGAGAAAAATCCACTTTAAGGTAAAGCGTTATCTTGAGCGATTGGTGCGGTGAATTGGAAAGGTTCCAAACAAGAAAGAGTTCTTTGGTTTAGTGATAAAGACAAAGTATATAGCTATAAATGAATCTACGAGTTGATTGTTTGGATTAAAAGTTCATTCTGAGAACTAGGAATAGTTCTAAGTCTCATCTTGGATCTAAACATGTGTTGTGGCACTTTCATTTGATTATTAGAATCATTGAAAGATGGGAAATCACTATAGAGATTGTGGACCCTCAAAACGACATTACATATCCATTAACTAAAGCTTATTCAGCAACGGCCGGGATAATCGTCACTTAGAAGAAGAGTATAAAATCTGATGGCGATTGGCTTTTTAGTGCGAGTGGGAGATTGAAAGTAATATGCACACAAGCCGATCATGTTTGATGATAAAGCATATACTTTGTAACAATCTTATTTATTTATTAATAAAAGTATTAATTTATTAAAGGCTTTTAATTATCTACGTGATGTTGTTTTATAATATGTGATAAACCCATAGTTTTAAGCGATGCTTTTAGAATAATGATGATGATCATTCTAATGAGATCTAAATTCTTAGAAAGCTTAAAACTAAAATAGTTCCCAATCATTGGATTACTAAATTGGGGATTAGTGAATCCCGGATAGATTAGTACATCGTTGCTTGCTTTCGTTGGATGAGGATGATTGATCTCGTGATCATCGTGTGGAACACTTAAAGCAAGTATGTAGGTGCTTATTAGAGAATAAGTTCTTTGAGCATTGACTTCATTAAGGAATACCTAATGGAGTTTTACTTGCTGTCGATAGGAATTCTGTAGTGATAGTAGTAAGAAGTGATCCTTGGACTTGAGATCATCATAGTATCTTGTGTATGATGAGTTATACTTTGACTTATTCCTTAAGACCCTTAGGGTATATCAAAGGGTATGCTTGGGTATAATAAGTTATGCGTGGAGATAATGTATGATCGATAAAGAATCTACCACTTCTAATAAAGAAGAAATGTCTATGTGATTCGATAAATGACAATGGTTGTGAGACCCAGATTTTATCAATAAAGATTTAATTTTGGACGTGAAATAATTTTTAATATTATGGTGTGAATTTGAGATAATATTATAGTTGTGGGTAGTATTTATAAATTTTGTAAAGTATGCAGTGGTTATATTATATTCGATTGGTGGGAATATTCGGTTTAGCGAGGGAATATTAAATACAACGACTCAATCATTGGTGGATCCCTAATGAAATTATTGTCGGATTGAGAAAAGCGACAAAAATATTTTATTGAAATAACGGCGGAAGTTTTACCGTTGATCTTTGTTGAACTACTCGGTAGTAAAAATACGATGTCGTGTAGTTGCGTAGTACCTTGGCGGTATTGATTATTGATACTTATGTGAGAAGTCACTCGGTTTGATTCCATTATTGTCGATTAATAATATGAATTATTATAGCGATAATGACGTTTTGTTTTATTCGTATTATTAACGTAATAAAAGCGAAACATCTTTATATAAAATAGAATACTTTATTAAAGTTATTACATAAATAGAATATATTATATTTTATTATGCATAGTGTTGCATAGTATTTTGCATAGTGTTTTGTATAGTATTGCGTAGTGTTTGCATAGTAAAATGTTTTATATAAATAGAATATATTATATTTTATTTAAAAGATTTTTCTTTAAATATGGATCGTCAGATTAAAGTAAATCAATCTGGATAGTTCATGGATTAATTCTTATGCATTCCATTTTCCTATAAATAGAAGCTCATTCCATCATTATTTTCTTTTAATTCATTTGAAACTCTGAGAGAGAAATTATAGAGAGAAGCTATAGAGAGAAAATTATAGAAAAGAAGAAGTAGTATTCTGCTACTTCACTACTTTATATTAGGTTCTTTTTACGGTAAGGGTGTTATTCTTTCTTCTTGAAGAGAACTTACATTATTCCATTCATTATTATTACATTGGAATAACTTTTGTAAAAGTGGCATACCTATACATAACTTTGTATACATGGCGTACCTATACTTGGTGAAATCCTTATGTTATTCCATCGCTTATTATTACATTGGAATAACTTTGATATCTGTGGTTTACCTATACTTGGTGACATTCTTCTACTATTACATTTGGAACATCACATGCATGTGTTTTACAGGACTGGTTCCGTCTTTTATTATTACTGTTGGAACATCACATGCGTGTGTTTTACACAGGACTGGTAAAATCTTTATCATTCATTGGAATATCTATCTCGTGTGTTTTACACCGGATGCTGGTTCCATCTTTATTATTACGTTGGAACATCCCGCTTGTGTGAATTTCACGACACAGTTTAGTTATTATTATACATTTGGAATTGAATAACTCGTCGCAAGCACCGCATGCGTGGTGATTTCTTTTGTTATTCCATTCTTTATTATACCCCGGTTGGTTAAAACTTTGACTTATACTCCATGAAATTAGTAGAATATCCTTGATATTTGCGTTTCATCAAAGATATCTTTTCATGGAAATATTCTTACGATCATTCTTGAATTTTACTCTACGAAGCAAAGATTATCGTGTTGACAATTTGGGCGTTAATAATTCATGGATTAAATAATTCTTGAACTTGTTTTATTGAATTATTATGTCATTGTCATCATCCTCATGTTATATTATGTTATCTTTGGCTTACGTGCATAGATGAACTTAGTATGATTATGACCGAGGATCATTCGGTATAATCATGACTTGATATAAATGATGTGACAAAAGTCCTTAGTGGCACGTAATGCGGTGATGGATAGTTTTTGGTATGATTATGACCGGGGTTGATTCGGTATAATATAAGTGACCATTGATAACTTGATGAAAATCCTTGACCGTGTGAATGCGGGGATGATTAGATGTGGTGGTTTATTTTTTAATTTGAGTCTCAACGATAAAAATTGATGAAAACCTTTTAAAACCTAAAAGATAGTAGACTTTATTCTCTACTTGACTCGTTAATGGATTCGCTTATTCCGCTATGATTAAACTTGTTGTCTATTGTATTTTATCGGTTTAACATCATTGAAGGCTAATGATAATTTATTACGCATTATCTTAGTCGTAATATTTCTTCTTGGGCTAGATTGAGCTCACCCTTTCTTTCACCTGTTCTCTTGAAATGAGAACATAAATTGGAGACGAGTCGAGAGCGGAGTAATGGTCGAGGATAGCATTAGTAGTCCTCACTATACGTGAAATAGTGTGATAATAGTTGTAATGAGGACTCCTTTTGAGTTTGTATAATATCTAGTAGATAATATTTGTATTCAAACTCACGATTTATGTCGTATTATACCACGACAGTTATATTAGTAAGTTGTATTTGAATTTATGTACCATGTAAGTGGCGACCCAAGATGGGTGACGTATACCTAATTTTGGGGCGTCACGGTTGAATATCGAGCTTAGGATATGATCCACGGCTAAGATGCTGAGATAAGAACTAGGAGGGGAGGCAGAATTCTTTCGCTAGTATGACCTACCTAAGTTTATTTGGTATTTAATTGGTTGGTGAGAATTATAGGGATAATATGATGATATGTTAATTAACCGCATTTTGTGACGGTGTTTGAGAATGGCATCCGAAAATCTTTGAGATAATGCAATGAAGCACATGAGAGTGTTGAAGCTCAAACAAAAGGTAACGACAAACAATACGATAATAATCATCTTTGGTGGTAGCGGAGCTATCGAACAATGATAACCATCGTGGGGGAAATTATCATGCTAAGAATGGTAACCACGCCGGTGGTAATCGTGGTAAAAAAGATAATAGAAGTGAAAATTGCAAGAAGAGAAGATCATTTAGCTCAATTTTTTGTTGTGCACCAAAGTCGAAAGTCTAGTTGGGACGGTGGCACCAAAGATGGATATGGACAAAACAAAGTCGTTGGTTTTAGGAAGTGCATTTTTCACGACTTCTCAAAAAGCGAGTAAAACCGAGCGAAGTTAGCACGCAGTAAGTTAATCATAAGCTCTCATGAAGTCTATACCTTGTTAGATACCGGTTCTACCCACTCTTTTATTTCACCTAGTTGTGTTCAACGTTTAAATTTGATTCCGAAGAAGTTAAACTTTGACTTATTGGTTGAAACTTCGTTAAGAGGAACCTTCGTTACCTCCACTATTTATTAATCTAGTTGTTTCAAATAAACACTTTCACGTTACTGTCGATCTTATCTTTTTGAAAATATTTGCCTTTGATGTGATTTTTGAATCGATTGGTTAGCTTACTCATCATGCTTTTCGTAAGGTTGTTAGCTTTTATATTTATAACAACCTTGTTATACGTAATTCAAAGTAACCAAATCCTAAAGTTAATCATTGTCATATCAAGTCATAAGTAAAGAGCCCCAAGAACCTTTTCGTTGTTAACTTCCTTGTGTGGAATGCAAAACCCGGTGCTTCGTAGGCGACATCGTGAATGAAGATGGCAAGTTTATAGGTATCATTGTGAGGTCTTATCTAGGTTAAGGGATAGAAGTCTGATTGGTATCAATGTGATGTACTTATCCAAGTCTTGGATGAGAGTAATGATTTTGAATGATATTTCTATCATTAATAAATTTCTTGACGTATTCTTGAAGATTTCTAGCCTACCCTAGAGCATGAAATCGAATTTTGTATTGACCCCAGTACAAAACCCCATTTCTTAAACCCTCAAAAATTTCTTCAACTAAAATGAACAGTTTACGTGGTTTATGATGAAAGTCATAATAAAAGCATTGGACTAATGAAAAACATGGGTATATGAAGTATTAGTAAGTTTTATGATGAGTTATGTTGGTTAGTATGTAAAAACATGAAAGTTTCTTAGAAATCACAAAGAGTTGAAAATCAGATTTTGGTGAAAAACGTAACATGAAATTCAATTGACCATAACTCTTATTATATTTTGAATTTTTGAATGTGGTCAAGTCCTAGAGTTAGATCTATGAGTTACCTAACTAATCCAAGTGGAATTCTTGGAAAAGGTGTTGTAGATTTTGTGTGGACTGATTTTAGCAAAGGAGGGCAAAGCTGCAAAAACCGAAAAAGTTGCTGCCATGATTTTAGAGGGCTGTTTTGGTCACTTAAATTATGAGAAAAATTCTGGCCTTTTTGGGACATGAAGGTATATGGTATAAAGTATCTCCTGTCTCAAAAATGAGCTCATTCGACTTAAAATGAGCAAGTTATGACTATTTCAATATTTAGGTTTTTCCATTTAAAAACGCTTATAAATCAGATAGTTCTATAACTCAGATGACCATGAAATTTAAACTAGAAGTTCATGTTAACATAATGTAAGGTCCTGCCAAGATTTGGGAATTTTGGAGTTAAACTTGAGGTAGCTAATTTCTTAAGGAATTAATTAGAAATTGATTTTTGAAAATAGTAAATGAATTTTATAAATTTCGAGAAAAATATATTTTCATTATGGGACTATATTATGCTAAATCCCTAGAAAAGAAATATTTTTGGGACCGATTTGGTATTTTCATGAAAATAGTTTAATTCTGAACATATGAGTTAAATATGTTATGTGAAGTAACAAAGTTGAAAATAGGATATTATGGCCAGAGAATCCTATATAGAGTATATGCATATTTATTGAGAGATTTGATAATTGGTGATGATATCTTATGAGTATGGCATTTTTGAATGATTAAATGCATTATATGGTAAAACATAAACAATTAAGATAAATTGTTTATAAATTTAAGAAATGATTAAAATATTGTTATAATATTAATGATATTAGATTATGAGATTATTAAGTGATTGATAACATGGGGATATTCTTGAATCTGGATAAATTATATTATAAATGTTTAATATTTATCCTTTATCTCATTTGATTGATTCTTTATATCATTATCCCTACGCTTATATTATGTTGAAAGTCATACGTGGCTGTAGTATGCGTAGATGGACTTGGTATGATTATGACCGAGGAATTCACGGTATAATCATAATAGTAATTGAAAACACAATTATCTTCGTCAGTAGTAGTGCATGGATAATTTGTGGTCGCGATACTAATGAATACACTGATTATCTTTGGTAGTAGTCATGGATAATTTGTGGTCGATTTTGATCTTAATGAATACACAATTATCTTTGGTAGTAAGTGCATGGATAATTTGTGGTCGTGATCTTAATGAATACACAATTATCTTTAAGCCGTAGAAGTGCATGGATAATTTGTGGTCGTGATCTTAATGAAATACACAATTATCTTTGGCGTGTAGTCGTGGATAATTTGTGGTCGTGATCTTAATGAATACACAATTATCTTTCGTAGTGGTCAATGGATAATTTGTGGTGATACTAATGAATACACGATTATCTTTGGCGTAGTGCATGGATAATTTGTGGTCGTGATACTTAATGAATACACGATTATCTTTGGTAGTAGTCATGGATAATTTGTGGTCGTGATCTTAATGAATACACAATTATCTTTGGTAGTAGTGCTTGGATAATTTGTGGTCGTGATCTTAATGAATACACAATTATCTTTGGCCGTAGTGCGTGGATAATTTGTGGTCGTGATACTAATGAATATCCTTGGCACGTAATGCGGGGATGATTCGATGATATGGATTAATTATTGAAAGTGTGAGTCTCAATGAATGAAATATTAATTCATGGATGTGGTAAAAGTCATCCTTGGTAGTAGTGCATTGATAGACTTGGTATGATTATGACCAAGGATTATTCGGTATAATCACGATCAGTAATTGAAAACACGAATATCCTTGGCGATTGGTGCATGGATAATTCGTGGTCGTCGGAATACTATTAAGTCGCTGCCTCAAAGCATTATTGGTTTTACGAGTTGTATATCTTTAGCACGTGGTGCAAAGATGAATTATTAATGAATAGCTTTGGCGGATTTCAAAGATGAATTTAATATTTTTAAACGATAAAGGTATTCAAGGTATCCTCATCTCTTTATCATACCAGTATCATTACCACAATTTCGAGGGCTTAAATTCCATAAGGAGGGAGATTGTGAGACCCAGATTTTATCGATAAAGATTTAAATTTCGACGAAATAATTTTAATATTATGGTGTGAATTTGAGATAATATTATAGTTGTGGGTAGTATTTATAAATTTTGTAAAAGTATGCAGTGGTTATATTATATTCGATTGGTTAGGGAATATTCGGTTTAGCGAGGGGAATATTCGCAATAAGCTCAATCATTGGTGGATCCTACCTAATGTAATTATTATCGGATTGAGAAAAGCGACAAAAATATTTTATTGAAATAACGGCGGAAGTTTTACCGTTGATCATTGTTGAACTACTTTCGGTAGTAAAAATACGATGAATACGTGTAGTTGCATAGTAGCACTGCGGTATTGATTATTGATACTTATGTGAGAAGTCACCGGTTTGATTCCATTATCGATTAATAATAATATGAATTATTATAAGCGATAATGACGTTTTGTTTTATTCATTATTATTAACGTAATAAAAGCGAAACATCTTTTATATAAAATAGAATACTTTATTAAAGTTATTACATAAATAGAATATATTATATTTTATTATGCATAGTGTTGCATAGTAGATTTTGCATAGTGTTTTGTATAGTATTGCATAGTGTTTGCATAGTAAAATGTTTTTATATAAATAGAATATATTATATTTTATTTAAAAGATTTTCTTTAAATATGGATCGTCAGATTAAAGTAAATCAATCTGAATAGTTCATGGATTAGTTCTACGCATTCCATTTTCCTATAAATATAAGCTCATTCCATCATTATTTTCTTACTTAATTCATTGAAACTCTGAGAGAGAAATTATAGAGAGAAGGCATAGAGAAAATTATAGAAAGAAGAAGAGTATTCGCTACTTCACTACTTCTATATTAGGTTCTTTTACGGTAAAGGTGTTATTCTTTCTTCTTGAAGAGAACTTACATTATTCCATTCACTATTATTCATTGGAATAACTTTGTAAAAGTGGCATACCCTATACATAACTCTTTGTATCTGTGGCGTACCTATACTTGGTGAAATCCTTATGTTATTCCATCGCTTATTATTACATTGGAATAACTTTGTATCACTGTGGTTTACCCTATACTTGGTGACATTCTTCTTATTACATTTGGAACATCACATGCATGTGTTTTACAGGACTGGTTAAAATCTTTATTATTCATTGGAACATCACATGCATGTGTTTTACTGGGACTGGTTCCGTCTTTATCATTCTGTTGGAATATCCTATCTGTGTTTTACAGGATCCGGGTTCCATCTTTATTATTACATTGGAACATCCTGCCGATTGTGAATTTCACGACTTTGGTTCCGTTATTATTATTACGTTGGAATAACATACATCACAAGTACCGCATGCGTGGTGATTTCTTTTGTTATTCCATTCTTTATTATACCCGGTTGGTTAAAACTTTGACTTCTATACTCCATGAAATTAGTAGAATATCCTTGATATTTGCGTTTCATCCGAAAGATCTTTCATGGAAATATTCTTCCGATCATTCTTGAATTTTACTCTGCGAAACGAAGATCATGTTGACAATTTGGACGTTAATAATTCATGGATTAAATAATTCTTGAACTTGTTTTATTGAATTACTATGTCATCATCATCATCCTCGTGTTATATTATGTTATCTTTGGCTTACGTGCATAGATGAACTTAGTATGATTATGACCGAGGATCATTCGGTATAATCGTGACTTGATATAAATGATGTGACAAAAGTCCTTAGTGGCACTGTAATGCGATGATGGATAGTTTTTGGTATGATTATGACCGGGGGTGATTCGGTATAGAAATGACCATTGATAACTTGATGAAAATCCTTGGCCAGGTAGTGCGGGGATGATTAGATGTGGTGGTTTATTTTTTAAATCGAGTCTCGTGATAAAAATTGATGAAAACCTTTAAAACCTAAAAAGATAGTAGACTTTATTCTCTACTTGACTCTGTTAATGGATCGCTTATTCAGCCGCAGATTAAACTTGTTTGTCTATTGTATTTTATCGGTTTAACACTTTGTTGAAGGCTAATGATAATTTATTTCGCATTATCTTAGTCATAATATTTCTTCTTGGGCTAGTTGAGCTCACCCTTTCTTTCACCGTTCTCTTGTGAAATGAGAACATAATTTGGAGACGAGTCGAGAGCGGAGTAATGGTCCGAGAGGATAGCATTAGTAGTCCCTCACTATTCTCGTGAAATAGTGTGATAATAGTTGTAATGAGGACTCCTTTTGAGTTTGTATAATATCTAGTAGATAATATTTGTATTCAAACTTCATGATTTTATATCGTATACCTACGTTATATTAGTAAGTTGTATTTGAATTTATGTACCATGTAAGTGGCGACCCAAGATGGGTGACGTATACCTAATTTTGGGGGCGTCACACCAAAGATCCTCTCGGTTAAGGAGTAATGAAATTAGAAAGGAGTTTCTAATTTGCATTATTTGGAGTCATGCATTTAAGGATCGAAATACATATAATTAAATAAAATAAGACTTGACGATAATTTCATGTCTTATATTTAATTGGGACATTGTATGGTGGAAGGATTGAATTCAGTACGGTAACTATTTACTCAAAGGTTCTTTAATGATTAATGTTGAAATCTATATTATCTGGAAAGTCGTTGATCGTTAGGGAGGCTTATCCCTATTGTAGAATAAATATTATTTATTTAAATAAATTAATTGTTTAATTTATTTATTTAAATAAGATTAGAATTGTTCTAATTGATTTATTCACAACCGGTTTAATATGGAGAACCTAAAGGGTCACACCATAAAAGGAAGAATAATTATTTAAGAAGTTAATGGCATAATCGTAATAATATGTTAAGTATATTTAATTTAATCTATGGTGATAGAATAAATTAAATAGCTTAATATTTATTATTTAATATTTTAGAAATATTAAATATAAATTAATAAGAGGAGTCTTATTAATATTATTACAATTATTATTATTATTTTAATTTCAAAAGAGTTTAGAAATTAATTTAATATAAGTACTCTCATTTATTCCTAATTGATTAGGAAGGAAAATTAATTAAAGGAGTTTAATTAATTATCCCTAATAAGATTAGGGAGCCCATTTAATTAAAAGAGTTTAATTAAATAATACCTTATTTTTAATAGGGTTATTTGATATCTATATAAGAGAGTCTTATATCGGATATCGTGATAATGAAATAATTCCAATTTGTTGTTGCATAAAGGGTGATGTATATGGTTTGTAAAATTTTAAATCTACGATTTTATTCTTTTGCAATTTGATCAAGGTTTTGAATATATAGCCTAACAATTCTAGTTAGAGGATATACATGATAATTCTTAATGAATACCTTTGGAGATAATTGAATCCAGAATTTGGAGACTAAATACACATTCATGGCTTGTATTGTCACTTAATCTTAAAAAACTTAAACTTAGTATTTTTATTTGTAAAAAGGTTAAAAATTGAGGTTTGGGAATTCAATTAATCCCGTAATGTAACAATTTGGGTCAAATCCCAAGCCCAAATCAAATCATAACATAATAAGTCTCAATGCGTTTTTTTAATAATATTTTCTTAGGTCATCTTAGCCCACTACAGGCTTACCCAAAATGTCATAATTGAATGTATTAATGATAGCAATTTGAGTTTTTATATACACATCCAACTATCTTACATGTTACGATGTGAAATTGAGGTGCTACAAACTCTCCTACTTATATACCTGACGTTCCTGTTAAGCAGAACATATAGTCACATAAGGCCTAGAAACTGTCTCTCTAGCCATTGTGGGATAATATCAGAGGCCTAATTGGTCCGCCTTTGTGTCCCGACCTCCTGCAACCCAATCGGATGACCCGACATAAATTTTTGAGAGTTGGTTCTGATACCATATGTAACAACTTGGGTAAAATCCCAAGTCATGAATCAAATCATAATGTAATAAGGCCCAATAAGCTTTCTCAATAGTATCTTCTTGGATCATATTAACCCACTGCAAACTCACTCTAAAGGTCATGAGTGAAGGTATTAATGATAGTAGCTTTAACTTATATACACATTCAAGTATCTCACATGTTACGATATGAAATTTTGGGTGTTACATAACACCATTAATTAGTTCCAAGCAAGGGCCTAAATATAAATTACTATTGTTTTTTTTCCACTTCGATGATTAACCTTTTAATATTATCAATCAGTGATCAAATTTTTTATTTTTTTCCACTTACGTTCAATCGAAAGCATGCCAATTCATAAATTGATGGCGTAGTTCACCGACTAAACCAATCAATGATTATGTGTAATTTAAAATATTATTTGAATGATTTGTTTACATTTATTAAACATAAAACAATAAAAAATCGTAAAATTTATGACTTTTTACCCTTTGATGTTTAATAAATGTAAGATAAATCTTAAAATAATTTTTTTAATTCCACATAAGTACTGATTGCCTTAGTTAGCATTTATGACATGACATGTTCAATTGAACGCAAGTGGAATAAATTAAAAGTTTGATCACCTAATTGAAAAAATTGAAGAACGATAACTGAAGTGGAAAAAGGTCAATAGTTTAAGGTAATAATTTATATTTAAGCCCCAAGAAAATGCGAGAAAGGAGAAATGTCGCCGTACTGAGAGTAGCATGTTAAGGAAACATGAAGAAAAAATATGAACAGACAACAATTTTGTATAATGATTATAAGAGGAAAATGGGATGCCTTCGTTAATATTTTCATTTTTCAGGTCTTGGGGATTTAGATTTTTATAAGGCGATGAAGCTTTTTTAAGTATACCACTGGTATCCTATTATTACCTGTGTTATATGGACTGCTCTTAGAAATTACATAAACTATTGATCAGTATTGATCTTATGTCATGGCCCTATGTAAGTGAATTTGAAGATTATCTTGCATTTGGTGCTCAAACATATGCTTCAAAGTAGCAAGACTGGTTACTAATGTTTGAGTACAACATGTTGAAAGCCTTCCATTGTTTGCAAGTGTGGTCTGCACTGAACAGGTTGCATAGTTTCTAATCTTATTTTAATATTTTGGATTGTAGCATATCATGTAATGCATATGTTATAATACAACTCGAACATTAAACCTTCCATTTTGTTATTGGAAAAAGGTGAGATAGAGGTCTAGGAGGAATGGCATGTCTGTATACGTCCCTTTAAAACATGATATAAAGAAGTCCTTTCGTAATATCATCAAGAATCAGCTCTATATCATCTTAGCAAAATTGGTTTTCTCATTATTCACATAACAGAATTTTTTTTTTTTAAATGAAAAATGTGTATAATCTTTCAATTGCATGAAGTATACATCTAGGAGCACTTTATGTTAACTCGGTGGAGATTGGAGAAGGAATAGCTTCTGATTTAAGATTATGGGAAAGCCTTCTCCTATACATCCATATTTAATATTTTCCTCTATACACGAATAAGGATTGAGGCTTATATTTTCACATCAGAATCTGTTTTTTACCTCCTCTTGACTGCATATGGTTTGCTTTTGGTTCTGCATAATGGTAACTTGATACATCCTTGAGCCTTATGAGGTGTCTCATATGGATACCACTGCCTATGAATTATGAAACTAGAAGTTGCTACCTTTGGCACTATTAGGGCTGCACACAGTTTACATGATTTAGTTTTGAGCTTCTGTAACATTGACGTGATTTAGTTTGAGCTTTGGATCCTGACATGGTTGAAAGTCCAATAATAATCTAGAAGGGGGGTTGAATAGATTATTACAGATTAAAAAATTATCTGAGACCTTTTTGAATTTTGAGATAATTAATTTGTAGTTTTAGAAATTAATATGCAAGACAATAAAAATTCAATCACACAATGTACAGAGATTTGTTTGGTTCACAACATACATCTCGGGTATGTTGTTACGTTCAGTCTCAAGCTCATCTCCAAGACTTGAGATCCTATTACTCCAGTAATAAATACTCTTTCAACAGGCGAAGAAATCTTTAGAAAGTTTTATAGACAAACTTCCAACTATTCACAACTATCTTGGACAACAAGCTCCCAGCTCCCTCCTCAAGCTTAGTTGCACCTTTCCTTTGAGTTTAATTCTATATTATGATATGGTCTTGAAACGACAGCCTCTTCCTCACCTCACAAGTACACTAGAGACCCAACTCTCAGTTGACCTCTCTAAGATTGGTCTTGGTAAAAGAATTACTCGTTTTTCTCACAAGTACATAAAATAAACTAACTACCCTTTTCTTTTTTCTTACAAAAGATTTTTCAGAAATATGCTTCTAAGATAACCAGATAATATTCAATACAAATATATAAAAGTTTAAATAACTTTTATATTTAATGATTCTCAAATAAGTAGATAGCAATTAAAGATCAAATAACTATATAAAATTTCAATGACCTTTATATATGTTGAAATGTGTTTTATATAAGTAGATGTATATTTATGTTTGGTTATAAAAGTTTATGTAACTTTTATACTTGTCTTAATATGCATCTTGTTTAAACAAATATATCAAGTTAAGCTTAGATAAAAATGCTTCATATAAGCAAATATGAGAATTTATGCACGATTATAAAAGTTTATATAACTTTTATACTTGTTTGAATATGCTTTGTTTAACAAATATATCGTTAAGCTTAGATAAAAAATGCTTTCGTGTATAAGCAAATATGAGAATTTATGCACAATATAAGAAGTTTATATAACTTTTATACTTGTCCTTCTTGTTTAAGCAAATATATCAAGTTAAGCTTAGATCAAAAAATTTATAAGCAAATATGAGAATTTATGCACGCTTATTTATAAAAGTTTATATATTATTTATACTTATGCGAATATGCTTCTTGTTTAAGCAAATATATACGATTATAAAAGTTTATGTAACTTTTATATTTAGTGTGAAAAATATTTGAGTAAGCGAGATAAGTAGTTTTAAGCTTTGAATCAAATATGCTTCTATATAAGCATATATTTAATTTTTGTGTGATTTATAAAGAATTATTTATCCTTTATAAATAAAGAATGTGTTTCTATGATAAAAAGATATAACTTTAATTTCATATATAAAAGTTTATATAACTTTTATAATGAGTGATATGCTTCTATTTAGCAGATATATTCACTTAAGTTTGTGATATAAAAGTTCAAATAACTTTATATTATGCAACAAGTATTTTATGAATAAATGAATTTATAATCAAATACTTGTGATGATAGATATCAAGTATAATAAATAAATTAGTTAAACAATACTTGATATAACAAATAAATTTGTTTAACTCAAAAAATATATAATAATATATTTTATCTATTATGTGAATTATTATAAATAAGGCCACTTAGGATTTTGAAGACCGTTTGGATAATTCACTCTATCATTCACTCAAGAGGATTATTACCATATTTAAGTACTAACCAAATTTATAGTTTCACAATCTTTATTTATACAAATATTTTCGATAGATCACTTAAGATTTTAAATATCGTTCGGATAATTCACACTATTATTCGCTCAAGAGGAAAAATAATAGAAAATCATTTTAAAAAATAATAGGAGTTCTCCTTGCCTTAGGAAATGTTGCTTTATGAACTAATTTCTTTAATATTTGATATTAAATTATCAAGGTCAAAAAAAATCTATTCAATAAGCTTTGAAAATATTTTGAGGTCAAATTAAATAAGATAATTAAAATAATTAAAATATAAATCCTATGCAGAGGATTCTAATATTTACTTAACCTATTTACTATTTATTGTTATCATCAAGAATAAAAAGTTGGAGACCCATCATGGTAATATCTTAATAGTGAAAATGGAGTAGAAACATGAGTTGGCTCCCTGTTTTTGTGGTAAAAGTCCTTGAAAGATGACAAGATACGATATTGATATTATATTTGATGCCAATAGTTTGTTGGAGCTGATTTGGAAACACCTTTCATTGAGAGAAGTATTACTGATTCTGCAGTATTTTCAAGATATTCACACTTGCAATCTAGAACTTTGGTTGCTAAATAAGTGCACTTTCTTATTAAATTATCGCAACACTAATCCAGTCATATACTATAAACAATCATCCACATTTATTGTCCAATTTAATTTAATATATGATTTTATCTGTTGAGTTTTTGAACCAACTGATTTCTGCCTTCTACCCTAGTACGACTTGCTGACATTGTTAGCTCAAGGGTGTGAAAATTAAGTTACTGATTTTTCTTTTAATCTATTATGTGCTCATAGGCGGTCAGGCATTATCTAATCAAAACAAAACTTTGAAAAGTGAAAACCACGTGGACCATATATAATATAATTTGGCAAAACTATTTTAAAGCTTCCAACACATGCTTTTTTTATTAAATGTTTTTCTAAACTTTCTATTTTATGATTATGCCCACGTTAATTAAATTTTTTAATTGGGTCATTCCGGTCCAAAATAGTTTCTCTCTTTAAATGATCACATGGCATATGAACATAATTTCCAAGTTTCTTTATCAAAAAAAATCAAAACAGATTTTTTATAAAAATAACATTTTAAAGTTTTAAAATAAAAAAATACATAATAAAATAAAAGGAACAAAGGCTTTTTAAAAACAGTAATCTTTTAAAAACAGTTTTTTTTTTTAAAAAATGAATTTATAAAAATATTTTTTTTTCAATTTTTTTTGAAAAAATAATAGGAGTTCTCCTTTTTTTAGGAAACAGATTTTTTTAAAAAATAGTTGTTTTTATGAACTAATTTTTTAAAAACAGATTTTTAACAATAGAATATTAAATATACTTTTTTAAAAAACATAAAAATCAATAAAAATAGATTTTTTAAAAAAATATTTTAGGTCAGATTTTTTTAAAAAAGATAATTTAAATAATTAGATTTATAAATCCAGGACTTTCTTAAAAAATATTTACTTTTTTATTAAAACTATTTTTGTTATCATCAAACATAATAAAAAAAAGTTTTTTGGAGACCCATCATTTTTGAAAAAATCTTTTTAAAAAAAATATTTTTAAAAAAATGAGTTTTTTCCCTGTTTTTTTTTTAAAAGTCCTTTTAAGAAACAATATATTTTTAAAAATTTTGATTTTAAAATCTATATTAAAATGCCAATAGTTTGTAAAATCTGTTTTTTAAAAACGCTTTTTCAAATTGAGAGAAACATCTGTTTTTACTGATTCTTTAAAAAGTATCGTTTTTTTCAAGATATTCACACTTGCAATTTTGTTTTCTTTTGCTAAATAAGTGCACTTTCTTATAAAAAATTATTTTAACACTAATCCAGTCATATACTATTTTTATAAAACAATCATCCACATTTTATTGTCCAATTTAATTTTATGGAATTCATGATTTTATCTGTTGAATTTTTTGAACCAACTGATTTCTGCCTTCTACCCTAGCAATTTTTGCTGACATTGTTAGCTCAAGGGTGTGAAAAATTAAGTTACTGATTTTATTTTTAATCTATTATGTGCTAAAAGGGCGGTTAGTTTATTATCTAAAATTAAAAACAAAACTAAGGAAAAGCGAAAAAATAGTGGTGGACCATATATAATATAATATATTATCTAATCAATTCGGGCACGCAATATATAATATAGTGTTTATTGCAAAAGGCATGAGCAAGTTGTTCCTGCCAAATTATAAATGTTCTATGTTGTGGTCACCCTTGAAACTTTACTACTTATGCTTTCTTCTTCTTTTTTTCTTTTTTTCCGTAACTGTCCTGTTTCGGTCTTGAATTTGACAGAATTGCTGCTCCAATAGGTAGCTACAACTGTATGGTGGGGATTTACAACTCTTCAATGATATGATTTTCAGATTGAAATCTTGAAGCGGTTGCAGAGAGAAGCATTTTCAGATCTCATGAAAATTAGGGACAGACAAGACAAGGTGGAGCAAATGCTTTCATTCTATAAAGTTTCTAAGAGAAGCCCATTCCAAGAAGTCAGCACTCACTTAAGGGGAGAGGTTGATGTATTAGGGGCATTATTATTGTTCGATCATGTTGATCAACACCGTCAAGATGCAATCCAGAGAGCAGGAATACGAACTGGTATTGATTCCAGGTTCACTTTTGAGACAACTATTCGGGAGAAAGATACTCTCACAGCAGATTTTGTGGCCAGAGAAAAAGGCCAAGGTGATGTTTTAGGTAGTCCACTTTCACTGGAAAAAGTGCATTATGAAGCAATTATTAGCGACTGGTTCTCTGTAGTTGCTACCCCAATGGGAGCTCGATGTAGAGATGTCGGGATCAAAGGAAGCTGTTATCAGGTACAATACAGTTTGTAACATTTAGTGAATTGATTATGTTTCAGTATTCAAAATATGCAAATTGTCTGCATGAGTGGCGATTTAAAATTTGTTTGAGGAACAGTCTGTTACCATATGTATAAAACAATCAGAAATTTTTTGCTTCTGTGGGCATGTGCAATTATCAGTCGCAGGACACAGAAGACCACTTGCCGGCAACCAATCATAAGTTGATGATCTCGACTTATATGTAGATATTTACTATTTGCATATAACATTTGTTTCTTTGATCATTATACTTGTTGATAGGCATAGCATCTTCCAGTCAGGAATCTTGTCTAAAATTTCAAAAAAAAAAATATTCAATGAAATTTTAACTGGCCCGTGTAGTTTTTTGACCATGAGAATCCTGCATAGCCCCCGATTGGCTAGCTTGGCCTCATTGTGATGGTACACTGATTGTGTTGGTTACACTGATTGTGTTGGTTGTTGCATATGAATTACTTGTAAGGATAGGTTGGCAGCATTCATGATATCCCAATTTGTTGCAAGTTAATATTTCTCAGGCTTCTGATATTGTTGGTTTTATAATTTTATCTTTCAGGAAAAGGGACTTACTGATTATTCATTTTGTGGGCCTCCTCTTTTGAATGAACTAAGTGGTAGTGCCATTGGCTTGAAGGTAAGAAAATCAAATGTGGTTGCTTCTTTGGCGCAGTTTGTCTCTGGACTGGGAATGCAACCTGATTCTGCTGGACTCATGCATTGCTTTAGCACTTTTGGGCAAGTTCTGTGTCAGCTTTCAGGAAGTACAAAACTCTCTCTTTTGGGTATACATCGAGTGCCTAAAATGTCAAATCAACAGGTCAACCTTGGACCCATGGCCATTCCCACAGGCATGTTTAAACATGACAAACTTCCTGAAATTTCTGTAGAGACATCTCGTTCATTGATTGGGACAAATAGGGAGAAAAATATCTCGTCGGGATCAATTGCTGTGGTGTTGGAGTCGGAGCTTGATGAGAGTACTAGGATAGGAGGTTGGGTTGAGATGAAAAAATCAAATCCAAGACATATACGGTGGGCTGTTACCATGTCTGATATACCTAATGATGATTTGGGTTGGGGTTTAAGCTTGGGCGGATTGGTCCAGGATCTGAAAAATTGGGACCATTTTCAGGTTGAAGCCTTTCTCAAAATGAATCTGGGTACTAGATTTAGCCTGCAACCAGCTTTTGTGTATGTGATGGATGGTACTACTCAATTTCCTGCCGTAATGTTGCGTTCTAGTTGGTCTCTGTGATAATTCTTCAGCATCTGAGGTCCTCCGAAACTGTCGGTTTAATTTTTGTTGGGCATGGCTTACTTCATGTGCAGGTAAACTTTGGCACAATTTTTGGCCTCTAATATTATAATTTTGGTTTTAAAATTACGGCATATTCATGCTTATGAATTTGATTGACCTCATTATTACAAAATCTAAGAAAGAAGAAAAATTGCTTACTTTTGGCTTTATCAGTGGTGATGAATTATTTTATATAGAACTAACTACTAAGCTTATGGGAGTTCATTGTATATCATTTACATTGTTACCATAATATTACTATCAGAAGAGAGTTCATTTAGATAGAAGAGATTTTATGGATTTGAATTCTTCCATATACTAACATTTTAGTTACATTAACTAAACATAAATGATAAGCTACACTACACTGCACATGCCATTTTATATAATGGACAAAAAATGTCTGAATTGTGATTCGCGATTTGCTTTAATTCTTGGAGTGGACAGCTAAATTCTCTTTTAGCTGAAGTATGGTTGTCCATCCTCTAATGTTATGTTTGGTTGGCGGGAATGGAATGGAATGAGCTAGGAATGGAATAACCATTCCTTCCGGAATAACTTAAAACATGTTTGGTTAGTCAATTGAAATGAGCATTTCATTCCTTTAGTTATTCCATTTCCATCTGAATGATATTTTTCATTCCTTTCTAAATAGGTGGGTTTATTTCATTCCCTTCCGGCTTCGTTGATTTTTCACCCGACTTTATCCTCTTCCATTGATCGAACTTTTCATTCTCACCTCTCTACGGTAGCTTTTCTTCACGGTACCTTCTCTCCCTACCTTTATCCCATCGATCGAAGAAACAAATTAGCACCAATCTCGTTCTCATATCCAATTGATCGAGCAAATCGCTGCAGGAGAATAAAGTTATTATCAATCTGGTTCTCTTCATCATTCTCGTTCAATATCTTCACCAATCTCGTTCTCATATCTAATTGATCTACATACCATAATTAGCACTTGAATCTAGCTTTTTGTTGGGAAACAAACGTCTCACGACATAGAGAAATAGAAAATTGAGAATTTAAAACACAATCACACAACACATGAATTATAGTGGAAACTCAAAAAAACCGGAGAAAAAATCACTTTCGTTGACAAAGACAACCAAAGAAAATTTACTATGTGAATAATATTACAATCGCTCACACTCTCAGAAATTTCCTCACATCCACAAGAAAGATAATTCTTCCCAAGAGAATTTTTTCACACAAAATCCTCTAACACTTGAATACCTCTTATCCTTCAACCTTTGGATCGGTGTAACTCTCGGATGGAATGGTTCTCCCCAATTCCATCCCCCTTATCTTCTCTCGGATGAGTCCAGTACTCTCTTCTATCCCTCCACCAGGATGGGATCCTCTCACCAAGGATTTTCTCTCCTCATTTCCCTCCTCTTGGATAGGGTGTCTTCACACTTCCATCTTTCACTTGGCAGCCTTGATTAAATAGAAAAGGCAAAAGTCTTTTCTCTCTCCTCCATGATGCAGCCAGCTTGCAAAGGAAACCAATTCCTTTTTCTTCTCCAAATTAATGGGTCCTCCCTTTTTCTATCTCCTATACCCCACATTAACTAAAAACAAAACCTTCCTCATCCAAATACAATAGTATCCTTATCATATATATATATAAATATATAGTTATATATATATTTATATATATATATATATATATTATTCCAAGAATAAAGCTTCGGGATTCATTTTTTATAATGGGCTGTTTGAATCTAGATTTATAATTTCATCACGAGTCCGTGTGTTGTAGCGGGTCGGGCCAAAATGGGTTGCTCCTCAACAACCGGGTTATTGTGATATATATATATATATATATATATATATATATATTAAAGCTTGTCCCCCATTATGAAAATTCCATTTTCAATTTCATTAATTGTTTGGGTTTTTGTTTGATTTGCTAGAGTATCCTCCATTTTTGTCTTCTAAATATTTGATAATTTGACTAAAAGATAACTAACAAGTATATAATTTTACTCCTGTTATTTTCTGTTTTGGCTTTTCCTTTCCATTTTCCGATGTAATTTTAGTGAATTTTGTTTTTGGGATAGCACCTTGAATGCATTCGTGTGACTGAATTATTACCATTTGAGCGTGTAATGATAAAAGATTGCTTTCATGTTTCTGCTATCCCTTTGTGATTAGAAACTCCTTTTTTCCCAAATTTTCTGAAAATCGATCTGCCCTCATGTTATTTTTTCAATAGGCACATACTAGTTTTGGGAAATCCTCACTCAGGATCAACATAGTTCAGCAAAATCTTTGGGTGTTGAGATAGTGGCATATACATCAGTAGCTCCATCAGGACTGTCCCAAAATGAGCGCATATGATCCAAACAAAATGAACAAATAATGCACTCAGAACCAGACCCAATATATGCTTTCAAAAGTTTCTTAAAATCATGACAACTTAGTGGCCTCCCAAAATGCTTTGAAAAGTATTCCTAAAATCATGACGTGGCGGTGCTTATCCAAATTTTTACCTCGATTGGGCTTCGTCTTCTTCTTCGACTTCTTCAGTCTTCCTCCGCGATTGCGACTCCAAGTATCTTCTTCTTCCCTGATTTTCGACTTCTTCTTCTCTCTTCTTTTGCGGCGACGACTTCTTCTTCATTTCGAGCTTCTTCTTCTCTTCTTCAACTGTCTTCTTCTTCTTCTTCTTCTTCTTCTTCTTCTTATTATGTCCTTCTTCTCTCTGTTTTAAAGCAGTAGCGTCTCTGTTTTCTTTTTCTTTTCTTGTCTTTGTTTTTCTTTTGACTGAATTTTGTTTTCTTCTAATTTGAGTGTATGTAGTGTACAAATAGTTGCTTATCATGGTTTAGCTGAGGGAATTTTTTTATTATTTGGAACAAATTAAGAATGTTTTTTTCAATAAGATTACAAAAGCACTATTCTGATTTAAAGTGTAAAGCTTTATTTTTGATTGGATAAAGCATATGATGTTATCCAATCTTCTTGAACAAAGATAGCATATGAATTTTTGTATATTGCTCTGATAGTGGACACAATCAAACATAAATTTATATTCAGTTTTTGAACAGTATTAAATTCTATCAATGTTAACATGAGTACATGACTAGTGTTGTCTATAATTTTGTTATCAAAATGTAATAACAATTTTTTTTATTATTACAATTTTATTAGCATTTTCTTATAATTTTTTGGAGACTTTTTCTTCTTTAAATCGAGGCTTCCGCCTCGCTCCGCCTCGAAGCTTATGCCTCGCCTCATCCGGAAAAAAACGTCTCGTACCGCTTTTAGTTTTTTCGAACATTGCTTAGAACCATTCTCGGGCAGTTGGCAACCAGTAATGCCTAAAAGTTTCTCCTTCTGGAGTTCTTCAAAAAGCCATGTATTCGATTCTGTTGTCCAAGAATTCTGCTTTTATCAATTGATGTTATGGAAATAGAAATGGCTATTGCTTTTAGTTAAAAGAGATTCAGAGTTCTCCGGACCTCTAGGATGCAGGTTGAAGGTTGTAGTTATTGAAGATATACACCACCAAGACACTGAAGCTTCTCTCATATGTTCAACTACTAAAAATCATATGGGACAAGAAACAGAATTTTTGGTGTAACAAATATCAACTGGATGAATCATTTCTACATGATACTTTGACGTTCATTTATTACTGTATGGTCTTTTTCAGCTTATGTTGGATCAGAATACGAAAACATTACGCGTAGTTATTTAAATGCTGTTATTAGCTGACCATTCACATCGTACCCCGTCACATTTGCAATTGAAAAAGTGAGTTTGTAGACTTGCATATTCTTGTCATATTTTTCCTCATGCTCTCTGTTTGATTATGTACTCTAGTACTGTTCTGGATCTAATTCTCTTGAATGCTCCATAAGAATTTACTAAGATAATGCAGCCTTGGATTCAAAGCCTTGTAGCATATATTCTACCCCTAGTGTGCTTACATAGCCCACATCGTTCATATCAGCTGAACTGAAATTCATGACTTGGTTTGGTGCTTGTGCAAAGTTGTTCTTGAACAGCTAAACTAATGCAAGTCTAAAACACATCTACACTTTGAGCATGAGTATAAGGTATTGAGATTTCAGAAAATGAACTTCTTCGCAAGTTCATAGAATATTGTGAGAAAACTTTATTATAACAGTCCATGGGGTAAAAATGTTCAAAAAATCGATTAATATACGTTTGCCAAATTATCTAAAGATTATAAGGCAGATATCAATATAAATTAGTGTAGTTAAGACTACAGATTACGATCATGCAAATTATGTTGATATATAATTCAGTTTATAGCATTTTACCGACCAAACTTATATAAATAGAAGAATTTGAAATAAGATTACCAGATTGAGCAGTGTCATACATACAGCTTGAGATGTTGATCCAATGGAATGGTTAATGGCTTTGCATCAACCATGTCATGTCTGCAAATATTAGTAAGTCTAGAACAGACTCTTTGATTAACAAAAAAAGATCCCTTCTACAGATCTTGAAACCTCTTATCCCAAGTAATACTTAATTTCACCCAGCTCTTTAATACTAAATTGATTATGAAGTAGCTTCTTTAAAGCTTCAATCATTCCTATGTTATCAGTAATAATAAGTAAATCATCAACATACACTCCCACTGCTGTAAAAAGAACCATAAGCCTTTTATGTGAATAATTAATAATCAGCTAGAGACTGAGTGTAACAGCTGCAAGAAGGCTAGAAGTTAGTTGAAGCCTGCTTTAGGCCATACAAGGATTTTGTAACTTGCATACTGACTTTTTGTGATCCTTGTGGTGGAATATATCATTGTGGTAGATCCATGTTTACTTCCTCTAATAAGTCTCCATGTAAAGAAGCATTATTAACATCTAACTGGTGTACCTTCCAGTTTTTAGCTGCAGCTATAGCTAGCATGTAGCAACATAAAAGTGTCATGGTAATCTTCTCCTATAACCTAATAAGTCTCACCATTTGCCATGTAAAGAAGCATTGAATTGTTTTATAATTGTTCTAGCACACAGAGCCCTTGATATATAATTCAGTTTATTTTCCTAGCCACAATGAAGAATGTCCTTTGAGATAAAGAAATAACATATAATATATATATATATATATATATATATATATATATATATATTCAAGGTACAGATTATCTGGTAGTTGGGTCTATACTAATGGGTATCATTTGAATGATACGGGACCAATTTAGTATATATATATTCAATGTACTTATTATGTGGTAGATGTTGGCTATACTAACGGAGAGGGATTTCTTGCACCATATAGGAGTCAAAGGTATCATTTGAATGATTGAAAATTTAAAAATCAACCCATATTCGTTGAGGAATATTTTAACATGAAGCATTCAGCAAAGAGTGTAATTGAGAGATGTTTCGGCATTCTTAAGAAGAGATGGACAATTCTTAGAAGTCCATCATTTTACCATAGAGAATCAAATAATTTTAGGGGTCCTTTACATAAGTATACAACATTTAGAAAGTAATTATTTAATTATTAGGAAATAGTATCGTGAGCTACCATAATTAATAATTCAAATTCAAATATCTTGGATCTAACAAACAAAAACAAATTCAAATTCAAAATAATAATTACCAACGACAAAAATTCAAATATTCAAGGTTTGGCATTAGCGTCGTCTTCCTTCTCCCCTTCGTAGATCATCTTCTTCTTTTGGTTGGCTTTTAATCAAGACTTAATCTAATCTCATAAACCCTTCACGTGGCAACTTGACACCATGGCTGTTTGAAATTATTCGCCGATCTTATTCTCAAAATATCATTGAGGTAATTCTTGAAAAACCACTATAAGTATATTCGCATCCTTTCGTAATGGCAATTAGCGAAGGTTGGTTTAGTCTAATCAGCGAGGAAATTAAAAGAAAAAGATAAATTTTTACACTTGGTATCCAAATTATTTATGCACTTGCACTCATGAAAAATTTCGCCTTTCGGGGAAGAAATTATATGGTATAAAGTACTTCCCGTTCAAAATGAAATCACTTAATGCAGAAGCTAAATCATGGGAAGTTAAAGTTATTATTGTAGTATCCTATATAAAGAAGATACTATATTTTCACTTAGGGATTTGGCCCGTGATGATATTTTAGCTTTTAATTACTTTTTGAAACGATTAAATGCATTATACAAAAATGTAAAAAAACTTCAAGGTAACAATTTTAGTTTTTGTTCTTACATTTATAAACGTCATAATAATTCATTTACTATTAAGTCGAGTCTCGCGTGTCGGCCCGGAAGCATGCATTTCTGCCGTGATCCTCACCTCTAATTAACATGTAAAATTTTATATATCCACCCTAAGAAAGACAAAGAATACTGCTACCGCTAAGAAAGACACCCAGATCGATTATCGATGCTGCTGGTAAGCCAAGAGATAATTTTAAATCATAAAATTTTATTCAAAGCAAGAAAACAATGCACAGATATTTTTAGTAGTATATTTGTATTAAGAGTAGATTTTTATAATTAATTAGTAACGATAAAATCAAGAGAAATTTCAATGCGGTTGGTAACCAAAACTTTCAAAGGTAACAATTTTAGTTTTTGTTGGTTACATTTGTATATAGGTAAGGTTTGCTAATCTAATTAAAAAAATATATATATAATAGATTTTTTTAATTAATTTGACAATAACCCAATAAAACTGAACAGTTACCTTTGTATTAAAAGTTGGCTACCTAACTGCGTTATAAAAAAAATCTACAATACATTTTTTTTAATTAATTGAGTATCCTAATAAAATGAATTAGTTACATTTGTATAAAATGTTAGCTAGCACTTATTTATTAAATAAAAAATCTATAATAAATTTTTTAAAAATAAATTAAAAATCTAATAACACTGAATTGGTTACCTTGTATGAATGTTTAGCTACCAACTGTCTTATAAAAAATGTAGAATCTTGTCTTATAAAAAAAACGCAGCAATTGATTTTGTCTCGACGAACTGATAAGAACACGTTGAGCCGTGCGGTAGAGAATATTTTCAGTGAGCCAAGGCGACGGAGGTTCTGCCAGTGGTCGTCGTACGGGGACTGGGCGATGGTGGTGTAGTTGTAGCCCATGTATTTCCCCATGGCGAGACTGGGGCGGTTGGCCAAAATTATGTCGTTTTTGGTGAAGCATTCTTGACTAATGGAGAAGGAGGACACCACCACCACAAGCGGGACTCGAATTGGAGAGAAAAGATGGGTAGAGCTTGGTGGAGAGCGCGTGTGTAGGGTCCGGTGGAGTGGTGGAGTTGAGGAGGTGGAGGTGGCCTAGTAGTGGTAGTTTTAGGAGTGGACTCGACAGTGGCAAGCGGTGGATTTTTGATTTTGAAAATAATCTGGTAGAGAGAATTAGGAGGAGAGAGAGAAAGATGCATAATTTAATTTAATAAGTAAATCAATATTAATCTCCTAAATTAAAGAATCTTAATTGCATACTAATTCTTTAAATTAAGGAATCTTAATTGCACTAATATTGTAAATAAATATAAAAGTGTATTAATTGTAGAAATATTTTATGAGTGAACTATTGTTGTAATTATTATTAAAAATATAATAGAATATGTAATTGTACCTAATTTTAGCTTGTTGCATTCTTCACAACTATATAAGAGCTAAAATGCCCAATGATCCATTTGAGTTGGGCCTCGAGGATTAAGAGAATGAACCAATGAAAGACACTATCACAACTATTGGCAGTTCGAATTAGACAATTTTTAGGGATAATTTTGTTGAATTTTTTTTTAATGAGTGAAAGAATGTAAATAATTGAATAATTATTTATAGTGATTGTTTTGTAATTTGCTTAGCCTTAATATCTGTTGGGAATTGAATAAACTAATATGAGATGTTCAAGAATATTATTTTTTGCTTATTTTTATATATGATTTGTATTGGTTTAAGGCTTTTTATTTTTCATGAAGGTGTTTTTTTGAATTTTAAATGCATAAAAATATATAATTTAAACACTTCTTTCAATTGTATAACTGCACGTCATCTATTGCTACAAAAAATAAGAAAATATATAAAAATTTACAAATCATATTGGTTGACAATTTTGACTCAAAGATACATTTTAAATCCCCAAAAAGGCCCCGAATTCCCCCAATAACCCTTTCCAGCTTCTTTGCCTTAATTTTTCTCTCTCCTCAATCGAAGCCTAGGCCCTAGGGTTCTTATCTCTTCAACTGAACCATGACATCCACGAAGATCACACTGAAGAGCTCCGATGGCGAGGTTTTCGAGGTCGACCAGGCCGTAGCTTTAGAGTCACAGACGATAAAGCACATGATCGAAGACGATTGCGCTGATAACGGGATTCCGCTACCCAACGTCACCAGCAAGATCTTGTCGAAGGTGATCGAGTATTGCAAAAAGCACGTAGACGCTCCTGCCGCAGAGGATCGTGCTGTTACAGCAGATGATGACCTCAAGACTTTCGATGCTGATTTTGTCAAAGTCGATCAGGCTACTCTATTCGATCTAATTTTGGTATATACCCTTTTGACCACTTTTCTTTTTGTATACATGTTTTGTGTGGGTTTGATTTAGATTACTGTTAGGACTTCTTGAATCTGTTAAGATTTGGTGATTAAAAGTCAATTATTCGTTTGGGTATTTATTTTTTATGTTACCTTTGTTTACTTTTTTTTATTTGGAGTTTTGAAATTGATGAAGTCATTTAAAATAGATGTTTTTTAAGTATCTTTATGTGTTTGGTTGATTGCTTTTGAAGTATATTTATTTCTTTGCTTGATAAGAAAAGTGAAGAAAGAGTTGGGTATTATCTTACTTGTCAAATTGTATATTCAAGTTATACTCTTTAAAGTGATTGTAGCAGTTAGCTGAGAGGAACATATACATACCTGGGGTATAAATACTGATATGAGATGGGTGGTTGTAATACCATTTTAACACTAATTGATTTGTTAAATTATCTACATACTTTTCTATATTTTTTTTTATATTGTGTTACGAATGAAGAGCCCTTTTCACAACATTATGCTGTTAAGTTATCTACATATTTTTTCTTGGTTTATTGATATTATACTGTTAAATTATCTACATATTTTTCTATGTTCATATTTATGATAATTACCTCCTCTCTGTATTAAAGTCCCTTCTTTGTCCTATGTTTGTTTGGTTTAGCATGGATAAGTGACATATCTTAATATTCACATTTAAATGAGTATTTAAAAAGTGCTGAATACAAGTTATAGATGTGGACTTTTGTAGTTAAATCACAGACACATTGGAGCAATGGCTGCATAGAATAATCTAGAGTATTGATTAAAAGCTCTGTATGATATATATGTCAGTCCGTGAGACAGTTGCATCACTTTCTTAAAGGTGTCCTTGTTTCAAAGCAATCTGGTATTACAACCTGATTTCCCTAGTTCGTATGTCTGATATGAGTTTGTTAAGCAGTGAAGTTTTATTTTTATTTTTATTTTTACTTTTGCATGTTTCGTGTTTGGATTAGATTATGGTAGTCTTGTTAGAGGAAAAGGTTGTTTATGTCATAAAAACTATCAGTAACATCTTAGTTAGTAAGAAGGAGAAGTGAGGGGAATAAACCCTGTTAGTTATTTTCTTATTCGGAAAACTGTCTATGATTTTGGCAATTCTTACTATCAATCCAAATTTACCAATTCAGTTAATGGATCTTATCCTTTGAATATTGATATATCTTGTGACTTTATATACTGACTTTTTAATTGCGAGTTTCGTTGATAGTTATGGTTGGTAATATTTTAAGGACGTATCTAATATGGTGGGTCAATTTTATAATCCTACCCAATCATGGATATACGTTTGTCAGTTATTGTTGTGATGATTTGTTCTGTAGTGTTGTGATGATTTTAATATGTATGAGGATGATATACAAGAGAGTGTCAACTAATCCTATATTGAATAGCTTCGTATGCTGTGGCAGGTTTAGACTATTACAAGACTGCTTTTCAGGGACGAGTTAGCATATGGAAGGCTGAGACAGTTGCCCTTAACAAGTTTTGAAAATATTGTTCTGTTTATATGCTTTTTTTTGGTTTGTATTTTGTAAATCCCCCAAGTATTTGATTGTCCCCATAAAGATTTCTTTTAATTTCATAAATACCCCTATACATACTTTTACATTCATATGCAAACTGTAGTTAGAATTACTATCCCTATAAAGCATGTTTGCTCATTTATAACATGTATCTCTCTAATCTTGCATTGTAACGAATTAACATTCTGTGGGATATTTATGTTTTTTTTCGTGTCTGATTCCCAGGCTGCTAATTATCTGAACATCAAGAGCCTTCTTGATCTTACATGCCAGACTGTGGCTGACATGATTAAGGGGAAAACTCCAGAGGAAATTCGCAAGACTTTCAACATCAAGAATGACTTCACACCAGAGGAAGAAGAAGAGGTCCGTCGGGAGAATCAGTGGGCGTTTGAATGAAAGATCTAAAAAGAGTAGTCTGTTAATCAGGCGGCTTCTATGGTTTTTGGTACCAGAACTTTGTACTTGGTAAAAAACTGAGGGGCGCTATTGTTTTTCTAAAGAAATTCATTTTGCTACTCATAATTTTAATGCTACTCATCTTATTAAGTGATATGGTACAAGTCTTTCATTTCATTTTTCAAAATAATATTTTTTTTTTTCACTGGCCTAAATAGAGGTTACCCCCATGGGGGGATAGCCAGGACTGGAAAATGCCAATACCAATAGGAGACCTGAACTTCATTCCTCTAAAAAAGCTTTAGCTAAAAAATGGAGTCTGTGTATGGGAGAAACGGTAGCATCCTGAAAAATGAGAATATTAAGTTAGGATTGCCAAGAAGGATAGCACAGATCTCCCCACGTCTCTTTATCTTCTTCAGATCCGCTCGAAGAAAATATCCTTTATCACTGATCAAATTCAAAGCCCAAGGAGGAACCATGCCAAACATGTTGAATCTAAGGATGGTTCAGAGTGTTGGTGGTTTTGATATAAAGGACAAAATGGGAGATATAAAAGACTCTTTCCACTGCATTTCTAAAGACGACTGCCAAAATATCTTCCAACACAACACAGTGGAAGATCTCATTCATTTTAAAGGTCCACCTCCACCTCCTAATTAGTTAGTGACAAACTATGCCTTTTGAGAATGCACATTAATTCTCACTGCAGTACACATGAGCAAAGGAGTAAGATTATAAGTTAGAAGTCATACAACATAACATTGCCAAACTGTTTCATTCGTCAATTTCATTAGCATTGCAAGCACAATGAACTGACATATGTACCAATAGAGTAGAATAAATTTAAGATATAATAATCCTACATTTGATACCAAAAACCAGACATATTTAAATTGCAAGTCTTTATGAGAAGTGTCATCTCAATCTTAAGATGTAATACTAAATGGGTACCAAATAAGGAAAAGTAAAAACATGCAACTGAAAACAGCATTCGAAGAATTATCCTTCCTACAAGTGCAACAAAGGATCATTATCATATCATTCACCTAGGGCTTCACATTAACATTATTAGATAAGACTTGACCTATGTTTTTTTGGCCTCAGCATCCTCTTCATTCATCTTCCTCTCCCACTTCCGTTTTCTGAAATCTGCCAACATTTGTGGCATTTTCTTCATCAATTCAGCAGTGTTGGCTCTTTTTTCTGCCGATACCCTATCACATTTGTGTCCTTTCCTCTTTGTTCTCATTTCTTTCCTTTCTGGATCATATGGCCAGTCTTCTCCAGCAAGGAGAACTTCTTTACGGATCCGGGCTCGATGGCGGGCACTGATGCTACTATGTTTCCAAGCCCCAAGGTGCCAGTAACCCCAAACTCCCTTAGAGAGATCATCCTTGTGTTTTATCAACTTCGCTTGCCATGGATATTGGTACTCTCCCACTGATTTTGCTACAGCCTTGATCACTTTACCAGCCATCTTCACGAAATCCTATTAAAACGCTTTTAAGGTCTGCGAGAGAGAAACTATATAACTTGATTTCAGCTAAAGCAAAACAAGTAAACAGAAATAAAGATGACCATATCCATCTTATCATTTGAATTATCTTTGTACATGTAACTTTCAATGTGCTAACAGCCAATAATATAATTAAAGTCAAGTCTTAGCAAATGACCCAGGCTGCAGCAACAAGATGCAAACCTAAAACCCCAACAACGTATATCTTTAACATGTTTTTTTTTATGATTCTTTTTTTCTGAAGGGTGCCTAAAGGTTTAGAACTTTTATTAGGTTATGACTTGTGAATGATTCGAGGCGACTCCTATATTTCCAAAAAAAGTTGAAGTTTTGGTTTTCAAGCAAAAAGCTTCTCACTTTGGCCAGGGAGAGGGCAATGAAGAAGTCTCATTTCCTTTTCAGTTAATCACTTACTCTCAGATTGCAAAATTACCTTAATCCATATGAACAGATTTCCGTATGAACTCAATAAATTTAAGCATCAACTTTCAACAATACACAAAGTCCACGCAGCAGAAACATTATATTAAAATATATCCAATTCAACGTTTTATGTGTGTTTAGTACTTGAATTATCACTGAACACATGACAAACACTATTTGAATTTAATAAACTGAAACAGGTCACAATCTAAACATGTTTCTTAGAAAACTCGGGCAAGCTTCAGAATGAAGGAAAAGAAAAATCAACAAAGAGACTTACAGTCAATTTATATTTTAAAGTTAGAATGGGTCTGACCCATGGTTACAAAAAAGGGTATAAACATTCCAAAACATGGTAAACTTTCGTATCAAAATATCAAATGAGGCGATCCAAAACTTTTTTCTCCTATTTACTTGAACTTTTATTGCACAAACATGAATACAATTTTGCTTTATGATTTAAAAATGAGGAACATTCTCCTGTGGGTCATATAACCAATTAGGGGAGACTAGAAAACCGCAAATTAGACTGCAACTACACATACATGTAAACCCACTGCACAAAAGTGTGGTCTTTAAAATTAGGAACCACACATTTGCGATTGTGGTGGCATCCAAGAACCGCACCTCAACCGCACAGGCCAAACCATATATATATATATATATATATATATATATATATATATATATAACTTTATATAATTAAATTTACACATGTAAATATATAAATTTTATATATATATACTAACAAATATATTACAAAATAAATACAAATATATGTAATACAATAGATCATTTTATATTTAATGTTCCAATAATTAATATTTTTTGAAAAATCAATTTCATTCCAAAGTTTAGAAATACAACTATATTTTTTATATATTTTTAATTTTGTTAAAAAGCAAAACAAATATAGTCATTCATGGCTTACACATTTTTGTTTTTACATTTGACAAAATTAGAAGGAAGATAATATAACTAAAAGACTTCAAAGAGCAATGCTTTATAAACTATGTTGATAATTTTTATTCTTTATTTGAAACATTCTAGTTATTAAGAAAAATTTTAATTTGGTGTTAATTTAATTTGAATAAAAATAATATTAATTAATATTTTTAATATGTGTAATGTATATTTTTTTCTGTCTAAGTGCGGTTTTGCACCCGCAACCTCACCTCAACCGTAAGAAACCGCATTAACGCGGTTGCTAAAAGTTAAAACCGCATTGGCGCGGTTGCAATGAGAGCTTAAAACCGCACCACGCTCTCTCCTAGAAGTCTATAACCAATTGCTAAGATCAAATTTAAATCTAATGGTAGGCTAGGATCCACTATCTAGGATTATTCTTTAAAATATCGAGGATATTTACGAAGTATAATAATTACATGAGTAAATCTAGAACACTCTATTAAAAACCTTAATATGTAAAACAAGATCATAGGGAAAGTCACCTAATGTAACCAAATGAGCGCATTGTATGTGTCAAGTAAGCGATGATATGGTGTGATATCGTTAAAAATGTGCTTGTTGCGATTTACACCTCAACTCGTTTTAACTATCTCTTTAGAAAACTATTATTCATATGGTACCACGTTTTGGATAAGTGAATATCTTACAAACTAAGTGATTCAAAAGAATCTACTCCTATGGTACTCCGTACTAGGAAAAGTAACTTTTTCCATTTATGTTTTTCGTTTCACATACTGCATCGAACCACGCTCTAGGTAACATTGATCTAACCACAAAATGTTAATAGCCACGTTCAAGTTGTTAGTAATGGATCTGGATCGAACCCATGATCATGGACGTCCACTTATTATGGATATTGGAGTTCGTATTCAAATAATACTTATCATATGGATAGTACTGTAAGACCCCAACTTTTATGAATAAAGATGAATTTTCTATAATTATCATTTTTAAATATTATGGAATTAATTTGATATAATGTTATAGTTGTGGGTAATATTTTTAAATTTTGCAAAGTATGCAAGTTGTTATATTATATTCGATTGGTCGGGGAATATTCATTTTAGCAGGGAATATTCGCATAACAATGGCGCAATCATTGGTGGACCCCTATAATGTAATTATTATCGGATTGATTGAAAACGACAAAAATATTTTATTAAAATAATGGCGGAAGTTTTACCGTTAAGCTGTTGAAACACGGTGTTAAAAAAATACAGAATACTGGGTCGTAGTAAGCGTAGTACCACGGTATTGATTATTGATGCTTACGTGAGAAGTCACTCAGTTTTGTTTAATTATTGCCACAGTAATTGTTGCATAGTACCTCACGTTATTTTGATTCAATTATTGTCGATATTTTATATATTATTAAATCAATAATTGAAATGATAGAGTTATTAATATTATAATTTGCAATATTAACGATGTCTAGAAGTTCTGCCAATGAGAGGTTTGGTCACCTAATTGCGCGTCAATAGGAAGAAATCCTTATTGAAAACCCCCTTTTTCCTGGGAACGACCTGGTCGATTAATATTGTGAATTATAATAATGATGATAAATGTTGTTAAAAATATTGAGAAGATTTTTATGAAGTATTTGTTGTATTTATGGACCTCCCCCATTTATCCATTTTTCAAAATAATCGGTAGAAAATTATTTAATATTATAAAGGTGGGGCCACATGTGGGACCCACGGGAGGAGAAAAGTCTTGGGGGGTGGAATTATTTTGTCACGGGTGGAGTGTTGCAGGGAATTCATGAGGTTATATATATATATATATATATATACATATTTATTTATTAAGTTTTGTTTTATATATATATATATATATATATAAGTTTTATATTATATATATATATAAAGGTTTTGAAATGAGAATTTACAAGTGGGATTTTGATTCACGGGGTGTTAACCCGTGAATGATAACATGATTATATATATATATATATAATATATTTTATTAGTTTTGTTTTATTAGAATATTTTATGGACCGTCCGATTAAAAGTAAATCAATCTAGACCGTTCATGAATTAGTTACTATGCATTTCATTCTTCTATAAATAGAAGATCATTCCTTCATTATTTCTTACGAATTCACTGAAACTCTAGAGAGAGAAACTATAGAGAGAGAGAAGAAAAGTGTTTTGCTACTTCACCACTTCTATATCAAGTTTCTTTTACGGTAAGGGGTATTATTTCTTTTGTATTCATGAAGAGAACTTTTGTTATTCCATTCTTCATTATTCTGTTGGAACATCATGTATCATGCGTTTCTTACGGACTTGGTTAAAATCTTTATTATTCTCATTGGAATATCCTCGTCATGCATGCTTTTTCGCAGGACCGATTCCGTTATTTATTATTCATTTGAATAACCTATCACGCCAAGTACCGCATGCATGGTGATTTTGTTGTTATTCCATTCTTTATTATTCATTGGAACATCCCGCCGGTGCGTATTACTTTGACCGGTTCAGATTATTTATCATTCGTTGGAATAACTCGTCATCGCGCAAGCACCGCATCGTACGGTGATTTCTTTTGTTATTCCATTTTTTATTATACTCGTTTGGTTAAAGTTTTGACTTCTATACTCCATGAAATTAGTGGAATATCCTTGATATTTGCGCTTCATCCAAAGATATCTTTTTCGTGGAAATATTCTTCCGAGCATTCTTGAATTTTACTCTACAAAGAAGTATCGTGTTGACAATTTGGACGTTATTATTTCTCGGATAAATTAATTCGTGAACTTGTTTTATCAATTCTTATATCATTGTTATCGTCCTCATGTTTATATTTTTTGAAAGTCATCTATGGCCCGTAGTGCATAGATGGACTTCGTATGTATGATTATGACCGAGGATTATTCGGTATAATCACGACCGTAATGTTACAAATGATGTGGTAAAAGTCCTCGTTCGTCAGAAGTAGTGCATTGATGGACGTTGTTGGTATGATCATGACCATTGATAAATACACGAATGTCCTTGGCCCGTAGAAGGTATGGATAATTGTGGTCGTGATCTTAAAGAATATCCTCGTCAGTAGTAAGGGGTGATTCGATGATGTGGATTATTTATTAAGGCGAAGTCGCGTGATAAAAGTGATGAAAAACCTTTTAAACCATAAAAGATAGTAGATTTTATTCTCTACTTGACTCTTTTAATGGATTGCTTAGATCACCGCAGCTTTAAACTTGATGTACATTATATTTTATCGGTTTAACATTGTTGAAGACTAATGATAATTTATTTCGCATTATCTTAGTCATAATATTTCTTCTTGGGCTAGTTGAGCTCACCCTTTTGCTTTCATTGTTCTCTTTAGGAAATGAGAACGTAAGCGGGGACTAGTCGGGGAGCGGAGTGACGGTCCCGGAGGATAGCATTAGTAGTCCTCACTATTCATTAAATAGTGTGACAATAAATGTAATGAGGACTTATTTCGAGAGTGGATATTATGTCTGAAGACAATATTTGTATTAAAACTCATGACTTTTTTGTTGTATATTAAAGATTGTATTTGTATTCTGTACCATGTATTTGGCGACTCAGGATAGGTGATGTATACCTATTTTGGGGGCGTCACAAGTATTCTATGTGATAAGTCTCTTTATCTACAAGGGCGGATCTAGCTTAGGGACACTGAATTTTCAAGGATCAAAAAGAAAAAGAATAAAATTTTAGGGTGTTTAATAAAAAAAAATTAATTTAGATTGAAAAATACTATCTCCGTTCCAAAATTAGAGATACATTTTGACTTTTTAAAATCAATTCGTGAAATCTTAAAATTTAAAATTGATATGAAGTTATTTAGTTTTAATAGAACAAATATACCAATTGTAAACTAACTATAAAACACTACTAATTATTATCTTTGTTGTTTTCAAAACTTGAACGAACTTATATCCATTTGAGTTTTAGGATTTTGTGAATTAACTTTAAAAAGTCAAAATGTATATCTAATTTTGGAATGAATGTAGTATTAAACTCTCCTATGGTCATTATAATATTCTTTGTCTATCCGTTTCTCGTCTAGCGGCTTGGTCTAATTCTTCCCGCTAGTTAAACTTTAGAGAAAATTCGATAGGTTGTATTTTTTTATTTATAATTTCATAAATTTAGCAATTGTTTTGAGATTTTTTGTAATTGCTTGTGTATTTTTGTAACTAATAAAAATGAGACTATCATACAACAATTTTAAGTAATGAAATCTTGAAAAATGTTACTAAAAATAATATTCGGACATTATTTTGTTTTATTATTTATTTTACTATATTTTTATTTTTTATTTTTGCGAGAATTTGTTTATTTTAAATTTGACCCCACTGATTTAAGTGGTTGGATCCGTCCCTGCTTATCTAGTAGGTTGTAGACAGTCCATAACTACTTGAATTTATCATTAAGCATTAGGATTCCTACATATTGCAGGGGCAAAGAAAAATACTTATATTCTTTCCAACACTTTTTTCTCTATTACTTCATATTCTCTAGTATTTTCAAACTTCCATCAATAGTTTGGGTGCACTTGATATGTATGTTAGTATGTACTTGAGTTCTTTTGCACGCAGAGCCGGCCCTGGGCAAGGGCAACCGCCCAGGGCCCACAGTTGAGAGGGGCCCAAAATTATAAAAAAAAAATTTATAATTAAGTTTATGTATTTATGTGTATAAAAAAATAAAATAATAAAAAGATTAGGGATATTATGAATTGAAAATGATATGTTAGAAAATATTAAATATAATAGTATAATTGATGATTTTGCATCTAAAAGTGCAACAAGAAGACATTTTAAATAATGTTTTTGGTTTAAATTTCATTGGGCAAAACTAAAGAAATACCCACTGTAGTTGGTAGGTTTTACTGATTACATCATATATTGAACTTTTAATTTTTCAAATTACACCACTAAACTAATTATTATTTTAAAATTGGGTCATTCTGTTAAAAAAAATAAACGAACCTTAATTTTTTATCTACAAACCTAATTAATTACCCACTGTAGTTGGCACATTTTACTGATTACACCATTGAACTTTTAATTTTTTAAATTACCCCATCAAAAAAATTAAAAATAATTATTTTAAATATTTTTAAAATAATTATTATTTTAAGTAAAAAATATTAGAAACTTTTTTCTTCATAAAATGAGTAGAGTTTCATAAAATATAAATTCAAAAAAATTAAAGTGATTTTAAATTAAATTAATGTCTACTTAATTTTTTAACAGAATGACCCATTCTTAATATTAGAATTTTTTAAAAAAACTAAAATATAAATTAAAATAAAATAAATAGTAAAAGATAAATAAAAAATCTGATTCAATTTTTTCAAAAAAGAAATTATTAATTTTATAAATAAATATTATTTTCAAGAAAAAAATCGGAAAATTCTTCATATTTTAAAAAATGAGTAAAATTTTATAAAATATAGATTCAAAAAATAAATTTTATTTTCAAAAGAAAAAAAGATTTTTTTTAAAAGTCAATAAGGTTTCATAACATTTTAATTTTTTCAAATTTATATTTTATGAAACTTTACTCATTTTATGGAAAAATTTAAAGTTTCTAATATTTTTATTGAAAATAATAATTATTTTTAAAAATATTTAAAATAATCATTTTTTAATTAATTTAATGGGATAATCTGAAAAATTAAAAGTTCAATGGTGTAATCAGTAAAACGTGCCAACTACAGTGGGTAATTTATTAGTTTTGTAGATAAAAAATTAATGTCCGTTTATTTTTTTTAACGGAATAACCCAATTTCAAAATAATAATTAGTTTAGTGGGGTAATTTAAAAAATTAAAAGTTCAATTGTGTAATCTGTAAAACTTACCAACTACCGTGGGTATTTCATTAGTTTTACCGATCATTAATATTTTTATTTTGTAGGTACATGTGATGATTCTTTACTTCGATGATATTTTAAAATGTTCTTCCTTATCTTTTTTGTAAATTCTTATAATTTTAAAAAAATTATTTAATTGATAATTTTTTTATTTTTTTATTTAATTTATATAAAGGGACACATTTGAGAAAATTTGCCCTAGGTCTTAGAAAACCCAGGACCGGCTCTGTTTGCACGGTTACTTGTAACAACTCCTTACCGACGACTAAGGCTTTGTATGTCAGATCGTTGTAGCTGTGTTCGTAAGATTGCTATTAGATTGAGCGTTTTGGTTCAATCACTTCTGGTTTGTAGATACTAACTGACCCATATGTAAGTTCATATGTGATTATGTGTTAGTATTCAATTAATTTAACACAAGCCATGTAACAAACTACTTTCAAGTTTGCAGCTATGCAGCATATGGAACTCCATAATAAAAGAAAAGAGGTACAAGAAATCAACCTATTTTTCTCCCACTCATCTTTTAAGGTAAAAGAAGATCACCATCTTCCTATTGGGAAAGGATCCTGTCCAGTCCTTTTTCTCTCTATTTCCTTTCCGTTCAATCTTACACCATTTATTAATGTTTACGTACACGGTAAGCTCACATATGAATTAATAGTACGAAAAGTAGGGACTGGAGAGAGCAAAAGGGATCGTAGAGGATGCAACCGCCTTCATAATATTTTTCAGGACATATATTGTACAAAATCCTACTACACAAAAAGCCTCGAGAAAACATCAAGTAATGCATGTCCTTCGGCACAATCCCTTATCACGGCTATAGACGACTAACCGAAAGTGCAAAGAAGGAAATGAAATCTACAATTCAACCTCCTTTGCACTTTTCATTTCCCCCAATGACAACAACAAAGACAAGAAGCAAGACATATCATGATGCTTAACAAAAAATAGATATACGGTCCACATATGATACATGCAGTAGGATTCAAATCTCCAATAGAATTGAGAAAGCAGTGCTCAAAACACATAAAAGTGTAGACTTCCCAACAAAAGATCAATCAACTGAAATAAAAGCATACCCTTCTTTTTCAACTAAAATAAAAGCAGCAAAAAAAATCATGAAACATTGAATGAAATATGCATTTTCTGGGTGAAGCATTTTGACAAACACTATACCTACAACAGCTTCAAAGTGGGCCTCGGACTGTTGCGTAGTTACTAAAATGCTATTTACCTAGAATTACGTTGGATTATGTAATTAGGAAACAATAATGAAACAAGAAAACAAATGAAGTGAAATGATTAATACGAGAAAAAAATAAATAAGAGAACAACTGACCTGTCTGACCTCTGAAATGATGAAACAAGGTTCCACACACGTTATTCGAAAATATGGCAGCTCAATTTATAATTTGGAAATCAAAAAAAATTAAAAAAACAAAAAGCAAAAATTCCGTTGCCGGGAATCGAACCCGGGTCTCCTGGGTGAAAGCCAGATATCCTAACCGCTGGACGACAACGGATTGATGTTTGGTATCGTCTTAAAACTTTAATAGGCAAACAACAGATACTTCTCTTCTCCAGATTAGAGAGAACTTTCTATAATGACAACTTTTAACATAATTTATGTTTCCGAATATTACCATACGTTTAGATGGAAGGAAGTAAATAATTTTTTAGTATTTGTGTACATGTTTGGTTATTGTTATTGGTGATATGATGACATAATTATTACATATATCTCTATTATATTTGAATGAATCTCATTCTACCACCTTCATTCTATGGGAATGAATTTTCATTCTATCAATAAAATTTATCGTATAAATAATTATCAAATATACTATATTTTTTATTTATTTTTTTATTATTATTATTATTATTATTATTATTATTATTATTATTATTATTTTTTTTTTTTTATTCTATTCCTTCAATTTAAGCGTAGCATTAGCATTAGTGAAAAATTGAATAGTGATGACTTGTTATTAGGTTGATAGTAAAAGATAAATATTTATTGATTTGAGGTTAGTTTTTGAATAAATAATGCTATTATCATATAAAAAGGTCACATAATCTTTCACATACATACACATGCATATTGCGGGCCCATAATATGCGTGTGTGACGCCAAAATAGGTATACATCACCCATTTCGAGTTGTCAATACATGGTACGTAAACAACTATAACTTTATTATTACAACAAGAAATCGTGAGTTTGAATACAAATATTATCTTCAGACAATATCTATACTCAAATAAATCCTCATCACATTTATTGATACATTATTTTACAAAAATGGTGAGGACTACTAAACAACTCTTTTTGTAACCTTCATTCCATACCCCGACTACGTCTCGCATTATATTCTCGCCTCCCGAGAAGAAAAATGGAACAAAAAAAGAAAAAGGTGAGCTCAACTAATTTAAGTAAATAATATTATGACTAAGATAATATACAACAAATTATCATTAGTCTTCAACAGGAAAAATCTAATAGAATACAATAGACAACAAGTTTTAAATCAATATTCGTAATGAAATAATAATTCATTAGAAGAGTTAAGTAGAGAATGAAAACTACTATCTTCTATGTATGAATTTAAAAGTTCATCGTCTATCTTTTATCCTCGTAACATCAATCAATATACATCTGGAATCAAATATTCATCTTTGCACTATAGCCAAAGATATTCATCACTTATTCATTCGTTTCATCTAAACACTGTTCATCTTTACACTACTACCAAAGATATTCATCGAAATCATTCATCTTGCACTACAAGCCAAAGATATTCAATAATATCATCATTTAAGATTGAGGATGATGAAAAATATTTTAAAAAAACGAATCCAAATGAAATAAAAAAGACAAAGATTAAGGATTAAGGATTCGTACTTTTTTTTATCCATGTCCAAAAATACCTCAAAATAATCATAGTGGTGTAAAATTCAAGAATGATCAAAAACATGGATACAATCAAAGCTAGTATCCGTAATAGATATTTTTGACTTAAAAGGAAAAATTTTTATTTTCGATGAATAATGCCGTATTCGTGAATAGTGTCAGATATCGTGAATAGTCAGATATCACGTGAATAAGTAACTCGACACCAAAAATTCCAAATTTGATAAAACTTCAGATCAATATTTCAAAGATAATGATATTGAATAAAATAATATCATTTGAAAAAAAATAATATCCCTTATCTCGGGAAAGCAAGATTTAACCGAAATCTCGGATATAAGCTATAACTTGAACTTTGACCGTATAGCAATACTCAAAGTATACTCAAAATACTCACAAGAATACGCCGATAATATAGAGAGAAAATTTCAATTTCGGTGTGATTTTCAATTCTAACCCAAGCACCTTATTTATAGGAAAACGTTTAGAAACACAAAGCAGAAAAATTTAATAAAATATTAATATATATTTATTAAATTTCTACTTAATTCCAAAATCTGATTCAAATCATCAATACCACCAAGAGTGACTCACCTTGCCTAACTAAAAAAAAACGTTTTTCTTATTAAAATATTTAAAACTTCAAAATTAATTATTTTTGACTTCGTAACTTCAATAATTCACAATAAATAGCCCTTTTATCGAAAATTCGAATCTTGCGAGTTTTTATAGGAAATTCAATTTCTATAATTTTGCGTAAGAAAGTTTTTCCAAATTCCAAATGTAAATTGATCAAATCCATAAGCAGACGATTTTACATGTTATAATCAAATTTCATCAAGAAATGGGAATCACCTCGAACATGTTTAACATGTTTTAAACATTTATTGCAACAAAATACTCTTCCTCCTCAAGTATACTCATATATCCCACATTCGTTGTAAAAATATCACCATTATTATATTATTAAAATATAATAATATATTTAAATGAATTATTTTATCGGAAAAAGATAAAATTTCAATTTTCAACAATTGTCACATTAAAATTTTCTCCATCTATATCCACATAAAATCAATATTTTCTCATCATATGAATTAATAATTAATTATTCACAAATAATATATTAAAAAATCACAATATCGACAAAATGCAAGTAGGTTCCTGCGAGGAAAGAGGGCTTTCAATAAGAATTTCTCCTCATCGACGCCGCAATTAGGTGACCAAACCTCTCCTGTATGTAACTTTCTAGACATCGCCAATAATGTTATCTAATAATATTATTAGGATAATATGAATTATTGCTTCAATAATGAAAATATTGTGTAATGACAATTATCAAACAACAAAGAATATAAAATATCAACGCAAAGAATTATTAAATCAATAAAATAAAATATCGAAGCAGTAATTCATCGTAACCATTATCGAGTAGTGCCTTCTTACGTAAGAATCAATAATTGGTATAATACCGCAATCTTCACGTGTTTTAACCACCGAAGTATTTTAACAAGATAATTGTGAATAACCACGCCAAGTTATTTTTAAACAACTCAGATTATTGCTTTCTTCATCCAATCGCTTTCTAGTTATGGGCTCACACGGTCGCATTGGTCGCATCTAATATTCCCCGACAATATTAATATTCCATCACCAAAATATTATTCTCCGACAACAATGAATATTTTATAACCACTGCTTATTTTGAAATATTTGCGTATTTTACCCATAACTATCCACATTAATCAAATCAACCTTACTATTTCAAAATAATAAATAGAAAATTAAATTTCATTAATAATAAGTTGAGATCTTACAATGCGTGTATGTAAATATTATGTGACATTTTTTATGTGATAGTAATATTATTGTTCTTGAATTCCTTGTGTAACTTAAGGGGGAACATGAGGAGGAATTTCTTCAAGATAGGGTTCAGAGGACGTTGATACCTATCAAGGGCCCTATTGAGCTCTCGATAATTAAATTCACTAGGCTGGTGATTTTTCCCAGGCTTTCAAATTATAATTAAGAATAAGTCTTGGCAGACATTTTTATTGGACATGAATATTGGATATTTTTATTTTTTATTTTTTTTTAGCTTGTGACTATGAATTACACCTAAAACACTATATTTTATAAAAATTTCTGTTAGAATAAATACTATATATTTTTTGAGTCACAAGTAAAAAAAAAAATCTCACTTGTCCAATAAATCGGTCTGTGTAGCATTACTCTATAATTAAATTCACTAGTCTGCATAGTTGCTACTATCATATAAATACGAACAAAAAGTAGTATAAATCTATATAATAAAATACAAATAATTTTGAATTTCTCGTCCATCTTAATAAATTATCTGAACCGTTTAAAATTTAGAATAAATCCTACCATCCATAGTGTCGGACACACCGTGACACAGCCAGACTTGTGTACTTGCAACTACTGTACCTTCTATTTCTTTCTCCCTTGGGTAAGCACATTTATCATTGGAAGTTTATGATTTTAGTGCTTCATTTTATTTTTGGTATGCAGTCTGCGCTGACGAACGGAACAAGCTTCTTCAATCACCGATTCCCATACAATTTAAAGAAGTCTTGATCTTGAACAGAATTTTAAAGTATCTTCTTTTTTTATCGGGTTTTCATCCGTACGAATCAAAGTGTACTAGTATTTGCGAACATCGCAACTCCTTCCCCAGACGTACCTCTAAATGCATTATACGCATCAGAACGGAGGGTAGATCTTCTATCCTCAAATTTTTTATCCCTTTATATCTTTTTATTTAAATTTTGACACATGTCTTTTTATTTTATTTTAAAATTAATTAATATTAAGTAAAAGACTAGATATCAAAATTTAAATAGAAATAATCTGAGGATGCAGTAGAAATTGGGAGCATGGGATCTCGCTTCCACTGTATTTAATAACCACTTAAGACAAAATTCAACTTGACTTGTTTAGTTAACTGTGTGGATGTATAAGAAAAAGTTGTGAAGTAATTATAGAAAATCAAATGATATTTTGACGTGAAAATCATCGCTATAGATCCTATAACGACGATTTTTACTGTCACTATACATCTATAACTATATTTTTCTTATGTAAATATCAAAAAGTGTTGTGAAAATATCAATTTTTAATTACAAAGTAATGGCTTAAATATATTTTATTACCCTAAGGCCTATACTATTACACTTTTTTCACTTTGATAATTCATCTTTTAATTTTTGTCATTCAGATGAGTAAATTATTAATTTTTTTTATTTTTGTCTAAATTCACTTGACACGTCAGAAATTGATGACGCGTCCCCCTAACTGGGGCCATGCATGTCCAACTGATGTGTATTTAAAAAACAATACTTCTACTATTTTATTAATTTAGATTGTTTAATCAAGGACAAATTTGGAAAATCATCTTTTATTCTACATTAAAGCAACCATAAGTCTTGGCAGACATGAATCTTGGACCAGAATATTGGATATTTTAATTTTATTTTTTTTTACTTGTGACTCTCAAAAAATGTATAGTATTCATTCTAACTAGAATTTTTATAAAATATAGTATTTTAGGTATAATTTGGATACATATACAAAAACAGGTTATATCTGATCGTATAACCCCATTGTATATGTATCTAAATTACACATAAAACACTATATTTTATAAAAAAAAATTGTTGGAATAAATACTATACATTTTTTTAGAGTCACAAGCAAAAAAAAAATAATTAAAATATCCAATAAACATGTCCATAAATCCTGTCAACTACAATAAATATTTCATTAGTTTTACCCATTTTTAAACATTTGGGATTTAATACCCAGACAACTTCCAACTCCAATAACTTAAAATTAGCCACAAATAACATCAAAGAAACTAAATCACACCATAAAGTCTTTTTCGTGAGTAAATTAAAACCATCAAACCCTACCATTCAAACTTTCAAATCATTAGGAGTTGTCCCCCTCTTTTTCTTCCGAGAGACCCCAATTCAAATGAAGATGATGGGTATATTGACAATTGTTCACATAACTTGTTTTTGATTTGTGCTTTTCAGTCGTTGATTAGAGATTTTTCTTCTTTTTTGTCATCGAATAGGCCTTTTTCCATCGTCGATTAGGTCTCCGTCAACTAGGGCTTTATGTTTTGAGAGTTTTGAGACGTTTGGAGATTTTTGCGGAGTGGGATGAATTGGAGGAGATTTGGTCTAAGATATGTTTTGTTTTGCTCTAATGTTGAATAAAATATAATTTGCCAAATTTATCTTTGAATAAACGATCTAAATTAATAAAATGGTAGAAGTATTATTTTTTAAATAAATATTTGCCAGACATTACCTCACTCCATAGGGCGGTACGTCATCAATTTCGAGTGAATTTGAACAAAAGTGAAAAAAATTAATAAATTACTCATTGAATTGACAAATTTAAAAAGTAAACATTAAAGTGAAAAAGGAGTACTAGTTTAAGATAATAAAATATATTTAAGCCTAAAGTAATTAGTACTGTAATACTCTCTTCGTCCTTAACACAAGTCGTTTTAGAAAAATATTTTTGTTAATATAAGTCGTTTGACAATTCCAAGTAAATATTAATTGTTTAATTTCTAATATTATCCTAAGTATTAAATATAGATTTGATTATCTCACTATTTTCTGTCCAATAAATAATACTCTCTTTTTCCAATACAAGAATAATATAAATAATTGATATTATATTTAATGTTATACAATAATTTTTTTAATATTTATGCACAACTATTCTAAAACGATTTATGTTAAAGAAGTGAGGAGCATTATTTCGTCACGGACAAAGAGTTGGAGACATTTAAAGTTGAAAAAATGGCCCATTATTGGAGACCAAGGGAGAATTGGCACGGCTAGTAAAGGAGTAAAGAAGAGAGAAGACGATCAAACTAAGATGGTGACATTCAAGGCCAAACATGTACATGTCTAGCTTTAAATAGAATATCTTTAAATAAGAGCATATTAAAATACCCCACAATGGATCAACTATGTCACTGGGAAAAGAAAAATAGTGCAAATAAAAACAAAAACAAATTAAAAAAGCACCAAGATACCAATCTACTAGTACCTTCTAGTTGCTGCAAAAGAAATTAAAAAAATACACACTTTATCTTTAGCTACTAAGAAAAATATTGACGGAGATAGACGAGGACTATTACTATTAGTTTGCTACTTTCAAAATATGAACTCAGCTTAATATTCATATGAGATAAAAAAACAAATTATTTATTTGTTTTACAAAAAGTGTCTGTCATGAAATATATACCAATACAACTTTATTATGAGAAATATGGAGTGCGGCAATTCGTGTAATTTTTAAAAGTTACTGCGGCCTACAATCGAGACATTCCACAATTTGTTAATTCACTCTACTATCATGGACTACTCTACGATAGTAGAGTGAATTCACTCTACTATCCGTGGACTACTCTACGATCGTAAAGTGAAATCACTTTACGATCATAAACAATGTAACTTTAAAAGTTACACGTTTGTATATCTCTATTTTTTCTTTTTATTATTATATATTTACACGAACTTAAACTAACTTCTTTTTTTAATTTGTAAATAATAATTTCTTATATTAAACTCTAGCCCATTATATATATATATATATATATATATATATATATATATATATTGGAAGGTGATAGTATATGTTCTCTGATTTTTTTTGTACCGAATTTTCAACCTACTAAATATTAATATTAATAAAAAATACCCTGATATTAGAAATGCTTACATGCCATACCAATATACCATTATATCGATTTAAAACTCAATAGTCAAAACCATACGCTTACAGTCTTGTACATCATTCCCACAACCACTATTCCACTAGTAAGGCCAACCCCCAAAAAAACTAAAAATAACCCACGTGACATATCTCCCTCCTATCCCTAAAAAGATAGGTCTTAACAAAATTGTGGTAGCAGGAGTATTAACAAAATAGAGAAGAAGAGGGAGGTGGTGCCTTTATTTCTCAAAATGGGGCTGTTAAGGCTCTACGTAGGGAAGAATGCCCTTTTCTGGAATTATGATGTTGGGCAGGAGCTGCTTCTTCTTCTTCTTCTGTAAAACCCACCTGCAAAGCAAACGAATATTTTCACTACACGCGCGCACGTGTTATATACTATATATTATAAAACTTCCCTGGGGTTTTCTCTTCAAGTTTAGTGTAATTGAGTCCTATTTTTTTTTTTCTCTTTGGCCTTTAGATATATTATTATTCTATCTTTTAATGTTATTTTTTTTATATTTTTCTATTTACTATTCTAAATTTTATAAATTTTTTATTTTATCCCCATAATTGGTTGCGTGTGCAGCGCATAGAACCCTTTTCCCAGTTTGGTTAATTGTAAATCATAAAGTGGAATTATTCACTAACCTTTTCTAGTTCTCTTCTCAGGTTAGCATTTTCTTTCTTTAATTCATCCATTTTTTGCTCCAACTCGTCTGTGTACGCCTTTTTGCGCCATTGCCCAACCAAAAACGAAACATCTTAAAGTTGTGAAAAGACGAATAAAAATAAAAACCCAGAATATTATACGTTTCTGTAATTGTCTCAGAGAAAATTAAAAGGGGGGAGAGAGAGAGAGACCTGTCTTCTAGCTCTGGACCGAGCAGCAGACTCTCTGTTTTTGATCAGACGCTTGTGCCGCCGTTCATCGGTGGCATCATCGCCATTATTTCCGGGATGAACCCTTTTTTTGCACAAAGAAGAAGAAACAAAAGAGGGGTTTTCAGCACAGGCCAACTGACTCTGGAATTGTGCTTGTGTTTTTGACCTTGCAGAGTACTCCTGATTTTTTTCAAAAAAATGGTCAAGATGCCCTAACTTCAAGCTCAAGTCGGTGGCCGGAGGCGGCGAGCGACACCCGAATGGGAAGCCAGTGCCGCCGCCGTAATCATTACTATGTTGTTGTTGTTGATGATGATGATGATGATGATGGGGATCATGTCTTGTATATGGATCTTTGTGTATGAAATCTGGGAGGTTTATGCCACCATTATAGGCTGAGTGGGCGGCGGGATGGTGGAGATTTGGGAGGCTTATGTGTTCCCAGACTTCTTCCATGGACTTTCTGGTTGCAGGGGTTGTTGGGATAGAGGAAGAAGATGATGATTTAAAATATCTTGAGGTTGATTTTGAGGGTGTAAATGAGATTTCCATGCTTTTATATATATGTTTCTATGTTAATTTATAGTACTTGATAATAACTGATGTGGAAGAGAAGACGAGGGGAGAGTAAGTGAGTGAGGCCGTGAGGGAGTAGAATGGAGTAACAAGACAACAAGAATACTGGTTTGTCTTTTCCACATTTTTCTGACCAAAAGAGTTCTAACTTTAGAATTTTACGGATCTTGTTAAGATTAAGTTTATTTTTTGATAAGTTGATTAATTAATTAATAAAATACGAACACACATAAAGTTTTACCTGCGTGTTAACAATTTATTGGTCAATTGATCAACTTACTTAAAAATAAACTTCATGCTAACTATAAAAATTTATAATCCTTTTCCTTATCGGGTAGACTTAATTACGCTTCCCTTGGATCACATTATATGCTAAGTTACGGTTGGTCCAGAATGGTTTGGTACCAATACTTGATCATTTCATTGGGTTCTTTTGGTTGGATCCAGGTCACTTGGGTCATTTCCATCATTTGGGAACTTAGTCATTAAATTGGCCCATTATACAAATTGTCACTTAATCCAACTTTGACCAAGAATCAATATACCAAGCAGTGATGAATGATTATTATTATTTACCACCTTTCGCATTTGACATTAATGAGGATGGGACTCGGATGACCATGGCGGTGAAAGCAATGGCAGCAAGTGTGAAAGTGGGGAAAAAGGTGTCGAGGAAGTGATAAGTGGCACCAGATGGCAGGAGTGGAGTATCGTACGGGCTAAGATCACATAAGAGGGTAAAGAATACATTCATTATTATTATTCTATCTCTCGGGCATTAGATAATGTTTTTCTCCATTATTGACTTTGTGATCGCTTTGTCTCGACTTCTCACGGGAGTTATCCTTTGGTCGGTAGTCGCAAGCTTTAGTGTTGACTTCATTGAACTATGCGGGGATATTGGACGCGTCTTGGTGATTGGGGACGTGGAGAAAGATCTTGGCGTTAACATTGGCCCTTAGAAGGAGGGCCGAGTTCTAGTGACTCGAGTATTTTTCAATCACTGCATCGTGGTTTGTTCTACGTCGATATTCATGGTGAAGAGTAGAACACTACACAATTCGGAAGGGCGTACGAGGGTCGCCGGTGAATCGACACCACGAGTGTCATCGAGGATTGTTTGGGACCGCAATAAGTGTTCATCTTAAATTACAGCGTCCAAACGATCCCCTGAAGATTTTCGGTCGAAGGCGGTGGGTAAGGCTAAACGTAGGCTAGTCTTCCCGACGGATAAAGCGTCTAGCCACGGTCAGAAACGAGTAGAAGGCACTTCGCCTAGAACTCGATCTGAGAGGACCGGGATGAAAAAGCTTCACGGACCGGCTAAGATGGCGGATGAAGGCGGATAGAGCTATGGAAGTACTCGTGAAGCAACGACAGGATATAATTTGAGCAAATGGCGGACGGGCGAGTTGAGAGACGAAGAGCTCGGTTATAATCGGTCAAAAGCAAGGACACCGAAGTGGGAAAGAACACATTCATTCGGGACGAGAGTCTCGAGGTCAAATCGAGAAAGAAGAAGATCCAAGCCTACTACCTCAAAGATCGAGGAGGGTACATCACCCCGTCGATTCTAAGGAGCAGGGTCGGAGAGAACGAAGAGGTCGATCTAGAGATCATACTCCTGAAACCACAAAGAAAGCCCTTGTTGTTGCTGTGACGCCCCCAAAATTAGGTATACGTCACCCATCTTCTTGGGTCGCCACTTACATGGTACATAAATTCAAATACAACTTACTAATATAATCGTATGTATAATACGACATAAATCGTGAGTTTGAATACAAATATTGTCTACTAGATATTTTACAAACTCAAAAGGAGTCCTCATTACTACTATTATCACACTATTTCACGAGAATAGTGAGGACTACTAATGCTATCCTCGGACCATTACTCCGCTCCCCGACTCGTCCTCCCGCCTATGTTCTCATTTCAAGAGAGAGCGGTGAAAGAAAGGGTGAGCTCAACTAGCCCGAAGAAGAAATATTATGACTAAGATAATGCGAATAATTTATCATTAGCCTTCAACAAAGTGTTAAACCGATAAAATACAATAGACAACAAGTTTAATCTGCAATGGAATAAGCAATCCATTAAAAGAGTCAAGTAGAGAATAAAGTCTACTATCTTTTAGGTTTTAAAAGGTTTTTCATCATCGTTATTATATTTGAAACTCGGTTTTAATAAATATTCCACATCATCGAATCACCCCGCATTACGACCAAGGATATTCATCAAATTATCAATGGTCATGACTATACCGAATCACCCCCGGTCATAATCAAACCAAAACTATCCATCATCGCATTAAAATGCCATTGAGGACTTTTATCACATCATTTATAACAAGCCATGATTATACCGAATGATCCCCGGTCATAATCATACTAAGTTCATCTATACACGTAAAGTTCAAGATAACATAATATAACATGAGGATGATGACAATGACATAATAATTCAATAAAACAAGTTCAAGAATTATTTTATCCGTGAATTTTAACGTCCAAATTGTCAAAATGATATCTTGTTTTGTAGAGTAAAATTCAAGAATGATCGGAAGAATATTTCCATGAAAAGATATCTTTGGATGAAACGCAAATATCAAGGATATTCTACTAATTTCATGGAGTATAGAAGTCAAAGTTTTAACCAACTGGGTATAATAAAGAATGGAATAACAAAAGAAATCACCATGCATGCAGTGCCCAGATAGATAAAAGTTATTCCAAGCAGTAATAATAATAACGGAACCAGTCGTGTGAAATTCACACGCCATGAGGATGTTCCAACAGTAATAATAAAGATGGAACCGGATCCGGTGTAAAACACACGAGATAGGATATTCCAAATGAATGATAAAGACGGAACTAGGTCCAGGTGTAAAACACATGCATTGATGGGATGTTCCAAATGAATAATAATAAAGATGGAGCAGTGTCCGTGTAAAACACATGCATGGGATGTTCCAATGTAATAATAGAAGAATGTCACCAAGTATAGGTAAACTGCGTAGACAAAAGTTATTCCAACATAATAATAAGCAATGGAATAACAATGTTCTCTTCATGAATAAGAAAGAATAACACCCTTTACGGTACAACAAATAATATTCCTACCTTAGATGAACCGAATATCGCAAGGTGAAGTAGCAGAATACTTTTCTTTTTTCTCTATAGTTTCTCTCTACAGAGTTTTGGTGAATTCGTGAAAAATAATGAAGCACTAGGCCTCTATTTATAGAAGATTTCTAGCTTAAAGACCGCCGTGTGAAAAGGCAAGTGGCTCGACGATCGGTAATGTGAAAAGAAAAGTGGTTCGATCACGCTCGTAATGTGAAGCGACAAGTGGTTCGGCGCTTTGTAATGTGAAACGACAGAGTGGTTCGACGCTTTGTAATGTGAAACGACAAGTGGTTCGACGCTTTTGTAATGTGAAACGACAAGTGGTTCGATGTAAGACCCAAAATTTTTTAAATAAAAGGAATTTCCTTTATTTATTATTTTGAAATAGTAAGGGTTGATTTGATTAATGTGGATAGTTAAGGGTTAAATACGCAAATATTTCAAAATAAACAAGTGGTTATAAAATATTCATTTTTTTGTCGGGAATATTCGTTTGGTCGTGGAATATTAGACATTGTCGGGGAATATTAAATACGGCGGTATTGACCATGTGTAGGGCCCCATAACGGAAAGCGATTGGATGAAGAAAACGACAAATATAAGTTGGTTAAAAATAACAATAGCGTAGTTATTCTCAAGTTAAGACTGTTGGAATACCCGGTGGTTAAAATACTGATGTACGCGTGGTTGCACAAAGATAGCACCAGGTGCATAAAGTATTGTTGAATTATTGATCCTTCACGTAAGAAGGCACTACTCAATAATTTTTACGATGAGTCTTGTTCAATATTTTATTGATTCAATAATTCTTCTGCGTTGATATTTTATATTATTGTTGTTCAATAATTGTCACGCACATTATCTCCATTATCGGATCAATAATTCATATTATTTAAATAATATTATTAGATAGCATTATTGGCAATGTCTAGAAAGTTCATCAAGGAGAGGTTTGGTCACCTAATTCGCGCTACCAAGAAGGAGAAATCCTTATCTGAAAGCCCCTGCTTCAGGAACTTTGGTTGTCATAATTGTGATTACGTAATATTATTTGTGAATAATTAATTATTGATTCATATGATAAAGAAATATTTATTTTATGTGGATATAAATGATGGATTTATTTATGTGGTTATAAATGAAGAAATTATTGTTGAGGTGTTTTATCAAGATTTTACTAGATTGGAGGTATTAAAAATTAAATCGGGGTTTTGAGATATATTATGGGGATTATAATTTTAATCCCAACCGTTGATTAATGGTAATTTTTGGGTATGTTATACATACATAAGTTGAGTATATGTCCACAAATTTTGAACCGTTAAAAAAATGCACGAATGATTTGTTATGAATTTTAAGAGGTGTCCGATCTGGAAATTAGGGTTATAATTGATTTTGGTGGAAAATTCTAGAATTGAGTGGGCCCCACTTGTGGTTGGTGAAGAAATGTGCTGAATTTTATTTCAAATGTGGTGGGTGGCAATAGTAGCGGTAAAAGCCATCGTGCAAGCTTGGTCAAGTGCCTCCTACGGGCTAACATTTTCCTATAAATAGAGGGCTAAGTTAGAATTGAAAATCACACCGTAAACAAAGTTTTCTCTTTCTCTCTTTATATTGTTGAGCGTATTTTGTGAGTATTTAGATACTTTGAGAGTTCTTTATTCAAGATAAGTTTCATTCAAAGATCACTTGAGGCCTTTCCTTCCAAATCTTGATTCTTTCGAGGTAAGGGATATTATTTTTTTCGTAATGATATTATTTCTTCAATATCATTATCTTTGAAATGTTGATCTCGAAGTTTTTATCAAATTTGGAACTTTTTCATGTCTGGGGTTACTTATTCATGAGTTACTATTCACGAGTTACTATTCATGAGTTACTATTCACGAGTTCTTATTCACGAAGTACTATTATTAAGCGTGAAATTTTTTTTTTTTGTGGAATTTCTATCTTTTGGTGTTGAGTTACTATTCACGTATCTGCATTATTCACTTATCTAAGACTATTCACGATATCGGCACTATTCAATAGAAAAATAAAATTTCTTCTTTTCGTCAAAATATCTATTCGGATACTAGCTTTGATTGTATCCATGTTTTGATCATTCTTGAATTTTACACCACTATGATTATTTTTGAGGTATTGTTGGACATGGATAAAACAAAGTACTAATCATTAATCCTTAATCCTTGTCATTTTGTTTCACCGATTCGTTCTTTAAAAATATTTTCATCATCCTCGGTCTTAAATGATGATATTATTGAATATCTTTGGCCGTAGTGCAAAGATGAATGATTTCGAAGAATATCTTTGGCTGTGAAAGTGCAAAGATGAAGCAGTGTTTAAATGAATATGATTAATCGATGAATATCTTTGGCTGTGGTCTGAAAGATGAGCAGTGTTGAGATGAACATGACCGATTGATGAATATCTTCTTTGGCTGTAGTGCAAAGATGAATATTTGATTTGAGATGAATATTGATTGATGTTACTGAGGATAAAATATTGATGATGGATTGTTAAATTCATAGATTATAGTAGATTTCATTCTCACGTAACTCTTCTATGAATTATTATTTCGCCATGAATATTGATCTCAAACTTGTTGTCTATTGTATTCTATCGATTTTTCCTCGTTGAAGACTAACGATAATTTGTTGTATATTATCTTAGTCATAATATTCTTTCTTGAGCTAGTTGAGCTCACCTTTTCCTTTTGTTCCATTCTTCTCGAGGAGGCGAAGAATATAGCGAGTGCAGCCTGGGGTATGGAATGAAGGTTTTAGAAAAAGATTGTTTAGTAGTCCTCACCATTTTGTAAAATAATGTATCAATAAATGTGATGAGGATTTATGTGAGTATAAATATTGTCTAGATGATAATATTTGTATTTAAACTCACAGATTTCTCATTGTTGTAATAATAAAGTTGTAGTTGTTTACGCACCATGTATTGACAACTCAGAATGGGTGATGTATACCTATTTTGGGGGCGTCGCGGTTGGTATCGAGCTTAGGGATATGATCTCTGGCGGAGATCGGGGAATAGAACTAGGAGGGAGAGCGAGTAAATCCTTCGCTAGTGTGTCCTACCTAAGCTTATTTGTTAGTTGGTCAAGATATAGGGATATTATGTGATATATTGATTTCCTTAATTAACCCTTGTTTTATGACAAGATTTGAGAATGTCGATCGAGAATATTAATGAAGTGGAGTAAATGAGACCGTGGAGATGCCTGTGATTTTTACCAACGAGGAGAACGTCGCAGCAGTGGCAATGTTCTCCGTGAACAACACCGTGGAGCGAGATGATGAACGAGGGGATGTTTAGAAGTTTTTGCAGTTCATGCAAAATCGACGAGGAGACTCGTATTCAAAATACTGAGGAGGAAATGATAGCAATTCACACAGGTTATAAATGCAAGCGAGTTCAAAGAATTGGGACCACCGAATTTAAGGAAAGCCAGATCCGATCATGGCGGAAGCATGGGTCAAACAAATTACCAAGATATTCGATGTCTTGGGATGCACGGAGGAACGAAGGTTCCATTCGCCACCTTTATGTTCCGTGGCGAGGCAGACTATCGGTGGGGAGTCCGTGAAGCGCATCCATCCAGACGCTTTCAAAGATGTCTTTGGGAGGCGTTTCAGAGACTATTTAATGACAAATACTTTCCGAAAGTGTTCGTCATATGAAGGAAGTGGAGTTCATCGATTAGAGCAAAACAACATGATTTGTCTCAAAGACGAGGCAAAGTTTGCAGAGTTATCGAGTTTGCACCTCATTTGGTGGAGAATGAGGAACGTATGACGCGGATGTTTCTTAGAGGTTTGAAACCCGGCGTACGTCAAGTATCTCATTTCTCATAAACTTTCTCTTTATTGAGATGTTGTAAGCAGGGCTCAATTATTAGAAGCGAGATAACGAGTACGGTCAATCGAGGACCATAACCGAGGATCGCACTAGAGATAGCGATCAGCAGAATAATGATAACTGCGGAGAAAAGAAATGACGGATTGACGAAATGGTAACCACTCTGGTGGTAATCATGGCCATGAAAATGTAAGAAGCGAGTTAGGAGGAGATTTTAAAAGAGGAGATTTAACAACGACTATGTGAAGACGACAAGTCTTGAGAGTAACCGGTTCTAAGGAGGAGGAGATCCACCACCGGCCATATGCTACAAATGAAAAAAGAGGGACATATCGGTCAAAGCGCCCACAACAGTTCAAGGTATGCTATATAGTTGTGGAAAGGAAGGACATATCGCCGAGATTATGCATTTTTGCGAAACCTAGTTCAATGAGGGACGGTGACTCAAAAAGATCGTTCGTAAAAGTCAAAGTCAACGATTCCGGAAGAAGCGTTTGTTGTGGATTTGGTCATAATGCGAGGAACCCAAGCGAGGTGATCACGGGTAAGTTTATTTATAAATTCTTGCGAAGTTTATACCTTACTTGATACTGGTGCTACCCATTCATTTATCTCTCCGCATGTGCTCAACGTTTAAACTTGACTCAGGAGAAATTAGACTTTGACCTATCTGTGGAAACTCCGTTAGGAGAAACTTTCATCACATCCAATCATTTATAAATCTTGTTTGATTCAAGTTGGCACCATCATCTTACCCTGTTGACCTTATCTCTTTAAAGATACTTGCTTTTGATGTGATTTTAGGGATTGATTGGTTAACTACTCATCATGCCAAAATTGATTGTTTTCGTAAGGTTGTTAGTTTTCATATTCTAACCAACTGTTATGCGAATTCAATTCTGCCAACTAAACCATTAAAATCAATCACTATCATATCTAATCATAAAGCTATTCGTTTATTGAAAAAGCGGATGTCAAGCTTTCTTAGCCCATGTTATGGATTTGAATAAAGACACGTCAAATTTGAATAATATTCGTTGTTATTGACTTTCTGACGTATTTCTAGAAGAACTTCCCTTGCCTACCCCGAACGTGAAGTTGAATTCTTTATTGATCTTGAACTGGTACAAAGCCCATTTCTAAAACCCCATATCGAATGGCTCTATTGAACTTCAGGAGTTAAAGGTCCAACTACGTGAATTGTTGGACATCGGTTTCATTCGCCTCTAGTACATCTCCTTGGGGTGCTCTGTTTTATTCAGTAAAGAAAAAGACGGAGTATGCGACTTTTGTATTGACTATCTGGAATTGAACCATGTCACCATCAAGAATAGGTATCCTCTACCTCGTATTGATGACTTGTTTGACCGATTGCAAGGCACAATTCTTTTCAAAATCGATCTTCGATTCCGGATATCATCAAATTGAAAATTAGAGGCGAGGATATTCCAAAGACGCGCCTTCGAACTCGGTATGGGCATTATGAATTCTTAGTCATGTCTTTCGGACTAACTAATGCTCCTGCTGGCTTTCATGGATATGATGAACCAAAGTATTCAAGGAATATTTGGATCGATTCGTTGTTGTCTTTATTGATGACATCCTTATATATTCCAAAAGTCGTGAAGATCATGAGCACCATTTGAAATTTGGTACTCCAAAGGCTTCGTGAAAACCAACTATATGCCAAATTGAAGAAATGCGAGTTACGGCTTGAGGAAGTAGCCTTTCTTGCGGCATGTGGTGTCAAAACATGGAGTATCTGTTGATCCGTGAAGATTGAAGCAATACAAAGTTAGGGCAACCAAAGTCGATGATCAAGTAACGTAGCTTTTGGGCTTATTTGGTTATTATCGGAGATTCGTGGAAGGGTTTTCTCGAATCGCTACTCCATTAACTCAGCTAACTCGAAAGGATCTGAAATTCGTTTAGGCGAAGAATGCGAGAAAAGTTTCCAAGAGCTTAAGAGGAGATTTATTTCTAAGACTGTTCTAACAATACCATCTGGTTGGATGGATTTGTTATCTACTGATGATGCTTGAGGCAAAGGGTTAGGATGTGTTCTCATGCAACGTGGGAAAGTCATAGCCTATGCCTCGCGACAACTTAAAGAGTATGAGAGGAATTATCCTACTCATGATCTAGAGTTAGCAGCGATCGTTTCATGCTTAAAGATATGGAGGCACTATCTATATGGGGAGAAAGTGGAGATATATTCGGACATAAAAAGCCTTAAATATTTCTTCACTCAAAAAGAACTCAACACGCGGCAATGACGTTGGCTCGAGCTATTGAAAGACTCACGACCACACTATTGATACCATCCCGGTAAAGCGAACGTGGTAGGCGGCGCATTGAGTAGAAGATCGTATCGCGGAACGAAGTGCGATGATGTCAAGTATCGCAGAGCCAACTTTAATAGAAAAAGTTAAGGTTGCTCAAGCCACCCAGGCCGGTGATGCGTATGAAGAAGAAAGTACAAGAAGGAGCTATTCTAAGCGAGAATTGATGAAGAAGGAATACTTGAGTCCACTCTAGACTTTGTGTTCTAACGACTCGATTTGAAGTACAAGATTATGATGGAGGCACACAATACACCATTTGCAATCCATCCTGGAAGTACTAAAATGTATCGTGATCTTGACATACATTTTGGTGGAATAATATGAAGAGAGATTGCAAAGTTTATCTCGATGTGTTTAACTTGCTAAGCGTGTAAAGGCGGAGCATCTAGTACCTAAGGGTCCGTTGCAACCACTTGAGATTTAGGAATGGAAGTGGGAACACATTACCATGGATTTCAATTCACGGGTCTTCCTACGGTTTCTCAAGGCATCAATGCTATTTGGGTTATTGTTGATAGATTAACCAAGTCCGCTTTCATTTCTTCGTCGATACGGAGACTTATTCACTTGAACGTCTTGCTAGTATGTACGTAAATGAGATTGTGAGGTTGCATGGCATGCCTGTATCCATAGTTTGGATCGTGACCCAAGATTCACTTCAAGATTTTGGGTTAGCTTGCAAAAAGCTATGGGCACGGATTTGCGATTTAGTTCGCATACCATCCCCAAACAGACCAGACAATCGAGAGGACTATTCAAACTCTTGAAGATTTATTAAGACTCGTGTCCTAGACTTCAAGGCGGTTGGGATAAGTATTTACCATTGGTGGAATTCTCCTCACAACAACGATTATCGAGCAAGTATAGGTGTGGCTCCATTCAAGCATTATATGGACGAAAATGTCGTTCTCCAATATGTTGGGATGAGGTGGGTGAAGCAACATTGTTGGGACCCCGAGTTAAATACGTATGACTCACCGAAAAGATCCAAATAATTCGACAACGATACAAGCGGCTCAAGATCGACAAAAAAGAGTTATGCGGATCTTCATCGAAAGGGCGTCGGAATTTAATGTAGGGGATCATGTATTGTTCATGAGTTGCTTTCCATGGAAGGAGTTACAAGATTTGGGAAGAGAGGAAAACTCAATCCACGATTTATTGGTCCATTTCAAATTCTTGACCGAGTAGGAAATGTAGCCTATAGACTTGCGTTACCTCAGAGAGTATGTCTCGTGTTCATAATGTGTTTCACATATCGTACTTCGTAAATATGTGAAAGACCCGAACCACGTTATTGAGTTAGAACCGCACGAGATAGTCAAGACTTAACGTATGAGGAGGTACCTATCAAGATCTTGGATAGGAAGGAGCATGTCCTACGCGCATGAAAGGTCATACCACAAGTTAAAGTTTTGTGGAGGAATCATGCTATAGAGAAATGACTGGGAATTGGAAACGGAAATGAAAGCGAGGTATCCTCACCTTTTCAAACACTGTGTATCGTACGTCAATTTCGAGGACGAAATTTCATAAGGAGGGAGGTTGTAAGACCCGAAATTTTTTTTTTAAATAAAAGGAATTTCCTTTATTTATTATTTTGAAATAGTAAGGGTTGATTTGATTAATGTGGATAGTTAAGGGTTAAATACGCAAATATTTCAAAATAAGCAAGTGGTTATAAAATATTCATTTTTATTAGGGAATATTCGTTTGGTCGTGGAATATTAAATGCTTTGTCGAGAATATTTAAATACTGAATGGCAGTGACCCACCAAATTGGGCCCCATAACTGAAAGCGATTGGATGAAGAAAACGACAAATATAAGTTGGTTAAAAATAACGGTAGTAGTTATTACAATTAAGACCATTGGAATACCCGGTGGTTAAAATACAAGAATCTGGCGTGGTTGCAACGATAATACACCGGTATTGCATGATGATTGTTGAATTATTGATCCTTACGTAAGAAGGCCTTTACTCAATAATTTTTACGATGAATTCTTATTCAATATTTTATTGATTCAATAATTCTTTGCGTTGATATTTTATATTATTGTTGTTCAATAATTGTCAACGCACATTATCTCCATTATCGGATCAATAATTCATATTATTTAAATAATATTATTAGATAGCATTATTAGCAATGTCAGAAAGTTACATCGAGGAGAGGTTTGTCACCTAATTGCGGCGCAAGAAGGAGAGAAATCCTTATCGGAAAGCCCCTCTTTCCCAGGAACTACTGGTTGTCATAATTGTGATTACGTAATATTATTTGTGAATAATTAATTATTGATTCATATGATAAAGAAATATTTATTTTATGTGGATATAAATGATGGATTTATTTATGTGGTTATAAATGAAGAAATTATTGTTGAGGTGTTTTATCGAGATTTTACTAGATTGGAGGTATTAAAAATTAAATCGGGGTTTTGAGATATATTATTGGGGATTATAATTTTTAATCCTAACCGTTGGATTGTGGTAATTTTGGGTATGTTATACATACATAAGTTGAGTATATGTCCACAAATTTTGAACCGTTAAAAATGCACGAATGATTTGTTATGAATTTTAAGAGGTGTGTCGATTAGGAAATTAGGGTTATAATTGATTTTGGTGGAAAATTCTAGAATTGAGTGGGCCCCACTTGTGGTTGGTGAAGAAATGTGCTGAATTTTATTTCAAATGTGGTGGGTGGCAATAGTAGAAGGTAAAGCCATCGTGTAAAGCAGTCAAGTCCGCTTCTACGGGCTAACATTTTCCTATAAATAGAGGGCTAAGTTAGAATTGAAAATCACACCGTAAACAAAGTTTTCTCTCTCTCTCTCTTTATATTGTTGAGCGTATTTTGTGAGTATTTAGATACTTTGAGAGTTCTTTATTCAAGATAAGTTTCATTCAAAGATCACTTGGAACCTTTCCTTCCAAGAAATCGATTCTTTGAGGTAAGGGATATTATTTTTTTCAGTAATGATATTATTTCTTCAATATCATTATCTTTGAAATGTTGATCCGAAGTTTTATCAAATTTGGAACTTTTTCATGTGGGGGTTACTATTCATGAGTTCTATTCACGAGTTACTATTCATGAGTTACTATTCACGAGTTACTTATTCACTTAGTACTATTCATGAAGCGTGAAATTTTTTTTTGTGGAATTTCATCTTTTGGTGTAGAGTTACTTATTCACGATACTGGCAAGACTATTCACTTATCTGAACTACTATTCACGATACTGGCCTTTATTCATAGAAAAATAAAATTTCTTCTTTTCCAGTCAAAATATCTATTCGGATACTAGCTTTTGATCAGATCCATGTTTTGATCATTCTTGAATTTTACACCACTATGATTATTTTTGAGGTATTGTTGGACATGGATAAAACAAAGTACTTAATCATTAATCCTTAATCCTTGTCATTTTGTTTCACCGATTCGTTTCTTTAAAAATATTTTCATCATCCTCGGTCTTAAATGATGATATTATTGAATATCTTTGGCAGTAGGCAAAAGATGAATGATTTTGAAGAATATCTTTGGCCCAGAGTGCAAAGATGAGCAGTGTTTAAATGAACATGAATTAACTGATGAATATCTTTTGGCTCAGTAAGAGCAAAAGATGAGCAGTGTTGAGATGAACGACCGATTGATGAATATCTTTGGGCTGTGTAGCAAAGATGAATATTTGATTTGAGATGAATATTGATTGATGTTCTGAGGGATAAAATATTGATGATGGATCGTTAAATTCATAGATTATAGTAGATTTCATTCTCTACGTAACTCTTCATGAATTATTATTTCACCGTATGAATATTGATCCGAAACTTGTTGTTATCAGATTCTATTCGTCATTTTTCCTCGTTCAAGACTAACGATAATTTGTTGTATATTATCTTAGTCATAATATTCTTTATCGAGCTAGTTGAGCTCACCCTTTTCCTTTTTGTTCCATTCTTCTCGTGGAGGCGAGAATATAAGCGAAGTAACGTAGCCTCGGGGTATGGAATGAAGGTTTTAGAAAGGATTGTTTAGTAGTCCTCACCATTTTGTAAAATAATGTATCAATAAATGTGATGAGGATTTATGTGAGTATAAATATTATACAGATGATAATATTTGTATTTAAACTCAGCTTTTTCTTGTTGTAATAATAAAGTTGTAGTTGTTTCGCATCCGTATATTGACAACTCGGAATGGGTGATGTATACCTATTTTGGGGGCGTCACATTCGATGCACTGGTAAAGGTAATTACTATTGACGAAGGTAATTACTATTCACAAAGGTAATTACTATTACGAAGGTAATTACTATCGACGAAGATAATTACTATTCACAAAGGTAATTACTATTGACGAAGGTAATTACTTATCGACGAAGATAATTACTATTCACAAAGGTAATTACTATTGACGTAAAGTAATTACTATATTGACGAAGAGACTCTTAGATGATGACATATGGGCCCCCCATAAAATAATCAAACTTACCACAAATGTCTCATAATGAGACTCTTTATATACATCAAGGATTGAATAAATATTACCATAAATCATTTTATTTTTAATCAACACATATTTAATCTTTCAACAATTATTAATCATTTTATAACTTGTCGTCTCAATTATTGATTTAATACTATAACATATTATACGGATGATCTTTGTGACAATAATTGAATCAATAATATAAGAGATATGATGCAAGAATTACTATAGCAATAATTGAGCATACCGTGAGTGACTTCTCACGTAAGCATCAATAATCAATATCGTGCTACTATACAACCACGCCAGACATCGTATTTCTTTTACTACTAGGGTAGTTCAACGGTTTTAACGGTAACACCTCTGTAGTTATTTTTATAGAAAGATAATTTTGTCGCTTTTAACTACGACAATACTTCCGTTAATGAGGGTCCACTAATGATTGAGTAGTCGTCATTTAATATTCCCCGACAAAAAGAATATTCCCGACCAAATTTAATATTTTATAACAACTTGTATACTTTGCAAAATTTATAAATACTACCCACAACTATAATATTATCTTAAATTCACACCATAATATTAAAAATTATTTCGACAAAATTTAAATCTTTATTGATAAAATCTAGGGTCTCACAATCTCCCTCTTATGGAATTTAGCCTCGAAATTAGGGTACGATACTGGTATGATAAAGAGGTGAGGATACCTTGAATACCTTTATCGTTGAAAACATTAAATTCATCTTGCAATCCTACCAAAGATATTTATTCACAATTCATCTTTGCACTACTGAAGCCAAAGATATACAATCAGAAACCAATAATCTTTGAGACGCACTTAATAGTATCACGACCACGAATTATCCATGCACCAATCGCCAAGGATATTCGTGTTTTTCATTACTATTATGATTATATAGAATAATCCTTGGTCATAATCATACCAAGTCTATCAATGCACTACTACCAAAGATGACTTTTACCACATCCATGAATTAATATTTCATTGTTGAGACTCATTTCAATAATTAATCCATATCATCGAATCATCCCCGCACTACATGTGCCAAGGATATTCATTAGTATCACGACCACTTAATTATCCATGCACTACTACCAAAAGATAATCGTGTATTCATTAAGATCACGACCACAAATTATCCATGCACACTGACCCAAAGATAATCGTGTATTCATTAAGTATCACGACCACAAATTATCCATGCACTACGTACAAAGATAATCGTGTATTCATTAGTATCACGCACCACAAATTATTCATGCACTACGTGCCAAAGATAATCGTGTATTCATTAAGATTACGACCACAAAATTATCCATGCACTACTACCAAAGATAATCGTGTATTCATTAGTATCACGACCACAAATTATCCATGCACTACGTACAAAGATAATCGTGTATTCATTAGTATCACGACCACAAATTATCCATGCACTACTACGGCAAAGATAATCGTGTTTTCAATTACGGTTATGATTATCTTAAAACAATCCCTCGTCATAATCATACCAAGTCCATCTATGCACTACAGTCATGAGATGACTTTCAACATAATATAAACATGAGGATAATGATATAAAGAATCAATCAAATGAGATAAAGGATAAATAATAAACATTTATAATATAATTTATCCGAGGATTCAAGAATATCCCCATGTTATCAATCACTTAATAATCTTATAATCTAATATCATTAATATTATAACAATATTTTAATCACTTCTTAAATTTATAAACAATTTATCTCAATTGTTTACGCTTTACCATATAATGCATTTAATCATTCAAAAATGCCATACTCATAAGATATCTGTGAGACCCAGATTTTATCAATAAAGATTTATTATTTTGTTGAAATAATTTTTTAATATTATGGTGTGAATTTAAGATAATATTATAGTTGTGGGTAGTATTTATAAATTTTGCAAAGTATGCAAGTGGTTATATTATATTCGATTGGTCAGGGAATATTCGGTTTAGCGAGGAATATTCGCACAACGGCTCAATCATTGGTGGACCCCACAATGTAATTATTGTCGGATTGAAAACGACAAAAATATTTTATTGAAATAACGGCGGAAGTTTTACTGTGTGGTTCTTGTTGAACTACTCGGTAGTAAAAGTACGAATACGTGTGGTTGCATAGTAGAAGACATTAGATTGATTATTGATGCTTATGTGAGAAGTCACCCAGTTTGATTCCATTATTGTCGATTAATAATATGAATTATTATAACGATAATGACGCTTTTGTTTTATTCGTATTATTAACGTAATAAAATGAAATATCTTTTATATAAAATAGAATACTTTATTAAAGTTATTCTATAAATAGTAATATATTATATTTTATTATGCATAGTGTTGCATAGTGTTTTGCATAGTATTGCATAAATGTCTGATAGTAAAATGTTTTTATATAAATAGAATATATTATATTTTATTTAAAAGATTTTTCTTTAAATATGGACCGTCGATTAAAGTAAATCAATCTGGACTTTCATGGATTGAATTCTTATGCATTCCATTTTCCTATAAATAAGCTCATTCCTTCATTATTTTCTTTTTAATTCATTGAAACTAGAGAGAGAAATTATAGAGAAGTTTATAGAGAGAAAGTTATAGAAAGAAGAAGAGTATTCTCGCTACTTCACTACTTCTATATTAGGTTCTTTTTACAGTAAGGGTATTATTTGTTGTACCGTAAGAGGTGTTATTCTTTCTTCTTGAAGAGAACTTATGTTATTCCATTCACTATTATTCATTTGGAATAACTCGTAAAAGTGGTATACCCTATACATAAACTTTGTATATGCCAAGATACCCTATACTTGGTGAAATCCTTATGTTATTCCATTCATATTTATTCATTGGAATAAACTCGTATCATGATTTACCCTATACTTGGTGACATTCTTCTATTATTACATTTGGAACATCACATGCTGTGTGTTTTACAACGGACTGGTTAAGATTTTATTATTATTCGTTGGAACATCACGTTCGTGTGTTTTACACCGATGGGACACGGTCCGTCTTTATCATTCCGTTGAAATATCCTATCGTGTGTTTTACAGGATGCAGTTCCATCTTTATTATTACATTGGAACATCCCGCTTCGATTGTGAATTTCATTGACCCGGTTCCGATTATTATTATTACGTTGGAATAACTTTGCCTACATGCCAAGTACCGCATGCATGGTGATTTCTTTTGTTATTCCATTCTTTATTATACCCGGTTAGTTAAAACTTTGACTTCTATACTCCATGAAATTAGTAGAATATCCTCGATATTTGCGTTTCATCCAAAGATCTTTTCATGGAAATATTCTTCCGATTATTCTTGAATTTTACTCTCTAAACAAAGATTATCGTGTTGACAATTTGGACGTTAATAATTCATGGATTAAATAATTCTTGAACTTGTTTTATTGAATAATTATGTTATTGTCATCATCCTCATGTTATATTATGTTATCTTTGAACTACGTGCATAGATGAACTTAGTATGATTATGACGAGGATCATTCGGTATAATCATGACTTGATATAAATGATGTGACAAAAGTCCTCAAATGGCTGTAATGCGATGATGGATAGTTTTGGTATGATTATGACCGGTGGTGATTCGGTATAGTCATGACCATTGATAATTTGATGAAAATCCTTGACCGTGAGTAATGCGGGGATGATTAGATGTGGTGGTTTATTATTGTCGAGTCTCAATGATAAAAATTGATGAAAACCTTTTAAAACCTAAAAGATAGTAGACTTTATTCTCTACTTGACTCTTTTAATGGATTGCTTATTCATTGCTGCATTAAACCGGTTGTCTATTGTATTTTATCGGTTTAACTTTGTTGAAGGCTAATGATAATTTATTACGCATTATCTTAGTCATAATATTTCTTCTTTGGGCTAGTTGAGCTCACCCTTTCTTTCACCGTATTCTCGTGAAATGAGAACATAATTGGGACGAAGCCTGGGAACGGAGTAATGGTCGAGAGGATAGCATTAGTAGTCCTCACTATTACGTGAAATAGTGTGATAATAGTTGTAATGAGGACTCCTTTTGAGTTTGTATAATATCTAGTAGACAAAATTTGTATTCAAACTCACGGTTTATGTCGTATTGTACACTTAGCAGATTATCTTTAGTAAGTTGTATTTGAATTTATGTACCATGTAAGTGGCGACCCAAGATGGGTGACGATACCTAATTTTGGGGCGCGCGGTTGGTAGTATCGAGCTTAGGATATGATCCCTGGCTAAGATGTGAGATAAGAACTAGGAGGGGAGAGACGGGAAATTCCTTCGCTAGTATGACCTACCTAAGTTTATTTGGTATTTAATTGGTCGGTCAGAGTATAGGGATAATATTTGATATATTAATTAACCCTTGTGTTGTGGCAGTGTTTGGAAATGGCAGCTGAAAATATTCACAATGGAGTGAATGTGTAGTTGTGACACCTTTAATCACTAATCAGGTTAATGCAGTGTCAGACGAGGAACAAATTAGAGATATCCACGTAGTAAATGAAGAACTAATTGTTGCACCCGAGCTAGTTGCAGAGGTAGCAGCTGAAAGTGAGGAAGAAGAGGAAGAAGAGGAACCTGAGGAGAATTGGTTAGAAGAAATTTATGATCAAAACTTAGAATTACAAAATCGTGTTCGTGAGCTAGAAAACGAAGAGGTTGAAGAGCAAGAAGCGGTCGTGGAACAAAGGGGTACAACAATTCAAAATTGGGTTACCCGATATGTGATTTCGAACAAAATCACGCTTTGGCGAGGTGTAAGATATTAAAGTTGGAATCGAGAATTTAAAAATCAAAGATCAAATTTGAAAGAAGAAACAAGCGAACGAAGGAGAATGAGCGATGCATGGGTAAAAAAGCCGCCTGTAACGTTGTTGATAGTAGAAAAAGGCGTCCGATCCAATAAAGCCAAAATAGATGAAATGGACTTTGCTTTTTGGAAAGAATTGGGAGAACCAACATCGAATTGAAATTACCTCGTGCATAGCGGTCAACCCGAATTCGATATGGATCTGGAGAATAATGATTCAAATCATGGATCGTGAATGTGAAGAAGCACTTAAGGGTGGAATGTACCCTATAGTAAAGTCAAACTTCGGTAATTTAAGCGGCGAGGCGTTTGTCGAGCCGAACGAAGTTATTACGGGTAAATTAATTATTGCGAAGTCTATACTTTATTCAATACAAGTTCTACCCACTCTTTTATTCTACCTAGTGGTGTTCAATGTTTAAATTTGACTCAAAAAAAAAATTAGACTTTGATTTATCTATTGAAACTTCGTTGGGAGAAACCTTCGTTACCTCCACTATTTATTAATCTTGTTGTTTCAAATAAACATTTTCACGTTACTGTCTATTTTATCTTTTGAAAATACTTGCCTTTGATGTGATTTTTAGGAATCAATTGGTTAGCTAATCATCATGCTTTTTCGTAAGGTTGTTAGCTTTTTATTTCTAACCAACCTGTTATACTTAATTCAAAGTAACCAAACCTTAAAGTTAATCATTGTTATATCAAGCCATAAGTAAAGAGCCCCGATCCTTTCGTTGTTGACTTCCTTGTGTGGAATGCAAAAGCCGGGCTTTACGTAGGCGACATCGTGAATGAAGATGGCAAGTTTATAGGTATCATTGTGTTAAAGGATAGAAGTCACATTGGTATCAATGTGACGTACTATCCAAGTCTTAGATAAGAGTCCGCAGTTTTGAATGATATTTCTATTATTAATAAATTTCCTAGCGTATTTATGAAGACTTCTTAACCTACTTAGAGCGTGAAATCGAATTTTGTATTGACCCAAAGACAAAAAACCCATTTCTTAAACCCTCAAATATTTCTTCAACTAAAATGAGCAGCTTTACGTGGTTTATGATGAAAGTCATAATAAAAGCATAGGACTAATGAAAATCATGGGTATATGAGGTATTAGTAAGTTTTATGATGAGTTATGTTGGTTATTATGTGAAAACATGAAAGTTTCATAGAAATCACAAAGAGTTGAAAATCGATTTTGGTGAAAAACGTAACATAAAATTCAATTGACCATTTCTCCTATTATATTTTGAATTTTGAATGTGGTCAAGTCCTAGAGTTAGATCTATGAGTTACCTAACTAATCCAAGTGGAATTACTGGAAAAGGTGTTGTAGATTTTTGTGTGGACTGATTTTAGCAAAGGAGGTAAAAGCTGTAAATTTCGAAAATGCTACTGCCCAGAAACTTTAAGGGACTGTTTCGGCCACTTAAATTATGAGAAAAATTCTGGCCTTTTGGGACATGAAGGTATATGGTATAAAGTATCTCCTGTCCAAAAATGAGCTCATTCTGACTTAAAATGAGCAAGTTATGACTATTTCAATATTTAGGTTTTTAAAAAAACGCTATAACCGGAGTTCTATAACTCCGATGACCATGAAATTTAAACTAGAAGCTCACGTTAACATGTGTAAGGTCCTGCCAAGATTTGGGAATTTTGGAGTTAAACTTGAGGTAGCTAATTTCTTAAGGAATTAAGTGGAAATTGATTTTTAAAAATAGTAAATGAATTTTAAAAATTCGAGAAAAATATATTTTCATTATGGGACTATATTATGCTAAATCCCAGAAAAGAAATATTTTTGGGGCTGATTTGGTATTTTTCATGAAAATAGTTTATTTACGAACATATGAGTTAAATATGTTATGTGAAGTAATGAAAGTTGAAAATAGGATTTTATGGCTAGAGAATCCTATATAGAGTATATGCATATTTTTGATGAGGATTTGATAATTGGTGATGATATCTTATGAGTATGGCATTTTGAATGATTAAATGCATTATATGGTAAAAGCGTAAACAATTGAGATAAATTGTTTATAAATTTAAAAAGTGATTAAAATATTGTTATAATATTAATGATATTAGATTATGAGATTATTAAATGATTGATAACATGGGGATATTCTTGAATCGGATAAATTATATTATAAATGTTTAATATTTATCCTTTATCTCATTTGATTGATTCTTTATATCATTATCCTCGTGTTTATATTATGTTGAAAGTCATACGTGCTCAGTAGTGCATAGATGGACTTGGTATGATTATGACCGAGGATTGTTCGGTATAATCATAACCAGTAATTGAAAACACAATTATCTTTGGCAGTAGTACATGGATAATTTGTGGTCGTGATACTAATGAATATCCTTGGCACGTAGTGCGAGGTGGATGATTCGATGATGTGGATTAATTATTGGTGAGTCTCAGTCTCAATGAAATATTAATTCATGGATGCGTTCAAAGTCATCTGTGGCTTACGTGCGTAGATGGACTTGGTATGATTATGACGAGGAAGGATTGTGTGATTATAATCATAATCAGATTGAAAACACGAATATCCTTGGCCGGTGGTGCATGGATAATTCATGGTCGTGATACTATTAAGTCGCTGCGTCTTAGCATTATTGGTTTTATGAGTTGTATATCTTTGGCCCATAGTGCAAAGATGAATTGTTAATAAATATCTAGTAGGATTGCAAAGATGAATTTAATGTTTTCAACGATAAGGGTATTCAAGGTATCCTCATCTCTTTATCATACCAGTATCGCACTTACCACAATTTCGGGCTTAAATTCCATAAGGAGGGGAGATTGTGAGACCCCAGATTTTATCAATAAAGATTTATTATTTTGTTGAAATAATTTTTAATATTATGGTGTGAATTTAAGATAATATTATAGTTGTGGGTAGTATTTATAAATTTTGCAAAGTATGCACAGTGGTTATATTATATTCGATTGGTCAGGAATATTAGGTTTAAAGAGGAATATTCATGCAATGACTACTCAATCATTGGTGGACTTATAGAAATTATTGTCGGATTGAGAAAACGACAAAAAATATTTTATTGAAATAACGGCGGAAGTTTTACGCAGTAGTTCTTGTTGAACTACTCGGTAGTAAAGTATGATAGTACGTCGTGTGGTTGCATAGTAGCATTGCGGTATTGATTATTGATGCTTATGTGAGAAGTCACCCGGTTTGATTCCATTATTGTTAGATTAATAATATGAATTATTATAGCGATAATGACGCTTTGTTTTATTAAGTATTATTAACGTAATAAAAAGCGAAATATCTTTTATATAAAATAGAATACTTTATTAAAGTTATTCATAAATAGAATATATTATATTTTATTATGCATAGTGTTGATAGTGTTTTGCATAGTATTGCATATAAAGTGTTTGCATAGTAAAATGTTTTTATATAAATAGAATATATTATATTTTATTTAAAAGATTTTCTTTAAATATGGACCGTCAGATTAAAGTAAATCAACTGGACCGTTCATGGATTAATTCTTATGCATTCCATTTTCCTATAAATAGAAGCTCATTCCTTCATTATTTTCTTACTTAATTCATTGAAACTAGAGAGAGAAATTATAGAGAGAAGCTATAGAGAAAGTTATAGAAAGAAGAAGAGATATTCGCTACTTCACTACTTCGATATTCGAGTTCTTTTACTAAAAGGGGTATTATTTGTTGTAATTGTAAGAGGTGTTATTCTTTTCTTCTTGAAGAGAACTTATGTTATTCCATTCACTATTATTCATTGAATAACTTTTGTAAAAGTGGTATACCCTATACATAACACATATATACGGCGATACCCTATACTTGGTGAAATCTTATGTTATTCCATTCATATTTATTACATTGGAATAACTTGTATCTGTGAGCTTTACCTATACTTGGTGACATTCTTCTATTATTCATTGGAACATCCACATGCGTGGTGTTTTACTGGGACACAGTTCCGCTTTTTATTATTATTACATTTGGAACATCCTGTCTTTGTTTTTTTACAGGACTGGTTCCGCTTCTTTATCATTTACGTTGGAATATCCTATACGTGTGTTTTACCTGGGATCCGGTTCCATCTTTATTATTACGTTGGAACATCCTCGGATTGTGAATTTCATTGACACGGTTCCGTTATTATTATTCATTGGAATAAACTTGTCTATGCAAGTACGCGATGCGTGGTGATTTCTTTTGTTATTCCATTCTTTATTATACCCAAATTGGTTAAAACTTTGACTTCTATACTCCATGAAATTAGTAGAATATCCTTGATATTTGCGTTTCATCCAAAGATCTTTCATGGAAATATTCTTACGATTATTCTTGAATTTTACTCTCTGAAATAAATTATCATGTTGACAATTTGGACGTTAATAATTCATGGATTAAATAATTCTTGAACTTGTTTTATTGAATAATTATGTTATTTTCATCATCCTCATGTTATATTATGTTATCTTTGGCTTACGTGCATAGATGAACTTAGTATGATTATGACTGAGGATCATTCGGTATAATCATGACTTGATATAAATGATGTGACAAAAGTCCTCGATTGGCACTGTAATGCGTTGATGGATAGTTTTTGGTATGATTATGACCAGGTGGTGATTCGGTATAGTCATGACCATTGATAATTTGATGAAAATCCTTGACCGTGGGTGCGTGGATGATTAGATGTGGTGGTTTATTATTGTTGAGTCTCGGCGATAAAAATTGATGAAAACCTTTTAAAACCTAAAAGATAGTAGACTTTATTCTCTACTTGACTCTTTTAATGGATTGCTTATTCCACCGCAGATTAAAGCTGGTTGTCTATTGTATTTTATCGGTTTAACATTGTTGAAGGCTAATGATAATTTATTACGCATTATCTTAGTCATAATATTTTTCTTGGGCTAGTTGAGCTCACCCTTTCTTTCACCGTTTATTCTCTTGAAATGAGAACATATTTGGGACGAAGTCGAGAGCGGAGTAATGGTCGAGAGGATAGCATTAGTAGTCCTCACTATTACGTGAAATAAAGTGTGATAATAGTTGTAATGAGGACTCCTTTTGAGTTTGTATAATATCTAGTAGACAAAATTTGTATTCAAACTCACGGTTTATGTCGTATTGTACCTGCAGCTTAGTTATCTTTAGTAAGTTGTATTTGAATTTATGTACCATGTAAGTGGCGACCCAAGATGGGTGACGTATACCTAATTTTGGGGGCGTCACAATATCATCACCAATTATCAAATCCTCATCAAAAAAAAAATATGCATATATTCTATATAGGATTCTCTAGCCATAAAATCCTATTTTCAACTTTGTTACTTCACATAACATATTTAACTCATATGTTCAGTAATTAAACTATTTTCATGAAAAATACCAAATCAGTCCCAAAAATATTTCTTTTCTGGGTTTTAGCATAATATAGTCCCATAATGAAAATATATTTTTCTCGGAATTTTTAAAATTCATTTACTATTTTTCAAAAATCAATTTCTAATTAATTCCTTAAGAAATTAGCTACCTCAAGTTTAACTCCAAAAATTCCCAAATCTTGGCAGGACCTTATACATGTTAACGTGAGCTTCCAGTTTAAATTTCATGGTCATCGGAGTTATAGAACTCCGGTTATAGCGTTGCTTTTCGGAAAAACCTAAATATTGAAATAGTCATAACTTGCTCATTTTAAGTCGAATGAGTTCATTTTTGGACAGGAGGTACTTTTATACCATATACCTTCATGTCCCAAAAGGCCAGAATTTTTCTCATAATTTAAGTGGCCGAAACAGCCCGTCTAAAATCATGGCAGCAGCTTTTTCGGTTTTTGCAGCTTTGCACTCTTTTGCTAAAATCAGTCCACACAAAAATCTACAACACCTTTTCCAGTAATTCCACTTGGATTAGTTAGGTAACTCATAGATCTAACTCTAGGACTTGACCACACTCAAAAATTCAAAATATAATAGGAGATATGGTCAATTGAATTTTATGTTACGTTTTTCACCAAAATATGATTTTCAACTCTTTGTGATTTCTAAGAAACTTTCATGTTTTCACATACTAACCAACATAACTCATCTTAAAACTTACTAATACTTCATATACCCATGATTTTCATCAGTTCTATACTTTTATTATGACTTTCATCATAATCCACGAAATGCATCCTTTTAGTTGAAGAAATATTTGAGGGTTTAAGAAATGGGTTTTGTCTTTGACTGGGTCAATACAAAATTCGATTTCACGCTCTAGGGTAGGCTAGAAATCTTCAAGAATACGCCAAGAAATTTTATTAATGATAGAAATATCATTCAAAAGCGCCTACTCTTATCCAAGACTTGGATAGTACGTTACATTGATACCAACTGTGACTTTCATCCCAACTTTGGATAGACGTCACAATGACACCTTACATAAATGTATAGTCAAAAAAGCTGCTTTTAGAAATTAGAATCTTTGGGAAGTGCTCAAGAAAAACTTCGTATACATGGAGGCCATGCTTCTAGGTTATGATAGATATCATATGGCTACGTAATTATCCTTGGTTTACCCAATAGACCCCAAAGAAAATGAGAAGATTTGTAAGACCCAACTTATTATTAATGAAATTTAATTTTTTCTATTTATTATTTTGAAATAGTAAGGGTTGATTTGATTAATGTGGATAATTATGGGTAAAATCTGTAAATATTTCAAAATAAGCAAGTGGTTATAAAATATTCATTGTTGTGGGGAATATTCGTTTGAGTCGTGGAATATTCGTACTTGTGACGCCCCCAAAATAGGTATACATCACCCATTCGAGTTGTCAATACATGGTGTAAACAACTACAACTTTATTATTACAACAATTAAAGCGTGAGTTTAAATACAAATATTATCATCTAAACAATATTTATACTCACATAAATCCTCATCACATTTATTGATACATTATTTTACAAAAATGGTGAGGACTACTAAACAATCCTTTCTAAAACCTTCATTCCATACCCCTACTTGCATCTCATTATATTCTCGCCTCCACGAGAAGAATGGAACAAAAAAGGAAAAAGGGTGAGCTCAACTAGCTCAATAAAGAATATTATGACTAAGATAATATACAACAAATTATCGTTAGTCTTCAACAGGGAAAAATCGATAGAATCTGATAGGCAACAAGTTTCGGATCAATATTCGCATGTGAAATAATAATTCATAGAAGAGTTCGTAGAGAATGAAATCTACTATAATCTATGAATTTAACGATCCATCATCAATATTTTATCCCTGTAACATCAATCAATATTCATCTCAAATCAAATATTCATCTTTGCACTCTGAGCCAAAGATATTCATCAATCGGTGTGTTCATCTCAACACTTTTTCATCTTTGCACTCTGAGGCCAAAAGATATTCATCGATTAGTCATGTTCATTTAAACACTGTTCATCTTTTGCACTACGGGCCAAAGATATTCTTGAGAAATCATTCATCTTTGCACTACTGGGCCAAAGATATTCAATAATATCATCATTTAAGGCGAGGATGATGAAAATATTTTTAAAGAACGAATCCGGTGAAACAAAATGACAAGGATTAAGGATTAATGATTAGTACTTTGTTTTATCCGTCCAACAATACCTCAAAAATAATCATAGTGGTGTAAAATTGAGAATGATCAAAACATGGATCTGATCAAAGCTAGTATCCGAATAGATATTTTGAATTAAAAGAAGAAATTTTATTTTTCGGTGAATAGTCTTTATACGTGAATAGTGTGCAGTATAAGTGAATAAGTGTCGTATACGTGAATAAGAACTCTACACCAAAAGATAGAAATTCCAAAAAAAAATTTCACGCTTCATGAATAGTACTCGTGAATAGTAACTCGTGAATAGTAACTCATGAATAGTAACTTCGTGAATAGTAACTCATGAATAAGTAACTTAGAGCATGAAAAAGTTCCAAATTTGATAAAACTTGGATCGACATTTCAAAGATAATGATATTGAAGAAATAATATCATTCTGAAAAAAATAATATCCCTTACCTCAAAGAATCGATCTTGCCGGAAGGAAAGGTCAAGTGATCTTTGAATGAAACTTGTCTTTGACAAACAACTCTCAAAGTATCTAAATACTCACAAAATACGCTCAACAATATAAAGAGAGAAGAAAACTTTGTTTTACGGTGTGATTTTCAATTTAACTTAGCCCTCATTTATAGGAAAATGTTAGCCAGCAAAGCAGACTTGACTGCTTTACACGATGGCTTTACTCGCTACTATTGCCACCACCACATTTGAAATAAAATTCAGCACATTTCTTCACCAACCACAAGTGGGGCCCACTCAATTCTAGAATTTTCCACCAAAATCAATTATAACCCTAATTTTAGAATCGGACACCTCTTAAAATTCATAACAAATCATTCGTGCATTTTAAGCGGTTCAAAATTTGTGGACATATACTCAACTTATGTATGTATAACATACCCAAAAATTACCACAATCCAACAGTCGGATTAAAATTATAATCCCCATAATATATCTCAAAACCCACGATTTAATTTTTAATACCTCCAATCTAGTAAAATCTTGATAAAACACCTCAACAATAATTTCTTCATTTATAACCACATAAATAAATCCATCATTTATATCCACATAAAATAAATATTTCTTTATCATATGAATCAATAATTAATTATTCACAAATAATATTACGAATCACAATTATGACAACCGTGGTAGTTCCTGTGAAAGAGGGGCTTTCAGATAAGGATTTCTCCTCATTGGGCGCAATTAGGTGACCAAACCTCTCTTGATGAACTTTCTAGACATTGCCAATAATGCTATCTAATAATATTATTTAAATAATATGAATTATTGATCCGATAATGGAGATAATGTGCGTTGACAATTATTGAACAACAATAATATAAAATATCAACGCAAAGACAATTATTGAATCAATAAAATATTGAACAAGTAATTCTTTGTAAAAATTATTGAGTAGTGCCTTCTTTACGTAAAGGATCAATAATTCAACAATACATGCAATGAACAGAGTGTGCTTCTTTATGCAACCAACGCCAGACATCGTATTTTAACCACCGGGTATTCCAACGGTCTTAATTGGTAACAACTTCTGTAGTTATTTTTAACCAACTTATATTTGTCGTTTTCTTCATCCAATCGCTTTCAGTTATGGGGCCCAATAGGCTACATGCTACATTTGCCGCATTGCGAATATTCCTGACGCAGATGCAGAATATTCCACGACCAAACGAATATTCCCCGACAAAATGAATATTTTATAACCACTTGCTTATTTTGAAATATTTGCGATTTAACCCTTAACTATCCACATTAATCAAATCAACCCTTACTATTTCAAAATAATAAATAAAGGAAATTCCTTTTATTTAAAAAATTTTGAGGTCTTACAACCTCCTCCTTATGAAATTTCGTCCTCGAAATTCGACGTACGATACAGTGTTTCGAAAAGGTGAGGATACCTTCGCTTTCATTTCCGCTTTCAATTCGTGTCATTTCCTCTATAGCATGATTCCTCCACAAAACTTTAACTTGTGGTATGACCTTTCTTAGCGTAGGACATGCTCCTTCCTATCCAAGATCTTGATAGGTACCTCCTCATACGTTAAGTCTTGGCTATCTAAATGCAGTTCTAACTTCAATAACGTGGTTCGGGTCTTTCACATATTCTAAGTACGAGATATATGAAACACATTATGAACACGAAGACATACTCGGAGGTAACGCAAGATCCATAGGCTACATTTCCTACTCGGTCAAGAATTTGAAATGGACCAATAAATCGTGGATTGAGTTTTCTCTCTTCCCAAATCTTGTAACTCCCTTCCACTTTGGAGCAAACTCGCATGACAATACATGATCCCTACATTAAATTCCACGTCCTTTCGATGAAGATCCGCATAACTCTTTTTGTCGATCTTGAGTAGTTTGTATCGTTGTGAATTATTTGGATCTTTTCGGTGAGTCATACGTAACTTAACTTTCGGGTCCCAACAATGTTGCTTCACCCACCTCATCCCAATATATTGGAAGCGACATTTTCGCCCATATAATGCTTGAATGGAGCCACACCTATACTTGCACGATAAGCATTGTTGTAGGAGGAGAATTCCACCAATGGTAAATACTTATCCCAGCGCCCTTGAAGTACAGGACATGAGTCTTAATAAATCTTCAAGAGTTTGAATAGTCTCTCTCGATTGTCCGTCTGGTTTGGGGATGGTATCTTAGAACTAAATCGTAAATCCGTGCCCATAGCTTTTTTGCAAGCTAACCCAAAATCTTGAAGTGAATCTTGGGTCACGATCAGAAACTATGGATACAGCATGCCATGCAACCTCACAATCTCATTTACGCATACTTAGCAAGGCGTTCGAGTGAATAAGTCTCCGTGTCGGCAAAGAAAGCGGCAGACTTGGTTAATCTATCAACAATAACCCAAATAGCATTGATGCCTCGAGAAAGCAGTAGGAAGACCCATGCTTGAAATCCATGGTAATGTGTTC